>OY998180.1:156894422-158141297 GCA_963921935.1 Galeruca laticollis | reverse complement strand
ACGTCTACTATTTAAACTCGAGAATAAATGAGTTGGGAGCAATCTGCTTAATTGGATTGAAGCTTTCTTGACTGGTCGGAGGTTTTGTTTTTGAATTAGTGATTCTTTCTCGGGAATGCCCAATGTGCTTAGTGGGGTTCCACAAGGATCGGTTTTGGGACCAGTTCTGTTTTTAGTGCACGTAGCAGATCTGCCACTCTTCATGATATCGTTAGCATTATCTCCATTAAGAATGCAGGTGTTGTGTAGAATACATGATGTAATTATGAGAAGCAAATCATCTCCATTTTTACATTTTATGTAAATTTAAGGCGACGGAACCTGTCTTGTAGGAGAGCAAATGGATTCTCAATCTTGACTCGTTTTTTACTTAAAATAACATTAACTGTTTTCTACTGGGCTGTTAGGTGCCCATTGTCTTTAAAGCCCATTAATAAGTTTGTACATATTTTATATGCCAAATCTCCAATTAAATATCTATCATCAAAAAGAATTGTTTCCATTTTGAACTTCTCTATAGAAAACCGATTTACGGTACAGGGTGTAGTCATGAAGTGAACCAACTTCACCAGTATACACACCAATAAATAATTTTTTGTGATCACATATTCCTTAAAGCTGTTTTAGACTACACAATTTCTTGTACAAGATTTGGTTCAATTTCTTGAACGCTAGTATCATACAGCAAATTGTTTCAAAAACGTAGATTGAACCGAAAATTGTGTCGGAAAATAGAACATGTTCTATTTCTACACAATTTCTAGGCCAAGGGCATGCGCAGTTGGGATATATTATAACACCCTGTATCCTAACATAGTTGATTGTTTACAGTTTCACGTTTATCAACTTTTATGTGTTAGTTTCATTTATAACAATAAATTAATCAAAAGTAATCAATACTACACACTAAACGGATCGACCAAAGCCCAAAATTTTTAGGTTGTTTAAAGGTGGGTACAGGCATAGAACAAAACTTCGTATCGTAACTCCGTCGCGCAACAATTGTTTGTTACGCATCGAAGATACGGCGTGTCAACAAATATAGCGTATCAATATATCTTATAAACGGGACATTTTGCCGTTCCGCCTTTACTAAAACAGAACAATTAAATTCAATTATTCAAACTTACCTTTACCCGTACCGTGGATCTTTTTAATTTTTGCTTTCTCTCGCCTAAGTCCTGACAGAAGAACATTTCTTTTTGCATTCATCTACTGTTGTCCGAAACTCTACAGCAAGTTCTTCCCAAGAATCATGCTTCTTTATTTTATTATAGTATTTGGGATGTTTTGCATCTCACAAAATTTCCTTATTACGATAACTATTTATGAAATCCAGGGTAGATTCTTCTGTCCACTCCATGTTTCCAACTGAATAAACAAAACGAAAAATAAATCGCAACTGTGTACCGCAGACCTGTCCAGACATGCTAACAAGTGGTGCAACATCAGTGCGTATCATTTCTTTGATGCGGCGTCAAAAAAACGACAACCCATGGAACGCCGAGATGTTACTATGTTCTTGTGTTACGGTGTTACGCAGTGCCGCCCACACTTGTTACGCGACTGCGTTACGATACGAAGTTTTGTTATATGTCTGTACGCACCTTTATGTTTGACATTTCACTATGAACATAGAACATTACATTTAGCCTTTAACATAGACGATTCGGATTTTAACGTGAGAAAAACGATCTACTGCGCAGAATCACGAACTATTTCTTGAACAATATATTGTACAGTATAATACAGAATAAATTTACTGCCAAACAATTTGTGGCTCTAGATCTTGTACAAGAAATTTTACCAAATCTTGTACAAGAAATTGTGTAGTCTAAAACAGCTTTTAGAGAAGTAATGAATGAAATCCTTTTCTGTTAATGTATGAATTTTTATTGACAGGCGGAGCTGTTATTTTAATGTGGCTTCTATCTGTGCACCCTATGATTCCTAAAAATTGTAGTTATGATTATAAAGGTATAGAAGCATTTCATATCTACCTGTAAAACCGTGAGTACTAAAATAGTTAGAAATCCGGGCCTGTCTGTCACGATTGGGCCAGACGATTATTTTGAAATCCGTATTTATTTTCAATATTAGTTAACATGTCCTATTTAATACGTCCCAACATGTCGACTTGCTAACACCAAATCTATCTAAGACTGATCTGAAATTTAATTATAAGTACTGAAAACTTATACTAAGTAATTTTCTAGTCTAAGTATGGGTTTGTTTATACAGCTTGTTTTAGTTATCATTCACGTAATAGATTAATCAATAATTTTTAATGCACCTAAATAACAAGAATTTTCACATTGAAATCGTTAAATGTTTATGCTTCAGACTAAATCAAGCTGTCTAAACCCACACTTAGAGTGAAATTCATAAATTTTAATAGGCCTACCTGAAGGATTCCATGTTGCCAATATACCACAGTGACATCAGAAATTATTTTTCTATATCCATTTTAGGATATCCGACACCGGCAACATTATTATTATGTTGCATAAATACGAGTACTTGTTTGGCTTTTAAGATGATATCCTCAAATGTAGTCGTCGTCAATCGAAAATGTTGTTGAAATTGGGTACAGTCACTTCTGTAAAATTTTCAATTTTCTCCAAAACATTATCTTCCTCCACATCAGAGTCCTCCAAAAAAGCAAATCTTCCATAGTTTACAATTGCTAAGTAATAATTATTCATATTTTATAAAATACTAAAAAAAAGGATAACACCAAAAGAGATATGACATTGGTTTGAATTTGACGTTTGATATTGAGCGTTCGGTAACAAATGATCCATTTACTGTACGAGAAAATCTGATTTTGCTCCACATCTTTCGCACTCCATTTCGGAGTTAATTGTCGAACGGTCCAACCCTTATAATATTGGGCCAGTGAAGTGACATCTGTCATCTTAAATTTCGACATTCTGGGGGTGAGTTCGGTATGTCTGCTGTAGAGTAGAAAGAGTAGAGCTGGAGAATTTGGCACGTGATCAAAGAGCAAATAGAGTGTTAATAATAATAAACTTTATTGCTTATAGAATATATATTCATAGCAAGGGTTCGGTTGACAGTGCATGAGTAATTAAATATTTACCTACGACCACCCCTGTAAGTAGTCAAAAACAAACAGTCGGCAATCAATGTAAGACGTCTATTACGCATGGTAAAACAAAACGCACGGCTGTAAAGTAAAACGCACGGCTTCCATAGCAACCACTTAGCAACTGTCAATATACGTAGCCATTTTATTAAAAATTCATTAGACGTTGAATTTTATTCTATCTGTAAATGGTAGATAACGTTTATTAGATATGAGATTGCATTTAATACTAAGAGTTATTTGGAATTATATAATTGGTTCCGTTTCATTCAATCCGCATCTTTTAGCTGTCTGAATGTATCTCATATTAGTAAACAATTAGTATATTATACACCAAGCGACTAAAGTGGCCCATTTAATCCCACGGGTGGTGTTTGATTCCTGAGGGAAGTAATCCACCTAAGGATTTAATCTCACTTTAGTCGAGAGGTGTATACGCTATTTTATGCAATTCCGGTACTTCTACATACATTTTTAATAAAAATAAATACTACTTAGGACGGACTTTTACGAAACTTGGCTGGGCATCGAGGGTGAACTTCTAAGATGCTTGGCTGGGCATCGAGGATGTACGTTTTTGCTTGTACTTTAAATACCTCAATAAGATTATAAACACAAGTACAAGTGGGTCGTAGGTAAAGTATAGTACATAACTCGTGTTGTAACGCATTTTACGCACTCACGGAATTACGCACTCGTCGCTACGCGGCTTCGTGCGTAACTTTTCCGTTCGTGCGTAAAATGCTTCTTACAACACACGTTCCGTAATATACTATTATAGTTACAAATATAGATACATAAAGAAAAAATAACAAACAAAAAATCAAGATTTACATTCAAAGTATTAAAAAATAATAAAAAATAGCACATATAATGGACGCATGGAACTAACTAAATTATTTTTTTTGTCTATTGGACTAATCCGAAACTAACAAAAGAGCTCAAAAAATCATCATTCGTCAATCACGAATGCTCGAAGCTTTAGAATATTTCATATGTAAGCAGCAATACATTTTGCATCCTTAAAATTGAGGTTATTTAGAGTTTCTATGACAGATTCAATATTTCTGAGAGGGTCATAATTCGGTTATCTCATAGAGGTGTATATGGGACACTCAAAAAGCATATGGAATATAGTTTCCGATTCTCCCATGCTACACACAATGCAGCGGTCTGATGGGTCAATTATATACGAGCAGCCATTCAAGGTAAATTTTATACGCAGCTGGTTGGTGAAACGTAAATGGGAAATAGTGTGGGTAACCGGCATAGGCATTTTCTGGATTAAATAAGAGCTGGGCAACGAACAGCTAGAAAGTGATTTATATAAAGTAAAAGGAATGAGCTGTTTTCTTTTCGTCTAACGTCTAATAAATGTAGCTTTTGATAATACCGTGAAAGCAACGACTTTCTATTTATTTTTAGTTTAACAGCGCTAATATTATCCCAAATATCAGATGCGTCAATAAAATCAAAATACGACTTTACTTGCTTTGCCCAATTAAATTTCTCATCACATACAGGCAACAATTTCAACTGCCGTTTGAAACATAACTTAGGGTATCTGCAATCATCCATTAGAAGTATCTTAATAATCCGATTTAATGTTCTTGAACAAATTATACGACAATTTTACCCGACCTGCATCAAGTCGTAGAGCATAGTCAGGAGTATTTAAGGGCACCATCCAAACTCTTTTTAGAAAAGATACCTGAACATGCTCTATAATATCTGGATACCTTAATCCCCAAATAGGCAATGAACTGTACATAATACTAGCAATAAGAGATTCAAATAGTTTTATCCGCGGGGACAAATTATCTATTTTCATTTTTGCTATTAAAGATAACAGCTTGCTTTGCCTTATTTGCTATTGTTTTTGACATCTCGCAAAATACGCCAGATTATGTAAATAGTACTCCTAGATAATTATAATTGTTTGTCATAGAGATTAAACATTCGTTTAAATAAAATTTATAAGACTTTTGTTGAAACCCACCTTTAGAAAAAGAAATGATCTTACTTTTTGTATTGTTAACCGTTAAATTATTTTTAGCGCAGTATTTTTCAAGGATTTGCAATTTTTTTCCTACATCAACTTAAAAAAATGCCAGTATTACAATATCGTCTGCATACAAAAGAGTTAATATTTCATTCCTATCATCAATGTTTACACCCCGAGCACCATTCTTACAAAAAAAATCTTCAATATCGGCGATGAAGAATGAAAATAGTAGTGGACTCAATGATTCGCCTTGTAATATTCCTGTAGTTACGTCGAATGCTTTGGTAAAACCAACAGCGGCTTTTATTTTAATAGTGGCATTATCATATAAGTGTTTTATGACACGCAACATTTTTGATGATAAACCTAGCTGAAAAAGTTTTGCCCATAGGATTTGCTGGTCAATGGAATCAAAAGCTCGTTTAAAGTCTACGAAAATAGCAAATATTTTTCGCTTCTTAAGCCTGATATGTAAGTTGACAATGGAATTCAAAATGTAAACATTATCTATGAACCCTCGTCCAGAACGGAAACCAGCCTGAGCTTCAGGCAAAATGTGACACTCCTCAGACCATTGTGTGAGTCTGTTGTAAAGTATACTGGTAAAGACTTTACCACTGCAGTTAGCTAATGCTAACCCTCTATAGTTCGATGGTTCACACGCTAGTCCACCCTTATGTACCATTGTAAGTAGTATTTCAGTCCATTGCAAAGGCATGAAAGCTGTTTGAAAAATATTGTTAAAGAAAACATTTAGGTAAAGTATCCAATTGTGAGGAACATTTTTTAAGAACTCATAGGAAATTAGATAATTTCCCGGTGCTTTCCTAGATTTGCACTTGTTAAGAACGTGGTATATCTCTTCGGATGTTATTACGGAATGAAGGAAAGGATGATTCACGTCTGTGAATTGGACGTCAGCATAAACTCTCTGCGAATAAATACCATCATAAAAGTTTTCCCAAATTTCCACGGATAGTAGATTTCGATTTGAGTGATTTTGGAATTGTTTAATTGCTCACCAAAAGTCTTTAGGATTACGTGAGCTTGTTAAACGGGATATAAAGGCATATTTATATGCTTTTTTCTTTGTCCTTGTTAGTTTTCTATAATTGCGCTAATCTTGCGTGTAGTTCAGCTTTTGAGAAACATCAGAGGGATATTTTTTAAATAATTTCAATGAAGAGTTTAAGAGCTTTTTTGCATCCACACACTCATTATCAAACCAAGGATTACTTTTAATAATATAATAATAAGCTTGGTTCGATAGGCGCATGGAAAGTTTATAATTTTCTTTTTGTTGCTCATTCCAAACAAGAAATTTGCTGAAAGAACTATTATGTTTTTCAGTGTTTTCACTAAAGCGATAATGAGTAAGAGTTACTTGGATTGGGAAATGATCAGACAAATAATCGTTAAACCCTACACAAAATTGTTGTATGTCAGATAGATGTAAATTACTTACCCACAACAAGTCCACCACACTACTTCCCATTTTACTTACATATGTGAACATAGCTGGTCTGTCTTCCACAGTTCTTCCATTTAGAAGTGTAAATTAATTATTATACATAAAATCAACAAGTTTTCGACCTCTAGTATTGAATTCTGAATCATAACTCAACCTCTCCTCGTATAAGTTTGTATTTTCCAAGATTTCCGATGGTGTGATGCCAGCATTTGAAACGCGGCAATTGAAGTCACCTCCAATAATGATCATTACATCGTTATGACTATTGCTGATGTCATCAAGGACATCCTGGAAGATATCAAGAATGTGCTCAAGATCCAAGAAGGGATTAAAATATACGCTACACACAATAAATTTATACATATCAAAACAAAATAAACAAATTATCCACCACGGTGTTCTATCTAAAATATTTATATTTAAATACTTTCTATAAAAACCACATAGTCCGCCACTGGCACGCTCAACTGCCTTATTCTTAAGAGCACCAAATGAGACAGCCTCGTAATCAGTCAAAAAACCTGCACTATGCACCTTTTCTGTAATCAACCACGTTTCACTCATGCAAATAACATCGAAATTCGAATTCGCAGAAACCTCTATAAAATTTTGCAGATTAGCGAAGTCATAACAATTCCAAAACAAAACTCCTAATAGTTTTTTTGGTGCGTAGAATTTAGTTTACTGTGTTTTGGTATATTCTGTTCGGGAGATGAATTGCTACCGCGATCTCTTTCTCTTTTGGGTCTATCAGATGTATTTTGTCGTTGTTCAGATACTGGAACAATTCGTGTTTGATTAAATATATATTTGATTATAATTGATTCTCCAGCAGCCTTTCTAGAAGTAAATTCTTTAAAAATTGCACCATTTTCTTGCATTTGTAGCGGTGTGAGGTCATTTTTCATTTTTATTTGAGGATATTGATTTACAGGCAACTTGAATTTATTGCGCAGCACAAGTAAAGCATCTTCATGAGACTTAAATACAATTTTAATAAGTCGCGGCTTGTTATCTCTAAGCTTTCCCAGTCTAATTTTTTTCATTATTCCAATAACTTTTGGGGCTGTTACTGTATTTACAATCTTCGTGACAATTTCCTCATAGTTACTACATTCAGGGATACCTTGCAAGATAACATTTTTCTCTCGTTCTGCTCTCATCTTATATTCATGATACAAATCTGCATTAATTGTCTGAAATTTTGTTTCGAATTCAGAGACTTTTCTGTGAATATTTTTGTTGTCTTTCTGAAGATCATCAATTTTTCTGGTACACTCATCAATTTTTTCGTTTTGCTCACTTATTATGGAATGCACTTTTTGTAAGTACAGTTAGTTGACTCATAATTTTTTGCATTTGGGATTCTATATTCAAATTAAATTCCATTTTGTAATGACTTTTTTCCAGCTCTTAATTGCTGTCGATATTTAATCACCAAACAAGTATTATCAGTTCGTTTCTGTATATTTACAACTTGAGAATCACTACAATGTGATAGAAATTTAATTGATATAGGTAAACAATTGCAATCAATCCTTAACGAATATGCACTTTATGTATATGTTCACTAGTTTTGCAACACCATTTAACAGGTTTTTAGTTCAAAGTAGTGTTAACAGTAAGAAAGCCAGAACCCCGAAAGAGCAAATATATGTTACTTTACCGAACGCGATTGTATTTGCGGGAAAATTAGAGGTTAAAAGAAGGATATACCTAAATATTTAAAAGCAAACAGTGGTATATATAATGAATCAAAGATTACAAAAAGTTGTAATGCATGTTCTTATTGAACAAGTTAGAAACAAAATTATAGATTCCAATTCTTAGGATGAAACCAACATATTAGAAAAAGTTACAGTTCCACGAATGAATGACAATCAGTTTAGGATCCATTTTAGGCTGGCAGATACTTTTGAAGACGTCCACATCAAAATACGAATAGTGGAATCTGAATTTAACAATGGTTTCAATAGATATTCAAATATCCCTTTAAATAAACGCCTGTTGATAACCATTTGGTATTTAAGTAATGCAGAGAGCTTAAGGTTAGTGAAGCGTATTTGATTCATATTGCATTATATCACATTAATAGGTAATTTTCTTAGATCAGTATCAGGTCGATTTGGAGTGTCTAAATCGACTGCCTGGGATGTGTTGCATCGAACATGTAGGCTTTTATTAAAAGTTGCCAAAAAATTTAAAATTATTCACTGGCGCTCTGAAAATCGCCAAATAACAACCCAAAATGCATTCCTTAATTATAGATTTCCAGGTAATTATTAGTTTTCTACTTTCATATCTTCTTAGTAACTGATTACTTCTCTTTAGGAATTATTGGATGCATAGATGGAAGTCACATTCCCATTTCAGCACCTAAACAACATCCAGCATCCTATGTGAATCGCAAATATTTTCATTCTGTTTTGTTACAAGCTGTATGTGACCACAGGCTTTTATTTACTGATGTTTATGCAGGTGAAGCTGGTTCTATTCACGATTACACAAGGTACCAAAGATCCCCATTATATGAAGCTATTCAGTCTGGCACTGCATGATTTTATAATGATGGTCATTTAATTGGGGATTTAGCTTATAAGCTATATGGTAACTTACTGGTGGGTTTTAAAAATCATGGGAGATTAACCAACAGACAAAGAAATTTCAACTTTCTACTAAGCAAGTGTAGGGTAAAAATTGAAAATGCCTTTGGCGTGCTGTTTAGACGGTTAAAAATGCTGGAAACGAAAAGGATGGATCTAACTTCGTTATTAATTGTATCATCTTGCATACTGCATAATGTATGCATTCTTAATGGAGATATGATAGAAAATGATGTTATAAATGCAGTACGAAGGGAGGAGATTCTAAACAACCCCAGAAACATAGCTGATATTGGAATAGAACAAGAATACAATGTTGCCATTATTAAATGAGCAAATATACTCAATGCTTTACCTATGGGGTGGAGAATGTAATACATTTTTGTTTTTTAATAAAAAAGTTTTATTTATATAAAAAATCGTATTTAACATAACTGAACATAAAAAATAAACTAAATCACACCATGCTACAACTAAACAATTGTATATGTATAGACACCTTACTTTATTATTAGATGCAAAAAAAACGAATTATTGGTATGGGATATAATAATAATAATAATAATAATAATACTTTATTCATCCTTTTTGATCATAGTAGGATGTTTTTTGTCGAATTTACTATCAAAGAATTTCTTTCACACCAACTGATAAATTCTCTTGATAAAATATTCATCTTTAATAGCAGCTCATCCGGAGATTCAGAATCAATTGCCAATGTGGTGTCATCTGCATATAGTATTAAATGATTAGTGTTAACATATTTAGAAAGATCATTTATGTATAATAAAAATATCAGAGGCTCTAAGATTGACCCCTGAGGTACGCCAATTTCCACAGGTTGGGGGAGGGACTTCTGATCTTCAATTCTGACAATAAGTTTACGGGCTTCTAAGTATGATTTCAGCCACGATAGAAATTTGCCCCGAAATCCTAAATCTCGTAGTTTATTTATTGCTATATCAGCACGAACCGAGTCAAAAGCTTTTGAAAGATCAAAGAAGAGCGCCCCCACATACCTCCTTCTATCCAATGAGGTGTGGATAAAATTAAGCAGAGCTACGGATGCACTTTCCGTCGATCTGCCAGGTAAGAAACCATGCAGATGGTCCAATATAACATTATACTTTTTGAGAAAAGAAAGCATTTGTTTATAAATACACTTTTCTATCACTTTACATATCACAGTCTGGACAGTTACTGGCCGATATTATTGAATACATGCATAAAATGTTCCACTGGTCAGTTACCTTGCAACAATTTCAAAGTAATGTCCATATCACATATACAAAGTTAAGGATAATAATCAGAAAGTAGGATAAAATATTTAAAAAAAATAATTCTGATAGATATAAAATAAATAAACATATAGGTACTTATTGTGAATTTTTTCCAATAAACTTCTCAAATAAGTCATTAAAGCGATCCTGCCTAGCCATTTTCTCTTTATGACGCTTTTCTGCAGCTGATTATTTATATTTTGTTTTTCTACTGAAAGAACTCTCATCATACTCCTTGCGCTCACTCTCGGAGTCATTCAATGAAGAGGCAGATGGAAGTTTTTCACTAATTTTCAAACCTATCCTATTACTGCAGGTAGCTGGAGGTACGTATTCCGGTTTATGGCACGTAAATTTGTGAATTACATTGAAATATTGATATTGTTTTCTTTGTTTGCCACTAGTATTGTTGTGTAATAAAATTTGTTCATGTTCTTATAAGACTCTTCCATTTGGAATCACAAGCTATGTGAGTAAACTTTTTTTAAATTCATTGGTACGTTTTTGGCAATACCCACCCATACATTTTTTAATACATGTATCAAATTGTTTTTGGTTTTCTTCTAGTTTGTGAATTAAAAACAATGTACTTTCTTCATTCCAAAGTTTGCTATCCTCAATAACTGCAACTTCATTTTCCAGTTCACTTTCAGTACCACCTTCATCATTGGTTATTTTAAAAGCTTCTTTCACTTCATGTGTTAGAGGAATATACACGTACTCCTCAGCTAAAATTAAAAAAGAATTAGTAGAACATTCTCTAGTTAACCTGAAATGTAGTATAGATCTCAAACTTACAGTTCTTTTGGACTAACAAATGATTATCTTGAATAATATACTGGTTATCTGGACCTGTAACAGCTATTAATTCATCTAAATTCGCCGTATTTTCCATTCTACTATTTTATTTATATTTGAAAACCACTAAAGTTAAGATAAATGGCAAAACATAACCTCTCAAACACAGAAAACACTATTCGCTCTAGAGATAATCTAGGAGCATTAAGAGCGTCCACTTTTTACTCTGTTTTATTGTTACTGAACAGCTACGAGTTAGATCTTTTTACTCTAAATGCCGTTCCCGAACTGAAAAGAGTATATCGAGCAAACTGAGTTAAAAGATTGCTTCCTGCCGAACTCACCCTTAACAGTAATGTACTCAGAACGTGGAATAAATATTTGTGTTGTTTAAAGTAAGTTGAACGACGACTTTTGACGCCTTTAGAATGTCAGCTGTCTTTCGCAACTTTGCAATCTGAGCTGGACGGGCACTCCGCATCTTCTGTAATTGTTTGACGGCGTTTAAAATCCGCAAATGGTCCTTTTTAATAGAAACTTTCCCAGTAAAACTTTACAAGTCATTGCAGACCAGTATTTTTCCCATTAAACAATAGTGTTTGATTAACTTGCCAAACTCATTAATCGAACGTTTGGTTTTTTCTCGAAGAGATGGAGCCATATGAATAAGTTGGAAATCCCGCAGAAAGGAGTGAGTCAAGAGGAAGTCGATCAGTCAAATATGCATTTAAGTAAATAGTTTCATATGCTAGGCTGGGGTTTCGTTTTCTATGTATCAGTGATATAGTCTCATTCTAAATTCAGTTCTCATTAGTGTGTATGAATTAAGTTAGGACTGAATCGAATGGAAAGAAACTAAATTAATCCTCGAAATGAATAAAAACATTGCAGTATATACTGAAACTCTATGTTAGTACATCCTGTTTTACGACGCATTATTGTTATTTAATATACAATACGAAATACTTTAAATTTTTTTCAATATCTAAGAATGTGAAAAGGTAATTTTTCTAGTAACAATTCTTTTTCAAACCCTCATACAATAATAAATAACCATTAAAATGTAGGGATTCTAGTAACTGCGGGCTCTCAGTTATGTGAATAGATAATTTTTATTGCTGGCAACTGGTAGAAGTACATTATTATTTAAATAATGTGGATCATATGTTGGCTCTTTAGTACGCAAATTAAATTAATAGGTGAAGGATGTGTTGTGTATGAAACTAATAATATATAGTTTAAGTGGTAAAAGGTTAGTAATAGCTACGTTTGAACTGAAATCTTGTTTCCTATTGATTTTTTAGATAATCCAATGTTTGTTA
This sequence comes from Galeruca laticollis, assembly GCA_963921935.1. Classification (NCBI taxonomy): domain Eukaryota; kingdom Metazoa; phylum Arthropoda; class Insecta; order Coleoptera; family Chrysomelidae; genus Galeruca; species Galeruca laticollis. Next base: position 158,128,709 of record OY998180.1, on the reverse strand, counting down.
GGCTAAGTAAACTCGTTTAAAGGTATGGTGAAATTGATACGCATTTTTATAGTTAGGATATTTGAGGATGCGTATAGGTATAATGATCGATTTTCGTATCGAGACACACATATGGTACATAAAATGAGATAAAAGCTGTTTTGAGTCATATACATAGATATATAAACAAAAGTCATATACAATTTAGAAATGAGTAATTAACAAATACATTTTAAATGATGAATATGCGTTTTAAAGCGTTTCAGTTGTTCAGTCATCCTTGAATAATAAGCATTATAATAATGAAAAAGGCAAGAAAAGGATCCTTTTTAATCACCTATTTAACCACAGAATATTTCAGTATAGCTTATACCAAGAAATTTTGAGAGAAAGTTAACTTTGAATCTACACAACCATTCTGCTTACTAGCCTTGGTAACTGACTGTGCTTAAAATAGTGGTATTTTGGAAAATCAAATTAAAAAATTGTAAAAAGAATGGCCAACATTGGTTTTACACAAAATCATATATTTTTTAACGGATCGAGTGATCAATAGCGAATCGCGCCTAGTTTATTAATTTTTTCTAGTCCTCTACTTATAGATAATTCTTAGAAATTTACAATTTATCACACTTCTCTAGAGAACTTTTTTTAAAAAACGGCTTTTTCACTGTCAAATTATTTCATCAATATTAAACTTTAGGTGGGATAATTAGTCCTGAAACCTAAAAATGTTCTTTATAGTATTGTGTTGGGTATATTCATAACAAATTAGAAAAATCATTTGGATGAGAAATGGCGGAGGGATTTCATATAATTTAAAACTAAAAGAAACTATAACTTTTTCTTTCTTTCGTTCTATATACAATGTGTATCAGCTAAATTAAAAAAAAATCGTTTATAAATAAATAGAGGCGTGTTCGAAGAAACGTTTTTTAGTGGCTTATTTTTTTCAACAAAAAGGGTACACGATCAAAGGCTTTGGAAAAAAGTCCAAATAAATAACATCAACGGGCTGCAGGTCGTTGGGTGTCTGTCTAATACTCGGGGGGAGACCACGTGATTTTTCGATTTTATGTGGACCCCTTGGATTGTTTTGTGTGTGAACCCTAGATGTTTCGATTGACTCGCTCAACGGTATAAATATTGCGCGGGGCCACTACATTTGGTAGCGTTCGGCCCGTAGCAAGCATGTTTCGTGTTTGACGTCGACCGGACCTACACTAAAACCAAAAAGTTTGAAAAGTGCAATGACCTGGTAACGTACACATAAAGATGAAAGCGTTGTTGTAATATTTTATTCTAAAATTTCTTTATCTTTTTGAATAATTCGGAAATACTATAAAAAACACTAGAACGAATAATTTTATCATGTATTCTTGAATTTTACTAAATTCAGTTATGTATATACTACAATTTATGAGTCACGTCGAAAAAGGTTATTTTTGTAAAAAAAACGTACTTCTATTTCTAATGTTTAAGAACTTTCTTCAAATAGTGGCTGCCTAAACTGCGACTCGAAAGACGCCTGTCTCGCTTTTGCTTATTACTTAGACAAGGAAAGACAAATGGACAAAGAACAAAGTTCACACCAATAGCGGAACAATAATATAAACAGAAACTAAATTAGGATGAAAATAAAAAAATTAGGAATTTTCAATTATTTTATTTGTTGGAGTTCCATTGTATTATTTAAAATCAATTGAATATTGTTAAGTATCTAAAGTAATCAAAAATTTCTGATTAGATACAAACGTGAAAGGTTAAATTAGAACATCTATCAATTAATAAATTTACACATTTTTAAAACCAAAACAATATTTATTATAAAAATATGTAGATTACAAATAAAAATTGATCAAACAAGAGAAAAATATGAATACATGATATTCTCATCTCCTATTGTCCGGAGAACAATATCATTTTAGTTAAATCGTTTCTAATTGGCGTCTTAATTTCACTTTTCTTCATAACAATAAAGTGTATACTGATTTTTAGGTATTTGGTGCACATGGCTATTAAAAAGTTAATGTGATAATTTTCCAACACATGCTTATTCAAACCTTCAGACAAATCCATTGCTAGAGCTTTATTCGTGTTTCCTATTGTTCAAGAACACAGACAGTTCCAGAAATTTTACAAATGCGTGTAACATCATTTGAAGAATATGTTAATCCTCCTTTACTTTTATGGGTAATCAAAGAATTAAGTAAATTTGCTTTAAGTCCAGTTAATGCCGCAATACATGATTCATGTTTCAAGGTATTACTTTTCCGCCCAACCTTTCTATATGCGAGAAAAGTATTGGTATACCCCAAAAAAAGTTGGAAATTTGAAATTTTTTTTGAGTTATTTTTACGTTTTCCATCAACAACAACACGAATTAACGGTTTTTAGAAAAAAAATCCTGTGTGTATGTCGTCGTCGTCGGCCACTTTTCCTTACATGTCTTGTTAGCACGATACAGCCTCCGGAGTGCAATAAGTCAGCAATTTTATGATTGAATATTGTTAAGGACATGTCACAGATGATCCCTATTGATTTTCAGTTCACCAGAGCCAGTACCGCGGGTGCTATGGTACTTGAAGTAGGACATTTTCTATTTTTTGAGAAATTTCAGTTTGTTAGCACGATACAGCTCCCGGATTTCAACAAGTCACCAATTTTATAATTGAATATTATTCAGGGCATCTCACTGATGAACCCAATTGATTTTCAGCTCATCGGAGCCAATACAACAGGTGCTACAGTACTTTTAGTACGATATTTTTGTCATTTATGGAGAAGTTTCAGTTTGTTAGCACGATACAGCCTCCAGAGTATATACAAGTGACCAATTTTATGATTGGATATTCTTTGTTTGTTTTAAAAAGTCTTTATTAACAATATTTTTTTGTTGGTAATTTACAATAAATGTACAGAACTATATATACGTACATACACAAACATAAATATATACAAAGTCGATGTCCTGGCCGTCCTGACATAATCGTTTATGTCTTGATACAAATTATGGCACCTTGCTACTTCGTATAATCCAATAATTTTGTCTCTACAAATTACTTTGTCCCGTATTGATAAGTTTGACTCCACTAGCTATTTCGACTTAATTATCCCTGAAAAGCAGCTGAAAAACAGGGTGATTGGATATTATTCAGAGCGTCTCAAAGATGAACTCTATTGATATTCAACTCAGTACAGCCAGTACAACGGGTACTATGGTATTTGAAGTAAGTACCAAATTTTCGTCATTTTTGGAGAATTTTCAGTTTGTTAGCACGATATAGCCTCCAGAGAGTATACGGTTGATCAATTCTATGATTGAATATTGTTCAAGGTGTCTCACAGATGTACTCTATTGATTTTCAGTTGACTAGAGCGAGTACAGGGGGTCCTATAAATCCAGATATACTGAATTTTTGGTTATTTTTGGAGAAATTTCGGTTTGTTAGCACGATACATCCCCCGAAGTGTATATATGTGATAATTTTTTCACTACATGTTGACAAAATAGTCATCCTTGCTTCTTCATCTTTATCAGATTGAGGAATACTATTGTTCATCAGACAAACCGGATCTGTTTTTGCTGGTCTACTGGACACAACTAAAATGGGAATTTGTTTCAAAGGTATACAATTACCAACGCCTCCACTTCTAACTTCTGATCTTATTAACAAACTCTTGTAAGATCACCTAAACTGATAAGTTGTTGAATTGTTATTCCATCCACCTTGGATCTGATAGAAAGTACATGGACAAGTACTGGCACCAAAAAGTAAGAACGGTGGGACAAAAATAGAAGTCGACGAAGATGCGAAATATGCTATACGAAGAACTGTTCATGCGTTTTTTATGAAAAATGAAGTACCAACATTAAAGAAAGTGCTGGAAGTTGTTAGTGAAAACGAGCTCATCCCTAAAATGGGTAAGGGGACGTTGAGGAAAATCTTACATAGTTTGAATTTTAGTTATGAAAAAATAAATAGAGCGTTCGTATTGAAAGATCTGAAATAGTATTGTGGAGAAGAGAGTATCTAAGGAAAATTAACGAGTTTCGGAAGTAAGGAAGAAAGATTTATTATACGCATGAAACATGGGTCAACGAGGGGCACACGGTGAAAAAGTATGGCAAGAAGGAAATGTGAAAAATGCACGGCAAGCAGCTATTGATAATTACACCTATAGGAAGTGATAGGGGAATTGTGTTAAAAGATGAATTAATATTTATGTCCAAGAAAACGGGAGACTACCATGAAGAGATGAACGCAAAGGTATACGAGAAGTGGTTTGGACGCATTTAGAAAATTTGGAACCAGGATCTGTCATCGTTATGGATAATGATCATTACCACAGTCGACACAGCGAAAAAATGCCACAACGGGCATGATAAAAGCTCAAGTTCAAGAATAGTTACGGGATAAAAGCATCCCTTACGATAAAAGTAGTGTAAAGAACAAATTGCTTCAAATTGTGAAGATACATGCCTATAAATATAAGAAACTTGCTGTAGATGAATTAGCATTGAGCCATGGAATTATTATATTAAGGTTACCCCCCTATAATTGGGAGTTGAAGTGACAACAGAAAACTGGAGTAAGTGTATTGCTCATATTCAAAACGAAGAAAAGGAAATGTTAGAAGTAGATAATATGGCTGACAAAGTTATTGATATTATTATCAATGTCGGTAATAGTGATAATTATATTGATAAACGTTTCCCACGTCCAAAAAATAGTTCAGGAAAATGCAACAATGCTATTTTTAACCCCGCAAAGAAACGTTCACGCCACTGGTGCAATATACGAGTATATATATATCGGTACAAGCGGAGGTCATTGCACTTTTCAAACTTTCTGGTTTTAGTATAGTGCCGATTCTGTCCTGAAACTACTGTTGGAGACGGTGTTCTCGAACAGATCTCATATTAAAACGCCAATCAACGACGCTGTAGATTTGGGTACTTTCAGGGGTAATGCCCAATCAATGACACAATGTAGTGGTCAACGTGGAACGGCCTGGAACGAAACCATGTTGTTGTGTTGGGATGACATTTCATCAAGAAGAAATTTGGTCATCTCTTCTGAAATAATGGCTTCCATCAACTTGCTGACTATTGGCTGCAAGCTTATTGGACGATAGTTGTTTGAGATCAGTTTGTTACCTTTTGATAAGCATTAAAGAGAAGTTTTAATAAAATGTATTGGTGTTTAACACGGTCTGCTATATAAACTACTTGTTCCAAAGATGGTGAGGACAGTTAATATATGGAAGATTATCGTTTCTAGACTCTAGTAAAAACTTGAGAAAATGTTAAAGCAACATTTTCAGACAATTCTTTGTCGCAATCGCATAGTCTGGTCGGACTTTTGAAGTAGAGGTATCGAAACTTTAGAAGTTTGAAAATGTTATTAATCGTATCTCTATAGTCTATATAGAAAGGACAAGGAGTAATAAATCATTCATTTAAGTAGATTTCATAGACGTACCAAAATATATTTTAAGAGGGTATACCGTAAGGTACATTTTGTATTGAACGAATGAGTTGCAGCTATGCTAAAGAATATACGATTTAGGTCAGAGGTAACGGGATGTACTAATTTTAATAAAAAAAAGTGATAGAGGTACATACATTTTAGTAAGTTTGATAAAGAAAGGCAACACAGTTTATTCCGGAGTATCCGAACTCTGCCACAAAATGCAGGTAGTCATTACGGGTTGTTCGAACTCTGCCAGTGTTTAAAATTTTGGAGATTAACTACCAAACCAGTAGGGGTCTAATAGCCTAATCCGATTTAACAATTTACCTTGAACTTTAGGTACTCAAATTCAATATAAGAAAATATTAATAACATACATATATTTTCAACGTATATTTGCCACTTCTAAAAAATTACATCTACATTACAATAAAATATATTCAATATACATAAACATATAAAAAAAAAATTAAACGTGTGGAAGATTTTTACATGCAACCGTTTTCACAAACATAAAGCGAGAAATAACATTTTTCCTATATTGATCCAAATGATCATTAATGAAATTAATTTTAACATTAATAGTTTTTTTGGTTTTTTTCTGGCTTTGGTTTGCCGAACGAATTTACGCGTATACCTCCGTTTGTAAATCCAATAACACACTAGTAAATTGAACAATGTTTGGATGTGCTTTGTAAAAAGAAGCACCGAAATGCGAATGAAAACTCTCACAAGAATTCGTTGTTCTCTTAAAAAAGGATGCATTATTTGCCCAAATAAGTGGTGGAAATATCAAATTTTGCGTTATATATGTTTTATTGACATAATTTCGGAATTCTATAACTCTTTCGTCATTCGGAAGCAAAAAATGTAGTTCATTATAAAAAAATTCTACAACTTCCTCAGGACTAAGATACATAATACCGAAATGTACTTTTAAGTATTCGCCAATTACAGAACCTTTCTGTCTGTACTCTTGTACCAAATGAAACTCCTGAATCTTACGAAACCAAGCTTGACAGAGATGAAATTTACAACCAAAAAGAATTTGATCTCTGCCAAAACATTCATATATAGCGTTATGAATGCTTAGTTCAAAATCTACTACGACTTCTTTAGGTTGAAAATTTAAGCCTACTTCTTTACATTTTTGTCTTAAAATTAAAAACAAATTTGAATATGTTTGACTTGATTTGTCCGGCAGCAAACAAAAAACAAGAGGTACGTAATAGCCGTTTTTAAAACCATGAATGGTAAACATTTGGTAAAAAAAAGTTCTACTTAGACGAAACATGGATAAATGCTGGATATACAGTTTCCAAATCTTGGCAAGATGAAAACATTAAAAGCGGAAGGAAGGCATTCGTGGAAGGTTTGTCGTTAGGTTTGCAGCCACCATCTGGAAAAGGAAAAAGACTTATCATTGTCCATGTTGGAAGTTCTGAAGGTTTTGTTGATGGTGGATTATTAACTTTTATTTCAAAACGCACGGGGGACTATCACGAAGATATGAATGGGGATGTCTTCGAGGAAAGGTTTGTTCAAATGTTGGATCTGATTCCAAAAGGGGCTGTTATTGTTATGGACAACGCAAGTTACCATTCACGGTTACGAGAAGCATTGCCCACAAGTCGTTGGCGTAAAGCAGAGCTTTTGGAGTGGCTTATTTCGAAAAATATTAAGTTTCCAAAAGATCCACTAAGGAAAGAACTTTACAGAATTGCAAAAATGAACAAGAATAAATACAAAACCTACATTGTAGAAGAAATGGCTTCTTCTCGTGGTATATCAGTTCTTCGACTTCCCCCTTATCATTGTGAACTTAATCCCATAGAATTAATTTGGGCTTAGGTAAAGGGGGAAGTTGGAAAAAAAATACTACTTTTTAAATAAACGATGTTGTGAAATTGTTTGAGAGTGCTGTAAGTCATGTGAGTAAGGAAAATTGGACAAACTGTATCGAGCATGTTATCAAAGTAGAGGCAAATATGTGGAAAATTGACAATATTTGTGATGATTTAATCGACCCTATTATTATTAATGTCAACAACGATTCTTCCTCTTCCCAGTCGGATATAGAATAGAATGTAAGTAATAAATGTATTCCAATAATTATTTCTTTTCATTATTTATTATATTATAATTTAAAACGTATTTTTTTCCCAAAATACACACCACTGCATTGCGTTATTGCTTATCTGCTAATCCTTTAACAATGAATAAACCCTAAACTTTGCTACAACTGAAACAAATACGGGGTCGATCTACCTGGTTTTTAGATTTGCGGAAGAAATGTAATTTAAAGTAAGAGATTTATCAAAAATTTCATGGTGCTCCCTGTAAAGGTTTTGCATACTTAATTAGGGTTTATTACTCCTCGTACTTTTTGTACATACTATAGGTGATTTATCCAGGGTTTGAGGTTATTTTTGTGAGACTCGCGATAGTGGTATTTACGGAAATGAAATGAGAAATAGTGTCGTATCTTGTACTCCACATTGACGAAGGGTCAGTTGATTGTGAGAACAATTAGTTCCAATCAATTTGAGATAGTTGAGCGTTAAGTTAATGCCGTTAACCTCAGCGAAATTAGTTCTGGAGTATGTTGTATTATATTTTTTTGATGGGAAATATCAGGTTAAATTAACTTTACTTCAAGTGATGAGATAACTTGATCGTCATACCGAGTATGTGATCTAAAGTGGATGGTTGATTGTCAGCCCAGAATTTGGAGCTTCAGTAATGAGCTGTGTTAGATTTGAATTTGCGACAAAGTTATTAAACACATTGTGAGAGTTTATGGCGTCTGATAATGAGGTTATGGGCCATGTGAGCTGTGGGATGTCGAAATCTCCAGCAAAGATAACCTTTTCAAGAAGTGATAATTGTGCGAGTTTGTTAAATAATCAATTTTTATAAGTGAAGAATATCTATTCCAAGTATATCCAATAATTTTATATTGATATTGAAATTTGGAGTAATATCATCTGATAAATAAATGCATATACCACCACCTTTACGGCATTCTCTATCCTGACTATATAATGTATATCCATTTATGTTCACTGAGCGGTCCAAAATAGATGCCATGTTTCAGCAATAAATATAATGGTGGCTTAAGAATTTGCACTGTAGGTAAGGTACATATAAGTTCATCCAGTTTAGCTGAAAATCAGTCTAAATTTATTTACTTAAAGTCGGTAAATTTGATAACAGGAAGATTATTTACGACATTTCGTGATTTTCAGCGTACAGTTAATTTATCTAATAATCAGATCCTGTTTACCACATTGTTTGCGAGTTTCTAGATCACTACGAAGTTTTTTTAATCTCTGTTGTTATGTCGGTGCAGTTTTGTTCTCTAAGACATGGGTTCCCAAAGATATGCGATAACGCAACGCCCACCAAATACCTTCTATTTTATGGAATCCCATATCAAATGATTACAAATAAAAGACACTGTAATTTAAATAAGAAAGAAAACTTTTATTTGGAGTATTTTAAATGTGAAACACTCTATTCTTTAATTTAACTTTTAATGAGAATCAATAATTGCTTTATAGGTCGTTATTATGTCCAACAATTGTTTGCGCATATCTGGGGTAGCATTCAATCTCGACCTGAATTTGTTTTTTGTATACGTGTAAGCAGAAAAACTTGTTTCGCAACGATACGTTGTGACAAATGGGAGGACAGTCTTTTTGGCTAATTCATTGTATTCACTCCTAACACAAACCCAAAACTAATTCAAAGATACAGATTCAAATGTTTGTTTTAATGTGGATGAACTTTGAAGATATATGAATGCTCCATAATACAGAACAGTTAACATTCTATGTTGACATCTGATAACAAATGGATTTTGTACCCATTCAATATTACTGTCCGGAAAGTAATCTGACAATGATTTCAGTAGATTTAACAAATGTCCAATTATGACAATTCTATTGTAGAGAGTTGTATAAAAGTGGAAAACATTCATTGGTGTCCTTTTCTACGCAGGCAATTCAGAAATTTAATTTCCTTTTAAAAACTGATATTTTGTATCAGTTCCCAACTTCAAAATAATATTTGTACCTACTTAATAACCATGGTATTAAATAATTTCGCGGAACCCTGGTGATTTTCTACGGGAACCCCAGGTACCGCGCCCCAGGTACCGCGGAAACCACTTTAGGAATTGCTGCTCTAAGAGTTTGGCTGTATTTCTCAGAATGGTATTAACGTGATATTCTGATGCCGTAACTACTTTAATCATTTGACGAAGTCTGGTTGGGCTTTCCTACTCTATAGTAGGTGATGGATGTTTCTTGACATCCAGTAGTTCCCAAGACGAGGTTAATTTTATCTGCGTCTTCCTCCTTTTTAACTTGGGCATCTCCAGATGAGGATTCTGGTACTCCTCTGATTAAAATGTTTACAGGTCTCGTTATGCGATCTACTACTTTGTTGGCGATATTATCTGTAGACTTAAGTACATGAAACTGACCCAGTTTATTATTCAGTTCAGTTAGTTTTGTCATCAAATTTTTTAGCCAGTACAACGGGTGCTATGGTACTTGAAGTACCACATTTTTGTCATTTTTGGAGAAATTTCAGTTTGTTAGCATGAAACAGCCTCCTGGGTGTATACAAGTGACCAATTTTATGATTATATATTGTTCAGGGCATCTCACAGATGAACCTTAATGATTTTCAGCTCACCAGAGCGAGTACAACGGGTCCTATAAATCCATATATACTACATTTTTGGTCATTTTTGGAGAAATATCGGTTTGCTAACAAGATACAGCCTCCGAAGTGTATACAAGTGATCAATTTTATGATAGGGTATTGTTCAGAGCGTCTCACAGATGCGAAAAAGTTAGTTTTAATCTTTAAAACCGTTTATTTTTTAAGAAAATCTTACAGGGGAACATTATCTGCAATTTCTGTGAACAGAAGTTCTACCAGTCCTTGCCAATATATTTCCCAACGCCAACAATCCTAACTTACCAGGTGATAGAATCTGGTTACAACAAGATGGTGCACCCCCGAATTATGAATGAATAAATGAATGTTAATTTATAAAGACATACATATGATACATGTTTACATAAAAATACATATCTTTGTATAATAATTTAACATAACCTAATAAATATAAAATAATCTGAATAATAAAATTACATAGATACACAGTTAATAAGCTATCGGTATAATGTTCATGAACAGATGCGATGTACATTAAATAAACAAGAGTAGTAGGGTACCCGACTAATATAAGTTCAACAAAGAACTTGTCTTCGGCTATTGATTCTTTATAGAAAATATATCTTAAATGTATCTGACAAATGTTGAAACTTCAAAACATGAATAGTAATAACAAGTATCATATTAAAATGTGCTTTGACTCATGAAAATTACACAAATAATAATTCTTTTTTACATTTATCATTTATTATTAATTATGGCACTAATAACTTTTGTTAAGGCGAAAGACATATATTTAGGACAGTTAATATTTTTATAAACTAAGAATATACACTCATATACACATATATAAACACAAGGTATAAAATAACAAACAACATTTATATAACTAAAATCGGATCAATTACATCAGCGAAATACTTTCTGCCATTTTAAAATATACATTCCTTTAATTTGTTTTTGAAAAGACGAGCTGAATTATATTTTTTCAAGGTATTGGGTAAATTTTTCCATAGTTTTGATCCAATAAAGCAGAAGCTTCTCTGGCCAATTGCTTTAACAGGAGCATATATAGCGGATTGTGTATTTTGTCTCGTTCCGTAAGTATGTGGTATATTACATGTATAATGCCTGTTTCTGTAAAAGAAACAAAGGGTGTTGAAGCAAAAGAGTTGCCGGATGTCCATTACCTTTGAATTAATATATACTTGATTGGAGGAGAATCTGCGAGGTTTTTTTGGAATAATTTTCAGAATGAGTTTCTGAATGATATTGATCGAGCTTAGATAATTATTCCTAATTCCTCCCAAACCAATGATACCATATAGTAATATGGATTCAACAAAAGCGGAGTATATAATTTTCAGTTGTTTAAGCGATAAAAATTCTACTAGTTGTTTGAATCTGTAGATTAGGCCTCTGAGCTTATTGGTGATGTTGCGAGCATGAACGTTCCATTTCAAAAAGGAGTCAATATGTATGCCTAGATATTTGACTGTGTGTACGAGCTCACGAGTACGATTTCCTACAGAGATATACTCAGGTAAAAATGATTTATATGAAGTAAATTGTATAATTTTAGTTTTAGTGGCGTTAACAGTCAATTTGTTCGATTCAAACCACTTACGGATATTCTGCATATCATCAGAGGCAATTTGTTGGATTTCAGACCACTTTTGCCCTTCGCAAATAATCGCTGTGTCATTTGCAAATGACAAGATTACTCCAGTTGAGTACAACTATAGCAAATCGTTCAAGTAAACTATAAATAGTATCGGCCAAACGAGATTATTTGTGATCAATAGCTGAATAAACGATGGATGTTAATCTGGCGATAGTATCCTGAGTGGATTTTTCCTCCTGAAACCCAAATTGGTGAGAAGAGATTATTTTATTCTTGTTAATAAAACTAAGTGGTTTTTACAGCTCTTTCAAACAATTTTGCTACTGAGGAAATCAAAGATATAGGTCTATAGTTGCTTACAAGATGTGTGTTGTGATTTGTTAATTGGTTTTATTACTGCCTTTTTAAAGTGATTTGGGACTTTTCCATTATCTACAGCTAAGTTAATAATATACGATATCGCTTGAGGCACAAAATTACTTGTTATTTTAAGGATTTCGTTTGATACACCATCGAGGCCACTAGATTTTTAATTCTTCAACTCCCTAATAAGCTCTTCTATTTCGGTGTGGTCTGTTGGCTTCATAAATATAGAGGAATAAACGTGTTTAGTTTTGGTTTTTATTTCTGGACTTTGGGAAATCGCATTAGCCATTTTTTCACCAATTGTCCTGTTTGCATTCGGTTTATTGCAGAACTCCTTAACGACGTTGTTGTAGATGATTTGATTTCATCAATCTTTCTTTTGAGGTATTTATGTTTGGTTTTTTAATAATGAAGTAAGTTTATTTTTGAAATTATTATATGCAGCTTTTTTCTCTAAGTTGAAATGATCCCTTATGGAAAGTTGGTGTACTTTGTCTCTATTGTCAGTAGAAGTTATAAGGCCGTTGGTAATCCACGGTTTCTTCTTTTTGAAATTTTTTTTTGGAATAAGTAGATTTTTTTATTATTTCATTCAGGGTTTTCATGAAGTTATCAGTAGAATAATTAACTTCCCTTTCTCCATAAACCGTTATCCATCTTTCAGTGCTGATTATATCTAACAATTTTCTTTCGTTCAGATAATTTTGGGTCACATCGGTATCATTACTTTCATGTTTATTTTTCAAGTTTACTATTTTGACAGCTATGGAGAAGTGGTCCAGACAGGCTCTCGAGACAGTAGTTATTCGAGTAGGGTTATTTATCAGGGATCTGAATCCTTCAGCTGACTAGATATTTATGTATTCTTCCACATCTTTATTATCTTGCTCTAATATATTTATATTTAAATCTCCCAAAAAAAGTGTAATCTTTGACAGGAAAATTTTTCCCTCAAAAAAAGTATTCAAATTCAAGTTGAAATCCTCGATCTTAGTGCAAGGAGGTCTGTACAAAACAATAGCGTTTATTTTAGCATTCTCACACTTCATATTGACTGTAACTCCATTAACTTCACCAATTTTGGTGAATTCGTGATATTCATAATAACCATCACGGACATATATCACAATTCTATTTCTGTTACATATCATTCTATATCTACTTAAGGTTAGCGAGTCTGAATCTTATACTTCCCAAGTTTCTGTAAGAGCTATGAGGCTAAATGAGCTCAGAACTTCAGATAGATATTCGTCGAAATGTTTATTTAAGCATCGTATTGCAATATTTTTCTTATTTATTTAAACGTTTTGATAAGACGGATGGGATAAATTTATACACACGTTATGTCTACTCACTTAATTTATTTATTCACTAAACTCTTCACTAATTTATATTATATACACAGTATATCCACTTGCACTAATTTATATAAACACTTCATTAATATTCATTTTCTTAAACTTAATTTATATATTTACTTGTTTACTGTTTTACTGTTTATCTCACGAGATCACTTTATAAACTAACTCGTTGGTGGGTATATTCTCTCTTATATATTAAGTGCCCTTTTTTCTAGATCTTTCTAGATTGCGGCTCACACAAAAACAATCGCCACCCTGGAATTTTATAGATAAGACTGGTCACAAAAACAATGGACCTCACTGGAAATTTCTAGATAAGAATAGTCACAAAAAATAATGGTAAACAGGTCGAATAAATCCCCGCATATTCTCCAAAATTTCAACTTTCATACATGGCTTAGGCAGAGTTGGATTCAGGGGCTACACCAGTGTGCTATTTCGTAACATTACCCCCTTCTTAAAAGGACGTTCCGCCTGGAACCTCTGTGTAGCCGGAACTGGATGTTTAAATCGGCAACTGGACCCATGTCTGCACTTTTCGGTGTTATGGAAATAACATGGGTACCGATAACGAGGGGTATAGCTGCAAATTAATATCTGGACACCGGTATCTTGGAAGATCACCTCTACCATGTTCCTGATAACTCGCCAATCCAACGGGTTTCTCTCTATCCTGGGCATTGCTAGTTTCTCCACATGATCTCGAAGGTTTCGTAGCACTTCCCACACAGCTCGGTAGGTGGATCGATCTTGAAATTAATTTTTAGTTACCACGTAGAAGACGTACCGCGAATTGCGTTTCAGTCTCAGTGTCTTGCCAGGGGCTAAAATCTGCTCTTCAAGTTTTTCTAATTGCCCGAACTTCTTTCGAAAGACGGTTGCCAACCCTCGTGCGTGTTTGTTACTGGCGGAGATGTTATGTGCCAGTGAGTACTCTTCCGGTAGCGTGAACAAATATTGTCTTTGTTCTGTAGTGACTCCGTATCTAGCTTTCCCGGTACCTCCGTATGCGCCCATAAATTCTTCGAAGGCTGGGTCACCCCTTCCTCTTTGTCATGTTCTCCTTCGAATGACGCTAGTAGGTTTTGGTGAACTACTCTTGGTTTTCCATTGGGGAACTTGCTTATATGATAGATGATGTCTTTGATCCTCTTCTTGATTAAGTATGGACCTTCTCATGATTTCTGTAATTTTGGAGATAATCCTTTTTTCCTTATCGGGTTGTGTAACCATACCTTGTCTCCTTCTTTGAAACTGCCTTCTGTGGCCTGTGTATCATACCGTTTTTTCATTCTGTCACTGGCAACTTGAAGATTCGTTCGAACCAATTCGTGCACATCGTCCATCCTTCTTCTCAATAGGATCACGTAATCTTCTTCTGCTAGATCTTCGCCAGGCCGACAACCAAACTACAAGGAAGCCTCATTTCACGTTCAAATAAAATTTTCGCAGGTGTTTCACCCTTGGACTCATTTATGGCAGATCGATAAGCCAACGCAAATAGGGAAAGATACTGGTCCCAATCTCTCTGGTGGCTGGAAACTACTTTGGGCAGGTATTTTCCAATGGTCCTGTTCTTTCTTTCGACCATTCCATCTGATTGTGGATGCAACGCTGTTGTCCTGGTCTTCTTCATTCCCAGGTTGTCACAAATTTCCTGGAATACCTGGCTCTCGAAATGTCTTCCTTGATCGCTGTGGACTTCCAATGGCACACCATATCCGCTGATAAATTCTTTCACCAGTACATCCGCGACAGTTGTGGCTTTTTGAATCGGGATCGCATAAATGTCCATCCATTTTGTGAAATAATCCATGCTGCGTGATCAGCCCGGATTAAGAACTTCCTTCCATAGAGATACTGGTAAAAGTGTTCAGCGGACTTCACTACCGCCAAAAGTTCTTTTCTTGTGACGCAGTAGTTTCGTTTTGGTTTGGAGATGTCTTTACTGAAATATCCCAGCACTCTTTCTCGCCCTCCTTGGATCTGTGAGAGCACTCTTCGAATTCCTACGTTGCTTGCGTCAGTGTCAAGAATAAAGTCTTCGTCTGGTAATGGATATCCTAATACCAGCGCCGTGGTTAAACACCTCTTCAAGGTTTCAAAAGCCGTTTGACAACTTCATCCCATTGGAAAGCTCTTGTTTCTTCAGTGAGTCGAGTAAGGGGCTTGGCAATATCTCCAAACTTCCTCATAAATCTTCTATAGTATGTGCAAAGTCCAAGGAAGCTCCTAATTTGATGTTTGTCGGTTGGTTGCGGCCACTGCTGAATGGTAGCAATTTTCTCTGGATCCACCGCCACACCTTCATGGCTCACTACATGACCTATATAGCTGACATTTCTTCGGGTTTAACATGAGCGCATTACAGAGCCCGAATGGCTTGACTTTGAATTGCCATAATCCAGATCCGGTCGTAAAAGCAGTCTTCTCTTTGCCTTCTGGGTCCATTTCCACTTGCCAATAACCAGACTTCAGGTCCAAGGTGGAAAACAGTTTGCTGCCTTCCAAAGTATCTAGCGTATCGTCGATTCGAGGCAGAGGATAGCTCTTTCTTCGTCACGTTGTTTAGCTGGCGATAGTCGACGCAGAATCTCGTAGTTCCATCCTTTTTCTTGACGACCATTAGTGGAGACACCCATGGACTAGTAGATGGTTGTATTACTTTTTCTTCTGCTATCTCTCGAATTCTTTTTTCAGCTTCCTCTCTCTTCGCTCGTGGTAGTCTTCAAGCTAATTGTCTAATTGGCTTAGCATTACCAGTATCGATTTTGTGTTTGACGGCTGATGGTACCAGTCTTTCCTCCTTTTGGTACGAATAGGTCTCGATACTGTAAGAAAAATTCTCGCATTCTCCTTTTTTCAGCTCGATTTAAGGATTGACCAGCTACTGATAACATATGTTCGAATCTGGTATTAGAATTGTCAGTGGTCGTTGTTTGACGAACTATGGACGTCACTGGTACGCACGATCCAATCCTGGTTTCTTTCTTGGTGGTAATTGGGTAATCGTCCACGTTTATCACACGTACTGGGATCTCCTTCGCCGACGTAACCAATCCTTTTCCAATTAGTACTCCCTTGCCAACCTCTTCATCGTAGTGCCTTGGCTCCATCATAACCGGTGTGATTCGTGCAGGTAGGACGGTATCTTCCTGTACAGCTGCCAACACCGTGCTGCCTTCATATGGATGAAGGAATACCTCCTCGGAACCCACTTTAATGGTTCTGTTTCTAAAGTCTAATTGGAAACCATGTACATTCATTACATCCATTCCCATAATCACGTCTTCTTCAATGTCAGCTACGATTACCGTATGCGTGAACTTTTCTGCGCCAATTCCCAATTAGATGTGTGTCACCGTGAACGTTGGCACTCTCACCTGTGGCGGTCCGCAGTCGCAGTCTCGTTGGTAAAAGCTTCTTCATGGAGTTTATAATTTCTGGTCGTATAATGGTTCTAGTTGCTCCAGTGTCTACCAGCAGAGTATATATGTTGCCATTCACTTCGCCATCTACATATACACTGTCGTTGCGACATCTGAGCGAAGCTATCAGTATGAGAGTGTCTTTGGAACGATCATGGGTCGGTTCTGCCCCTCGTAGTCGACCCGTTCTAGGTGTCCTGTGACTGGGGTTCTTGGTTCGCAGGAGTCCTGGGGCGCTTACATGAACTGCGTACATGCCCTAGCTCGCCACAATTCCAGCATTTGACCCTTCTCGGCTTCTTGTCCATCATACTTTTGATCAAGCTGACGATCTGGTCAAACTTGTCCTCGTCGCCTTCTTCTCGGATGGTCCTAACTTTGTTGTAATCCGAAGCCTTTGTTGCTGCTTCATATTCAAGAGCAGCTGTCAATGCGTCAACTAATGTTTTGGGATGGGCTAAGCGAAGCGTCCTCTGCATATCGGGGTCGCGTAAGCCATCAATAAAGGCCTGTATGCCCAGACATTCCATCATGTTCTCTATTGCTGATGGATAAGCAAATCGAACGAGTCGGGCAATATCCACTTCATATTTTTGAAGTGCTTCGTCACGTTTCTGCCTTCGGTTCTTCAGCTGGGATTGGTACAAATGTTCTAGATGTTCGTGACCATATCGCATGTCCTACCTCTTCTTCAGCTGCTCTAAATCATTATTTTCTTCCAGAGGTATCGTCTGAAGTACATCTAAGGGATCTCCCCGAAGCGCGATAGTTAAGTTCACTGCTTTCTCCTTGTCGGACCAATTATTCACTGTAGCGGCTGCTTCAAACTGTTTTACGTAATTGGTCCACGACATCTTTCCATCGAACGTTGGGGCCTTGACTCGGATAAAACTGCCCATAGCATCTGTCTTGGGTTGTGTTTCTGGCTTGCAGATCTCGATTTTCTTTTCTTCTGCTGTGTCTTGTGTTCTTAAACCGGCAATTTTTGTCTCTAACTGCTTGATTTTCTCGTCCATCTGATTTGCATCATTGTCATCTTATTCTCCATGTCTGATTTTATTTTCTCGTTCATCGTTGTCAACTTATTCTCAATATCCGATTTTAGAGACGAAATTTTATTCTCGACTTCAGCAGCAATGTCATTTTTCAATGATAAGATATCTGCAGAAATATCATTCTTCATAGCAGAAATCTTCTCGTCCATATTAGTAGAAACCTTGTCCATGTTAGCGGAAATATCGTTCTTTATGGTTGAAATCTTCTCTTCCATGGCAGAAATATCGTTCTTCATATTAGCAGAAATATTTTCTTCCATGGCAGAAATTGACGAGATTAAGTTGGAAGCCTCGTCATTAAATAAAACTGTTTCTGGATCAAAGCCGTCATTTTCCAGTGCCACTTTAAGTCTTTCTACTAACTCACTTTTCTTACCGGACGTTTCCAACTCACGATCTTCCAATTCTGCTCTTAATTCTGTCACTTTGAGATCACTCAGTCTCTTTGCCATTTTGATGTAGCTATTTATTTATACTATCCCACTTCTGACACCAATGTAATGTTTTTGTTATTTATTTAAACAATAAACGGGTGGGATAAATTTCAAACACACTGTATGGCTCCTTACTAATTTATTTAAACACTAACTCACTAACACTTAATTATAATAATGTTAGCAGAAATATCGTTCTTCATGGTTGGAATATTCTCGTCCATGGCAGAAAATCGTTCTTTATAGCAGAAATATCGTTTTTCCCATTAGTTGAAATCCTTTCTTCCATGGCAAAAATATCGTTCTTCATATCATAAATTGACGAGAGTAAGGTGGAAGTCTCGTTTTTGAATAAGAATGTTTCTGGATCGAAGCCATCACTTACCAGTGCCACTTCGAGTCTTTCTAGTAACTCACTTGTCTTACCGGACGTTTCCAACTCACGATTTTCTCAATCTGCCTTTAGCTCTGTCACTTTCAGGTCACTTATTCTCTTGGCCATGTTTACGTCTTATTTATTTATATTATCCCACTTCTGACACCAATGTAATGTTTTTCTTATTTATTTAAACAGTAAACGGGTGGGATAAACTTTAAACACACGGTATGGCTACTTACGTATTTATTTAAACACTAAACTACTCACTAACACTTAATTTATATACACTGAACTATTCACTTACATATAATTTATATGCACACAAACTCAATTATTAATTTATATCAACTCTTCGCTATTTCGGTGTATTCTTGTTTATTTCACGAGATCGCTTTATAAAACTAAATTAACTCTCCCTGGTCGGTCCTTTATATATTAGTGTCTATTTTACTAGATAATTCTAGATTGCGGCTTACACAAAGACAATTGGCTTTCTGGCATTTTCTAGATATGACTGGTCACAAAAACAATGTCTAGTTAAGATAGTCACAATCGTAAACAGTTCTAAGAAATCCCTCGCATCCGCCATGATTTTAACTTTCATACATGGATTAAACAGAGTCGGATTCAGGGTCTACACTAGTGTGTTATTTCGTAACACTACTAAACATCAGGTAGGCATCAAATGAAATGTAACTTATGTCATTCTGACAATGATATTTATTATCGAAACAATTGTCAATTTTTTAGAATTTTCAACATTTTTTCAATATTTTGTGGAATTAGCTAGAAACAGTAAGTTTCATTTAAAACACTGATATTGAACCGTTCAGCGAATTCCATTGGACTGTAGCCGTGTTTACTAATGGCTGGTTTATACCACATTTGGATAGTCACAATCATAAGCATAATTACAATGACCTTGAAGTTGCTAACTTTTATGATTATGACGAGAATTGAAGTGCGCATGCGTCGAAACCGACAGGCCATGAGCAATGTTGACAATGAGCCATCTCAGTCACAGAATGAATTTTATTGGCCGTTTTTTGGAAGTTTTTCTGTGCTCCGTGATTCATTGTTTATAGCACACGTCGTTGATTTGGCTGTAGGCTAACTTCATTAATATGAATTTTATGCTTATAACTGTGACTATTAAAATTGTATAAACGTCTTTTAGAATTGTGATTAAGTTTATAATTCTGACTGTGATTATGATTATCTAAATGTTGTACAAACCTGCCTTACGAGTAACGATTCTAATACAGTCAAATTCTGACAAATTTCCATTTTCTTGCTGTTGGTGGTTCATTTTAAGGGAAAACACTTAATAAACTTTAAAAACTGTAACCTGGGGTTTGATAACTCTATCAAATTTAACTATTTATCAACTATATTTGAGAAAATTTGAAGGTTACAAATGCAAACGGCAGCTTTTCATCGGAGAGCGTTGATGGGAGTGAATCAGGAACACATCACATAACCCGTGGCGCCATGCAATTTTGTCTTATATAATAAAAAAAAAAAAAAATAAGTAATTTGAAGATTATAGATTTTACCAAATTGCAAAACATTAAAAATCTAAAGTAAGAGGTGAGGCCAAACAATAAAAAATTATTTTAAAAGAAAGATAAAGATCATCCTTTCATACAAATTTGAATATAGTAATTTATATGACAATGGGAATAATACTTAATAGGTTCTTGATAAAATATTCAAATAAGAAATTGAAGTCACTTAATTCTTAATTGGTAAGTTATTCAAGACCTTAGATATGTTTAAAAAATTAAATACAGTGACCTTTCGGCACTATAGTACTATAGTTTACCTTTTAAAAAAAGTATAAGTTTACATATTGTATTGTATGAACGTAACTTATTTTTGTAGGGATTTTAATTAATGTCCGTTACTAAAAATTAAAAACTAGCACAATAAATTTCTCCGGAATTTAACAATTAACAATTGGAGTATTGAAATTAAAATTAAAGAAAGATCTGGCCTGATTGTCTCTATAAGTAGGTCCCCCGACGGTCTGGAAAACTCTTTTTTCCAAGCTTTCTCGGTCTCGCGAATAGCTTCGCGTGCCTTACAGAGATAAATCGGCGACCACGCCGAATAAATTTCCTTTTCGGACTTGGACGTGGAGTGTAGAATAATATTCAGCTCAAGTTCTCAAAACAACACATGAAATCGTATCTTGCCCAACAAAGGTTAACCTATAAGCTACCTTAAAACCCTAAAAAGAAAACTCTTTTTAATAAACGAAAAAAAACATTACTGATTGGGAGAAGACAAAAAAAAGAATGGATAAATCTACTTTGAAAAGTGAAATCTTAAGGAGGCCGCTCACCTTATTAGAATGGTTTTCCACACAAATCACTAATTCTAGAGTGGAAATGCAGAACGGTCTATGTGCCAAAAATAAAATTCGGAGTAAATGCAAAAAACGTTTAACTGGCTAAATCACAAAAAAATTATCCTCTATAGATATTTACCTAAACATCTGAACTTAATGAACACAAATATAAACAAATAAACAAAATCAAAAATTTTAACCGGCTACAATATAACATCAAAAACAAAAACCTCTGGAATGTTCTAAGTCCTTCAGACTGTGGCAAGTCAAAATGGTCTAACTCCAAAGACACATTCTATACTGTAGTTTTTGTATGATAATCCAACTAAGTTTAACTTTTTTCTTTCTTTTCTTATATTATTTCTTTGTTTTTTATTCACATTTGTTGATATTATATTGCCCGTAACATCTGCAGTGGCATCCATCTTGTATCAAACTAACGTGTAATAACTGGCAACTGGCACATAGACCGTTTCAACCGAAAATGCGCTGGTGGACTTAGACCTACCCCCACTTTCGAACTAATATTTCCTACCTTTAATTCTCGTTTTGGCACATAAACCGTTTTGTAGGTTATTGGCCATGGCACGTAGACCCTAAAATTGATAAAATTTCGAGTATGTGGCACTTAGACTGTTTTGCATTTCCACTCTAGAATTGAGAATGTCAAGGGCTTCTAATCGACCACCAAAAAAATGGCAACAGGTGCAGGTAAAACCTCTCGTTTCTTCGATTCTACTCTGGCCACTCCAAAAATATCCTATCCAAAGAAATTAAAAATCACTTTGTCTCACTCCCACCAACTAACATATACCCTGTCCTTAACCAGTATTATTGGTGGCCTAACTACTAGGTGCCAATAATTCAAACTAATAAGATTTGCCAAAAGACAGTGGCGTATCCCAAAACCAAAACGTTACAAAACGCCTTTGAGGATTCAGCAAAACGGATTCAAACGAAATTAAATTGGAATTAAAAGGAAGAACTGCTATCGTGTTTTCAATTTGCCTGCCAAAAATAATAAAAACTATCAGAGTTTTTACTGTTCTACCGATAAAGATTTACAATATACTGGAGGTAAGAATTATATCTTATCACAAAAATGGAAACATTAAAATAAGTTTTAATTTTTTTTTACAAATTTTCTAATTTCTATGCACTCGCAAAGGACTAACCACCGGTACTTTTTCAACATTCCTGTTACATTATAAGGGGGTGAAATTAGCATCTCTTACATTATTTAATATCAAATCTTTTTTCTAGATTTATTTTTGTTAAATGAAAATATAACTTAAAATCCCTGTTTATCTAAAAACATTTCTTAATTCTAAAGTTTTTTCGTATAACGAATAGATTCTGTGAAAAATATAGAATATCATGTGTGATACCTTGTTTTAATTTTTTTGCCCAATCTATTGGTTCTAGGAAAAAGCGTTGCGATTAAGAAATGTTTTAAAGTTACTAGGAATTTTGAGTGATATTTTTATTTTACAAAACTAATTCTCGAAAAATTATTTTGATATTAAATAAGGTGTGGAATGCTAATTTCAGCCCCTTATATTGTAACAGGAATGTTGATAAATTGCCGGTGGTTAGTCCTTTGGGAGTGCACGGAAATCACAAAATTAAAAGTTTCTGTATTCACTTACATGTGAGAAAAAAGTAAAACTAAATCTTACTCACCACCTTTTAGAGGTGTTAACTCGGAAGGGGGTGGGTCGAGGAAAATAATATGTATATGTTGAAAATTTAATCATTATTTTCATTGGACAAATTTTGTTTCAGACAATACAGGAGCAAAACTCGTCGCCGGTGTTACCAAAAACGACAACAAATAAATTTCCATTTATAACCGATGGGTTCGATGATGCTGTTTCCGATTTTGAAAGAACACTTCAAAGGTCTAAAAACAAATTATCTAATAACCTGCCAGATGTTACTGCCGTCTCAGGTTAGTAAATCATTTATTTTTTCTTTTTAAAATTGCCTAAATGAGTCCAATCTACACACTGAAACTGGAAAATGTATGTTTATTGTAGAAGACTAATTTTAGATTTCATTTCAACGAAGCAGTGCCAATTAATTTTGCTCGATTTTTCTTTAGTTTTAATGGGTTATTATGAATCAATCGCTTTGTCTCACAAGGAGGTAGAGTAGTTTCCGCAGATTACTTGATATAGTAGTGAAGAGAAAGATGTAAGCAACATAATTATAGCACCAGTTAGGGGATTATTGTTAATATAATTATCTAGTAGAATAATAAACTTTGCCTTCTTTAGAAAGCTCGGTAACGATGTGACAAACAGTTTAGGGCGCATCGTCCTATCTTAGCCCTCTCTCTTTACATATGTTAATCAATTATGCTGTCAACAAACATGGAATTATCACTCCAAACCTGGGTATGTTAGTAGATTGGTAGAAAAATCATCAGATCTGTAGAAAAATCTGTAGACCTGTAGACTGGTCATAGAAATAGAGAATGAACTGAGCGTCAGCCTCACAAAAGTGATCACCCTCTAGATAGAGACAATACGTGTTTCTTTTCTGCAAGTTTGTAATAACAAAGGCCAGTGGTGGACGTATCAGAATACTAGACTACTGGCCGCGCATTCGCTTTGTCTATCTCGTACTTTTCGGTCTGTTTTCACTTCACAACTGAATACGGAACGTTCAGTCCATTCGAGATTTTTTGTATTTGGGCTTATAAGTTTTGTTAGGGGTTGGATACTTTAAGATTTGGCCCTGTTATAGGATATGTTTCCTCTACAGGGCAGAGTTGGGGGTGTTTTTTTGGTTGATTTGTGCGCCGAGTATTGAGTCTGACTTGGGTTGAAGAAGTAAAGGTTTCGATAAGAAAAGTGTCTAGGAAAAAAGAATTTTATTTTAATTGTGAGTGAATGGTTTTTTGGTAGAAATCAACCGGAGAGAGAGGCAGGCTTGATTAGCAACGAAATTGGATGATTTGAGAGAAACGTGGTTTTAAAGGTGTCTAGTAAAGATAGGATAAGTAGAAGACGAACCACGTTAAGTTGCAGATAGTTAGTATGGTGGATGTTAGAAATTATTGAAATTTTTTGGGAATTTGGGTGTCTCCGATGTCGATTTAAAAAGGATTTAGTGTGTGGTTTTGTGAATTTTTGATTTTTATTTAGAATTTGTTTGAAAAGTGACTAAGAGACAGAAAGGTGTGTAGAATCTGTCGGGTGATGGGGACTGGCTTTTTTCGAGCTCGAGGAGACGAATTTAGTGAGTTATGTGTTTATTGTACTCGGTGAGGTGGTTAAATCGTCATCATCAAGTAAATCCAAGCGGGTACAGCTGCGGCTATATTATTCCCTTCGTCGATTTGTCGGTCCATTTGGCTAGTAAATAAATTCACCATGCTACAAGAAAACTGCAGAAAAACCTGTAGCGCCGACGGAGGGGTGGGGATCGGGGATTCAAGTTGAATCGCTTTCGCTCCTGATGGGAGTGAAAGCAAAGTGGCACGCCTGTCTATGTTTGTTATAGAGCAGTTGTGTCGATATATGAACGGAATTAGGTGACGAAGAGTGTCGGCTATGATGTCCCTTTAGTTGGGAATGGCGTTCATTAGGGTTACTGTTAGAATTTCTATTATGATTTTCGTATCAGTTGAGAGATCGAAGGGAGATGGTGGCTTTTCAAGTGTGACTGGAGCAGTCTCTTGAGGGGTTTTTGGTGTATTTAGCCAGCGAAGGTGGAAGGCGGGGTGAGTACCACCGCAATTTGTGCAGTTAGGGGTTCCGGACTTGGGGCAATCTTCGGGGCGGTGGCTTGTTTGGCCAGCAAGAAGGGCATATCAGTTTAGACTGACAAGAATCGGAAAAATGTCCGGTTTGCGTGCATCGATTGCAGTATTTTGGGATAGGCGTTGGATGACTCGCACTGATGTGGGATACCATGAAATGAGAGACCGGAAGTGAGGGCCTGATGGTAATGAGTTTCGGAGTGTGTGATGATGTGGGCTTGTTGGTGGACTTGGCGATGATTCGCCAAGGTTTAAGGAAAGGAAATTGTTGATCGTGAAGAATTTCTTCGAGGGGGATCGTTGCGTCTACATTCATGCAGACAAATGAGAAAGTGGATGTCAGAGTTTTGACTAGTCGGGGTGTACGTTGAGTGAAGTTTAGGATATTGATGGTGATGTTAGGATCACCAGTAGAGTTGTGAATTTTCCTTAAAATTGTTGACACTGACATCGGAGAAGGAGTTTTGAGATGGGCTGTTCGATTGAAATTTACTTTCAGGTAAAGGATGTGTCCGTTAAGAAGTTCGAGGGTGTTTAAAAGAGTGAAGAGAGAGTTTTGGGTTGAGTATTAGGGTGGGAGGTTTCTGAGGTTAAGGGTTTGTGTAGGTGTAGTGTTGTTGCTGTGGGTTGTTGTAGGATTGTTGATGGTGTTAGAAGTTGTAGGTCGGTGTTTGGTCTTCCCTACGAGGGTGTCGGGTAATTGAGTGTGTGGGGGATTTGGATCTTAGAGAGGAAGCGTAAGCGTTAGGGATATGAAGGAAGTGCGTTTTGGTTGATGTTCGGGTGTTTGTTTTGAAGAGGTTTGAGGAGATGGTGTTGAGTGAGAGTGGGTTTTGTTTGATATGTGTGATGAGGATGTATTGTATTTTGGTTTGAACTTTGGGAATTCTTTCTCGTAACGGGAAAGCAATTCTTTGTTGGAGGGGGAGTTGAGGTATTCCTTGTGGGCTTGATATTCATAATAATCAAATTTGGGGTGGTCAGGGTTCATGGAATGAAGCCAGTTTTCTGTATCTGGTGAGAGAAGGCGTTTGGGATGTGCAGGTTTGGCAGATTTACTGCTGCGTGTGTGTCTGGAGGACATTATTTGGTTGTGAGTGTGATGTAGGATTTGAGGGTGAAAACTAACACCGACAGCGGACTCACTGCCGGAGGGAGTTGCCTCCCTAGTTAAAGGTTTCCTGACTTATCAGCTTTCAGGAGTTTTATATTTACCTAGGTGTTAAATGTTCTTCCTTCTTGTAGTTGGTGTAGCTTAATTGATTGAGAACCTAAAAAACACGATTAATTTATTTCCATAAATAACATTTGTTTCCAGAGAAACAATTGGGTACACTTCCTGGTGTATTTAAGTGAACTATCTAACTGAAAAGTTCGGCAGAACATGAGGGTTGGTTGGACTTCTGCGATGGAGGCGTCCACGGTGCCGGTGATGTCGACAGTTAATTGGTTTGAATCAGTGACTAATTCTGCTGTATCACCTTCCTCGTCCATTCTCTTTGTCGATAGATTATTTTAGATTACGACAGTTCCGCCATTTTGAGTGAGGGGCAAATAACTTTCACTGCCATTCGCATTTTCCATAAGATTAGCACGGTGAACGTTGTGTGTAGTGTCTTTATTAGTGTTTTTTTGTATGTTGTTTTCAATATATCGGAAAGATGAGTCGAAGTGAATATTATCCAACACTTCCTGTCGATATGAAGTGCCAGTGCCAGTATGACAAAAAAATCGAACAAATAGAGAACATTGACCCTTAGTGATAGTGTCAAAAGACTTTAGTGCCACATCCAAAGCTAATATTATTGATTTAATGGACTATTTAGTCCTGAGTCACAGCTTGTACACCTGACAACAGTTTAAGGCTTTCAAATCGCTGCACGCTTTTAAAGGTGCGTTAACGTGGAAGGTGAAAAGTGGTTTCATTTCAAATGTGTAGGATTACTACAGGTTATGTCTCAAGTGTCAATAAATATGTTTTTAAGTAGTTTATGTTTTTAATAGTACTTTTCATCACATGACAAGCGCAGCCGTCTGAAGAGCGGGAGTTTAAAAGTTTCGTACTGTTTTGTACAATAATGGCGGGGATGATGCAATATTAATTCCACAAATAAATCCATCATTAAAACAAATTATTGATGGTGCAGTACTTATTGACAAATTAGTAGAAGCGTTTAATTGTGAACGATTAAAATGTAGTTAAAATGTTATGGGCGTTCTCAAAAAGGCAAAATAAATCTGCTAGTTGAGAGGTTAGCAGTCAATACTATCTATGATTTAAATAAAAATTGGTAAATAATTTTTATCTAAATAATTTGATTCTAATTAAACATAATTTATTGTCAGCTTATGTAGAAACTCTAAAATTTTAACATTAAGGTTGATAATGAATATTATTAATAATATTAAAATTTTAAAAAATTCTGTTATAACATGTATAAGTCTTTATGGTCTTTCTACACCACCGTTTTATTTTTCCTTTTCGTACAGATAATATAGTCGACTGGAAAATTTTATTTTTTAATTAAGACACTTATTATTTTAATTTTATCTTAATTTCCTTTTAATAAGTATTATTTGTTTAAAAATTGAATAGATGAGGCTTTTACTTGATGAAGATCCATACTGAACGATGAAATAAAACAATATAGTTTGTTTAAATCTTCATTTATTTGAACTAATGTTCAATTTAAACTTGTTGACGCGTTTCACTAACACAGTAGCTTTGTCAAAACGAATGAAGGTATAATTTAAAAATGTTTTAATATATACAGTGCTAAATCTATTTACTAAGGTTAACAATGGTATTGAAAGAAATTACCTGGAAATTCATTCACTACAAACATTCCTAAGCTATCTTCTAGGTAAAGAGGTTCAATAAAGGAGACTGATTGATATCTATTTGGTCGTTAAGGAGATTACCTGAATATTTATTTTTGTTAATCTCTAGGGCCTCTAATAAATTTAAACTAAAGGATATACCGACTACATGGAGAATTTCAAAATTTGGGTCGAAAATGTGTTGGTTTTCTAATAAATGATTTGAATAGTTAGAATCTAATTTTTTGTTGTCATAGCTACGTTTGTGTTCCGAAATTCTAGTTTTAAAATTTCTAAAAGTTCTACCGATATAAATTTTATCACAATTGTCATTACCACATTTTAATTTATAAACTCCTGATTTGTTTAATTTTGAAGATTTAGATTTATTATTTTTAATGAATTTGGATAAATTGTGATCAGTTTTAAACGAAATATTCATGTCTAAAGTTTCTAAAAATGATTTAATTTTTAAGGATGGTGTTCCAAAGTATGTTAAGCTTTTAAATTGTTTATTATTTTTATCTGAAGGGAATACTTGTTCTAAAATCTGTTTTTTTATCTTTTTATTTATGATATTGTCAATTAAATTTGGATCGTAATTATTGTTAACTGCTATTTGTTTTATGATATTTAATTGTTTTAAACATAATATTCAACCCACATGTTCATTGGATATCTTCAACAAACTAGGTATAGAAACAGAAATTAATTTGTATAATTTTCCAAATAATTCTAATATAAAACATAAAGCTTCAGAAATTATTAAAAAAGAATTCGTCGAGTTTAACAAACCCAATTTTGAATTATCAGTCGCCAAATCAATTCAACAAAAATCAAAGTCAAATAGTCTTATTTTCACAAAAGCAGATAAAGGAAATACGGTAATAGCATTACCTAAAGAAGATTATATATTAAAAACCAACAATTTTATTCAGGCAAGCAATTTTGAGACCCTTAAAAAAGACCCAACTAATAAATTTCAGAGAGAAATCAAATTAGCAGTAGATAACGTTAAATCAATAATTAACGATAAAGAAAAATATAAATTATTTTTACCCAATCCGCAACACCCTGAACTTTATTCATTAATTAAACTCCATAAAGAGGGGTACCCAATCAGGCCAGTTGTTTCTTATTTCACAGCACCTTCATTCAAAATTTCAAAGATTCTCATAGATGTCATTTCTAAATATTGTTCATTCATACCTCGATTTTCAGTTAAAAACTCAACGGAATTAATTAATAATATTCAAGATATAATACTACCCCATAATTCTAAATTCATATGGTTCGATGTAACAAATCTATTCCCTAGTATACCTCCTAAAGAAACTATAACTCTTGTTGATAACTTGCTCACATACAATAATGTTAATCCTATAATTCATTCTGATATCATTACTTTATTAAAAGTGTGTTTGAATCAAAATTATTTTCATTTCAATGGAGAGGTTTATAGCAGTAAAGATGGTTTGATTATGGGCAACCCTCTCAGCCCCCTACTAGCAGAAATTTTCATGGATAATATAGAAAAAATAATTCATGAACACCCCCTTAGTAAAACATTTATGTACTGGCACCGATATGTGGACGACATTTTAGCTAGCTTCATCGGTACAAATAGACAATTAGAGAGCTTCATTACTTACATAAACTCGATTCACAATAATATCAAATTTACCGTAGAACTTGAACAAAATAAGTCTATAAACTTTCTAGACCTTACAATTTCAAATATAAATAATAAACATAATTTTTCTATATTTCATAAACCATCACATACAGATATTACAATTCATAATAGTTCGGTCCACCCATTCAGTCATAAACTAGCAGCTTTCAATAGTATGATACACAGACTCTTAACAGTCCCATTAAATATTAATAATTATACTAAAGAATTAAATATCATAAAACAAATAGCAGTTAATAATAATTACGATCCAAATTTAATTGACAATATCATAAATAAAAAGATAAAAAAACAGATTTTAGAACAAGTATTTCCTTCAGATAAAAATAATAAACAATTTAAAAGCTTAACATACTTTGGAACACCATCCTTAAAAATTAAATCATTTTTAGAAACTTTAGACATGAATATTTTCTTTAAAACTGATCACAATTTATCCAAATTCATTAAAAATAATAAATCTAAATCTTCAAAATTAAACAAATCAGGAGTTTATAAATTAAAATGTGGTAATGACAATTGTGATAAAATTTATATCGGTAGAACTTTTAGAAATTTTAAAACTAGAATTTCGGAACACAAACGTAGCTATGACAACAAAAAATTATATTCTAACTATTCAAATCATTTATTAGAAAACCAACACATTTTCGACCCAAATTTTGAAATTCTCCATGTAGTCGGTAAATCCTTTAGTTTAAATTTATTAGAGGCCCTAGAGATTAACAAAAATAAATATTCAGGTAATCTCCTTAACGACCAAATAGATATCAATCAGTCTCCTTCATTGAACCTCTTTACCTAGAAGATAGCTTAGGAATGTTTGTAGTGAATGAATTTCCAGGTAATTTCTTCCAATACCATTGTTAACCTTAGTAAATAGATTTAGCACTGTATATATTAAGACATTTTTATATTTTACCTACATTCGTTTTGACAAAGCTACTGTGTTAGTGAAACGCGTCAACAAGTTTAAATTGAACATTAGTTCAAATAAATGAAGATTTAAACAAACTATATTGTTTTATTTCATCGTTTATTATTTGTGTAATGTTCGTTGATTTTAACTATTTGTACACAAGTATTTTAACATGCTTATTTTCAAAACAGTACGAAAAAGATGGATGAATTGCACGTATGCGCACAAAAAAAATTGTGATGAAAAGGTCTACTCTACAGGTCAATAATATGCAAAAAATTTACTGGGAGAAATTTTATTTTAAATATTCCAAACACATCTTTATAAGAATACTATACATAAAATAAATAAATGCAAGGGGATCAAAAACAAAATAATTACGTAAACTATGATAATACCTTTAAACCAGGATGTGAAAGAGTTGTATTATAGATTTTAAATAACAATTCATAGGAATAACTGATGAAGAAATATTTACAAAGGCACTGCAAATGGTTATAATTGTGTCAATAGGACTCGATATCATTTCTGAATGTTGATAACATACTTATAGGAATTGTGTCTTTACACACCTGCTTCAACTTCTATACCAAATTGATGAATTCTACAAAAAAAATAGTCATAAGTATTCACTCAATAACTGACTGAAATAGAATTACGTTGCACTCTCTTATTACATATTTCATGCTTCTCAACACTTTATTGACTTTGTTCTTTGATAGTAGTATATCCTATATGCAAAGTCGCTATACAGTCAGGATTTTCTTTGTATTCAAGATCAGCTGGGACTCCTAAAATCCAAATTATAAAGTTGTAATGTTGGAAGTCATTGTCATGAAAAATACATAGACTTAAGTTTTCATTGAAATATATACCTGATACAAAATGTTTACTACAAATTCTCGCATTCTTCAAGAATATATCACTCAAAGATCCTCTTTTTAGAGTTCTAATCCATGGATCTCGACGTTCCCTGGATAGGACGTTCAATTTGATACCTCGATCTTTTAATGCGGCTGGAATTCTGTAAAACCGAACTTATCCCTGTCTGCACGATTTGTACATCTCACAACTATAGACAACGCTGGCATTTCACTCAAAATCGTGATTGAAGAGAGTCGAATTTCAATTGTTTATCGCGTTCAATCAATATTGTTTGCCCCTCATGCAAGATGGCTGACATGTCTATGACGTCACATTAAAATGATCTATCTGGTTGGTGAATACATACCTAAAAATTCCGAATACATTATTAGAAAATAAAATAAACACTTACTTACTTTACTATCGCTTTGTTTCATTAGAACACAATCTTTATCCACATATATAAAAATTTATTCTACTTTTTATGAACAGATTAAAAGAAGTCATTAGTGCGCCAGCATTGATTGAAAATTTAGATTTCTGTAGCTTATTTTAACACCCTTTTTCAACATATTTATAAATGCCGCTATAACTCATTAAATAATATAGTGAGATACAAGACAGTGGCGATAATAGATGGTCCGATTTTTGATTGGTTTCCTGTGTTACGTGGTATCGGCCGTCATTAATAGGCTAAATGTTTGTTTCTATTGTGTTCTTACGCCAGTTATTGGTTTATGAAAGTTTTCGTGCAAATTTTGATGCTTCTAGTGCTATTTATAAACGTTCTGGAATAAAGACTTATCTATTAGTGTGTTATTGTTTCGGAACTATAATTATTATTACTTTTCCGCCAACCCTATCTACGATTCGACGAAAGTACTGGTTTACCCCATAAAAGTTGGAATTTTTTTTGAGTTATTTTTTTGTTTTTTAGTGAGAAAAACACAAAAAACGGGTTTTTAGAGAGGGAAAAATTCTGTGTGTATGTCGTCGGCCACTTTTTCTTGTTAGCACGAGACAGCCTCCGGGTGTATACAAGTGACCAATTTTATAATTGGATATTTTCAGGGTGTCTCAAAAATGAACGCTATTGATTTTCAGCTCACCATAGCCAGTACAAGGGGTCCTATAAATCCAGATATACTGCATTTTTAATCATTTTTGGAAAAATCTTTTTGGCATGATACAGCCTCTGGAGTGGCCAATTTTATGATTGGATATGGCTCATGGCGTCCCATAGATGAACCCTATTGATTTTCAACCCACCAGCGCCAGTACAACGGGTCCTATAAATCCAGATATACCACATTTTTGGTCCTGTTTAGAGAAATTTCGTTATGTTAGGATACAGCCTCCGGAGTGCGGAAAAGTTAGTTATAATCTTTAAAACCGTTTATTTTATAACCCGTTTTCACTAGTAGTTTTTGGTTAAGCTGTAAGTCTGTGATTGAAGTAAACGGGCAATATTTTAAGCAATTACTTTATTTTTTCTGAAGTTACCTATTTGTATCATAATCATTTTAATGTATTATTTTAACAATGTTTCTGTAAAATAAAATATCGAAACCAATTTGACCTATAATTCCTTAAATACTCCTAATAATATATTAGCAAAAATCTTAATAATATACTTAATAATTACGGACATATATATATATATATATATATATATATATATATATATATATATATCTAAATACTCAATTAAAAATTCAAAAGAACTAATAAAAAAAATTTAAAATACAACTTACAAGATAACTCTAAACTCATTTCATTTGATGTTACCAATATGTTCACTAAAACTCCTCCAAAAGATTGTAATAAATTTACTAGAAGATAAAAATATTAATCCAGGAATAATATCAGATATACTTAATTTATTTGATGTATGTATTAATCAGAATTATTTCACTTTTGACAATAAGATATGTATTGAAAATGAAGGTTTACCAATGGGAAGCTCTATATCACCAATTTTGGCAATCATTTTTATTGACAGTTTACAAATAAAAATCTTTGATTGTAACATTTCAAAAAATATATTTTGGTTTTATAGGTAGTGAACGACAATTAGATATATTTTTCAACCACATCAATAATTTTCACCCAAAAATTAAATTTACATTACAAGTTGAAGTAAATAGCTCAATCAATTTTCTTGATTTAAAAATCTACAGAGTTAATAATGTACTTGATTATTCAATTTACCGAAAACCAACACACACTGCTGTGACTATTCCATATAGTTCCAATCACCCCATGTCACATAAACTAGCGGCATATAATTCATTGATACATAGAGCATTTTCAGTTTCTATGAACAAATATAATTTTGATAGAGAAATTAATACAATTAAACAAATAGCAACGTCCAATGATTATCCATTATATATGATAAATAAATCACTTAATAAAAAAGAGGAAAAGTGGCATTATAACTCATATTTCCTAAACAAACTAAAGAAATAAATATAACAATTTCTTTTAAAACAGAAAGTAATGTGAGTACAAAATTGTTAAATGTAAAAACAAAAATATCCCCATTAAAGAAGTCTGGCATATATAAACTTAAATGTCCAGAATGCCTGACAGTCTATTTAGGTCCAACCCTTAGAAATTATGAAATAAGATACAGTGAACACTTACGAGCATACAGATTAAAACAACCAGAGAAATCCTACAATGCAAAACATCTACTTGACACCTAACACAGAACTAGAAGTACTACATATTTGTGATAAGAAACAAGAACTGGATTTCCTTGAAGAGTTAGAAATTAGAAGACACATAAGAGACCCCCAATATGAAGTCGTCAATGAACAAATAAATCTAAGGAATTCTCCACTTTTAAACTGTCTTCTTAGGTAATAATTGTAAAGGTCAGGAGATATGGTTTTCTTGGTTTTTTATATCAATGCACAGTTATACTGATCTTAAATGGGAAAAAGATATCCATTATATCCCCATAGGGCTAACAATATCACAAGGTAGCCAAAAATAATTATTACATCAGGTAGGCATCACATAAAATGTAACTTCTGTCATTCTGACGATGATAGCAATATCGAAACATCAATTTTTAACATTTTTTCAATATATTGTGGAATTATCTAGAAACAGTTAGTTTACTTCAGTAATGTCAAAAACGTCAAATAAGAGGAGATATTATATTTTTCTCGAGAATTAAAAGTGAAAAAGCGTGCAATTTTGATAAATAAAGAAATATATACAAACGTTATAATGGTAGTAAGAGGAGAAATGGTAATTGAACAAATACGAGTATAATTGACTTCATACATGTTCGGATTTGTAACGATTTGAATCTGAATTGGTTTGGTGAATCTACGAAATTTTGTGGATATTTTGGATGGTAGAATTTTTTTTGGACTGCATAACTTCAACTTCAATATGATATAAGCCTGATGTTAACACCAGTCACAATAAAATGTGAAATCTGTGGTAAAACAAGACCCATGGTGGACAAAATTAAGTTCGATTAAAAAAGATAGTTTTAGAAATAAGGAAATAAAAGATACGGATTTTCAACTAAAGTTAGCAAAATTGAAGAGCCAACGATCAGTAATCAGAAGAGTCCCAAAAGCTTCAAGGGCTCTTTTTGTCTCAACGCTCTCTAATCTGATTGATGAATGCGTAAGACAAAATTCTATTCCTACCTGGGAAAATCTATTGCTTTTTCCATACAATGTTTTAAGTCTTCCTTCTAAAAATTCTAATAAAAAAGTATCTCTCTCTACTATAATCAAGAATAATTTAAAAACATTTAAATTTCTCTGATCAGCAAAACACAAATTTCTGAGAAAAACATAAATTTATCAAAAAATAGTAAAATTATAAATGTCATTAATAAAGTTTCTGACGGCGACTTGACATCCGCAATCAAAATCTTAGCTTCAGATGACAGTTTTGCTGATGTCAGTGCAGCCACTTTAACAGAATTAAAATCGAAACATCCTTTAAAGAAACTTAATAGTACGTTCCCTACGCTGAGTTCGGAACCTATTCCTATTCTTTTAACAGAAGAATTTGTCGGTCACGCAGTAAACTCTTTTAAAACAAGTTCTGCTGGTGGTTTAGACTCTTTAAGACCTTCACATCTACAAGATTTAATAAGTTACAGTGCTGACCCTTCAGGAAAAAATCTCTTATCATCTTTGTGTAAATTATGTAATTTTGTTTTAAATGACACAGTCAACATCAATATTCGTCCTATTTTATTCGGAGCGTCACTATTAGCTTTAACTAAAAAAGCAGGAGGTATCAGACCAATTGCTATTGGTACAGTTTACCGTCGTTCAGTAGCGGAAATAATTTGTTCAAACATCAGAGACAAATTAGGATATTTACTTCGTCCATTACAATTTGGTTTCGAGTCGAAAGGTGGTTGTGAAACAGTTGTACATGCAGCAAGACGTTTCGTCTCTAATCATTCAGACGTTAATAATGAAGTTTTTCTGAAAATTGATTTTAAAAATGCTTTCAATGCAATTCATCGCGATCATTTATTAAAACTTGTAGTAGATATTCTACCTGAAAGTTTTCCTTTCATCAATCAATGTTATCGATTCTTTTATTTGGCGAAAACATCATTTATTCGGAAAGAGGCGTCCAACAAGGGGACCCTTTGGCACCTCTCCTTGTTTGCATATCGATACACAAACTTATAAGCAACATTGACACAGCATTCAATGCTTGGTACCTTGCTGATGTTTCTTTAGGTTGTAATACTAATTCCGTGTTCAAGTCTCTTGTCTATATTATAAACAATTCCAATGATATTGGTCTTGAACTCATTTTCAGCAAATGCGAGTTATTTTTCTTAGAATCACCAAATAATCTAACCATTGATAAATTTAATTCTGTAGGCATAACAATTACAACTAACAAAATTTATTTCTATTAGGTGCTCCTTTATTGAACGAATTCTTTCTATCAGCTTTTAATGAAAAACTAAACGTCCAGATGGTATGACCCTCATTCCATGGCACCGCGGCTGACCAGTTATATGGAATTTCACTTGCTCTGACAGTTGGGCTCCGTCCCATGTACGATCCACATCTACTTCCGCAGGCGCTGCAGCTTTACAAGGCGAAAGTTTTAAAATCAATAAATACAAAAATTTGGAGAACATTTACATTTTTATTCCTGTAGCAATTGAAACCTATGGTGTTTTCGGTAATGAAGCTTTAAAATTCATTAAAGAAATCGGTAAAAAAATATCAGTAGAAACCAATGATTCAAGAGCAACTTTGTTCTTTATACAACAAATAAGTATTGCAATTCAAAGAGGAAACGCTTCATCTTTTCTCGGTACGTTTCCCCGTTCTAAGCCTCTAGAAGAACTTTTTATGTAACCTAATCATAAGAAACCTAATTCTTCTATCACTTTCAAACTTTCTCACATTACCGACCCTAAAACATGTGATCTTTCCTTTTTCCGAAATTCTTATTTAACATCTTCATTCTCTTCTTCAGAATGTGTGCCTTCTGATAATACATGCGTTGACAATTTTATAAATTATGCCTCCAACAAGCTTTTGGGCCTCAGTCTACCAAAAAATATAGATACCCACCAGCCAGATGATGTCCCATTCATAGAAATACTTAAGAAGATGACTATGCTAGAGAATGATGCGATTCCTATGCGCAATAAATTATCTTTGACCAATGCAAAATATAAAACTGGTTTACCCCCAATAGAGTTGAAGACATCAAATAAAAAGGTAAACGACCAAATGGAAGGTATTTTTACTAACCTCGCCAATAAAACAACTGAGGTTAGATCCAAAATATCTGATGTGACCAATGGAGTGAAACCACAAAGTACAAAAGTAATATCAACCAGAGTTAAATCTAGTAATAATGTTTCGGTGACCAAAAAAAATGACATTGCCTTCAACAAGTGTCAAAATAACCCCGATGTTTTGCAGTCACATTCAAAATTGGAAGAGAATGAAGACGTAGAAAAATATAATGGGTCAGAAGTCGATAGGGTCGTACTAACTGATGAATCAATAAACATCAATTCCCTTTCTAAAAATAATCCTAGAGTTAACAACTTGTCTTCATACATTTCATTTTCGATTAAAGATTTTCAGAAAGGGGGATGAAACAAGAACAATAGGACACGTCTAAAAATGATGTAGATAACAAGGAATATATTAACAAAGTGAACCAGACCAATGATCTATCGACATCAACCAAACTTTCCAAAACCGCAAATCTCCATCCAATTCAATAGCAAACAACATCAATTCAAATTACTTATCACGCCGATCCAGCGAGAAAGACAATAATAAAATCCGAGATTATTCGGACAATGATAGTAGTTGCGAAAGAGATCTTAACAATATCTCCACAATCAGAGCCATAAAGGGTATTCCCCAAAAATCTTTGGGTCTCAAACGCCTCACAAATATTGATAACACATGTTTCATGAATAGTATTATCCAATGCCTATCAAACACAAGGTGGCTATTAGAGTATATAAAGAAAGACGCATACATAAGAGATATTAACATAAACATATCTAGCATGAAAGGAGCACTAATTAAAGCATTTGCTGAAGTTATTCAAGAGCTTTGGTCTGAAGACGGTTCAGACAGAGTGGTTAATACAGTATCATTGAAAAGTCAGATTCAGCGATTTACTTCAAGGTTCATGGGATACACTCAACATGATGCACAGGAGTTTCTTCGTTACCTATTAGCAGGACTTCACGAAGATGTCAACAAGGTATATGAAAAACCAAAGCCCTTATTAACAGACATTGATGACAAACTTAGTGACATTGAGATATCCGAGAATGGATAACTCCAACATTGTGGATAACTTTGTCGGTCAATTAGAATCAACACTCAAGTGCACACACTGTGGTCACTGTTCAGTTACCTACGATCCCTTTTGGGATTTATTCCTTTCCATACCCCAATGAACAAGTCAATTACGACTTTCACAATGTTTTGATTCGTTTACAAGAGAAGAAACACTCGATGGTGACGTGAAACCAACATGTTCGAAATGTAAGGAACGAAGACGATGCACTAAATCATTCTCAATTCATAAATTTCCGAAAATATTGGTTATTCACCTGAAGCGCTTTTCGCAAACAGAAAGATTTAGTGGAAAACTTAATGTTGCAATAGATTTTCCAATAGAAGGGCTTGATATGAGCCATTACGCGGCTGATAATGTGGCACCTTGTATGTACAACCTCTACGCTATATCAAATCACAGTGGAACCACTAACAATGGTCACTACACATCATATTGCCGACATCCCTACACGGGACAGTGGCATGAATATAACGATTCAAGGGTGCTATTAATATCGTGGAAATCTTTAGTCAGTGGAGAAGCATATGTTCTCTTCTATGAACAAGATGACATAAAGTCCCACCTTTAAGTTTAATAATTTTTTTTATTAGTTTTTAAATTGTATATTTTCATTGTGAACCAATGTCTTATTTGGTTTTTTCTGCAAAATTTATTTATATATACATTGTATTCTTATTAATGCATACATCAAATAGTTCTTATTTAGTTTGCATTGCAGGCTTTCTTGACTATCTATAAAAATATGCTGCTCAGAATAGAGGAAGAGAACAAAACCAGTTAATTCTGTGACAAGTTACAACAGACATTTAAATCATGTCTATCGAATTCTCACACATGCAAAATTATGAAAACGGACAAACGTATTTAGAAATGAAGTGTGAGAATTTATTA
Organism: Galeruca laticollis; assembly: GCA_963921935.1. Taxonomy (NCBI): domain Eukaryota; kingdom Metazoa; phylum Arthropoda; class Insecta; order Coleoptera; family Chrysomelidae; genus Galeruca; species Galeruca laticollis. The sequence continues at coordinate 158,089,744 of OY998180.1, read as the reverse complement.
TTTTCACAATTTTAATTAACATACCATTTCATTTGAAACCAATATTGTGTGTTCAGTCAAGTTGATAATGTACGTGAATGAGCAGTAAATTATAACAATTTAGAAATCGTGTGTTTAGCCGCTAACAAATAAATAAATGCAATTTTATTCTGCATTATCGCCAAAAATATATTTGTATTGGAGAAATAATTACCCCAATCGTTAACTCTGTGAGAGAGCATAATGTAAACTATACTTTCCTCTGTATACAGTAATTCCCATGATGTTTTATATACTGGTACCGTTTAGTTTTTTTGTTAGTGACTAATTCAACTACCAAAGAGTTCTGGTGATGTTCCAAATGCCGCTTTCAATTGAGCGTGTGCATCGAACCTATACAATTGTTCACTGTACCATTTAAAACGCATGCGTAGATTTAATGCACTTTATTACACTTCTAAGTTAGTTTAAAAAACATTGTATAGAGAGAGGTGCCGGAAAGTAGCCCAAAAAAAATGGAGAAAATAAATAAAGTGAAATTGTTGAGTGTGTTTTTATGGATGTGGTTTTGGTTAATAAGACGATTAATTTATCTAATAGATAAGATAATTTTTGTTGATTCAGATATAGTTGATTATTCAATAAGCTACCTAGACTGCTATGCATTATTATGTACCGAACATTCACAAAGGATTTCTTTAGTTTCCGGTCCAACCATGACTGTTTTACCTTCAGCCCATGACGGGACTGCGAGGCACGATTTCGACACTGTGACCATTGAATCATGTGGAATGAGCCCTTTAGCCTTGCAGAAGATACGAGAACAAATGGCCTTGAGTCTCGAGAGAACTAAACAATTAGAAGATCAAGTTAAGTTAGTTCCGGACCTTAAGGTAAGATATTATTAAGTAACAAATGTATTGTAAATAAATAGAATAATTTGAATCTTTTATATAATACTATATTCGTATTCTTATTGTGAATTGTGAGAAAGTATATTTATTATACAGTGTATTCCATTAAGAATGGCACATAAATAGGAACTCCCAAAATATTGTTTTAAAGACCATTAAATGATATATTCAGGGAAAATATTTTGGGGATACTATATTTTAAACTTAGAAATGAAGAAATAAGAGCTATATATTTTTATTACCCGTTACACTTTTTTTATTTTTTTATTTCTCCACTTTCAACGTGTATTTGAAATTTTTAGCAAATTGTGTTTTCTTGATAAAATCTTATAAATAAAACTTTTTTCTTTTCATTATTTAAATAATTTTCTATTTTCACTTTCTTTTTTTACTGCATCCTCCTTCTACGCATGATTTAATTTATTAATGATGTAGTTAATTTTATTGTAAACTTATAAAGTAAAAGTTTCATTCTCTTCATTATTTAAATCATTTTCTATTTATGACTATACTTATTTAATTTATCATACTCTCTATAGTTGGGTTGAATTTGTTGTTGAAAATTTATAATGTTTTTTTCTCTTTATTATTTAAATTATTTTCTATTTTTGTTTTACTTCTACACATGATTTATTTTATTATGCTTTTTTTAGTGTATAGTAGGAGTCATATCTTCATAATTTCTTTTCTCCTGCCTCTTAGTGCTACATGTTCATCAGTTTGATTGTGGCATTTCAGTGTCTCATTATGTGTATTCATGATCCTATAGTGATGCTGCCCTAATTTTTCTAACATACTCTGAGCGTGCAATTGTGTTATTTTTTACTTCCATTTTGATATGTGCCAAAAACAGTTAGAAGATTTCTTCAATTTCTTGGAAGTTCGTCTCAAATAATTTTACTGTTGATGATAAGAAAGATATAGGCAAAAAGGTTATCAGATTATCTGCTGGTATTACTGGTAAGTAACTCTGCTATTTATCATAACCTTCCCAAATATAATGAGCCTATTATCTTCCATAAGACGGCATAAAGCCACTATCTATCTCTCTCATAATGTCCACTTACTGGAATATGTCACTTTACTACAGTTGTTGGTGTATACAGGAGTTTTGCTTAAATCCAAGCTCCAACTGAAGTCACTCAATGACAATTTCCCTAAAATTGTATAGGATAGTGGAGTCAATTCCTAATGCACTCTTATGCACCACTAACAAAAGCAAAATATTCCCTGCACCCAAATATAAAAAGTATATTCCATACCCTAAGACAAAAAAATTGGAAAATTGCCAAAATTATAATATAATAACTTTATTCAAAAAAGATGGTTTTACAAGAACACTACATGATGTGAATAAAGTAGGTTGGCGATAAGTGTTACCACACTTGTTTCGCGAAAAATTCAATTGAATCATATACAATGGTCACATGCAACAAAATTAGTTATAAACTATTTCAATTCAATATAAATGAAAACACTATAAATTATATGTATAAAATTGAATCAACGACACAAGGAATTTTAAATTATAATTAGGTCTAAATACAGTAGAAACTAAGCATATACTGGAGTGAAGTCAATACAATAATGTTATAAACTACAAACAACATGAACGAACTACAGTACTAAGTATCATAAAATGAAATGTTATAAAAATAATATTTATTTACCATTTTAGGACATAATATAATACTACAGATAAATTGGAATGTTAATGGGTTACAACAATTTTGATATGGGTAAAACTGTGAAAGATAAAATATATATAAAATGTAAAAATGTAATAAAAAAACAATATTTCTTGAGGCGTATTCATATTTAACACACACGGAAAGATAGAGATAAAAAATGTATACGAAATACAACGAGGAAGAGTCTTGGTTAATATTGATTGATTTAAATAATCTTTCTCAAAAGACTGGAACTTTAGATCTCTTCATGAACATTTTCAGCTGTTTTTTGAATTGGAATGAGTAGGGTATAGTGCGAATTGTTTCAGGTAAAGAATTGAACATTTTTTGAGCGTTGTAAGAAAAACTAGTTTTCAGCAATGATTTTGTTATTTGTGATATTACATAGTTATTTCTTTGTCTAGTGTTATAGGTATGTTTTGGTAAGTTTGACGAGTGTTTTGTTGTATAGTACTTTATGTTGACATTGTAGTAATAGAGTTGTTTAAGGTCGAGTACCTCTGATTCTTGAAATAGTAGATCACTTGGATATCATGAGTTTTTACATAGAATAATTTTCAGGAATCGTCGTTATAAAACTTCAAGGGGTCGGATGTGGGATTTTAGTGCACCTCCCCATGCTAATAAACCGTATCGAAAGTGACTTTCAACGAGTGCATGATATAGTGTGAGCAAATGGTGAACAGGAAGGATTTTTTTAATGTATCTTAATTTATAAAGGATACATTGTAGTTTTTTGGTTACGTAGTTGATGTGTATGTCCCATTTCATGTGCCAGTCTATTACGACTCTTAAGTACTTTATGTTCCTTTCGGATGTAATTGTAAGATTGTTTTTACTATCGAGGATGTTGAGCTGAGTAAAGTGAGGAAGATTTGTTTTACTACAACTAAAGGTACAAAGTTGGTTTTTTGAAAGTTTATAGTTAGCAACCTACTTGCAAGCCATTTTTTAATGATAATAAAGTTTGTTTCTATTATTTGTTTTACTTCTGTCCAGGTATCCGCCTCGTAGAAAATCGCGGTATCGTCTGCGAAACCGATAATGTTGTCCCTGCTTTTCACAGAAAACAATCCAATCATGTAGATGTTGAAAGGTAAGGGTCCGAGGACCGTACCTTGAGGCACTCCACATTGTACGACTAACGATTTAACGTCGACATCATTTATTCGGACTGTCTGATACCTATTCGTAACATAACTTTTGAATAAATCTAAGCATGCATTTCTGATACCGATGTATCAAATGCTTTCGATAAATCAATGAAAACACAGGGTTTGTTGTTCTATAACGAGTTATATATTTTTTCAGTAAGGGTCAGAATAGCATCTTAAGTGGACGTTTTTTCTCGAAAACCATATCTTTCGGAAAGTATGTTTTATTTATTTATAAAATTTTGTAGTCTGTTTTTTAGAAGTTTCTCAAATATTTTCGATAAGTGGGTGATTAATGAAATGGGAAATAATTTTCGGTCAGTTTTTTGTTACCTTTTTTATATATTGGAATGATAACTGAATGTTTGAATGCTCTAGGCCAGATACCAGTTTCTATGCATTTGTTGAAAATGTAAGTTAATGGTTCAGTTATTAATGACGCGATAACTTTGAGCGTTTCCGTTTTGATTTCATCTGATCCCACGGCTTTGTGGTTTTACAACTCTTGAATAATGCTGTTTACTTCAAGTGTGTTTGTGGGTAGGAGTGTAATTAAGTTTGGAAGGTAGGTCCATTGATTATGTATTTAGGATCAGGGTTTATAGTTTGAGCAAGTCTTTTCCCAGTGGCATTGAATGATGTATTGAATTCGTTTGCGATATCCTTAAGATTTGTTAATAACTCTCCTAGTTCATTTTCAATATTATCAATAGAGATCTTCGATTTTTTTATGTTACTTACTTCTTGAACCACATTCCATAAAGCTTTTGTGTTTGATTTTTTGAATTCGATTTTGTTTTTATAGTATTCGAATTTAGTTTTTTCAATTAGAGTCGACAATTTGTTTCTACATTTTTTGTATTGGAGTTTTAGTTTGTTGTCATATGGTTTTCTTCTCAAAAGTTGAGCCGTTTTATTTATTGTGGTAGTTGAGGTAAGTAAAGCATTTGTCATCCAAGGGGCGATCTTCGTGTTTTTCCTTTCAAATTTTTTTGTATATGAACAGTAATCTATATATTTTTCAATCTTTCAATGAAAGTATTTGTTGCAAAGTTAGGATCTGGATTCTTGTATTAGAAGATTTTTGTCTGATTGTATTTTTAAGTTTTGTTTCATCTATGTATTTCACTATTTCTCGTTCCTTGGGGCATTTGGTCTTTTCCAGTACTATCTGTAGTATTGTTGAGAAATGATCTGTAATGTCGGTTAGCAATACTAGGGGCAGTATTTGATCGAGTACGTTGAATTTGAATTTAAAAAATATGTGGTCAGTGCATGAACTACGTCCACCCTGTATTCTTGTTGGATTATTAATCGTGGAGATGTAACTGAATTCATTAAGTGTGTTGTTATCGTCTGTATTATATTTATTATCTTCTAGTAGGTCGATATTCAAATCACCAATGAAAATGTTATAACTTTCTGGTTGGAATGCTGAACTGTCAAAGTAATGTTGAAGACTGATAACGAATTGATCGAGATTGCTTTTTGTGGATCTATATATATATATATATATATATAGCACTGATAAGAAAGTTGTTCTTGTCATTGAGAATGAGTTTAATCTGCAACATGTTGCTTTCATTCAAGGGTATGATTGAGTATGTATAATTATACTCTGATTTTATGTATACAACAACTCCATCGTTTTGATTGAAATCCCCCTCGTTATATAACTTGTTGTGACCCTCTAAATTATATAGGTCCGAGTTTCCTATTGCCCATGTTTCTGATAAGACAATACAATCGAATTCGATATGTAAGTTTTCTAAGAGTATTTTAAATTCGTCTAGGTTTTTATTAATGCTTCCTATGTTATTATGGATAATTTTGAAATTTTCAGTCTTTGTTAATTTCTAAAATATCTCTGCATTCTTGTATGTGTTCCAAAGAGTAAGTTTCTATTATATCAATGTCGAAGTCTCTAATATATTGATCCATTTTTTATTGTTTTATTCCTGATATTTTGATGTATTACTTTGAGGTTGTCTTTTTTTATAGTTTGTTATGAATTTAATGATATACAGAAAGAAGATAAATAAATTAAAACTTACATGAGTATGAACATATCTCAATCTTCATATACTTGACCTTATTCTAAATGAAGCACCATTAAGTTTCCATTCCTAGTGGTATTAAGATCGAATTCCTGATCTTAAACTGTTAATTATGTCTTTTTGTTGAGGAGGACCAGATGTCTTCGTTGCCTTCTTATCACTTTCAGATTTCGACGGAGTAATTTTATCTTCTTTTTCTTTCGGTGTTAAATCTTGTCCGATATTTTCTTCAGTTGGATTATGGGCTGTTTCTGATTGAAATACGGGTTGAAAGCTTTGTGAAATTGGGGTCGACGGAGTGCTGTTTAGTCTTCTTCCTGTAATATCGGTATTCTCGTTTTCTTCAAGTTCCTCGACAGTGTAAGCTCTGTTGTTGATATACAACCTGTTTCCTTTTATATACGAGTTATCAGAGTTATGTTGTCTCGATCTATTCAAGTGGTGCTTCAGTATCCTATTCTCGCAGAGTTGCTTATATGTTAGATCGTTTGAGATTCCAACACTGGTACCTTTTAACTTTTTGCAGTTTATAATAACTTCAAGCTTCTTCAAATATGATATGAACTCAACTTTGACAGGGGTTTTATTCTTATTTCCTAATCTGCACAAATTATTTAAATCGGATACCTGGACATCAACGTCCAATAATTTTTTGAGTTGTCTGCAGACGGCTGGTGCAGATGCTTCCTGAGAGTCTCCTAGCCCAAATATAACAATATTATTTTTCTTACAAGTTCCAATGCTTTGATTTTATTATGTAGAATTTTATTTTCAATTTCTAAGTTATTTATTCGATAGTTGAGTTCTTCTATTTTCAGTAATAGTTTGGTCTTTCAATACTTTTATTACTTTTTCCAATTCACTTGCCATTCTTTGAAATTCTAGATCGAATTCTAGCGTATGTGGTCGCTTTTACTTCGAACAATATTAAAGTATTCTTATCAGGCAATCCAAGATAAGGGTGAGTCTCAAGGTGTTATTTGTTGTGTTGTATATTGTCTTGTATTATCAGAAACAGTTTATTCAGATGTCACTATTTTCTTCTATATCACATGCTCAGTTGATGGCTTATATTATATTATATAAATAATTTAAAATTTTCAGTCATTTATTTTCCACACCAATATAGTAAAGATAATTGGATATATGGTAGTAAATAGTTCATTCGCCGTTCAATGATGTTGGCACAAATTTGTAACAGTATTTTAACTCTCAAACAATTCACATGTATAAGGTATCAATCAACCAAAACAAGTCCAATTTACTGTCATCCAAAACAACAAATAGGAAAAAACTTGAATGATAATAATGTCAACAGCAAACAATCGCGTTCGGTAATAGTGATTATTCACGTAAACAAGGAATGCAGAGACGTACCTCGATTTTATAACCCGTGTGAAGTTAGCCATGGATTTTTTTTACCATCCACGAATATTTTTTTACAAAATAAAATTTACCTTTGCAAAAAATGTTAATATAGGAAACATATAATGACATTTTAATAGGCTGTATAATTTAACTACCAAAAATTAAAGATTAAGTTAATAAAAAGTTTTCAAATAATTGTTCCTGTACATATTTCACGATTCTGAATCGAAGGCCCAAAAATAAAAAATAAAATATTCAACTATCTCAAAGAACATCTAATTAGAAACCAATTGACAAAAAATTGTGATTTACGTATTTTTATAACATCAAAAAAATTCATAAAGATTACGATTGAGCGCCGATGCGCATCGTTCGTTTTGAACTCGAAGCCCCAAATTTTTTTTAAATTTTCTTTAACTGGTTCAAAGAACACTTAACTAGGTACCTATTAACGAAAAACTGTGATGTAGGTATTGTTTATAACATTAAAAAAAAATTCATAAAGATTACGATTGTGCGCTGACGACCATCGTTCGTTTTGAACCCGAAGCAACAAATTTTTTTTAAATTTTCAGTAACTATTTCAATTTTATTAATTTTATTTGACGTTATAAAAATACTTATATCACAATTTTTCGTTAATTGGTTCCAAATTAAATGTACATTGAAATAGTTAACGAAAATTAAAAATAAATTTGAGGTTTCGAGTTCAAAACTAACGATGCGCGTCAGCGCACAATCATAACGTTTATGATTTTTTTTGGCGTTATAAAAAATACTTACATCACAATTTTTCGTTAATAGGTTCCTAATTAAGTGTCCATTAAAATAGTTAAAGAAAATCTAACAAAATTTTGGGGCTTCGAGTTGAAAACAAACGATGCGCGTCAGCGCACAATCATTAATCTTTATAAATTTTTCACATTTTTTTGTTAATAGGTTCCTAATTAAGTGTTCTTTGAAATAGTTAAAGAAAATTTTGGGGCTTCGAGTTAAAAACGAACGATGGGCGTCAGCACACAATCGTAATCTTTATGAATTGTTTTTGACGTTATAAAAAATACTTATATCACAATTTTTTATTAATTGGTTTCTAATTAAGTATTCTTTGAAATAGTTGAAAGAAAATTTGAAAGAATTTAGGGGCTTCGAGTTCAAAACGAACGATGGGCGTCAGCGCACAATCGTAATATTTATGAATTTTTTTGGACATTATAAAAAACTCTTACATCACAATTTTTCGTTAATAGGTTCCTAATTAAGTGTTCTTTGAAATTGTTAAAGAAAATTTGAAAAAATTTTGGGGCTTCGAGTTCAAAACGAACGATGCGCGTCGGCGCTCAATCGTAAGCTTTATCAACTTTTTTTGACGTTACAAAAAATACTTGCATCACGATTTTTCGTTAATATGTTCCGAATTAAGTGTCCTTTGATATAGTTAAAGAAAATTTAAAAATAATTTGGGGCTTAGAGTTCAAAACGAACGATGCGCATCGGCGCTCAATTGTAATCTTTATGAATTTTTTGACGTTATAAAAAATACTTACATCACAATTTTTTGTTAATATGTTCCGAATTAAGTGTCCTTTGATATAGTTAAAGAAAATTTAAAAAGAATTTGGGGCTTCGAGTTCAAAACGAACGATGCGCGTCGGCGCTCAATCGTAATCGTTATGAATTTTTTTAACGTTATAAAAAATACTCACATCTCAATTTTTTGTTAATAGGTTCGTAATTAAGTGTCCTTTCAAATAGTTAAAGAAAATTTTAAAAAATTTGGGGCTTCGAGTTCAAAACGAACGATGCGCATCGGCGCTCAATCGTAATCTTTATGATTTTTTTTTGATGTTATAAAAAATACTTACATCACAATGTTTTGTCAATTGGTTTCTAATTAGATGTTCTTTGTAATAGTTGAATATTTTTTTTTTACTTTTGGGTCTTCGATTCAGAATCGTGAAATGTGTACAGGAACAATTATTTAAAAACTTTTTATTCACTTAATCTTTAATTTTTGGTAGTAAAATTATGTAACCTATTAAAATGTCATTATATGTTTCTTATATTAACATTTTTTTTGAAAAAGTACAGTTTATTTTCAGAAAAAAAATTCGTGGATGGTAAAAAAAATCCGTGGCTAACTTCACACGGGTGATTTTATAAGGTCTGGTGAGTGTTATGAGTCCACTAAGTGGAATTCCAACAATTATTCCTCTTTGTAACTTTGTGATTTCATTAATAAACACAGAGACCAGAGAAAAGTAAGTGGCACAAGCAAATTCGCCTTAATAACTTATAGCAAACCTTAGTTATCGAGAGGTCGTTTGAAAAAAATCCTATTTTTTGTTAAGTGAGTAGTTTTCGTATGCTAGCAGGAAAAATGTTGTAAACCTGATATCCGCGTAACGTGATCTTTCGTACTGCTTCAGTTAAGAACCATAAAATGTCAGAATTTCGACTAATAAACAACGCCTAAGTATATCTTGCAAACCATGCTGGTGCCTAGGGGTTTCATCTCTCTTAAAGTTATTCAGTTGAACTCTCTACAAAATATCCAAAAAAATTAGGGAAAAAGCTGCGCAACCATATGGACGATTTAATAGTATAAATAAATTTTTTTACAATCGTGAGCAAAATTCATTATCATTCAACTGAAAATAGTGAGCAAAGTAGCATATTGAATGAGAAGTGAGTAAAGTGAAGAACTGTCATTACAAAAGGCCGAGTAGCCCTGGCACTTGAGGCCTTAAATTAAGGAAATAAATACACTAGCGTATAATTTGTTGCATACACTGAGCATAATGTTTTCATGGTATTACCCAAGGTTATTAGATGTATAGGTTGCCTGGTAACTTTCGACCAATCAGAGTGCCGCATTTTTTTGGGGTTGTGACTTTACCTAGAATGCCCATTCAAATTTAATGTTTTATTTTATTATTTTGCAAGGAATTGGTAAATAACTATTGCAAAATTGCACATAGGTATGAATAAAACAAAACAAACGTATTTATTAGAATTTTAATTGTGGTTAAACATTTATTGGCTTTTAAATAAAAAGAATAACATCAAGATTTACAATCTAACCATTTATTTGATTAAAATATCTATGAGTATTACTGCAAATATAAACAACAAAATAGTGTCAACTGTCAGCGAAATTCCTCTGATCTTTTTTTATTTGATTTTCTAGTTCAGAAAGGAGAAGTTTTACCTCATTTTCTTGTGCTGAAATTTTTTGTTTGAGCATTACTTTTTCATTTTGCAGAGCTTCAACCTTTCTTCTTAAAATTTCACATTCCTTACACCCCTGGTTTGTTTCATTGCTAGTAGATGGAATATTAGATATATCAACATTCTTGCCATTTTGTCTAGTTCCATATTTATATAAGAGAGGCTCTGTCACACTAACGTTAAATAATTCATTAACCACAGTTTTTCTTTTTTTTTCAGGCTTTTGTAGCCCACTAATGAATTGGCACTAATGTTTGGCAAACATAGTGACGGAATAGTTGAATAAATTGATAACCTAAGTATCTGGTGCTACATATTTAAAAACAAATTTTTACCATCTTTATTAAGCTTCTTAGCAGTCAAGTCCATCATCCTTGCTTGCATTTCGTCTTTTGGCTTAAAATGTTTGCTACAAATTCTTTTATTTTTAGAAAACCATTTATCCTTACATAGGAATTTTCTCTCCCACTCTTTGAAAACTCTGGGGTCTTTAGGGAATGTGAAAAATAATAAATTATCCCATGTTTCCTTTGCTTTCTTATTATTTTTACATGTAGCCACGCTATAAACTATTCTTCCCGGCATAGCAGCATTTAAAGAAAAAAATCGTATTACAGGAGTGATTAAAAAGAAAATCATTTGTTAGAACTTACTTTTACTTTGAAAATAAAATAGCTCTTGTCCTTTTCACAAACTACAATAATTATACTCCAAAAAAACAAACTTACGCTTACAACACAACGTTCCTTTATAAATAACTTAATATATTAATAAGTAAAAAATAAAAAACCGCCAAAAAATAATAAAAAACACAACTAAATTGTTTAAACAATACACAAACTCCATTAACTGTGAGCGATAGCCATACGCTTGGGCTCGCGACGCTTCCGCCAGTTACCAGGCAACCTATACCTCTATTAACCTTGGGTATTACCTATTACAATATAATTGGGCTAAAAGCAAATTATGCAGATAATGAAATAGAAATTTCTAATATACCATCAAGATTTACACTCCAAGAAAAAAATTATATGCTTATTAATCCATGTACATTAGGAGTCAAAAATGTTGATGGAGTTACAAATTTCTGAGTTTTTCATGAAATGTTTTATTTTTATTAGGAAAATTATATTTCAAAATTGTGGAAAAATCATGTTTAGCACACGACAGCATGTAGTCTCATTTTTAATTTTTTTTGTAAAACTGAGTTTTTCGAATTTTTCCCTGACCTCATTACTGTAGTGGATTAGGAATGGACTCAACTACCCTATACTTTTTTCGAAATTGTCATGGGGGGGGCAACATTACTTTATATAATGAAGTTCAACAATTTAAGGGAAGGGGTAATTTTGTTTTTATTGGTGGTGCATTAGAAGTGGATGCCGCTGCCATATATTTTTTTCGGAAATTGTCATAGGGGGGGATCAACTTTACTTTAAATAGTGAGGTTTAACTAAATAGGGGAAGGAGGATTTTGTTTTTGTAGATGGTGCATACGAGTGCATAAGGTCTATGCTTTCCTATACTTCGAAAATTGTCGTAGGGGGGACAACTTTGTATAATGATGTTTAATTAAATAGTGGGAGAAGGGATGTTGTGTTTGTTTGTGGTGCGTAGGAGTGCATTTTTTTAAAATTATCTTTGGGTGGGGAGCAACTTAACTTTAAATAATGAGGTTTAAATAAGTAAGGCAAGGAGTGATTTTGTTTTTGTTGTTGGTGCATTTGAGTGTTTTAGAAGTGGATTCCCCCCTCCAGTATATCTTTTTTACAAATTGTCATTAGGGGGGGGGGGGCAACTTTACTTTGAATAATACACGATACTATTAACTGAGGGGAGGGGTGCAAAGGATTTTTTATGGACCATAATGGTGCATTTCAAGCGCTTGATGGTGCAATCAAAATTTGAAAAGTCCGATGGGGGGCTAGCGTTTATTATTATTACCCCCCCCCCCCATATACAAACAGCTGTAGTCTCTCGGGGAATGTGGTGCAAAAAAAATCATCCATGGCGCATATTGTTGCAAATATGTTTTTGTTGAAAATATCTATTGGGGGCGGGGGGGTTTACTTAACTGACCTCTCCAACTGCTCAATATCAAATATCGATATAGACGTGGCCACTTAGGTAAACGTGCATATTTTTTATATCGAGGATTTTTAGCTGCAATAAGTATATGAGTCTAGAAAATAGTTTTCGGTTGTAAACTAACTTTTTATTGATCTGGTATTATGAAATTGATCGAATTGTCTAATAAATATTTTTTGGATATCATTTTTCATCTTAAACGGTATTCATTCTAAACGAATTTTACTATACTACTCAATTTAAAGTAACAAAAAATTATTTCTCAACACATTTGCATATTATTTTATAATTAACTGCTATTAAACACGTTCTTCTATTAATTATCTGAATATCTGCAAGGATTTTTCTATATATTTGGAGTAATTTCACTTTATTAAGAAATAATGTTTAAATTATAAAAAATACATAATTATACCAATTAGATAACAAAAAGAAAAGGGAAAGGATAATTAATAGATTCAGTTCACACTGCCAACTAAAATAATTTATTTTGAGAATTTTTATCCATGGACGAAGAAAATTTTTAATAAATATTTGTGCAAATTATTATGCTTCATTTACCTGTGTTTAAGATTATTGTTATTTTATAGCGATTCTGATTAATTGAAAGATCACTAAGGTCAGACTTATGCATCAAGCGCTTGTAATGTATTATAATTCTCCATCGAAAAAATCCTTTGTCCCTCAGTTAGTAGTATCGCAATCTTCAGAGTAAAGTTGCCCCTCCCCCCCCCCCCTCCCAATGACATTTTGCAAATAAGATACACTGCAGCCTTCTAATGCACTCATATGCACCACCAACAAAAACCAAATACCGCTCCCCATACTTAGTTAAACCTCAATATATAAAGTAAAGTTGCCCCCCCATGATAATTTTCCAAAAAAATAAATGGCCACTTCAAATGGACTCCCATGCACCACCTACAAAAACAAAATCCCTTCTCCTCCTAATTAGTTAAGCTTCATTATACATAGTAAAGTTTTCTCCCCCTATCCCCCAACGACAATTTCCGAAAAAAGATTAGGGCAGTGGAATCCACTCCTAATGCACTCATTCAAAGCATTAACAATTTTTTTATATCATTGAGGGGCACTAACAAAGCATTAATGCCTAAGAAAAAATGTTCTACAATAAAGTATGGCTGCTGACCATAAAAGAAGAAAAAAGTGAATATGTCTAAAACTAAATGAGCATTAACGAAATTAATAGAAGCAGAAAAAGTATTAACAAGACAATATCCCCGGTGAAATTTTGTTTAAGATATTTTACACGTTAGCTGATGGACCCTAAATTTTCTACGCCCAATAAAGGGCACGACTGGGTTCTCATAAAATAAAGTACAGAATATAACAAACTGTACATCTTATTTAAGAACTTTCTGCAACATTTTAATTTATCAATCATTGCCGATTGAACTACATTTGAATAATAGGTTTTTTTAAATTTTACATTTGCAACTTTGTGGAAAATGTATGACAGGTAGTGACTTAACTTGATATGCGAATAAATTTAAATTTGTATTCTTACTTCTTGAGAAGTTCAACATTTTCCGCTTTTGTGATGACTATCTATCGTTATACATTTCCCGCATATTGTTGGGCCTATGTGCGAAGGCAACGAAGTGACCAAGAGCTAAATCGGATCCCCTGTATGCGCAACACAATGCCTCAAAATGTATTGAACGTCACCCACGTGAATCTGTTTTGGTATTTTCTCCAATTTTTACTTGGCCTTACACATTTTATCGGTTACACATAAAAGGAAACTGGAATTAAATAGTGATTTCTTCGTAAGTACCCTCCACACCTCTCATTATTGCGACATTGGACCAAGTAGTTCGGCTTAAAATGTTGTTTGATCTGCGTCTCAAAATTATAAATGTTTTGCAATTCCACGTTCAAAAATGGAGCATGTTCAATCTTTGCATATGTACATTCGAAACAGTCACTGCGTTTTAGTCCTGAATAAAAGTCCACTATTTTAATGAAAAGATTTGACATCTGAATTTGTATATCAACTGAGATAATATCTTTTGGGTTTTTATTATATGCACAAACTTTATAACATAACTCATCTCGAAGCCTGTGAATTTTTGTATTTGCACTCGTTCACACAATTGCTCCCTTTGATTTATGGCAAATAAGGTTAACAAATCTTTAAAAGATTGACTATCGCAGAAACCGCTGGTGAGTATGTGAACTACCGAATCACAAGTGTTGAATAGTGCAACATACCATCTATTGGTTTTTATAGGTGTGAGGCCTTCTAAGTTGCCATTTCGCATTGGTCCAACTAGCTAGCACTTTTTTGTTAGGAAAGTCCATCGATGTATACTCTGCTACTGGTTCCAAGTAGATTTTCCTTTTCCTCTTCTTAGATGCCATAATTTTCAACCCGATTTTGCTCCATTTTTTTTATGAAATTGTCATTTGTGGGGACAACTTTACTTCAAATAATGAGCTGTAACTAACTAGAGGAAGGGGGAGATTTTGTTTTTGTTACTTATTATTATTTCAATAAAAAGTTTATAACTATTTCTTTTATATATGAAGTTTTTTGTTTATTCCTCTCATTTGCATCATTGAGACTGCTAGAACAATATACATATAAAAGCATATACAATATGAGTGAGATCCTTCCCAGCATAGAGTTTACATTTTTTAAAATATTTTGTAGATGGTTCAATTGAATAACTTTAAGAGCGATGAAACATGTAGGCACCAGCGTGGTTTGCAAGATATAATATTAATCGTCTTTATTAATACACATAAAAAAATTACAAATTATTAAATATGAAATGCAAGGCGAAGTTCAACCTTTACTGCGTAAAATACGCTGTAAAACTTGCTCTTCTACTTAACCTTGTATACTTACTACACATACATAATATGTACCGCAGTACAAGTATTATATTACATTAGTACTTTGAAGGCAATTAATTCCTCCCACAATTCTGAATCCAATTAATTCTGATGTTCAAACAAGTATTTCCGAAGATACTCTTTGCATTTTTTAACATGCTGATATTTGATTTCCGTTGGAAGTCCGTTATAAACAAAGCCGATTTGATATCTAAAAGACCGTCGAGAAATTTCCAATTTAAAGGGAGGTATAGTAATTAACCCTTTATTTCGAATACTAATGTTATGAACGTTTGTCCTGAAGGAGATTTTTCTATGTAAGTATGATGGTTACTGAGGCGGTGTTTATTAGTCGAAACTCTAACTTCTGACATTTTATAGTATTTCACCGAAGCAGGGCGAAAGGTCACGCGCATATTAGGTTTACAACATTTTTCCTGCTAGCATACGAAAAATTCTCACTTAACAAAAAAAATATTTTTTTTCAAACCAGCAATGAACACTTTTTATCCTTTCGATAACTTTCAGGGCTATTTTTCACTAATATTTGCCATAATTTTGGCAATTTTCCAATTTTTTTGTCTTAGGGGACGGAATATACTTTTTATATTTGGGGAAAAGGAAGATTTGGTTTTTGTTGGTGGTACATAAGAATGCATTAGGAGTGGACTCCACCACCCTATACTTTTTTCAAAAATTGTCATGTTTATAGCCTTTTTGTTGCTTCTTGATATCTAAAGCGCAATTTCAATCTTCACTAAATACAATATGGATGCCCCAACCAATCAAAATATTGTTACGAAATCGCATACTGCTGTAGTGCCTGAATTTTACGATTTTTTGTGACTATTCTTATCTAAACATTGTTTTTGTGACCAGTATTATCTCATCGGATACTGATAACGGGGGTTGTAGCAGCAAATTAATATCTGGACACCGGTATCTTGGAAGATCACCTCTACCATATTCCTGATGACTCGCTAGTCCAACTGGTTACTCGCTATCTTAGGCATAGCCAGTTTCTTCAGGCTGGATTCCAACACATGGTCTCGGAGGTTTTGAAGTGCTTCCCATATATCACGGTAGGTAGATCAATCTTGAAATTAATTTTTAGTTACCACGTAGAAGACGTACCGCGAATTGTGTTTCAGTCTCAGTGTCTTGCCAGGGGCTGGAATCTGGTCTTCAAGTTTTTCTAATTGCCCGAACTTCTTTCGAAAGACGGTTGCCAACCCTCGTGCGTGTTTGTTACTGGCAGAGATGTTATGTGCCAGTTATGTTACTCGTCTTTGTTCTGTAGTAATTCAGTATCTAGCTTTCCCGGTACCTCCGTATGCGCCCATAAATTCTTCGAAGGCTGGGTCAGACTCTTGTTGTAGATGGTTCACCCCTTCCTCTTTGTCATGGTCTCCTTCGAATGGTGCTAGTCGGTTTTGGTGGACTACTCTCAGTTTTCCATTTGGGGGTCTTGCTTATACGATGATAGTTAATCCCCTTCTTGATTAAGTATGGACCTTCCCAGGATTTTTGAAATTTTAGGGAAAATCCTTCTCTCCTCGTCAAGTTGTGTAACCATACTTTGTCCCCTTCTTTAAAACCGCCTACTGTGGCCTGCGTGTCGTACCGACTTTTCAATCTGTCGCTGGCAACTTGAAGATTTGGTCGAACTAATTCATGAATATCGTCCAGCCTTCTTCTCAATTGAATCACGTAGTCTTCTGCTGGATCTTCTCCAGGCCGACGGCCAAATTACAGGTCACAAGGAAGCCTCATTTCACGTCCAAACAGAATTTTCGCAGGTTTCACTCGTGGACTCATTGACGGCAGATCAATAAGCCAATGCGAATAGGGGAAGATACTGGTATCAATCTCTCTGATGGCTGGAAACTACTTTGGACAGGTATTTTCCAATAGTCCTGTCCATTCTCTCGACCATTCCTTCTGACTGTGGATGTAATGCTGTTGTCCTGGTCTTCTTCATTCCCAGCTTGTCCCAAATCTTCTGGAATACATGGCTTTCGAAATCTCTTCCCTGATCACTGTGGACTTCCAAGGGCACTCCATATCGGCTGATAAATTCTTTCACCAATACATCCGCGACAGTTGTTGCCTCTTGATTCGGGATCGCGTAAATTTCCACCCACTTTGTGAAATAATCCATTATAACCAGGATGTAATTACCACCATTTTCTGTCGTCGGAAATGGTCCAGCGATGTCTAAAGCAATCCTTTCGAAAGGGCTTCCAACATTATACTGTCTCATAGGTGCCTCTCTCTTGCGATGTGGTCCATTACTCGTAGCACAAGTCTTACATTTCTTACACCAATCCTTCACATCGTCGGAGTTGCTCATCCAATAAAACCTTTCACGGACTCGCTGAATGGTTTTCTTCACTCCCAGATGACCTCCCGATGGACTGTCGTGTAACTTCTTCAGTACCTCAGCTACTCTCGTTCTAGGGATAATTAGCTGACGCCTTATCTCAGAACCATCATCGTTTTCAAGGACTCTCTTCAACAGCCCTTCCTCCAGGACAAGGGAGTCCCACGGAGCCTAATATGCCTTGCGTGTCGGTGAAAATCTTGACACTACTTGCCATGTAGGTTGCCGATTTTCTTCCTTCCATTGCCGAATCTTCTTTATGATCTGATCGTGGTGGGTGACCATTCTTCATTGACTACTTATTCTCGATTTCAAATTTTAGAGACGAAATTTAATTTTCAACGTCAGCGGCAATGTCGTTTTTCATTAATGAGATATCGGCAGATATATCGTTCTTCATAGCAGAAATCTTCTCGTCCATATTAGCAGAAATGTCGTCCTTCATAGCAGAAATATAGTTTTTCACATTAGTTGAAATCTTCTCTTCCATGGCAGAAATTGACGAGATTAAGGTGGAAGCTTCGTCATTAAATAAAACTGTTTCTGAATCAATTGTCATTTTCCAGTGCCACTTTAGGTCTTTCTACTAATTCACTTTTCTTAGCGGATGTGTCTCTATCACTTTCAGGTCACTTAGTCTCTTGGCCATTTTTGCGTAGCTATTTATTTATATTATCCCACTTCTGACACCAATGTAATGTTTTTCTTATTTATTTAAAACAGTTTACCCTGACGGGTGGGATAAATTCATACACAAGGTAAGTTCACTTACTTAATTCATTTATTCACTAAACTATTCGCTAATTTATATTATATACATAGTATATGCACTTAAACTTTATTTATATAAACACTTCACTACTATTTATTTATTTGTTCACTTGTTCATCTCACGAGATCACTTTATAAACTGACTTTACGGCAAGTAGGTAGTCTCTTTATATACTAGACGGCCTTCTGGAATATTCTTTTTTCGGGTTATTTCTCAAATGCCGGCTCAATCCTTAAAAGATCTTCGGAGATCATGTCTATAATTAAAACACAATCACAAAAAATCCCAATAGACCTTCCCAGAACTCGGCGCGCTCGCCATTGTTTTAACACCGTTAACATAAGGTTACAGGACCGTACTTAGTATCTACTTCGGTATGCGAGTTCGTAACAATATAATATTTATGTTTTCGGTTATTTATTTGTGGTTTTATGTCCACTCTTTCTTGTATAATGAATCAACCCCAGCTGTTGTTATAATAACAGAAGAAAGAACTTTGAATGAAACTGTTACCATACAATTTCACTTCGAAGAACTTGTCTGGAAAACGTTTCCTAACACGACATTTTATAGTGCAGTCGAATTCAAGTATTTCGATGAACAATATATATTTGCATACATCAGTTTCGTCAAGATAACTTCATATCAAAATATTCAAACTAATATTTATAAATAGAAATATACAAAAGTAAGAACTAAATTTTGAGAAACATTATTACAAAGTTGTTTATTGACAATCACAACTATGTTGGTGGACAAGATTAAGAATGTAGTTATTTATCATTCATTTATGTTTATAAGAATTTTTCATCAAAAAAATGAATGACTACTCACGATAGTATATCAGGTTACTTTAGAAATACCCCGTATTTAGAACTCTGATTGTTCCTTGTCCATAGGGTACCTGCAGTGTTGAGTAAATTAGAGCATTTAACACTATTACCAGGTTATTTTATAATTATTGTTGATGGTTTTCTCTCGTATCTAGCAGCAATGAGATTTAATAATAAAGGAGTGTTAAATGATATGCATGTACCTTTTAGATAAAATATGCCAAAACCATTGTAATGAACATTTTATACCACATTAAATAATCGTCTTTAATGCATTTTCAACGCCAATACGATTTCGCTTCGTGTTACACACTTAAAAATAGTTTCTCAACAATCAGCGGAAATCTATGCGTAAAAAACGAAATTACACAAACCTGGCTTTACCGAACCCTTAAGTAATTATTAAATTTAAAAGGCCAGGTGACATTATGTTCTAGCTTTACAAAGTACTACAAACTTATTTGGTCCAATAAAATTTTTTTATACTTTTTAGGTAATCTAAATATCAGGTATATTTATAAATATTGGAAATATTTATGAAAAAACGACTCGATTTATATCATTTTCTAAATAAACAGCAATACACGTCAGTTTAGACTACATCGCAGTATAATGACAGGCTGACAGAGGTTGTTCACACGCAGTGGTTCTCTACAACTACTATGAAACACTTTCATTCAGCGCCCTAACGAAGATATTCCCAATAAATAGGGATGTTGACTAATTTTTGGAATTGTTTTTATTTTAAAGATAGACCCTGTATAAACACGAACGTAAAAATCTTATAAAATATGACAAATTTTAATAAAAAATACCTTAATAACTTAAATAAAAGCCGTAAAAATGAATAGGTCGTCTAAACGGTGCACAAGTTAGGATAGACTTGACTTCATTGATAACAAGTACCAGTTATTTTTGAGAAGATCACTTTAATGTAAGTTGTAAGCTCTGATAAACTTGAAATATAAATTCAAAATAATTTTAGATATTTTTGGTTAAGTGGCAAAAATATAAAGTCAATTATTCATTAGTAGTTTGTTTGTTTACAGAGCTAATTCCAAGTTTTATTTCGTTGATATAAATAATAAGTAGTAGTCCAGTTTCCATTGTGATAAAAATCGTAAAATATTATCGTTGTTCTAACAAATTATCATAAAAATAGTTAATACTTTTAACTTGGTTATGACAGATAAGTCAGTTTGTTTCCCGTTTAGTGACGTCATCCCGGTCTGATTGGTGTTCGGAGTCACGTGATAATGGGTAATAAATAAGGCAATTTAAATTGATTCCATTTAATTTAAGACGAATAATTAGGTTCTTGAAATGTTATTTTAGGTTTTTAAAAACTGTCGTTAATGTGTAAAACATAACTTCACATGCATTTGTAACGACTTGCAACATTCCTTTTGTATGGTTATAATCTAGTGCCTTTTAATAAAACTTGCATGAATATAATGCAACAAAGTAGAAATGAGTAATCGTTTTCAGTCTGCTCTGTTCCAACTGACACGAAAACCGTACAATGTACTATACAAACCCAGTTGACCTGCTGATTATTGAATTTGATGACAATAATTACAAAGACTAATCAGCAGGTCAACTTGATTTGTATCGTAGTTGGAACAGACCTTAAGATAGCCGCCAAATTATTGCACCAAGCTCGTCCGTCTGCTGTTGATTGATAAGTTATCAATCAACGCGTCTCCTTAAATTTTGAGTGCTAAATGTCCTAGCAGTCAACGCACCCTAGTCTCCTAACACTCTCACTCTTTCGTCTGATATTAGGCACCTCTTATACCATCTCTCAATCAATTCAAATATACAAGTATTTATGACCGTTTGATAGAAGAAAACATTATATACAATTAAAATGTTGCATCATTATAAACTTACGCGCGAATCTTGATTTTAGAGGTAGAAAGTAGGTAGATTATATTAGAATTGTTTTTAGGAAATGATGCTGGTAGTATAATAAAAAATGAAACTTATTTGTACACTCGAACCATAAAGTTTGTAAAGTGCAATGACTTCCGCCTATACCGATATAGATCTTACACAGTGGCATGGACGTTTTTTTGCGGGGTTAAAAATAGCATTGTGACTGAATTATTTTTCGACGAGGGAAGCGTTGTAATTACAAGGAAGTTTCCACACCTCTCATGTTGTATTGCTTATGGCGCGTTACCATATTTGTGTGGGTGGTTCGCCAGTAGCCATATCTTCCACATAAAGTTAGCAATTTCTCATAAAATAAACAAAATTCCATAACTAAAACCCAAGGAAAACTATTTCAGATTAATAAGCATAAATAGAAAATATATATACGAAATAAATTCATTAAATAAACTAAAGTAAGAAAAAATTCCATAACAAAAATAAACGGAAAATTCTCAAGTCACAACAGTAACGAGTAACAAAAATAAATTAATAAATAGAAAAATTTCTTCAATGGAAACAAAAAGATTTTTTTTCAATAATCGAAATCATAGGTACAAAAATAAGAATTACAAAAATAAAACTCGGTAAGACCGAAATACAATGAACTTACCATTTATTTTCCGATTTTTCATCATCAATATAACTATCACTATTACCGACATTGATAATAATATCGATAACTTTATTAGCCATATTATCTACTTCCTACATTTTATTTTCTTCGCTCCAGTTTTCTGCTGTCACTCATTCCAAGAAGGCGTTCCACATCGGCTAACTTAAATGTTCAATTTTCCCGTGACATATCTCCTTTAACGTGTGCCCGAATTAATTCTATTGGATTCAACTAACAACGATACGGGGGTAACCTTAATACAGTAATTCCGTGGCTCGATGCTAATTCATCTACAGCAAGTTTCTTATATTAGGCATGTATCTTCACAATTTGAAGAAATTCGTTCTTTACACTACTTTCATCGTAAGGGATACTTTTATCCCGTAACCATTCTTGAATGAGCTTTTATCCATGCCTGTTGTGGCGTTTTTTCGCAGTGTCGGCTGTGGTAAGGAGCATTATCCATAAGGACTACAGATCCTGGTTTCAAAGTGTCAGTAATGTGTCCAAACCACCCCTTGTACACCTCTGCGTTCATCTCTTCATGGTAGTCTCCCGTTTTCTTGGACTTAAATATTAATTCACCATTTAACACAAATCCGCTATCACTTCCTATATGTGTAATTATCAAACGACGGCCTTTTTCAGATGGCATTTTTAAACCGATTGACCAGCCTTCAATAGCTGCTTGCCGTGCATTTTTCACATTTCCATCTTGCCATACTTTTTTCACCGTGTGCTTCTCGTTGGCCTATGTTTCATCCGTATAATAAATCTTTCTTCCTTGCTTCCGAAACTCGTTAATTTTCCTTAGATAGTCTCTTCCCCACAATACTATTTCAGATCTTTCAATAAGAATACTCTTTCTATTTATTTTCTCATAACTAAAATTCAAAGCAAGTAAGATTTTCCTCAACTTCTCCTTACCCATTTTAGGGATGATCTCGTTTTCACTAACAGTTTCCAGCACTTTCTTTAATGTTGGTACTTCATTTTTCATAAACGTATGGCCAGTTCTTCGTATAGCATATTTTGCATCTTTGTCGACTTCTATTTTTGTACAACCGCTCTTCCTTTTTGGTGCCAATACTTTTCCATGTACTTTTTTTCTCCCAAAATTTTGTTGATGCTTTATTTCGAGGCTCCTGTGTAATCTGAACAGATTTCTATTAATTCGTCTTTTAGACGCGGTTGATATTTTTGCTGGCGCTGAAATACACGTAGTGTGATTTTTGTCCTTTTCAGTTCGAGCAACAGATCTTTTTCCACTTGAGGATGACCATTCTGGCACAACTTCCATCGTTCAATGAAAGAAATTCACTAATATATTCTTGAATATTTTATTTACTAACTTCGGACAACACTTTATACAACCGCTAATACACAAATAGCACCAGAGTATTGCAATTGCACGAAATTATCAATTACTTGTTTACACTAACAATTTCTTAATAAAATAAAAAAATGCTCGCTACCCTAACCGAAGTTCGTGCCTCAGATAATATGTTCGACTCCGTTATTTGACAAATATATGTATAATATAGTATTTGAGTGAGTCGAAGCGAGACAGGCGTCTTTCGACTGGCAGTTCAGACAGACCTTGCCATTATTTGTAAGAAAGTTCTTAAACGAAAGAATTAGAAGTACAAAATTTATTTCATAAAAATAACCTTTTTCTATGTGACTCATAAATCATAGTATGACAAACTTAACTAAATTTAAAATACATGTTAAAATTATTAGTTCTTGAGTATTTCCGAATTATTTACAAAGATAAAGAAATTTTAGAATTAAATATGACAACAACGCTTTCACCCTTCTTTGTACGTTACCGGCTTTTCAAACATTTTGGTTTTAGTATATATTATTTGAATAATCAACGTACCATTAAGACATTTGGAATCGAACCATTTTGAACGTTTTTGAAATCGCTGACGTAATTTTTTTTGAAAATTTATAAATGTCGCCCCAAAAATAACGCCACGTTTGAAGTAAATAACAGACATATTCAGATCTTAGAGTAATAAAAAACATAGAGAGGGCCATTCATTCATAGACACGTTTATTTTTGCGACCAACAATTCTTAACGCCAGTAGTGAAATAATGAATGAATTACAAAAAGTGGGGATGGTATTGTCGATACATGGCCTTGGTAATTTCGGCTGGTTTTCTGACAAACTTGGCACCGACGAACAATGATAATCCAAAAACATTAAATTAATTAATATAAAAGTTTATTTTGTCACTTAAAGTCTTGAAAAACACATCAAAACGAAAAAACTAAATGTTTACTCGCTAGTCGTAATGACGCTCGTATAAACAAACCACGTTTGACATTATTTACTACAATACTACGGCGTATTTAATATGATTGTCGATCACACTCTGACGATATTTGCATCTCTCTTTATATTGTAAATAAACAAGGACAAAACTACTAAATAAATTACTATTGACACATTAAACAGGTACCGAAATTTTGAGCAATGTTGCCACTTTTAGTTATAACCATAAAGGTATCTAAGGATACAACAAATACTTGTTTAAAATTTATATAAGAATATGCCTTTATTAAATAAAATGCAAGTATTAATAATTAATTTTAAAAGCAGCGACTCAAATGCATAAATTAGTATGACTTTTTTTTATTTGCATAACTTTCTAACAAATTTTCAATTAAACTTCCAATTTCTTTTTTCCCGCAACTAAAGAGGATTTGTAAATATGTCAAAGCAGTGGAAGTGTCCGCAAATGAGCTTAGAATGTGACTCAATGTTTGGGGCAGGAAAAAGTCAAAACAAACATATCTATTTTATTCGTTAATCTGAGATTCAGATAAAGAAACAACTGTGGTGTCCTATAGCGATAATGAGCACCAGCAATATTCATAGCGTGACTGCACCACTGACATTTTGAGAATGCATTGGTTTTTCGACAATCACATATGGGATCTCTGGGCATCCACTTATTGATGTTCAACAATCTATTCAACGAACTGTTTTCGCTGTACTGGTAAGTAGACTTCAGTTTTTGTGTCAGTTGAACTGTGTAAGCATAGAGGCGCAGATCTACAGTGAGAATACGCTAAATAGAACTTATTGAAATTTGCAGTTCTTGTTCATGACGCCAAATTAATGCTTTTGACGTTTCACCTCTCACACACTGCTTCGATGTTGACATTTGAACAACTTGTTTTTGGATGACCAGTGTTTAACATCACCAACGTTTCCAGTTACTCTCTTCACCTACGACGACGTTAAATCACTATTCCCACCATATTTTGTAAGACACGTTGTATTATTGTGCTCCATTTTTATTAACCCCATTTTAATAGAGCTAAAAACTATTTTCAGGCTTGTTCCTGAAAAAGTATCAATTTTCCTTTTCTAGTTTTTCGCATAAAAGTTTTGTTTCATAGAAATAATAATAATAATAATGACGTCATTATAGTTCACATTAAACTTCCCAAAATCAATAATTTCCTAAGGTGAGTGCAATTGATGTTACCCTTAGTCCTAAGGTTTAGTATAATATTCTACTTGGCGGTAAATAGTGTATGAATCACTCCTTGTTGATTATTCAATGAGCTGTAGTGAACGGAACGATCGAAACTTAACAAATTTACAGTTTAGTTTCCGTAAAACAATTTTAAAATTAAATTCACCTATTCGGGTTACCAAATGTGTCAAAAATTATTCGTGGGTGTCCTTATTTTATTTTAGTCAAAACATTCTTATCTTTATTATTGACATCACAAGGGCCAGAGGCGTAGTCGCAGTTCTGCCAGAAAAACAAAAAATGTAAGTGTATCATTTTAGGTGAGGGTAATTTTTAACAAATAATTTTTACTTGCATTTCAGTGATCATAAGAGATTTTATTATTATTTATGTTTATATTTGGAACGCCTCACAGAGGTCATTTAATTTTTTTTAGGAATTAATAAACCGAAAAATGAAATGTGTTCAAAGATTATAGTTGGTATCTTATCTTATACCTAACATTTCCAAGTTACTGTTTTTGCAACGTTGTTTTTTTATCTTATCGGAAGACGCTATGGGGCGTAAACAAACTCCGTTGTTTGGGTTATTTATTTTTTGTGACATTCAAGTTGTCAAGCTTTAAAAGTATAAGATTGTGATTAAAAAGTCATTATTTAAATTAGCGTTGTGTTGCAAGAGCTAAGGTGAGCACTTTATTATTTAAAAATTTATTATTCCTTTAAAATGTGTACCCTTTCAAAAATATGTTTTATAATAAGTGCATATAGATTGATTAATAATAGATTTAAAAAGGTGCACAGTTATGGATTTATTGAGATTTAATTTAAATAGTTATTTGTATAACAAGGGAGGAAAGTGCTACTTTTCCTCCCGAGGATGAAGTTTACTGTCCGACGCGTAGCGGAGGGCAGTAATCATTCGAGGGAGGAAAAGGCACTTTACACTCCTGTTATACATATGATTTTTCCGCCTGCCTCAAATAACAAGACATTTTCAATAATTTATTTATGAAACTTACAAACAAAATTAATAAATATTACTTATTTTACGAAACTTGGCTGGGCATCGAGGATGGACTTTTATGAATATTGGCTGGTCATCGAGTACGGACTTCTAAAATGCTTGGCTAGGCAT
Source organism: Galeruca laticollis (assembly GCA_963921935.1). Taxonomy (NCBI): domain Eukaryota; kingdom Metazoa; phylum Arthropoda; class Insecta; order Coleoptera; family Chrysomelidae; genus Galeruca; species Galeruca laticollis. Next base: position 158,063,225 of record OY998180.1, on the reverse strand, counting down.
CGGGGGTGTACGTTTCTATTTGTACTTCAAGTCCCTTAGGATTTGAACTGTTCCTTTATATCCCTTGGGTCTAACATAGTTTCTAACATGTGAGACTAAAGTGACCACTTTCGTCTCGGAATTGCAAAAATTATTTCATTGATAACGTACTATGACGTCACTTTTACTTTTCCTCCCTAGGGAGGAAATAGTATATTACGTAACGAGTGCGGAAAGTGACATTTTTCACACTAGGGGGAAGTATTGTCTCACGAGGCGCAAGCCAAGTGAGACACTCCCACAAGTGTGAAAAATCACTTTCGCACAAGTAATGTACAATATTTTTCCTACGACCACCCATTTTAATAAACAATATGTAAATATCAGATCGTGTATATTGAGTTGGCTTATGTCAAAATTCTCAAATTATAACACAAAGCATAGAAATAGTTTTTGTGAAGTGTAAGTGTAAGTGAAATATTTATTATATAAAAGTGTAAACGAATTATAATTGTGAGATAAACTAAAAATAAAAAGTGTTAGTCACGGTTTTTTATTATAATGGAAGTTGATACTGATACACCACCAGAAATTATCGAAACGGCTCAAGCAACATCATTAAAGTTACTTCCTCCAAAATCAAGAAAAATATATGAACGCGCTTATGACCAGTTTTTGGCTTGGAGAAGAAACAAAGAAATAAAATCTTCATTCTCAGAAAATGTCCTATATTGATGAATTATCAAAAAATAAAGATAAACCTTCCACCACATTATTGACGCAATATTCAATGTTGCGTAGTACGATCTACGTTAACCATAATGTAGACATCTCAAAATACCTTAAATTAGAGCATTTCTGAAGAGGTTATCTGATGGATATAAGCCGAAAAAAGCCAAAACTTTCAGCAGTGAAGAAATGAATGAGTTTATAAACATCGCACCCGACGAAAGGTTTTTGTTTGCTAAGGTAAATTTTAATAAAAAATAGCTTATTATACCTATTCAAAAAATATTTTTCAAATTTTTACGTGGCGCTAGTTATGGGGATATCAGGAGCATGCCTCAAGCAAGAACTCGTTCAACTGACAAAGTTAACCGAAAATTTACTATTTCCGGTTTATTTTATAATATATATATATATATATATATATATATATATATATATATGAAATATGTAAATTTGAGACCGCAAACGAACCAAAAAATATTTTGTATGCATTTTCAAAACGGAAAATGTACCCAACAGGTGGTCGGAATTAATAAAATAGGTAGCGTAGCGAAGACGGTGGCCACTTTTTTAAAATTGGATAATCCAGAATTATATACCGGTCACTGTTTTCGCAGGTCATCAGCAACTATTTTAGTAGATGCAGGAGCAAATGTGACAACCCTTAGAAGACACGGAGGGTGGAAGTCCTCAACTGTTGCAGAGGGATACGTCGATGACTCTGCCACAAACCGATCACATATTGCCAATAAAATAATGGGTGCGATATCGTCTTCATCTAAAGAAAATATTCAACCAAGAAACAATTCATTTACAGATTTGTCATATGACACGGAAATTCCATCATCAACAAAAATATTAAACCAACCACAAGTAGCCAACCAATAGAAACAATTTTAAACCATACACCAACAACAATATTGACCAGTAGCAGCATTCAAATCATCGATGAAAATATTGCCAGTAATATCACATCGTCATCTATCCAATCACCTATAACTGTTACAAACTGTCAGGGTAATTATTTTACGTTTAATTTTTATGCTGCTCCAGAAAAAAAATAAACTACTTAATATCGATTTCATGAGTTTAATTTTTATATACTTGCAATAATTTTACATCGTTTGTGCTTAGTTTTGTTTCTAATAAATTTCTCGTTTCGTTACTCTAGTTTTTATTTCATTATACTATTGTTAGATATGATTTGACTCTAGTGTCATATACGAACACAAAAACCTAAGGTTGGAACTCGTTGGAAAGTGAATTTCACTCATTCCATTGCCGCACTCACCGATGGCAACATTATTTTTAAAAAACCATCACATTAAACAATACTTATTTGTTACAATTATTATCGCATGGTTGTAGGAAATATAATGTACACACTCGTGGGAGTGTCTCACTCGGCTTGCGCCTCGGGAGACAATACTTCCCACTAGTGTGAAAAATGTCACTCTCCGCACTCGTTACGTAATATACTAGATTGTGATAAAAAAAGACTAAAATTTTGTCGTCATTGCAACAGTGGGTCTACTATTATAAGTAGACTTTTCGCAAAGTTTTATCAAATCATCCATGCAACCCGTGCGATATTATATCACACTAGGGTGATATTATATCATACTCTAATGTGATATTAGATACTTTCCAAACAGGGCCGGCGTAAGGCTAGTTTAACGCCCGTGCGAAAGGCAAATTTTCCGCCCCCTCCCCCTCGATTTGATGAAACACATATTTTTCAAATTTTGTAATTTTTGCAATAACTGTTATGTGGAATCAATTTACAAAGTTAAAAAAAAATACTCAAAGAAAAACTAATACGTTACTATATTCACTTTCATAATCGTGAAACGTGTGTAAATTAAAATACAAAAGAAGAGAAGAAAATTATTTATTAAATATTAAAAAAACTAATAATGACACTTAAAGTTATAAACATCTAAAACATTATATTATAAAAATAAACATAATAAAAATATTTTCACAAAAAAGCATAAAAATTATATTATTCTACTAAATACAAACTAAATTTAATTAAAATTAACTTTTCTAGCTTTAGTTTGCGAAAAATCCTTAACCCTCCGTTAGTCGCGCATGTATCAAGTTAATACATAGCATTATTTTTCGTTAATTTTGTTACGAAACAGCACACTGGTATAGACCCTAAATCCGACTCTGTCTAAGCCAGGTATGAAAATTAAAATTATGGCGGATACGCAGGTTTTTTTTATAACTGTTTACGACTATTTTATCTAAACATTGTTTTTGTGACCAGACTTATCTAGAAAAGGCCAGAAGCAATAAATTGGTGACTTGTTGCATTCCGGAGGCAGTATCCTACTAACAAACTGAAATTTCTCACAAAATGATACAAATGTCGTACTTCAAGTACCATAGCACCCGTTGTACTGGCTCTGGTGAGCTGAAAATCAATAGGGTTTCTGTCAGATGTCCTGAACTATATTCAATCATAAAATTATTAGGTTATTGCACTCCGGAGTCTGTACCGTACTAACAAGATATGTTACGAAAAGTGGTCAACGACGACGACATACACACAGGATTTTTTTCTAAAAACCGTTTTTTTGTGTTGTTCTTGATGAAAACCGTAAAAATAACTAAAAAAAAATTCAATATTCCAACTTTTTTTGGGGTAAACCAAATACTATTCTCTTTTTTTTCTTCCCTATATCGAGTAAATTGATTTAAATAATGTTTTTTTCATTGATGCCTCATATTACCTATTTGAAGCACGTCTCAGCGTGTTTAAATCGAACTTTCAAACACGCCCGTTTTTTAAAGTCCCTATGGTAGTAACAACTACTCGAGAAACGTAAGTATCAATGACATTTTTTTTGTTAGTTTTTAAATTGTATATTTTCATTGTGAACCAACGTCTTATTTGGTTTTTTCTCCAAAATTTATTTATATATTCATATATACATTGTATCCTTTTAAATATAAATAAAGAAACTTTTTGATTATTGATCTGACAGCAGTACCTCGTAACGTCAAATAAAAATAAATACTATTTAGGATGGACTTTCACGAAATTTGGCTGGGCATCGAAGACGGACTTCCATTTTTTTGTAGTAATAATATAATAATAATATTTTATGATTTCAAAGTGCACCAATAAAAAAATAGCGTAAAGTATTCGTGGATAACTGGTCTTCCAAACACTTGCTCTATTTCGAGCACTCCGGCTGCGCCGTCGTGCTCGAAAAATCGCGCGTGTTTGAAAGACCTCTTTATCCACTTATACTTTAATATACTATTTATTCTACACTATAAATAAAAACGTGTTATTCTTCTTTTACTTTATAAAATTTTACATATTATCTTGTCTTATATTGTTTGTTATTCATGTATATAAAACAATATTTTAAAATAATTCTGTATTGAAGAAACTATTTACTACACTCACAATTAAACTGTCTGACGCGTGTTTCGATAACCAATTTATCGTCTTCAGAGACTGAGTTTACTTTCGGTCTCTGAAGACGATAACTTGATTATCGAAATGCACGTAAGACAGCGTAATTGTGAGTGTGGGAGTAGTGGTAGTGAATAGTGTGTTAAGTATGAATATCACCAATGGTTCCAGTAATTCCAACTTAGTAAATAATTCTGTATTACCTGATTCTATTTTTGATTATAAAAAATGACAAATTGGTAACCTCTAAAGAACAAACTAAATACTTATTTCAATGACAAGAAATCCGTAGTGGCTAAATATCTTTTCATTGTAATTTAAACTAGTTTTTTTGTCACTTAGGACGCAAAACGCTTATTTTGGGTGTCTAAAAGAGGCCGCGAAATAAACGTTTCCGTCCCTCGAGTGCGAAAGTCATATAGTTAGTTTCTCGCGTTTTAGTATAGTGTTACAGAGCTTGTGCGATACAGAGATAGAGAGAGAGAGAGAGAGAGAGAGAGAGAGAGAGATAAAGTCAAGTGACACCGGCGCGGGCGTGAAGCGATTATACTTAGCAGTACACATGATTACAATCGTTTTGAGACAAGTGAAGACTTCACACGCAATTTTGTGTTTTGCATATGAATATTACTTGTATTTTTATGTAATAATAACATACGCTACATTTTTGTAATGATTTGCTATCAATAGGCTTTAAAAAAAATTAACATTTAAAAAAATCAAATAATAAAATAGTTTGTTTGTTCTGATAAATTAATTTAATTATAGTTTTATGTCAAATATTAAATGTAGCATAATTAATGCAATTAAGTGTATAGTTTTCCATTATCCTACTCCTGTTCGTTAAATTATTTGTATGAATAAATTACAATAAAATTATTTTTTAAAAGAAACATGTTCAACAAAATATTTTCAATTCTATAATTTATAACGATAAATATAAACAAAAATCATGTCATTTATAGCGTCCTTCGTGACAAAAAATAGTATATGCACCACGGGAGCGGTGACACGTTCGTGGCTCGTTCAGCGCCCTCGCTAAGCTCGGGCCTGAAGTTCGGACTCGCCACGAACGCGTGGCATTCTATCATTAACACTAGATCCTAGCAAATTAATAAATTCGTTTTGAGTACTAGTGGACAAATACGATACAGAACCGTTGATACTGGACGAAATATGTGCGGCAATTTTAGTATTATATTTACTTACTAATTCCAGTGCGATTTCCGGTGAGAAATCTGTTCTATTTTATCTCTAAGGGCTAAGTTGATCTTTGCACAAAATAATATCACATCCAAAATCACCATTTCTCTCCATTTTTCTTTTTCAGTTAAAATTATACGCTCCATGTCAACGTTATCGCTCCTCTTTCTTTAGACGAATTTCCAATTCTTTCCATGATACAAAACATTTTCGGTGTTCTATAGAATTTTCGTGTTCACCGACTCTTGGGTTTAAGTGTTTCCAATCACAAAATCCATGTTTTGGACGTAAAAAAACTGATGTTTTTTTGTAAACAGTAAACACGGGAAAAAAAGAGTGTCTTATTTTTTTCACTGTAAATTAACCATGTTCGATCTGTTTTTTCATTATTTGGCATAGTTTTTTAAAACCATTCTGCGGTAAAAATACGGCCATCATCCTTTACCGATGATCTGAAATCACAATATTTTCTTTGGCTTGATCCACGTTCAACTAGGAACACCTAAACTTATGGATTGGATCATTATAATTTTTCACTGAAGCTGAGGCAGATAAGTTATCTATATTTTGTTCTTTAGAGGTTCGCAAGAGAAGGAAAACAAAATTGGTTAAAAGGAAGGACCTACTAATGACAGATGTTATTTTCGCAAAAATAAATTCTTCTTTTAAACTGAGCACTTTAAGAAAATTGATATTCGATTTCGAAATTAAGAATTTAGCTACCATGTACTTTACAGGAATTTAAAGACAACATTTTTAGACTCAATGTTTACGCTAACGGTAAAAAGCACAAAACATTTTTTTTAATCAGAGTTATTTTTTTACAAAAATTAAAAAGACTATTAAAGGATCATAAAAACCAACTGAAATTTGCAAAATTTTTATTAATTGGGCCTAAATATGGAAATTATAAACTAGCGATACACGGAAAAAAATTATTTTTTTGCAGAAAATGTTGAACCTTAAAAAATTACTTTAAAATGTACCTTCTTTTCCTTCCTCGACTATTAAACACCCTTTTTGGAGATTTTGGGTAGGTCCGGGTTGGTTTCATTAATATTTAAGCCCGAATCCATGGATAAAGACGCATATCTGGAATCTTCATCATCAACATTTAAATTACTCGAGTTGGATATTATCCAGTTGAATAATCTATTTGACAATTTTTGTTTTTCGTCGGTTCGCGCTTCTCTTAATTTTCTAAATTCCTACCCTGACGGCTTTTTGGGTGGCATTATAATTTCAATTGTTAATTGAAAAAAGTTTTGTTTCCTTTATTATTTGGTTATAATAGTTATTTATGTAATAAGGATCATAAAGACGATCATTATGGTACAAGTCGTGAATAGGCGTAGCCGAGTCCGATAACACGGCGTGTGCCATAATGATTGTTTATGATTCGTATTACATACAAAATTTTATCTGATGGCATTTATATCAATACATTTTCGAAAAATTAAAAACTGCATTTTCGACATGTCACAATGACAACTATTTTTAAAGGAGTAAGTATTGTGTAGTTTCAAATATTAGTAGGTGAGTGAGCTGTGCTTTGCCATTTCCTTGACAACGTCATCAGGTTGTAACGGCAATATTTATTTATCGCTGTCAAACTCAATAATTATTGTCAGGTAGAATTTAATATAATTTAAAAAATGAGTGATTCTGAAGCTGATAGTTTACCTTCTGATTTGGAAGAATTGTCGAGAAATATCGTGGACTCCCTTTTGCCGGAAAAATCACGGAGTGTATATGAAATGATGTTTAATCGGTACGAAGAATGGTGTTCTGCTAAAAAAATCAAACCATTACATGTTTTCCTTATAGAATTTCATTATGGTACTTAGTACCATAATGAATTCATTATGGTACTTAGTTCCATAATGAGTTCATTATGGTACTTAGTCCCATAATGAGCTTCCTTATGTCATCAAAATTGAGTGACATAACGTTGTCATTATGACATGCCATCAGATAAAACAATAAAATGTACTTACTTGCGTTAGGATCAAAATAGTAAACAGCAAAATGAACTGAAGTCTAAACGTTAGAAAACGCGAGTAAAATAGTAGGTAGTAATGCAAGAATTGCTTTAATTTTGTTAGAACCGTGCAGAACTACTATAACCTACTTGACTCCCAGACATATCAAAACTCGTAATATTAAATAAGTCATTTCAGCGAACACGTTGCCGCTTGCGACCAACTTCGAGAGAAGTCCCGAGATTCGTGGTGCTCGGGCAGGTTAGGGCTCAGTGGCTCGATTTGGTCGGATAAAGGTAGTTCTAGAGTCAAGTGGCGGGCGTGATTTGTCAGCCTGCGATTTCGCGCCCCACGATACTGCAGAGAGCAGTAAGTTACCTTTTGTACGGGTAGCCGAAAAAATAAGTTTTACATTTTGACGCTAGGGGCGACCCAATTGACATAAATTAAATAAAAGTTGCCATTTTAATTGATATCCCATTTAAAATAGCATAACCGATTTCAATCACATTAAGTAGTCTGAAGGAACAAAAGAGAATCGCTTAAAATAACCAACTAAAAATAAATAGTACTTTTCATTACATTACAAGCGCATGCGCAGCCGCCATGTTGAAAGAGAGGTAGTTTAAAAGTTTCGTATTGTTTTGTGCAATAATCACTGGGAAACAATATTATCTCCACAAACAAATCCATCATTAAAACAAAATATTGATGATTCGGTACTTGTTGACAATTCAGTAGAAAGCGCTTAATTGTGAACAATTGAAAAGTGGTTTTAGTATCTTGGGCGTTCTCAAAAAGGCAATATAACTGAGCTAGTTGAGAGGTTAGCTGTCAATGCAATCTATTATCTAAATAAAATTAGGTTCATAATGATTGAATTCTAATTAACCATGATAATTTATTGTTAGCACATGTAGAAACTCTAAAATTAACATCTAGGTTGATAATGAATATTATTAATAATATTAAAATGTATCTCATGCCATAAACATGTTACATTTTTTAATTATACGATTTCGCGTATATATTACTACTATATTTTGCAAGCAAGGCTTAGGAAAATTTATAAAATATATTTATAAAAATAATACATTTTGCATTGGCTTTAAATTATTTATACCGTGTATCACTCTTACATACTCTAGAACAACACCTTTTTATTTTTCGTATAGAATATAATTACAGTCAACTTGAAAAATGTATTTTTCAATCAAGACTCTAATTATTTGAATTTTCTCTTAATTTATTTTTAATAAGTATTATTTGTGTAATATGTGTTGCTTCTAACTATTTGTACTCAGGTATTTTAACATACTTGTTTACAAAACAGTACGAAGAAGATGACCGAACTCCGCGCATGCGCACGAAATAAATTTGCGATGAAGACACCTATTGTTAGCAGTTGTCAAGGTCTACAAATTCATTAAATCATAAAGTGTCATATTTGATGTTTGTTTGAAGTTAACTTAGTTTTGCAATAATTAAGGGCAATCAATGGAGCCTACATCAGATGAAATAATGTATCTAACTCCACCTGAAATAACGGGTAAAGCTAACAAAGCCACGCTTGACTTATTACCGGAAAAATCAAAAGAAAAGTACAATCGTTTTAGGGAGCATGTAAAAAAATATAGCGAAAGTGTAATTTTAACGTATTTGTCCGAATTGTCAAAAAAATGCAAGTCGCCAAGACTCTGGTCAATATATTATATGCTAAAATCTACATTATTAGTGAAAGATAATGTTAGTAATGAAAGTATACAAAAATGAGCTTATTAAAAAGCAGTCAGCCGGGCACATTCCCAAAAAATCAAGAATATTTGACTGCAAGAAATTGAGAAATTTCTCCGTTTAGCTCCTGATGAAATATATTTGTTGATGAAAGTAAAACGATTTATTTGATAATAATATCACACTAATCTCTTTTAGGTAGTAATAATAATTGGTATTTCCGGTGCATGTAGAACGGACGAACTTACAAACATGATGATAGATGATGTTGTGGATAAGAATACAAAAACATACAAACGGCGAACCTTTACTGTGTGTAGCTTCGAGAATGAAAATTTCATTGATGTTGCAATTTGCAAAAACTACTTCAACCTTCGTCCCCCTAATATCAATTCTATTATTTGTGAGATATCAAGGTGGAAAGTGTGCAACACAACACGTGGGACATCACACTATTGGGGCAATGCCATTTAAAATAGCCACTTACCTAAAGTTAAGTAATGCTAAAGAATATACAGGGCATACGTTTAGAAGATCATCCGCCACGCTTCTTGCTAATTCAGGAGCAGATATTCTAGCACTAAAAAGGCACGGCGGATGGAAATTCAGTAGCGTAGCGGAAGGCTACGTTGAAGATTGTTAACACTCGAACCATAAAGATTGGAAAGCGCAATGACCTCCGCCTGTACCGATATAAAGATAACACTGTTTCATTTTCCTGGATTTTTGAACGTGGTAAGCGTTGTAATTACAAGCATTTTTTTGTGGGTGGTTCGTCAGTAGCCATATCTCGCACATAATCTTAACAATTTCTCATAAAATAAACAAAATTCCATAACAAAATCCGAAGGAAAACTGTTTCAGATTAATAAGCATAAATAAAAAATAAATATTATAAATAAAATAAATTCATTAAATAAACTAAAATAAGAAAAAATCCATAACAAAAATAAAGGGAAAACTCTCAAGTCACAACAGTAACGGGTAACAAAAATAAATTTATATATATATATATATATATATATATATATATATATATATATATAAAACTCAGAAATATTGGGAAATGCAGCAACAGGGAAAAAAGAGAATTCTTTATTGGTTTTTATTCAAGCTTTCGAAAACGATCGTTTTCATTTCAAAAAAGAAAATTATTCTCAACTCCATCAATAAAGAGACAATAATGTACTTACATCCAATGTGAAATTATTTTCCTTTATATAGAACATAAGATTGAAGAACTCATCACATGGCGTCAGTCAGGGAAAAGCGACATTCAAAGTTAGCAATAATAACAACCACATTAAGGCTGTTATAAGGTAATACAATAATAAAAACAATGAAAAATTAAACCTGCACGAGATAATATCGTAAAATCATTAAAACAACCACAAACGAACTCGACGCTACGAGGTTAGAGGTAGAAGTATCTTCCCTCTAAGACGGAAATAGAAACGGGTAAATGACATCCACTGATACCAACAGCTTACGGCAGTTGTCAACAAGCAATTTCTCGAGACGTGAGAGCAGCGCACAGGTTCTATTTACCAACACCAATTGAACTCGAATGGGGGAGAGTTCAGGTCGTATTATATGTGGCTAGAAGAAGATTCCATTTAAACGTCTACTCTCTATGAGTTTCGAAAAAGACGAATTAAATGACAACTGGGATGTAAACAATTGGATTCTTGATGTATTATTGTATGCAATTTGATTGTAAAATAACAATATTAAGGTAATAATTATAATAAAAATATACATTAAGTACAGTAGTATTGACCACACAAATACCCTGATAATTAATTAATTGTTAGTAGCGTGGTGTTGTTATTGTATATACCTTGAAGAGCGTTTAAGTTGTGTAAACTGTGATTGTGATCTAAGGACAGTAAAAAGGAGGAAATCGCACTCAAATGATTGATATCCGTTTTCTTATTCCCAGTCTGATAAGGGCAATGTAACAGTTATCATGGATAGGGAACAGTATCTTAACCTTTCGAATGATATCATTCTTGATAACTCCTCATATGTTGAATTACCAAGAGATCCCATCTCTTCAATACAAAGAAAGGGAAATTCTCTAATCAAGTCTCTTTTTGACAAGAAACAAATCGATTTAACGATGAAAAAGAAACTCACAACTTATAATGTGGTTTCACCAAAATTCTATGCGCTCCCCAAAGTTCATAAACCTGTTTTAGCAGTAAGACCGATTGTCGCTTCAATAGGAGCACCCAATGAAAATTTGGCACAGTTTCTGACTGGAATATTAACAGATGCATATGATGTTGATAATAAATGTTTTATTAAGGATTCATTTGAAGTATCTGAGAAATTCATTAACCTCAGAATTCCTGATAATTTCGTACTTGCAAGTCTGGATGCTGTCTCACTTTTTAGTAATCTGTATTTAGATGCTTGTATGAGAGCAATTGATAAGAATTGGGACCGTATCAGCAACCACTGTTCCATTCATAAGGAGGATATCTTTTTGAATTTAATATCCTTCCTGTTTGATAGTACATATTTTTCTTTCAATAATAAAATTTATAACCAAACCTTTGGTACACCAATGGGTGCATCAATTTCACGTATCCTAGCTACCTACGTGATGGACGATGTGCTGGATACTGTTTTCCAGTGTTGTCGTTTACACCTTTTTTTGTTAAAAAGATGATATCATACTAGCTTTACCTAGAGAAGGGTTGAGTGAAGTTCTGAACACATTTAGTAGCTACGATCCATATATCCAGTTCACAATTGAAATAGAGGACATCGATAATTCCGTACCATTTCTCGATATTAAGTTTATTCGTACGACGGATAATACGATAGTCATAGATTGGTATAGGAAACCATGCAGTTCAGGAAGGTATTTGATTTTTCACTCTTATCACAAACACTCCATAAAGGTGAATCTGGTCAAACAGATGAAAAATAGAGTACTTAGAATTTCACACCCAAACTTTCATAATAAAAATTTAAATCTTTTACAAACCTTATTCTTGGATAACTATTATCCCAGACCATTACTTAATAAGTTAGTATTTAACACTTCGGCTACCATAGATGTACGAACTACTGATAGCCATCCTAACATCACTCCAATGGAAAGAGTTTCTGGTGAGGACCCAATTCAACCAACTTTTATTAGTCTACCTTACATAAGAGACATCACACCTAGGCTTTCCAGGTTATTTAAGGATCTTAACAGTTTTAAGATTGCAATTAAAACTATATTGACAATTAGATCAATTTATTCAAAGGTCAAAGATAAAAATCCTCTTACATCTTGAACAAATGTCATCTATAGTATCCCTTGTCGTGATTGTAATAAACACTATATCGGTCAGACTATGAGATCGCTTTCTAACCGTATAGTCTCACATAAGAGTGACTGCAGGTTACATCCTGAAAGGTGCGCCCTCGCGGAACATTTTAACACGTTAGACCATCGAGTGGACTTTGAATCAGTGAGAGTGGTGGCTACTGAGTCACATAAATCCAAGAGAACCTTCTTAGAGATGGCTTTCATCTCACAGTCAGATAATTGCATAAATAAGAAAACGGATATCAATCATTTGAGTGAGATTTACTCCTTTTTACTGTCATCAGATAACAATCACAGTTTACACAACTTAAACGCTTTCCAAGGTACACACAATAGTGCTATTCAACGGGACAATCGATTACAATAATTTCTTGTCATTTAAAAAACAATATGTTCAACAATACATTTTCGATATCAATCGATCACTCTGATTATAATCGGTCTAAAATTATGATAATATTGAAAACAATCGTAAATCGAAAGCATGCGATTGGTCGAAAAATGTAAATAAACTACCGTTTGTCTATGGGTTACGTGAGTGAGTGATATTTTGCAATTGTATATTACATTTTTAGTTAACAGAACAGCTTCTATAAAATTAAACGTGATTAAACTAAATGAACTTGTGAAAAGTGTGAAATATACGTGAAATGAACCAAAATAATGATGAGGTTACGTCAATATTGATTTATTTGATTTGTAAAATTACATGACAAATGACAATTTTTTTTGGTCGTTCAACAAACATCAATCCGTTTTAGATTTCGATTATAAACAAAATCGGAATCAAGATCGAAGTGTTGAATAGCACTAATAACAACACCGCGCTACTAACAATTAATTAATTGTTTACATCCCAGTTGTCATTTAATTCGTCTTTTTCGAAACTCATAGAGAGTAGATGTTTAAATGGAATCTTCTTCTAGCCACATATAATACGACCTGAACCCTCCCCCATTCCAGTTCAATTGGTGTTGGTAGATAGAACCAGTGCGCTGCTCTTACGTCTCGAGAAATTGCTTGTTGACAACTACTACCGTAAGCTGTTGGTATCAGTGGATGTCATTTACCCGTTTCTATTTCCGTCTTAGAGGGAAGATACTTCTACCTCTAACCTCGTAGCGTCGAGTTCGTTTATGGTTGTTTTAAGATTTTACGATATTAATCTCGTGCAGGTTTATGTTCTCATTATTATATTACCTTATAACAACAGCTTTAATGTGGTTGTTATGATTGCTAACTTCTGAATGTCGCTTTCCCCTGACTGACGCCATGTGATGAGTTCTTCAATCTTATGTTCTACATAAAGGAAAATAATTTCACATTGGAAATAAGTACATTATTGTCTCTTTATTGATGGAGTTGAGAATAATTCTCTTTTTTCCTCTATTTGTAGCATCCCTGATGATGAAAACGCATTCCCCAATATTTATATAAATATATTATAACACAATAGAATTATCAAAGTAAGTTTCTTAACAAAAAACATGAATTTTAGAATATTTTAGGTTGTTTCATAATATATCATGTTATCGTGGAACAATTTCGTTCCTACCACGTTTGTATTGTTGTTAAACCATTCTTGAATATGAACTTTTCTCCATGTCTGTTATGACGTTTCTCGGATCTGGTAAGGAACATTATCCATAACGACGACAGATCCTGGTTCCAAATTTTCAGTAATCCGCCCAAATCACCTCTCGCACAACTCTGCATTCATCTCTTCATGGTAGTCTCCCTTTTTCTTGGACTTAAATATTTATTCACCATTTAACACAAATCCGCTATCACTTCCTATATGTGTAATCCAACGACAGCATTTTCCATATGGGATTTGAAACCGGTTTTGACCAGCCTTCAATAGCTGCTTGCCGTGCATTTTTCACATTTCCATCTTGCCATACATTTTTCACCGTGTCCCATTGTTGAACCATGTTTCATCCGTAAAATAAATCTTTCTTCCTTGCTTCCGAAACTCGTTAATTTTCCTTAGATAGTCTCTTCTTCACAATACTTTTTCAGATCTTTCAATAAGAACACTCTTTCTATATATTTTCTCATAACTAAAATTTAAACCATTGTTAAGGCGGTCCAGCGGCGGAATGCAAGAACTTAGTTCCACCGCTAGGGCGACCGGGGAGGGATTTTTGAAAAGGGTGAGAGGCAAGAAGTCAGTATGAGAAGAGTGTGCATAAAATATTACAATTCAACGTAATATATGGCGATCAACTCGGAGTACCATTTTTACTCTTAACATATCAGAAGTGGGATGTTCCACGGCTATATATCGTCTAGCTAAAGTTAATTAGAAAATGTGGTGTAAGTTTCAAAAAGGTGAGTGAGCCTACGTGCGGCTGCATTGTGATTGTAAGTTTTGTGTGTGTGTGTTCTGAGGCGAAAACAAACTGTAAGTACTCATATCATTTATTTGGCAATAAATAAATATTACAATTATTGGAAAAATCTAACACGTAAGCGATACTCAGACGTTGGTGAATTCAAAATTGGAGCATTATCCACATTACATTATAAAGGCGAATTTTGAATACATCAATTTGACCATTAATTACTAAGCAGTTAAAGGCGATAATTTAATTGAATTACGGTGTAAATAGCTTGATAAATTAAGCATGGTATTACATATGCAAGATGGAACAAGCAATTCTGACGGCAACTCCTAGTTAATTGCATAATTTGGCGAAATCTTGTTTAAACGTGTGGATGTGTATCATTATATTTTTGATGTTTCAGGATTTCTGTAGTGTACTGATTATTATGAGAGCTTTTCAGCGGCGTACTGATATCTCATAGACGTATCATTATATTTTAGTGCTTCATAAATATCAACAGCGTGCTGATTATTTATGAGAACTCCTGGCGTAATGACACCTCATGACGTGCTTCGAAATGTTTGGCGAATCATAAATACAAGTTGGGTACTAATCATTTATAAGGCGTTTTCTTATTATTACAAATTTTAAAAATGGCGAGTTCTGGCGATGAACTGAATCTGGGTATTGACCACGATTCATACACACCCAAAATAAGCAGGAAGGAATCTCCTAAACGATCACAAGCGATGATTATGCCTATGCAAGACGGATGGGCGGTCCAACGGGTGAGCGAACTCATCCAAAATTTGCTGACAGGCGGTCTTAGGAAAAGTATTGAAGAGAGTGAGAAAGCAGTCGGCTTCCTCATCGAGCGAGGCGCTTTTGGCGACAACTTCGGGATCCTCCTCCTCCAGAATGGCGACAAGGAATATTGCTGATACAGAGGCATCCGGCAGGCATTCGTTAACGTTGGTACCGGAGATACTGGATCGATTTGATCCCGACCATCCCGATGCAAATATTGAGAGGTGACTGCATAAGATTGACCAGTTGGGGGCGCTAAACGGCTGGTCTAATTATGAGAGGCCGACGTTGGCGCAATCCAAGCTGGCAGGCAGTATGTTAGAGTAGATGGTTAACCAGCGAAGCCATCACGTATTTTCATGCTAAGTTGGCGATGTGTGACCGGGTGAAGATTACTGTGGCAAACGCGGTCTCCTGTATAGTTAAGGTGTTACCGGAGGCCATAAGGGCAAATGCGACGAACTGTGTTTCACTCGAAGCATTGTATAATAACTTTTTGTCGGGGTTGGAAAGTATTCGACCCGAAGCGATTAAAATGGAGAGCCCTACGGTGAAGCCACGAGCTGGCCATCGGCGAGTTGCGGAGCTCAAGCGCTGTTATTATTGTCAAAAGATGACGACGCACCTGAGCAGAGATTGTCCAGCTCCTAGAGCGAAGGGGAGCAGGAGGTGCGGCGATTGCGGTCATGTGGAGGTGGACTGCAAGAAAGGCGGAAAACAGGAAAAATCTGAAGAGGAAGTGAACAGAACTCAATGGTGGTGGCAACGGCTAGTCTAATGCTGAAGGAGTAATGCGAGCCATGTGTGGGTTTGGTGGCGGCGTTGTTCATAGCCTAAAAGAGATTTGTTTCGAATTGAAACTAGGTGACTGTAGTCTCGACACCACGGCGTTGGTAACTGACTATATGGGCGTTACAGAGTTGTTACTTAGCCAACCAGCCATCAATAGTGGCAGTGAGACTATGGTGGTAAGACAGAATAGTGCATAACTTATACGGGAACCTAACGTTAACGAGTTGACACGACGGATCACTTTTTACTCGGAACCTGCAAGGCGGAATGTTATATTCGCGGAAGACGTGAAATTACAGACCAACTCGGTACTCAATTTGAGAATTGAGGTACAAGATGGCGGTCCTGGCGAGAAATATTATATAAACCGAAGGCAGTTTCCATGTGGCAAGTCAACCATATATATCCCGGCTTGATAGGCGGTAATCAATAAAATTTACAAATTATCAACGAATGAGGTGAGGAGATACAGTGGAAGAAAGGAAACCTCATATCTCCGGCGGGGATATGTCTTTCGGGCGAAGACCTGGGGAGTACAGATGTAAGGAGGAACTGATATCCGATCAGGGAAACGCGTTTACTAGTAAGCAATTGAAGGCGCTTTTGGCTAAAAGAGGCGTTAAGCACACCATAAATGCGGTGTCAACACCAAGGTTGAACGGCCAAATCGAAACGGCGGAAGTAGAAGGCCGGTGGGACGAGAAGCTGTCTGATGTTGTCTGGGGCCTCAACAATACGGACAACACGGACACGCATTTCTTTCCGTCGAGTCTGATGAGCACATAGTTATGGTCGAGTAGCCGATTGGCGAGCTAGCTAGCGAAAGTAAAGGAGCAGGTGTACGATCACGTACCGGTGATGGTACGAGGAACACGGCAGATGTTCCGGGTGTCGAAATGGCGGATCCAAATATCAACGGTGCGACGTTGGCAGTAGTTCAACAGGGTAACCGGGTGAGACAGATCAAGAATGACACCCACTCGGACCAACAGGGGGACGACTCCATAATCCGAGCTCAAAGACGAGGGCGGTCGAAAAGATTCCGGCGGAATCAGGCGAAGGCACTTCGGCGCAGTGCACGGCTACTACTAGAGAGGAAAACCATGACTGACGTATCACGAGGGACGTTAGCCGGCGAATCTCCAATAGACGCAACTGGTGAGTTGCCAATAACGGCGACCGTTCAATCCGAACCGATGTCGTGTAGTACAAATAGCGGCATACCGCTTGTGATTCATGAGAGGCGGAATGAGGCGGCGCAAAACATTGCAAGAAACGTTAGGCGAATAAAGTAACGTTATGATAAGCAATGAAAGGTGGCAGTATCGTACAAGGTTGGTGATTTGATCTTGTGGCATAATGCAGCTACTAAAGCAGCAGGTGTTAGTGTGAGTGGTAAGCTGTCCAACAAGTTGATGGACCCTATAGGATTCGAAGGCGGTTGGATAATGACCGATGACCTTGAGAGGTTTTAAGCGTTTAAGGCGAAAGTCGCTGTAGATTGTTTGAGGCGTTATCATAGTGTGAATGACCTGGAGTATGATATTGACACCGAATGGGAAGGCGACCAGGATGGCGGTGGTGATTACTACTGACCGGCGAGTCAGTGGGCTATTCGTTAATAATGAGGGCATTATTGTTTCAGGATGGCCGAATGTTAAGGCGGTCGAAGGCCGTCCCTGACCAGCAGCGGAATGCGAGAACCTAGTTCCACCACTAGGGCGAGCGGCGAGGGATTTTTGGAAAAGGTGACCGACGAGAAGTCAGTATGAGTCGACAAGTCGGCAGAGTCTGCATAAAATATTACAGTTCAACGTAATAAATGGCGATTGAATTGTAGTACCGTTTTTACTCTTAACGCCATGTAAGATTTTCTTCAACGTCCCCTTACCCATTTTAGGGATTATTTCGTTTTCACTAATAGCTTCCAGCACTTTCTTTAATGTAGGTACTTCATTTTTAATAATAAACGTATATACAGTTCTTCGTATAGCATATTTCGCATCTTCGTCAACTTCTGTTTTTGTCCGACCGCTCTTACTTTTTCGTATCTGTACGTTCTGTTCTCAGAATTTTGTAGATGCTTGATTTTGAGGCTCCTGTGTAAACTGAACAGATATCTATTAATTCGTCTTTTAGACGCGGTTAATCTTTTTGCAGACGCTGAAATTCACGTAGTATGATTTTTTTTCCTTTTCAGTTCGAGCAGCAGATCTTTTTCCACTTGAGGATGACCATTCTGGCACAACTTCCATCGTTCAATGAAAGGAATTCACTAATTGATTCTTGAATATTTTATTTACTAGCGCCGCATACAATACTTTATACAGCCGCTAATACTGTCATAAATATCACAATTTCTTAATAAAATAAAAAAGCTCGCTACCCTAACCGACGTTCGTGTTACAGATAATATGTTCGACTCCGTTATCTGGCAAATATGTATTTGAATGAGTCGAAGCGAGGCAGGCGTCTTTCCTCTCGCAGTTCAGGTAGACGTTGCCACTATTAGAAAAAAATTCTTAAACATAAGAATTAGAAGTCCAAAGTTTATTTCATAAAAACAACCTTTTTCTATGAGACTCATAAATCGTAGTATGACAAATTTGACTGAATTTAAAAAAATTCAAGAATAGAGGTTAAAATTATTAGTTTTAGAGTTTTTAAAGTATTTCAGAATTATTCACAAAGATAAGGAAATTTTAGAATTAAGTATGACAACAACGCTTTCATCTTTATGTGTACGTTGCCAGGTCATTGCACTTTCCAAACTTTTTGGTTTTGGTATTCGTAATAAAATAAATGTCACTAAAAAACTTGTCAACACTGACGATATTGCCGGATATTCTACTATGACTATCACACCTAATGAATCTACATCAACTAAAACTGCTTAAATGACTCCTTTAAATAGAAAATTAGTAGAGGCAGGAGCAACAACTTCAACTACTTCCTTTTCAGAGCAAGTACGGTAATCAAATTTATCCAAAAAAGGAATCTCTTTTATTAACTGTACTATACATAATCCAATTTTTAATATCACTGTAAAAAATGTTGATCCACAGGAATGAATTTCATATTATAAAATAAAAATTTTGATGAAAAAAATATTGTGTAGGATAAAAAAATTATGTGTAAACCACGGTAGTAAAGTGCTTTTTCAGGACTCAAGTGGCCATATCTTCTTTTGTCCTGAAAAATGCTACTTTACCGACTATTTCTTTCTCAAGTAAAGTATTGGAAAAAAATTATTGAGTGAAAACTAATAGCCTCGTTACATAAGGTGAAATCATGTGCTGAATATATCAACTGGTTATTGGTAAATAAATAATCACTTATCTATAGTATTCATAAATGGTCATTTATTTTTATTAGCTTATATAAAAGTAGACATACTTTCCTAACATGATTCATGATTGTTTATTCCACAATCTATTTTGATGCACCATAACAAACATTTGTTATGATAATAATTGAGATTCTTTTAAAATCAATGTATTTATAAAAATGTCAGTGGATAAATAATAGAGAGTTATCGAAACATTAAATAAAAGCTGATTTTAATAAATGATCCTGTAATGAGGTTTTAAAATTACACTATCGAAATCAACTCTTTGTATGAACTTAATTGTTGAATTAGACAGTCAATGAGTGTTTTGTTCCGCGCTTTTATAACTTAAAAGCTGTGTAATTTACTATTTCTTTGATTAAAAAAAAAGAGGTTTGGTACATTTGAAATCTTAGACCGCACGGGCCAACAATTAGAAATTGCTGTTATGATGGGTGCTGGAGATGAAGATATAGACCGTATACATCTTCATAATATTATTGGAGTGGTTAATAATGAACCCAATAACTAAGGAGTTCCATTCATCATAAACAATTATACTGATGAAGAAGTGAAAAAAAAATTTTACACAATATAAACAAACAACAAATAAACAGATATTAGACGTACAGAAAGTACAGAACAAGAAAATACAAAATATTGACAGTAAATATGACAGAATAGCAAAAATATGTCAGAATATAATAATTTTTGTATACTTTTCGATACAAAATACATAGTTTCGATATGACTGAAAAAGTGATTGGAAATTGGTTGAAGCCTTAGATTAACAAATAAAATAGATATGTTTGTTTTGATCTTTTCTTGCCCCAAACATTGAGTCACATTCTAAGCTCACTTGCGGACACTTCCACTGCTTTGCCATATTTACAAAGTCTCTTTAGTTGCAGGAAAAATGAAATTAGAAGTTTAATTGAAAATGTGTTAAAAAGTTATGCAAATAAAAAAAAGTCATACTAATTTATGCATTTGAGTCGCTATTTTTAAAATTAATTACTAATACTTGAATTTTATTTAATAAAAGCATATTCTTATATAAATTTTAAACAAGTATTTGTTGTATCCTTAGATACCTTTATGGTTATAACTAAAAGTGGAAACATTTTTCAAAATTTCAGTACCTGTTTAATGTGTCAATAGTAATCTATGTAGTAGTTTTGTCCTTCTTTAATTACCATATAAAGAGAGATGCAAATATCGTCACAGTGTGATCGACGATCATTTCGAATATGCCGTAGTATTGTAGTAAATAATGTCAAACGTGGTTTGTTTATACGATCGTCATTACGACTAGAGACTAAACATTTAGTTCTTTAGTTTTGATGTGTTTTTCAAGACTTTTAGTGACAAAATAAACTTTTATGTTAATTAATTTAATGTTTTTGGAGTATCATGGTTCGTCGGTGCCAAGTTTGTCAGAAAAACAGCCGAAATTACCAAGGCCATGTAGCTACAATACCATCCCCACTTTTTGTGATTCATTCATTATTTCACTACTGGCGTTTAGAATTCTTGGCCGCCAAAATAAACGTGTTTATGAATGAATAGCCCTCTCTATGTTTATTATTACTCTAAGGTTGAAGCCTTCCCTTGTCTATACAATCATTCATTAAATGAATAATCGAGAAAAGATGTAGTAGATAACGCTTGAGCAGAAATATCGTCAAAAATGAACTTGGCAGTTAAGTAATGCGATATTAGTTATTTGTAAATCAAGTGCTACAATGACTTCTTTTGTAGTACGAGTGTAGTGTGCGCAACTCACCGCTTCGCGGTTCGTTGCGCAAAAAACAGGTGCTACAAAAAGTCATGTTGACACAACTTTTACACAATATTTTTTATATAAAATAGAATTACATTATCACTGTTTTTAAACTAGGAGGAGTGATTTGAATTTAAGTTGGCAATTCTGTAGATTCCTGTTTGGTCAGATCACAGACGGTTTTACTCACCACTTTGGACATATATTATGATGGAATAATTGTGTAAATTGTAAACAAACTTTCATTTAAACAAATAGCGGATGATTATTTGTTTAAAAAAGAGCTTCTGCGTTCTATTTATATTATATCATGAACAAAATTATTTGTGTAGTATATCTTCACGTAGATATCTGGTAATTTATCCCAAAACTAGAACGTTATCTATACCTATAATATATTGATTCTATAGAATATAAAAATAAACAATTGACAAATCATTGGTTAGCGTAATTTATTTATTAAAATTTTTAATATGTAATTGGTTCCAATTTACATTTAAGACCATTTAATCTACTAATTTACTAACTAGAACCACGCTAGACCATTTTAAAATTTGTTTCAAGTTAAGGTTAAAAAGTCAGATGTCAAATAAAAATACATACAATAACCAACTGTATACCACTAAAAATTACTAAAAAAGTGTTCAAAGAGATTTCATTGTGACACTGTAAACAATGGTTTAATAAAGTCTCTTTTAACGCGAATTATAAAAAATATTTTTAAACGTTACGTTTATAAGACGATTAGTGTGTTTATGTTACCGGCAAAGTATGAAATAGAATCATTATGTTGAATTTTTATTCACTTTGCCTAGGCATTATGTATAATCCCTAGGCATTCTATAGAATGCCGACGGAGCTGTTAGGCAAGTTAAGAAATGAACGTATTTTAACAAAAAATTATTGTGGTTTATTGACAAAATCATTATTGCATAAAACTTACTAAGTGACTATAGCAAGGAAGAGACCTGTGGCACTTTGAATTGCATTTTTTCTTGTTTTTTACGCTAGCACATTTTTTGGCCTGGCATTTGGTTTTACAACTGCATCTTATAAAGTTCTGGACACTCCCGCAGGCATATTCGTATCGGACGTAGCTTATTGCACATCGAATCAAGCCGAAACTACGTGCATTATCGATTTATCAAACGAGCGATCAGTGAAAACTGAAAATTTTTAATTTTTGCGTTTTTCTTGGTGTTGTTAGTTATTCCTTTTATTGTGCGAAATATGACTAATATTTATCCAGATAATTATGATATTATTCATCAAATGACGATCATATTATACGGACAAAATTTAAGTCTGAGGAGGAAATAAATGTAAGCAATTTAAAATGAATGAATGTTTATTTATAAATACATACATGTTTACATACAAAAAAATAAAATACATATCATCGAATAATAATTTAACCTAACATAATAATTATAAAAAAATAATCTGAGGTATAGTGTTCATGAACAGATGTGATGTACATTAAATAAACAAGAGTAGTGGGGTACCCGACTAAGTTCATCAAAGAACTTGTCTTCGGGTATCGATTCTTTATAGAACATATATCTTAAATGTGTCTGACAAATGTTGAAACTTAAAAAAGAACATAAATAGTAATAACCAGTATTTACACTTATCATTTATTATTAATTATGACACTAATAACTAATAACTTTTACAGGTGAAAGACATATATTTAGGACAATTAACATTTTTATAAACTAAGAATATACACTCATATACACACACATAAACACAAGGTGCAGAACAACAAACAACATTTATATAACTAAAATCGGATCAATTACACTAGCGAAATACTTTCTGCCCTTTGAAAATATCC
Organism: Galeruca laticollis; assembly: GCA_963921935.1. Lineage (NCBI taxonomy): Eukaryota > Metazoa > Arthropoda > Insecta > Coleoptera > Chrysomelidae > Galeruca > Galeruca laticollis. The sequence goes on along the minus strand of OY998180.1, from coordinate 158,039,951 downwards.
ATTCCTTTAATTTGTTTTTGAAAAGACAAACTGAATTATATTTCTTCAAAGTGTGGGGTAAATTGTTCCATAATTTTGATCCAATAAAGCAGAAGCTTCTCTGGCCAAGTGCTTTATGTGTAACAGGGGCATATATAGCGGATTGTGTATTCTGTCTCGTTTCATATGTATGTGGTACATTATATGTATAATGCCTGTTAGAGTACAAGAAACAAAGGGTTTTGAAGCAAAAAAGTTGCCGAATGTTCAATACCTTTGAATTAATATATACTTGATTGGAGGAGAATCTACGAGGTTTTTTTAGAATAATTTTCAGAATGAGTTTCTGAACGGTATTGATCGAGTTTAGATAATTATTCCTAATTCCTCCCCAACCAATGATCCCATATAGTAATATGGATTCAACAAAAGGGAGTATATAGTTTTCAGTTGTTCATGAGATAAAAATTCTACTAGTTGTTTGAATCTGTAGATTAGGCCTCTGAGCTTATTGGTGATGTTGCGAACATGAACGTCCCATTTCAAAAAGGAGTCAATATGTATGCCTAGATATTTGACCGTGTGCACGAGCTCAAGAGTACAATTTCCTACAGAGATAGTATTATAATCCGGCAAAAATGGTCTATATGAAGTAAATGGTATTATTTTAGTTTTAGTGGCGTTAACAGTCAATTTGTTCGATTCAAACCACTTAAGGATATTCTGCATATCGTCAGAAGCATTTTTTTGGATTTCTGACCAGTTTTGCCCTTCGTAAATAATAGCTGTGTCATCAGCAAATGACAAGATTACTCCAGTTGAGTCCAACTGTAGCAAATCGTTCAAGTAAATTATAAATAGTATCGGCCCAAGAACGGTTCCTTGGGGAATTCCGACTGTTACCAACTCTTCTTGGCTACACATATTATCTATTTTTACAACTTGTTTGCGGTCTTTGAGATAACTTTCGAAAAGGTCTAGTGCAATACCGCGAATTCCAAGGCGTTCTAATTTATCAAGCAATAAACCATGAATTACCGTGTCAAAAGCTTTTGCCAGATCAACAAACACTCCCAAACAAGATTTTTTTGTGATCAATAGCTGAATAAACGATGGATGTTAATCTAGCGATAGCATCCTGAGTAGACTTTCCCTCCTGAAACCCGAATTGATGAGAAGAGATTATTTTATTCTTGTTAATAAAACTAACCAAGCGGTTTTTTACTGCTCTTTCAAACAATTTTGATAAATAAATAAATTCCATAACCCAACTTATCGTGCCATTTTAAATAATTCAACTGGCTTAAAATTGATCTATTCTTTATCAAGACACTACAATAAAATGATCAATTTCTTTAAATTTTAATATATAAAAAATTAAGTATAATACATTGAAGCAAAACCATATTCATGGACATAACTCTTTTCTTCAAATGGCTTCAAAATCCGAGGACTTTTTACAAGCAATTTAATACTACGTCATGGATATTTTAGCAAAAAGATTTCTGTAGAAAGGTGAATCAATTATTTTTAGTTATATTATAAAAGATACCAATATGGGGTTTGCGGCTTGCTGTTTTGTTTTTTAAAACTTTCTTTGCCATAAAAAATGTTCATAGTCTCCTTCATTATCTGACGTTTTTAAAATTTTGAATAGATATGCCGCGAGATTCGAGACTAGTCTCGTCTCGAGAAATCAAGACGAAACTGGCTTTTGGTCTCGTTTCGTGAAGTCTCGACGTGACGAGACCAGGGTCGAGTGGTCTCGAGGTTAGATTTCCATGAATTGAGTATAAGACAAAGGACTTATCTTGGTGAGGTTCTGGAATTATTCAGTTTTCAGCTAGGTCCTAGTAGATGAAGATGTGGAATTTAATCCAACTCGGCCGGTTCCCTGTTGTCTCTAGTGGTGTTGTCTAGTTCATAGGGGCTGCAGAGCTGCGGAAAGAAAAAAAGAAGGAGAACAAATTAAAGGAAAATTACTGGGAAAGAAGGAATAGATAGAACAGATTGGAAGCTTATGATCCAACACATAAAAAACTGAATGTAGTTTTTAAAATAAAACTAACAGAATTCTGATCTATGCTATTCGCTTTGTTTCCTAAATAAACAGAAAATGAGGAATTATGAAGCTAAAAAAAAATAAAGAAAATAAACTATTAAAAATTTGCTTCAAAAGAATATGAAAAAAGAAAGAATTGAACATACCAAATTTAACAAATGCTAGTCCGTATTATAATTAGAAATGAAAACGAAAAAATGGAAAAGGAAAGATAAGAGCAATGAGAAGATAAGAACAAAAAAGAAAAGAGAAAACAAATTTAATTGATGTAAAGAATCGTTACCCTTTTTAGTTCGAAGCTACCTACGACTTTAAAAAAAATTTATGCAAAATGCGGCAAACTCAAAATGTATATAATAGGAGCGTATACCTATTAGCGATAATAAACAATTGCAAATGAAATACAATTATGATGAAAAAATTGAGACAAAATTCAGTTAGTCATTATAATAAGAGCTCATTCCTATTAACAAAAAATTATCAATAATTAAATAAAATCAGTTATTGGTACCGTACAGAGATTCTAAAATATCCAGAAAATTAATTAGAGAGGTAGCCTCTACCAAAATATGAACTAAACGCTTCAGCAAAATATCCAAAAAAAATTAGAGGGGTAACCTCTACTTAAATATGAAATGGTAACAACTCCATTCCTCATCTCCAAAAAAAAATCACTAAGTGTGATATAGGTTGGTAACGATCTCCGGTACACCAAACCCAAAAGAAAAAATTTAAATCATCTGAAAAAGAAAGAAGGTTAAAGTATTAAAAGAACAAGATTCGCTCCGAGTCATAAATGGATGAGAGCATCAACCATGCTGGAAAAACCTCGCGAGATATAGGAAAAAAAATACAAGGTAAGGGACACAAATCTACTAAGAAAATTTTCTAACGCGACTAAAAATGTGTGTGTGTTTTTAAAATAGATTACGTAACTATAAAGGAAACATAAAAAGAGAAAAAAAAAACAACAACAAGGCTGGGCGTTTCCCCCCTTTCCTACTCTGTGAGAAGAAACTCCCCAAGACGGAACTAAGTGCTAAAAATTTAGCTATAACACAAAAAGAATACTCAAAGCCAAAATAGGAAGATATATAGAAGAAAACATTTTAAATCGGAAACACTTTCGCAATGAAAATAACGAAATCGTAAACTGTGGTATTCTAAACCACATAGAAAGTTATCTAAAAAAATAGTTTTGTCAACAACGGAAAAATAAAATATGCCTTAATAAAATATTATCAGTATGTATCAGTACACTAAAATAATCGATACACTGTCGTGAAACAAAAAGAACGTGTTTTACTCGTATCGAAATACAGGGAAGATAAAAACAACTAAAGCGTATACTGAAAACAAAAACGCTATCAAGCAAACAGATAATTTCTCAGTACACACACAATAAAGGGACTGCTACAAAATAATCTGAATCCAAAATGTGTCTGAAGCAAGGAACTCCAGAAAATATTTGAGCAATACAGGGACTATAAAAATAAAGCGTATACTGAGAACGAAAACGCTACCAAGCAAAAATATAATTTCCCAGTACACACGCAACAAAAGACGTAATGGACTGCTACACAATTTGTCTAAAGCTAGAAATTCCAGAAAATATTTGAGCGTAAAGTTCATTCCAAACTAAACTGATTTCTAAAGGTGCATTATGCAAGATAATCCCAGAAAATTTGAAACATTCACGGAACATTTTTTTGGCGTTTCAAAAACCCAAAAACAAAAGAAATACGATAAAAACACAAATGTAATACAATAATTGTATTATACTCAACATAATAGCAAGGATACAAAATAATGTACTCTAGATACAACATCAAGAGATAACGTAAAGACATACGAATAGTAAAGATATTAGTGCTTTTGCACAACGGTAAAGATAAAGACAAAAGATAGTGTATAGATACTATGACATATATGAAGTCCAGTTCCTCTTCAACACTCATCAAGCTTTTTTGGCAAACAGTAAACTGTGATCTTCTGTACCGTTGTTTTAATACTCCATTGTCAGTGCCGATTTTGTAAAAACCGTCTTCTCTAACATTCATGACTACCTCCAGAATATTTCTCAATTCCCCTTTTCCTTTGTCAACGTATGGAATGGGAACATGAACAGTGACTCCTTTGGTGAGCGAGGGAAATTTTTTGTCGGAATCTGCTTTCACTTTTTTACCTGATTTTTGAGGCTAGATTTGGACCTGTTTCTCTTTTCATTTCTATTTTCGGCGTCGGAACACAAAACACTACAGTTTCGTTTCTACATGGTCAATATCACCGTTTGTACTGTCATCAGACGTCCTAGTCTCGATTAAATGCCCATATTTAATATGTATGTCGGCTGAACACTTTGCGCAATTTTTATTATCATTGGTTTGCTATGAACAAACACTACACATGTTTTGGTTTTGCGTGGCACCTATTTTCTCTGCTGCACTCCTGGTAGAGACGAAGTCCACAGCTTCCTCATTAACCTCTGATGTTGTTTGATCGGTTTGGGAAGTAGGCGTCAGACTTTGCGGCTTGGCTGTGGTACTGCGATGTGAACGTTATTAACAATACTTTCCCAATCCTCTTCACTAAGAATACCGTCCAATGCGTTTGGGGGTATGTAGGATGTTGTGAGACCGACCCTTACCTTACAACCAAAGAGATCCTAATAGGGTGTTCGCTTCATTCCAGAATGAAGGGCTCTATTTTTCATAAGCTGAACAAAACGCAACCCTTCACTCCAGCAATTAGTTTTTTCGTCGTTCATCCACGTTGAAATTATGTTTTCAATGTCTTTGTTAGCCCGTTCAACACTGCACTGGCTTTGGGACTGGCGAGGTTTACCATGAACAATTCAAAATGTAGGCCAGTATTCTTTTAAATTGTCAACTATATTGTTTGGAACTCCTTCCCATTATCAGATTGCAATATAGATGGCGCTCCGATGAGAGTAAAAATATCAACCAAGTGGTAAGCTACTTCTTCAGCTGTTTTTGATTTAAGAGGCTTTATGATCACGAATTTCGTCAAGTGATCTTGATACACCATAGTAAATTTAATTTAAATTCCCCGTCTGATTGTGATTGAAAATCAACTAAATCTACACGGCAACGAGATTTAAATTCAGAAGAAAACAATGGAATAACAACAACTCCTTTGCGCAAACCTTTTTGTTTCTTCTGACATAGCTCTCACAAACTAATGTAGAGCTTGATATCGTGACGTGTAACATTTTTGTACTTAATGCCTAGTTCTCTTAACACTCTGTCACCGTGACCGATGGCTAAGTGAGCTTCATGAAGCACTTGAAAAAAATTTGATTCATGGAGATAAAATTTTACAACATTGTGCCCTTGTTTAATTGGATGAGTTCATTGTTGTGTATTCTCTACGACCATTACATCGTACCTTTGAGTAGCCAGTAGTGACGAGGCTCTTTTGTTGGTCTGATCTTAGCGTCCCCAACCTCCATCATCAGCTTCTTGTAGCTATCTTCAGTAACGAAAAAAACTGTTTTTCTTGCTCGAACTTTAACAAGTTCAGCAGAATAGCGAATTTTCATCAGCGATAAACGATCAGCACTCGCACTATCACTAACAGTCTCTTGAGACATTTTGAATAAACAGACAAATTGGCTCGTCAAGTATGTTAGACAAAACTAACATCACGTGCATACATGAGGACGACTGACCAAGTACTAAGCGAACCGTCACCAGTGTTGCCAGAACTTTTTTGTTTTGCGTACTAGATTAGGGTTGAAAAAGGTACTAGAATTTTATAAAAATGAACTAAATTTTAATATTCACGTGTTCAAATAAATTATAGAAAATAAAACATTTTTCTTGTCTAAAAAATCCAAAATAATAATCTAAACATTTAAAATGCTTTTTCTAAGTACACACAACCAAATTTATATGGATTCACTCCATATTTTCCCATAAGTGACCATGTAAAAACCTTCATAACTTTCTTGTTAAACAACATTCCAACCTTATTTAAAGGGTGAAATCCATAGAAATAGTAAGTCTTAACTTAAGTTTTTGTAACAAGCTAACTTTGTTGCTAATGTACTCCAAAGAATTTTTAACCTTTTTGGTCCAAAATAGGTAAATTTTTAAACTTTTTTTAAGCAAAAAGCTAAATTTATTTTATCACATTAGAAGTGTACATAGAATAATCAACTTGTTATGTTGTTTAACAAGAAAAGTTATGAAGTTTTTTACATTATCCATTTGACATGGTAACTTGTGAGAATATAAGGAGTGATTTTATATAAATTTGGTTGACTGTATATTACATTTAACCACAGAACGGTGTAGTACCTATTTCTATACCCACCTATATGGTTAACTACCTTTAAAAATATTCTCATGTATCAAATTGCACTACTGCACAACCTTAAAACATTTTTTCATCAAAAATATCAATTACCAAAATCAACTTAGAAACACAAATTAACTTACATAATAGGTATTTAAATAAATCATAATAGTTATTTACGTAGTTAGTGGGATATGGAAGTTAGCACGACGAGACCGTAGGCCGAGTCGTGTATTCACATAAGTGCGTTAATAATTCCTATCCCACGTGTTACGTACAAAATTTTATCTACAACTGTTTATTAGTAGGTATTATTAAAAGAGCTTATATCATAAAATTTTATTTAAAGAAATACTTCAATCCAACGTATTGTTAATAATATTGACTGCAAACATAAGGTACTGTAGATCATATTTTGTAACCATAGCAACAAAGTCAAACAAAGCTGTGGAAATAAAATAAATTAGTTATGTTATTAAATCGTCAAAGTTGAATGAACAAAAATCTTTAAAAATGCGTTCAAGCGAAGACAATCTCCCTTCGGATATTGAAAATACAGCTTCCAGTGTTATTTCAAATCTTGTGCCAGAGAAATCACGAGAAAAATACCAGCTGAATTATGATCGTTACGAGAAATGGTGTAGAGAAAACAAGGTTGGAACCATGAGTAGTGAAAAAGCATTATTAGTATATTATTTTAACGAGCTAAGCAAGATACAGAAGCCTTCACACCTTTGGTGTTACTATTCCATGTTACGAACAGAATTTTCAGTTAAGCAGAATGTCGACATCAAGAAATACTTACATATGATAGCATTCCTAAAACGAAAATCAGTAGGGTACAAACCTAAAAAGTCAAAGGTATTTACAAAGGAGGAAATAACCAGATTTTTAATAAATGCGAACGATGAGAGATATTTCTGCATGAAGGTAGGTAAGACTCTTGTGTAGATTATAAAAAGGTGTATTCATATAATATTCACTATAAGGTTATATTTATCTTTGGTTTGGCTGGTGCATGTCGGCGAGTTAACAAATATGTTGTTTGAAAATATGAAAGATCAAGGAATTTGCTATCAAATTACTATACCAAATACCAAAACAAAGGTGTCTCGAGAATTTTTTATAACATCTGGAAATATTGTCGGCGTGAATCTAGTTGAAGTCGTCAGAAATTACGTTACATTGAGACCTAAAAATTGCGAACATAAGCGATTTTTTGTTGGATACCGGGCTGGAAAATGCACAAAACAACCAATTGGTATAAATACTATTGGTAATGTGCCAAAATTAATTGCCCAATTTCTTGAATTGCCTAATCCAAGAGAATATACTGGACATTGCTTTCGAAGATCTTCAACCACACTTTTGGCTGATTCTGGGGCAGATCTTTTGAGTATAAAAAGACATGGTGGCTGGAAGTGTAATTCTGTTGCTGAAGGCTATATCGAAATGTCTGCTGAAAATAAAAAACTAACAGCAATGAAAATTTTGGGACAAATTGAAAACATTCCTTCGATATCAGGAAATATTCAAAATCAAAATATAAGCAATTATTCTAGTGAAGCGTTGGATATGTCAGCGTCTGGAATTAATTATACAATTGTAAGGAGTGCACTGTAAATATATACAATAAATAAGTATAAAATAAATATTTAATTCTGTTATTAATATTTTCTTGATTCTTATTATCGCACTAGTGCGGTAATGTATTCAAAAACGCACTAGTGCGGTAATATACGTCATTATGACACTGAAAATAGTGTCAAATCGTACCTGTTACATGACAGTTGCAGATAAAAAAATAAAACGTTTTCCTTGTTAAAAAAATCCAAAATAGTAATCTAAACATATTCAATATGTTATACTTTTCCGCCCAACCTATCTAATATATGCGAGAAAAGTATTGGTTTACCCCAAAAAAAGTTGGAAATTTGAAATTTTTTTTTAGAGTTATTTTCACGTTTTCCATCAACAACAACCCAAAAAACTGTTTTTAGAAAAAAACTCCTGTGTGTATGTCGTCGTCGTTGTCGTCGGTCACTTTTCGTTAGATGTCTTGTTAGCACGATTCAGCCTCCGAAGTGCATCAAGTCACCAATTTTATGATTGAATATTGTTAAGGACATGACACAAATCATCCCTATTGATTTTCAGTTCACCAGAGCCAATACTACGGGTGCTATGGTACTTGAAGTACCACATTTTGTCATTTTTTGAGAAATTTCAGTTTGTTAGCACAATACAGCCTCTGAAGTTCAACAAGTCACCAATTTTATGATTAAATATTATTTAAGGCATCTCACAGATGAACCCTATTGATTTTCAGCTCACCAGAGCCAACACAACGGGTGCTATGGTACTAGAAGTACGGCATTTTAGTCATTTTGTGAAAAATTTCAGTTTGTTAGCACGATACAGCCTCCGGAGTTCAACAAGTCACCAATGTTATGATTGAATATAATTCAGGACACTTCGCAGATGAGCTCCATTGATTTTCAGCTCACCAGGGCCAGTACAACAGGTGCTAGAGTACTTTAAGTACGATATTTTTGTCATTTTTGGAGAAATTTAAGTTTGTTATCACGATACAGCCTCCGGACTATATTCGAGTGACCAATTTTATGATTGGATATTATTCAGAGCGTCACAAAGATGAATCATATTGATATTCAGCTCACTAAAGCCAGTACAACGGGTTCTATGGTACTCGAAGTACCAATTTTTTATCATTTTTGGAGAATTTTCAGTTTGTTAGCAAGATACAGCCACCAGAGTGTATACAAGTGACCAATTTCATAATTGAATATTGTTCAAGGTGTCTCACAAATGTAACCTATTGATTTTCAGCTGACTAGAGCGAGTACAGCGGGTCCTATACATCCAGATATATTACATTTATTGTTATTTTTGGACAAATTTCGCTTTGTTAGCATGATACATCCCCCGAAGTGTATAAAAGTGACAATTTTATAATTGAATGTTGTTCAAAGTGTCTCACAGATGTACCCTATTTATTTTCAGCTGACTAGAGCGAGTACAGCGGGTCTTATAAATCCAAATATGTTACATTTTTGGTTATTTTTGGACAAATTTCGGTTTGTTAGCCCGATACATCCCCTGAAGTGTATACAAGCGACAATATTATGATGGAATATTATTCAGGGCCACAGATGCGGAGAAGTTGGTTTTAATCTTTAAAACCGTTTATTTTCTAGGTACATTACAATTGCCACACGACTATACCTGGTTATGCTTAACTAACATGAAAACAAAAATAAAAATTAGGGACATTCTCATTTATCAAAAAGCACATCCTTAAAATAAGAAAACAAACACAACATAATGAATTCAACAACTAAACAAATAAAATGAACGCCTAAGGTATATTATTACCTAACTAGTATTAAAAAATAAATGTTTTTAGTTTTACATTTCACTTGTAAATCTTTTTTTTTCTTAAAAGAGATTTCGAGGGCCCCACGAATAACAATTATTATTGTTGTTTTAAGTTTTCTTTACAATGCAAAATATCGTTAATCGTTCCAATTTGAAGCCTGTTTCGCAGCTTGGTTTTGAACAAATTGACGTTCGAAAATTTTCTTTCAGCCGCAGCTGAAGAGTGAGGTAACGCGAGTAAAGCTGAAATAAAGTATTTTAAAGAAGGAATCATTTCGGTATCAAGTTCGTTCTTGAGGTTAAAAACTTTCGAATGTTGATGCATCAATACCTTTTAAAAATCGGTCTTTTTTGTTGTTTTTTCATGTATTGTGGATAGTGAATATTAAAAGGTAACTAGATTATTGCTTAAACGTACTAGCGTACAGAAAATGTCAAAAAAGTACTAGATCTAGTACAATTCTACTAGACTGGCAACACTGACCGTCACAGTGTGAGTAGGGAGAGAGGGTGGGTGAGGCGACAAGTTATAACCGGAAAACCGTGAGACAGACGGAATTCCAAACTTCACCTGAAGTGTAGGCAGGCATTCTATAGAATACCTAGGCAAAGTATGAAATACAATTACGATTTCATACTTTGCCTGGTTAACTTTAGACATTGAATAGAATGCCTAGGTATTCTATATAATGCCTGATTTAAAACTGTATATATATATATATACTTCTTCCAAGGCAAATTTAAAAATATATATAAAAACCCGATAATAGGTATCTTGAAGAGAAACCGACCAATGGCGTATACATTTTATTTTTAACTCATATATTTTCAAAAATTATTTTATTTATCAAGCAGAGCTTTGTTGATTTTTTTTGCTGAAAGAAGTAAGGCATTTGATACAAAGCCGTTTTCATTCCCAGTGTGCAAAATTATTACTCGTTTTCCTCTCCAGTACGGCGACACAATTTTGTGAATAGTCTGCACAACCGCGTTGAACGACATCGTGAGTGTTGAACTAAGTTTCATCTAAATAAACTATATTTCTAATACTTTCTCTGTAACTCAAAATCTGTCTTAAAATAATTTTGACGAAGTACCACAATACACATTCCATTCCATAATACACATCTAATTTTGTATACTTAAAATCATATTCTATTAATGTTTGTGGAAGCATTTGTAATTATTTATGCAAATCTCGATTTTTAAATTCCCAAAATTGTGTTTCATTTTCATTGTTATTAATTAGTATTGCGTTTTTAAGATGTATTTCATCATTAATTTGGATATTATCATATCTTACATTACATTAGCAGAAATTTCATTATAAATGTGAATCGTCTTTAATTAACAATTCATTAGATTAATCATTTACCTTAAAAGGTCTCCAGAAAGCCATTTCACAATAATGACAAAACAAATCAAACACAACTGTATATAAAATAATTGAACTGCATTCAATAAATGTTTCCTGAATACTACGAAATTATCCAGATTAGAGCACGCAAATGTTCTATATAAAAACCATCTTATCTTTGTGTTTATAAGTTTGTTGAATATATATTCAAACACCTGTTTCAAAGAACACCTGCCGACTACACTGTCGACCAACGATTTGAAGAATTCTTATTAGCGACATTGATATTCAAAAGTAAGCTGTTCTACCCGTAGCTAGTCAAAAGGGGCACCGATATGTATTGGTAAATTTATCAGTATTACTTTATATACACCTTAATCGTCTTTCTTAAACTGACTTTGGAAGAAAAGATCACATCTCGTTGCGTCTTGACTCTTGACGAGACTACTACGCTTACGATCCGTGTGCGAAGGGGCTAAGTATTAAGAGCATATTATTCAAAAATTTGATTTACTTTATTCTCAACGAAAATATATGATTTTTGATATACAGTGCGGGTCTAAAGTACCTCCATCCCCATTTATTTTTTGAACCGTAAAAGTTAAAAATTGGTAATATTGGGAAACTGAGCTACGGAATATATACTACCTTTTAATTATATTAGATGACGTAATCATTATAAATGGAGGACGCGAGCCGTTTTGGAAGATCATTTTAAATGGGATCATATGGAAAGTGATACCTCATTTGAAAGCTTGTTCCAAACCCTTTCCAATAATATCAATAAAAATAAAATAATTTGAGGATCATGTTGACGAATTCCGTGATTTGGAAATAACGTTATAGCAGGATGGTGCTCCTCCACATTATTATAGACCAGTCCGACAGTATTTAAATTAACAATATCCTGGTAGGTGATTTTTGTGGCGATACATTAAGTCAAAAGTTTATAGTACGCCAATTGATAACATAGAAGAATTAAAGCATAGGATTCATGAAGAATGCAGATTAATTTCAAGAGAGACACTTGAACGCGTTCGGAAAGGGTTTTATGCAATTGCATTGCCATTGGTGAACATTTTGAACATATTATTCAATATTTAATTTATTAAAAAGCCACCTCTTTGGTAAATAAAACGTTTCAAAATTTTAATAACTTGACGAGTTTCGCTTGAAACTTGTAAATAAGACAAAACATTTCATATTTATTGGTGTCATTGGAAACAGTTTGGAACAAGCTTTCAAATGAGGTATCGCTTGCCGTATTATTCCATTTAAAATTATCTTCCAAAACGGCTCCAGTCCGTCAGGTAGTATACAAAAAGTAAATGGGGGAGGTAGTATCTTTAGACCCGCAGTAAATACGTCAACAAAATAAAAGTTTATTTCAGTGTAAGGTGAACGTGGAAAACGACTATTGTTTTGGACCATATTAAATTTAAGCTAAAGTGACTCAAATGCATAACTTGACGAATAATAAAAAATAGTGAAGTGGCAAATATAATTATGCGGTTGCGTTATGCTTTTCTAAATCAAGAGTGACTGCCCGTCACTCGCGCCATGTCACGTCTCGACTCCGCCCTCTTTTATTTATTTTTGCGCTAGACGACAGACACTCTTATACCGAAAATTTCGTCTTTTTCCTCTCCCCGCAATTCTATATCTTTTAATTAATTGAAAAGTATATTATCTACGGGCATCAATGATAATTTTCCATGTATTAATTAAAAAGATATTCAGTTCTAAAAAATAAAAGTTGTAAAAATATTTCTAGAGTTGAACGTTGGTCATGTGTGGTTTCGATATTTCGGAAAGAGAATCAATGTCGCCTCCGGTGATTCATTTCTTGCAGGTGTGGTGGTCGATGATTGAGTTTCATCCGCACTGATGCCCTGAATCTCGAATCGGGGTGTTATAGTTCCTAGAATAGTTCCTAAAATGATGTTCTCGAGCACAGTTACTAAAATCATCGAATTGTATCGTCGCTCACAACAGCGTTAGTTGACGTTACAATACAATGTCATTTGGTTATGTCAAATGTAAGGGTGCATTCAGATGCTACGTCGGGCGCCTTTTATGCGATCAGATGCTTAGATCTGGTAAATAGTCGGGTCGATCAGATGCTAGCGGTAAATTTCACCAATCGGCCAACCATTTAACCCAGTCGACACATTGGTAGAAATTGACCCGCCTGTGCTTTGCATTTTATAATGCATGATTAAGATGTTTGGGTAATGTTTACAAAATTACAAATAATAAATTAATATTCAACGAGACTGTTTACATTTTTTTCTACACCCACATGTATATTATCCATTTTCTGCACAATTTACAGAATGGGAATGTAGGCCATTTCGGTTAACTGAACGCATATGATTTCATTTACATCCTAGAATGTATATGAAATTCACCAATCAGCATTTGCATTTAGTACCCGTCAACTCTTCTTTTTTTCAATTTCAATGTAACGTCAAGATAACTTGTCAAAATATTTCTTTGGTTATCAAGAAAAATATTTTAGTAAAATGAGTGATTCCAGTGATGAATCAAAAATCAATAAATATTACTCCATCAGATATTCGTTAAGCCGCAAAGGAGACGTATAACACACATCATTACCCCAAAAATCAAAAAGTAAATATGAATTTTGTTACAAAAAGTTCATAGATTGAACTCTGTTAAGCGGATTTAAAAATATTATCAGAACATGTTATCACTGCTTATATGAATGAAATATCGAATAAAAACAAGCTCTCAACCCTTTGGACAACATATTCTATGTAAAAAACAATGATAAATATTAAAAGTAACATTGACATTTCAAGTTACCTTAAATTGCAATGATTTCATATAAGTTTGTGATGGATCAGTCTGTTAACGTACGTATCTAACTGTATTCAGAAGAGAATATAGTTGGTTCAATCCCCGCTTCATGCGGTTATTTTTATTGCTGATATTTGTATTATAAATAGTAATTTTCATAAAATTTTAGTTAGTGTTCATTTTTGGAATTTATGGAGGACGTCTTCGTCAAAAATTGAAAATTTTAAAGATAAATCATGTAAAGATTTATAAAATGAATTTCAAATTAATTTAATTGATAAACAAACCCAGATCCTTTGTAATTTCTTGTATGTTCTACGAGGTCTTCAAAAAATATATTCTGCTTAGACCACCAGATATAGAACAATTTTTTGTTAATTACCAAAACGAAAAATGTTCGAAAAAAGTAGTCGGAATTAACAAAATTGGTAATCAGACAAAAATAATTGCTGAATTTTTAAAATTACTAGATGCGAATTTATATACGGGACATCGTTTACGCCTTAAATAGTAAAAAAATTCATGAAAAATATTGATCATATATTTGAATAAATCTTCTTGTTCGGGATTTAAACCAAAATTGTTCACCAAATACGTTATAGTATATTGTACAATGAGCACGAAATGACATACATTTCCCACAAATAGGTATATGAAATTTTCTAGTACGAGCTTAGCGTGTAATACAAAATTTCATATACCTACGAGTAGGAAATGGGTCATTTCATGCCGATTGTACACTATACTCTTTCTACGACCATCATAAATCATAAACAAAACTGTAATATCTTACATAACAATTTTTATTATAAACTTTCCTGCCGTCATTGTTGCATGGTTTAGAGAATTTTTTCTCTGATATTATTAAGTCGGGCTCTTAGCCCTTTGAATGACCCATATTTTTTTTTTCTTTTTGTACATGTATCTACATACGTCCTGAAAAAAATAACGTTTAAAATTTAAAAATTTTGACAACTCAGAAATAAAAATACTTCAGAAAAAATCGTTATAATTCACCTGCGGAAAAAGTTATCAATTATCGTGTCTCTTTAAAGGAGTTATATCACCTCCTACATCTACCAGGATAGTGACTGATGTCCTTCTGCAGCAATGGCTAGTTTACATATCTGGATCAGCATGTCAATGTCAAATCATCCTCACTATCGCGACCCATTTTCGATTATAAATTTTCTTTACAAACGAATTTTGTAAACACCGATGTGACATTAACAAACATGACTCGATCATATATTATAATATATATGACCAAATAATTCGTTAATATAATGAAAGTCTAGTAGCGCATGATAGTCGTGGGAAATGAAATAGGTATTTCGATACAGTTAGCCCATGGGAAATGAAAATCTGTATTACAATGTGGTAGGTTCCTTAATCGAAGACGCACTTGAAATGTACATTTTTCTTTATGGTCGTAGACAAAATATTTTATATTTTTATGATAAATTTGAGCATGCTCAGAAGGAACAAAAATTGTACGATTCATTTTATGATGTTTTTTTTGTGACTCTAGTTCTAATATCTATAGTAAGAAGTAATACATTTATTTAAGACCGATTCTTACTTTTTTTACTAGGGCAAAGGGAAAGTAAAAAAATGGAACTATTTCAAATACAATGTAGCTATTAAATTTTCTTACCGAATCTCTCGCCAGCTCGAATTTTTTTCCATACATTATATATATATATATATATATATATATATATATATATATATATATATATATATATATATATATATATAAAAGACTGGCCACACTTTATCTAGTTGACTTAAACAATAGTCGAAAAATTTAAGAAAAAGTGTAGAAAAAACGAATCTCTAAATGAACAATAGAACGAATTAAAAGATTAAACTACAAAAATAATTGAAATACTACCAAAACGTATCAAGTTACTTTAGAAAGAATAAAATTTCCATTTAATAAACAATTAAATTACCTAATCAAATTTAAATTACAAAAATTTTTGAAATCACGTAAAATACCATGTCGTATATTAAATTTATCCACCTTTTTCTATTTTCAATTAATACTTACAAAGAAATATTCTTCCAAATAATTCTCAATTTATTGACTGAAATTTATTCAGATGACATTTTTATATATACATAGTTATTTTCCAACTAATTTTAAGCTGATCTAAAAAATCATTTGGCAATAAAAAAAAATTATAAGACTTAACCCAATTTTTTCTGCCTTATACCAAAAATCCGAAGATGGCAGTTTTGGTAGTATAAAATCTACAGAATTTTAATGACATTCTAGTTTTGCATGTATATTTCATATTATTACCGAAATGCGTATCTTCTTTTAAGACATACCGTTAAGTAGTTAACTATAATTAAATAGTGTTTAGCGTTACCAAATTAATTTTACATTTAATAATAATTTATTATTGGAATTGGAGTCAAAAACTGAACTATACGACACACGCAAACAGAACATTTTGTATGACAGAGATAATTGATTCATCATTAATCGGTTTAAATCTCAATTTCAGCTTAAGTTTGAAAAGTCTTAACTACCAAACACTGTTAGTTTGTATGTTTTAAATAAAATTAAAATAACAACTATCCACAAAAAGAAGTATATGAATAACCATCTTAGAACTGGGTATAAAAAGAGAATATGTGTGATTGATGTCAAGTGTCTTGAACTGCACCAAAATGATAAAACACGACTTTCGAATAATATCTATGGATATAGTGAGCTCTTTGCGAATGTCTGTATTTCAGATGTTTCCTATGCTTCACTTTCCGACTACGTTAACAAGCAGTGATTCAGATTCAGGTTTCTGGAATTGAGATTATTTCATTAGTGATAATGAAGGATGGCAGAAATATATCATCAGTTCTGATACCTTTTGTACAGGATCTTAGACGCTTCTGTGAAGCAAAACCTATGTTGTTGCGTATAAAGTAAAATCAGAAATCTAAGAAGGTCGTAAATCAATATTAGCCGACGACCCACATTATCACCTATTGTTCGAAATATAGAAAAGCAATAAAAGTGTGTGTCCCTTAAAATATTCACAGGTCCGGATTAAAATATATCATGAGATAGTTTGGCGTTTTAATAATAGTGGGTTCTCCATTATTTTTGTTTAAATGTGTGTAAACTATAAAATTTACATGACTGGCCATCAGTAGGTACTAATGGGCTATTTACGAGATTTACGGTTACAAAATAAATTACCTAACAGATTTGGAAAAAGGCTGTTTTGAGAACGGACCGCTTTCCAATTTCAGTTAAAAGGGGGAATGTTAAACAACATTTAGTAATTACCTATTCCGTTGTGTCTATTTTAAAGCGTGTATTCGATGTTTGTATCGTGAAAGAAGTGGCGTCCATGGGCTCATTTTGAAGCTAGTACTTCAACTGATGGTCGTAGTACCACTAGTCGACAAGTTACACCCTCATGGGAAACAAATTATATTAAATGTTTATACTTCCATTCTGGAAGTCCAAGGATCAAGCTCAGAAAGAAAGTGCTTCTTTAACAGAAACACCGTATTCCACAGTGTTTAAAATAGTAAGTGGTTAAAAATGAAAAAACGAAAAGACTCTGGCGGTTCAAGAAAACTAGATGACTGTGATGTAGATGTAATTCGAAGAATAACATATACCTTGTATAAAGAGAAAATTGTCCCAACATTAGATATTTTATTGCAACGGCTTAAAAAGAATGAAACTGGTATCTAGTGTTACAAAAAGACTTTAAGGAAGTCTCATTTACAAAACGGATTTAAATTAAAAATACACACTAGTAGCAGAAAAATCATAATAGAATCTGTGCGCCTTAAGAAATAGAGATCTGAATATTTATTGACAATAAACGAATTTAGAGAATATGCTAGAACAGTAGTGTATTTGGATGAAATAACAAAAGTTGGGTAGACTCATCTGACTTGTGCCAAACTAATTCGCCGTCTAATAAAGGAAAACGCATTACTATAATTCACACAGGAACCGAAAATGATTTTATACCAAATGCGTTGTCTTTATCAGCAAAAAATATTAAGGACTCTAGTAGATTATCATGATGATCCTACAGCCGAATTATTTGAAGACTGGGTCCAAAATAAACTCATACCAAATATTCCACCAAATAGTATTATCGTCATGGATAGTCGAATACTAGATAAAGCACCATGTTCAAATGCCACCAAAGCCACTAAACAAGAATATAATGTTAAATTATGTACAATGAGGAAAAGTACACAAATGACTAGAAGTTGAAAGCTTGGGACATACGATACTCAGACTTCCTCCATATCACTGTATGTTTAACCCAATTGAACATATATGGCATCAGCTTAAGTCAGCAGTTCGAATAAATAATACTTCTCCAGCGTTAAGTTCAACTGTGGTAGCTCTTATTCAAACAGAAACTGCAACTGATAGTAGCTGGGCGTAGTGTGTTTCACATATTAAAAAGGTGGAAAAGTCATATATGGATATAGGAAAAATACCCATAGAAAAGTTTATTATCAATTTGGATGACGACAGTGAAAGTGAAACTAAAGTGAGTAATTTTGTTTATAAATACCTTTAACTCATATACATATTCTTATATGCAAAAAACATCAACTACACAAGTGTGTATATTAAATTTAATTGTAAACAACTTGAATACTATAAACTTTCTGAGCTATAATCGCATTCATTATCGCGATGTTTATAAATGTTTTTGTGTTATATATCATATATTATATACATATAACCAGTTCTCAATTATATTCAATATCATTATACCCACTTATAAAACAACATCTAATGGTTTGGGCACGTACAAGTGGTTGGTGATTTATGACCTTCTTACATTTCTGGTCAGACTTTACGGTGATCTCAACAAAACGGTACAAAGAATCACACTGCTGGTTAATCCTTCAGAATGATAAAACCTGACTTTAATAATTGTCTCAAACTCAACATGATGCTTTAATCTGGGGTATGATGAAAACCATCCACCCTCTACAATTTAATACTTTCAAAATATGCTAAGAAATGGTCTTGATTTACTCGACCAACAGAATGGTGGTCGCATAGAGCATGTCATGGGCTATTATAATGTAACGCGAAAAATCGCCCGACCGCTAGAAATATCGGTTGGTGTACCTGTCACGAACGATTTCCGCTATAAGAGGAGGTGGCCTGTAATTTTTGTTGAAGAAGGTAGTCCTGTCAGAATTGTCCTTCGTGGTAGAGGTGTCACTTGCATATACCTGCCGGCGGCCATTGCTCCTGGAGAAGTATAGATATACTAGTAGTCTGGTTGATGGGGAATTGATCCATCACGTGAAGCAGCCGTGTATTGGAACCGTGCAACGTATCGGTGACTTTCGAGTCGTCGGACAATTCCAGCCTGGTATCTCAAAAATCTGGTTTTTCCTCTGATTCTTTATCCACTGATTGCTTCGCATAGCTGGAATTTTTCCAGAAGTTTTACTTTTCTACCCAACTGGACCAATACCAGAGTTTTGAAAACGTCGTCATCGAGGGATTCGACTACTGTATATTGTAACTAGCTGAAAAATTATTTTTCTTTATATCGTTTTTTATTATTATACATTAATTACTTCTCTGGCAATTGCCCTCAGAGTTGTAAACTTTTTTGCTAACTTTTTTATTACTTTGCTACAACTAGTACTTTTTTGATAATTTCACCATATAAAATTCATTTATTTTCATATTTTTTTTTGCTATTTCAAATTTGAAGAAGTTTATCTATTGATATGTAGATATACTTAGTAAATTTGTAACATATAGGTATATCAACGGTACGTACATTGGCGATACGCGATATATATTATCATTTATTTTGGGTTTCAGATACTTGCCTTTTCTGAAACAATAATTATACATAAACCTTTCTGTCTGATTTACCGATAGTTTGTAACTGGTAGTTCATTTTTGTTGTTGATATTTTCATATAATTTATAGATTGTGTAATCATCGTTTCACTTGGATATTGGCTATTTATCTTAATAGTGTAGATTTCTTGTAACAGTTGCAAACACACTTTGTGACTGTCTATTTTTCTTGAGTGTTTAAGATTTTGTCGTGAATTTTAATTATAAAATCCTCTAGCCTTCAGCTCATGTATATTGTGCATGCGCCTTTAGCACCGTATGTTATGTATTTCAATCTGACAGTTGTTGTCAAGTAATTCCCGGCTATAATATTTTTTTAATTATATCAAAAGATGAATTTATTTATTATGAATTATTATCACTCTTATCTCAGGGTGGGTTCAAATCGTTATTAAAAATATTAGTAAATTTTTTCCTTCTCCTGTCAAATCTCCTTCTGATCTTTGTCCTCCCTGTTCTAAATATTGTGCCTGAAAATGTCCTCTTCCGTGACTCCTTTCTTCCCTTTCTTCATCAGATCCACTTTCTATTCCTACTTGTTTTCCATCCCTCAGAGTCATTCTTTCCTTCCTTTTACTTTTATTTCAAATATTATTAAATTTTTTAAATCTTTTATTATTCGCGCCTTCTTACTATTCGAGCCCCACGTTGGGCGCCAATATTGAGCATGCTACTTTAGCACCGTATGTTATGTATTTCCATCTGACAGTTGTTGTCACGTAATAATATTGTGCATGCGCCTTCAGCACCGTATGCTATGTATTTCAGTTTGACAGTTGTCGTCAAGTAATTCCCGGCTATACAAGTTTTTTTTTATTATATCAAAAGAATAATTTATTTATTATGAATTATTATCACTCTTATCTCAGGGTGGGTTCAAATCGTTATTAAAAATATTAGTAAATTTTTATAAGTTTAAAGTATTGTTCAAATT
This sequence comes from Galeruca laticollis, assembly GCA_963921935.1. Lineage (NCBI taxonomy): Eukaryota > Metazoa > Arthropoda > Insecta > Coleoptera > Chrysomelidae > Galeruca > Galeruca laticollis. The sequence goes on along the minus strand of OY998180.1, from coordinate 158,019,185 downwards.
AAATATTAACTCCAATTCTTATTCCTGATTATTTACACAATAGTCTCGTGTGACTGTTCTAGATTATAAAGGCTTTTTAATTGCCTTATGACATTTACGATATTTAAATGAATTATCATAATAATCCAAATGTCACTGCCAAAAATAAAATTTTTATTGAGTTATTTTTTTTTAATTTCTATCAAACTGTTTCAAAATATGTTCTAAACGAATACCACAGTAAGTTAAGATTCAAAATTTATATTCAATTATTAAATCACAAAATTTAAATTTTAGTTTTCCCCCTTTTTATATCTAATAACAAAATCGTATTTTCCTACAGAAATTAAAATTAAAAACAACCTACACACTAAAAACACCTAATATCTAATTTAAAAGTTTATAAATTTTTCAAAAAAATTTCGAATTGTTACTCACGGTCCAAAATTTTTATTAAATAAATTCTTCGAATTGTTCAGTTTTTCAATACGTATTCAGTATTTCATTTGAATTTAAATTAATATTTCTTATAACTTAGATGCATCTATTTTCGAGAAATAATAGTAAACTGGAACGGACTCACCAATACTAGGGAACAGGAACAAACTCGTAATATTCTAAATATTATTTACAATTCTGGAACTTTCACTTTTTTTAAATACGATGAAATTTTCTAAAAAACACACGTACTGAATTTATAATGGGTATCGACTGAAGCTCTATGATTATTAATTATACTATTTAACTTATTATACTATTTTTACAAAATGTTTGGACAAATCTCAAATACGATGTTGCTTCTTCGGGATATCAAATTCAACTCACTAATTTTTTTCAAATAAATTTTTTTTTAATTTGTTTTCTAATCATAAAGAGATTTGAAATTCTTTTATTATTACTATCGATATGCCTACAGTGACGTTAAATTTTGAATATTTCTTCTAAATTTTAACATGATTTATCCATCATTGAATACATTCTATGTAAATGTCATCGGAAATTAAATGATGTCAAATTTGACATAGACTGAGTCAAAAATATTGATTTCATATACAATACTGTGTATCTCAAAAGTATTGCACAAAAAATATATAAATCATTTTCCTTTTTTAAATTTGAAATAAAGGAACTGTATATATATATATATATATATATATTATTATAGTTTATTTTATATGGGAATTTAATTTGCCCTACGTTGGGCCGACATATTATTATGAATAGAATTGGGTGAGAAAATAGTTTAATTTGCCCGGTATGTTATGGATTTAATATGTATGATAAACAGTTTATTTAACCAACATGAAAACTTCTCATCTCAGGGTAGAGTTCAAGTATTTTAAATAAAATGATTTTATAATTTTATATATGTTAGCGCCAAAGTTAATAAATGCTTTATATTTTTAAAAATAAATTTGTTAATCAGAATATGTTACTTTTTTTAATGATTTCAAATTAAATACGGTCCTGTCCTACTTAAAAAATATCTGCATAGTTCAATCGATTTCATTCAGAGCTTCTGCCTGTGGTAAGTAGATGGTGCACAAGTCACCAGATGAAATGAATAACTCAAGTAAATTTAAAAAAACGTTCTTCAAAAGGAAAAACAATATTTAATTTATTGAAAATAAATACACTACACTTTTACAAGTGTTTTTTTTTAAGAAATTCAACTATCTAAAAGGATGACTCTTTCATACAAATCACACGCACTCTGGTGAGATATTATTATAATAGTAAAATACAGTTATATAACTTCATAAACATATGACTTTCAGAAAACGGCGAAATACACTCTTAACAGCGTCTATGCATCACAAAATTTTAGTTTTTTTTCACAAATTAGTAAGTACGCTTGACCTCTTAATACATTAATAAATTAACTTGTACTACCTTATTTACTTCACGATTTCTGTTTGTTCACATTCAATAATCTGTTTCTTTTATTTGTTCCAGATTCTCCTCCTGGAAAACCTCCCTGTTGGCATTCTGCTTCTACCAAAACAGGAATCGATGCTGTATTTCTTTCAAAGTCCAAACAGCTCACACAAATTCCACTATTCAATGTTCTTCGAAAACTATTTTGGCTATTTTACTTCCACCAGACACAAGACACCATATTATAAAATAAAACTCATGATTAGTGTTTTACAACATTCAACAATTCCTTTTTTAATTATTAATATAAACTAAACTACTTACACTGATATATCTCTTGTAAGTATAATGTATTTGTTTTAAATTCTATAGTCAAATTTTGTCTTCCAAATGATTTCAATTGATTTACTTTACCAAAAAAATTTTGCTGCTCCAAAAATCTCTTCCCAAAAAGAAAACCCACTAGTCAATAGCCCCCATAATCAACAACTTTTTCACATTCTGATTTTTTTTTCGTTAGCAACACAGTTGTCGCCGATGTGATCTTTTTTAAATGTTTATTAACCAATCAAATTTGACTATTTATTTTATAACTCAAATTCTTCATTTCAACTAGTGAAATGTTCATCCATTATATCATGATATTATATTCTAAGGTTTTTAATTGCTTAGACTTCCTATATTATTTTCATTCAATAATATTTCTTAGTATTGTTAAAATGACATTTCCTAACCTCTAAGTATGTATGTCAAATGAATATTCATAATGTTTTAATAGATGACAGCTGTTACCTTTAAATATGTATGCAAAATGAAAATTCGTTTTCTTTATAAGTCATGTTCTCTGAAATTCACATTATTTTATATTTTCCTGCTCTGTTATGTATAAACATCTACACTATCTCATTTTAATGTCTTAATCAACAAATATTACGAGATTAGCTTGACTTTACAGAATAAAGCATTATTAGTTTCTTATTATGAACAAATTTTTATACTTGATCTCTTTGATAAAAGTTTCGTTAGGTAATTTATTTCATATAAATTGTTTATCACACCTATTCGCAATTATCCCTACATTATACAGTCTGTCCTTTCTGTATGTCTTCTCTATCGAATAGTGGATCGTACAGATTGTCTCCATTCAAATGTTTAAAAAAAATTTTGACTTAAAAAAATTCTTTTAGATTACAATACATAATCTTAATTCTTCATTATTTGATATACAGGGTGTAGCATTATTTTTTCACAATAACATCCCCTAAATTTTGCGTTTATCAAATTTTTTATTCTAAGAAAAATTATATGAACGCAAATTTTACTTCAAGTACTATATTCTAGGATTGTCTTTCAATTTTACTAATAATACATTTCTTTTTATTTCCGGTTGCTGTTACAAAGATGATTTTGGAATCCTGTGTTGCAGTATCCTCTTCAAATAGTTTTAAATTCTATTTACAATACCATAATTAAATATGTATACAAATTCTTATTTTATTCTTAGGTACATATTTCATTTACAAGTTTCATCCAAAGGAATTAGTTTAAAAAATCATGTTATAAATCCATTTTTAAAATTCTTTAATGTTCGTTATGCGACTTATTACTTCTACATTTCTCAGAGTCTCTTATATCGGTACAATTTATTAATTTATTTTTCTTGTGTTACATCTCTCTATAATACCATCCTTTAGCACATTTTGTATCTCTGAATCAACTTCTTTCCTATAAGGTATGGGATATGTTCTTATTCTGAAATTTTCTATTCCCTTAACTTCTATCTTATGTACATAGTTATTTGCCATTTTCATCTCTTTTTTAACTAATCCTTTATACTTAATTATTAAATTCTTCACTTTCTCAGCATATTCCTTATTTCCACATACTAATTCCAATTCTTCCATTATTTCATCCCTCTCCATATTCCATAACTTCCTATTATCCTCTTCAAATTCCAATTCTTCCATATTTCCACTCCTCTTTATATTCCATAACTTCCTATTATCCTCTCCAATTGCCAATACTCCCATATTTCCAATCCTTTCTATATTCCCATAACTTCTTATTATCCTCTTCAACTTCCAATTCTTCTATATTTTCTTCTTCAAATTCAATTCTATTACCATTTAATTCAATCTCCATCTTTTCAAAATCAATTCTTGCTTTATATTTCGTTAATTCATCTATTCCTATAACTATGTCTGATTCCAAATTATTCACTAACAGTAATTGCATTTCAACTTCTTTCCCATCCTTCAATTCAATCTTTTGTATTATAGACTTATTTACTTCACATAGCTTCTTTCCATTTGCTCCTATCAATGTAGTTTTTGGTATTTTAATTAATTTGTTTTCATAATTTTCAATGTTTTCTTCTATTAGTTTTGTTTTAATTATGGACGCTTCCGAACCTGTATCTATTAATAATATTATTTCTTTTCCATTTAATTTCCCTTTAATATTTTTCAATTCCATTATTTCTCATAATTCTAAATCTTTCCCAAATTTTATATATTTCCTTGGATGTTTATATGTTATCACTCTCTCTTCTCTCCTTTGAATACTGTTCTCTGTAATTGTTATTTTTGTTGTTATTTTATTTGAAGTTTCTGTTATAGTTGTTTTTGTTTGCTATCGTTCTTATTATAGTTATTGTTATTTCCTAAATTGTTGTTATAATTGTTGTTTTTTTGTTATAATATCCATTTGTATTATATCTGTTAATGTAATTATTTCTGTTTTTCATCATTATCTTTATATATCCTAATTTCTATCTATGTACAACATTATATTTACATATGTTTTTTTTTTAACATTATTTGTTAATTATAAACTTCTTATTTACATGTTGTTTTTTATATTCCTTATCGACCTTTTACAATTCCTTATTCATCTTCTAGATTCCGGTCCTATAATACAGCCTTATTATTCAATTTAATTTTCTTTTCCTAAATTTCGTTTTATCCTCTTCTCTTATTGTTTGATTCTCTTGTATCCTAAATTTCTTTAAATTTTCCACTTTGTCTTTCTTTATTTTGTTATCCCCTGTCTCATCAATTTCTTCCAATAGATTCATCAAAATTTGCGTTTCCAATTTCTTGATATTATTGTTTCTTCTTTTTGTTATTCCATTTCCCATAATACTCTTATTTCCTATCATTTCATTTTTAACTATCCTATTAAAATTTCTTGGATCAATTATCTTTATATTTCTGCCAAGTTTTACCCTCATCTCGAAATTTTCTGCATAAATTATTGTTTCTATATTCTGTCTTATGGTTTCTTCTATTTCTTCCTTGGTCTCTTGTAATATCTTATTCATTTCCTCTAATTTCCAATTAAGTTTTATCCCCCTATTATTATTATTATTTGTCTTACCATATGTCACTATTCGTTTCAATATATTAACATCTGGGTCTGTTATTTCCCAATAAATCTCTTTTTCATAAGTTTTCATGACTTCCTCACTTCCTAGATTCTGTAAATTGCTATTTATCATCTCCTCATTTATTTGTCTTTGTATTTTAATAAATTGTATTTCTTCTGTTTCCTTCTCAACTTCTTCAAACTCCATCACACTTTGTATTTTTACTTCGTCAATTTCCATTTTATTACTTAATTTTTGTTCTATAGTATCATCATTTCTATTTATATTTTCATTTTGTATCTTTATATCTATTTGAATCTCTCCTTTGAAATCCTTTTCTTTCTCCTCCATTTTGTTAATTCTGTTAATCTGTGAATTGTCTATTACCGTTATTTCTTTAATCCCCTCTCCTCTTATTGCTTGTATTATTTCTTCATGAAATTTCTTTATTTCTCCCCTAATATTTTGTTTCATTTCTTCATGATTTTGATCCATTCTTTTCATCATCATTTGGAGCATACTCATCACGTCCATATCCTCTTTCTTTTCTTCTGTTTGTTTTTTAGACTCTTGTCTATCCTCTTGTCCTGTTTCTTCTGACAATGGTAAATCTTCCTCTTCCTGTTCTTGTTCTGCATTATCTTCCTGTGAACATTCTCTTCCTTGCTCCAAATATTGTACTTGGAAATCTCCTCTTCCATGATTTCTCTCTTCCCTTTCTTGTTCAGAGCCACTTTCTCCTCCTACTTGTTTCCCGTCTCTCAAAGTCATTCTTCGTTCCATTTTATGTATTTAAAATTCTTTTAATAAAGTCAAATAAAAATTATTTCAATGCTTTTTATTATTACTTACAAAATTTCTATAATAGCCCCACGTTGCGGTGACATTTTATTATAGTTTATTTTATATGGGAATTTAATTTGCCCTACGTTGGGCCGACATATTATTATGAATAGAATTGGGTGAGAAAATAGTTTAATTTGCCCGGTATGTTATGGATTTAATATGTATGATAAACAGTTTATTTAACCAACATGAAAACTTCTCATCTCAGGGTAGAGTTCAAGTATTTTAAATAAAATGATTTTATAATTTTATATATGTTAGCGCCAAAGTTAATAAATGCTTTATATTTTTAAAAATAAATTTGTTAATCAGAATATGTTACTTTTTTTAATGATTTCAAATTAAATACGGTCCTGTCCTACTTAAAAAATATCTGCATAGTTCAATCGATTTCATTCAGAGCTTCTGCCTGTGGTAAGTAGATGGTGCACAAGTCACCAGATGAAATGAATAACTCAAGTAAATTTAAAAAAACGTTCTTCAAAAGGAAAAACAATATTTAATTTATTGAAAATAAATACACTACACTTTTACAAGTGTTTTTTTTTAAGAAATTCAACTATCTAAAAGGATGACTCTTTCATACAAATCACACGCACTCTGGTGAGATATTATTATAATAGTAAAATACAGTTATATAACTTCATAAACATATGACTTTCAGAAAACGGCGAAATACACTCTTAACAGCGTCTATGCATCACAAAATTTTAGTTTTTTTTCACAAATTAGTAAGTACGCTTGACCTCTTAATACATTAATAAATTAACTTGTACTACCTTATTTACTTCACGATTTCTGTTTGTTCACATTCAATAATCTGTTTCTTTTATTTGTTCCAGATTCTCCTCCTGGAAAACCTCCCTGTTGGCATTCTGCTTCTACCAAAACAGGAATCGATGCTGTATTTCTTTCAAAGTCCAAACAGCTCACACAAATTCCACTATTCAATGTTCTTCGAAAACTATTTTGGCTATTTTACTTCCACCAGACACAAGACACCATATTATAAAATAAAACTCATGATTAGTGTTTTACAACATTCAACAATTCCTTTTTTAATTATTAATATAAACTAAACTACTTACACTGATATATCTCTTGTAAGTATAATGTATTTGTTTTAAATTCTATAGTCAAATTTTGTCTTCCAAATGATTTCAATTGATTTACTTTACCAAAAAAATTTTGCTGCTCCAAAAATCTCTTCCCAAAAAGAAAACCCACTAGTCAATAGCCCCCATAATCAACAACTTTTTCACATTCTGATTTTTTTTTCGTTAGCAACACAGTTGTCGCCGATGTGATCTTTTTTAAATGTTTATTAACCAATCAAATTTGACTATTTATTTTATAACTCAAATTCTTCATTTCAACTAGTGAAATGTTCATCCATTATATCATGATATTATATTCTAAGGTTTTTAATTGCTTAGACTTCCTATATTATTTTCATTCAATAATATTTCTTAGTATTGTTAAAATGACATTTCCTAACCTCTAAGTATGTATGTCAAATGAATATTCATAATGTTTTAATAGATGACAGCTGTTACCTTTAAATATGTATGCAAAATGAAAATTCGTTTTCTTTATAAGTCATGTTCTCTGAAATTCACATTATTTTATATTTTCCTGCTCTGTTATGTATAAACATCTACACTATCTCATTTTAATGTCTTAATCAACAAATATTACGAGATTAGCTTGACTTTACAGAATAAAGCATTATTAGTTTCTTATTATGAACAAATTTTTATACTTGATCTCTTTGATAAAAGTTTCGTTAGGTAATTTATTTCATATAAATTGTTTATCACACCTATTCGCAATTATCCCTACATTATACAGTCTGTCCTTTCTGTATGTCTTCTCTATCGAATAGTGGATCGTACAGATTGTCTCCATTCAAATGTTTAAAAAAAATTTTGACTTAAAAAAATTCTTTTAGATTACAATACATAATCTTAATTCTTCATTATTTGATATACAGGGTGTAGCATTATTTTTTCACAATAATATATATATATATTACTAGGTAGTACTTTAGCCGTCCAGGTGTCAAACTTGTTGTTCCAACAATAAATCACATATTTGCTGTTTTCATTTCAAACACTTACCTAACAAAAGTGTAATAACCCTCTGAGAAGTTGGGGGTTAGTTTGAAGGAGTCTTGGGTGCTTGCCTAATCTTCTCTGGCACCCTATTTTTGAATTCGAAATGAATATAGAAGAATCCACCCAATCTTCGACTCGAAACTAGTCGACTGACGAGCACAGATCGTTCTATGTGGTAATCTGACATCTAAACGATCACTGGTGGTAGGTATTGTGAAGAGGAGAAGTCTCGTTATAATAATATCCCAATTTTGTTATAATCATTGAATATTTTAGTATCTTAGATGCGCAATAAATATTCTCGAATTCAGTTCTGGATATTTCAGACTTGTAAGAATTTTACATCCGGTAAATCTTTTACGCTCGGAAAATATACTTATTGATTTGACATTTTAAAAAACGCGTTCACTGGGTTCTCGTAAAATTATTGTTTGCTCTACTTTAAAAGTTCGCTCCACTAATACTACAAAGACACAATTTAAAAACATGGTTTTGCAATCACAAGTTAGTTTTAAATTAGAGACTAAGTTATATAATAAAGTGATGTTTAGAATATAAAGGAGATATGCAGTATGATTGTGAGGTAAATAACTTGATTAACTAGTTAAAACATGAATCTGCAAGGATATCTACAAAAATACGGTCGCATTATCTTTGCTTATTAAAGAGACAAATAAAATCAACTTGTATGTAATATAGATTCTAGAGGGTGCTTCCTAGTGACAAACAATATTTATTTGAAATTAAACAAAATTATACATATAACGCATCAACTTATTATCTACTGTGATTTTATTGACTAATGAATCAATGACATGAATAACACAAAAAATTGAATATAATTCAATGCAAACATATTGTTATCATGTGTACTAAGAAGCCAATAAATTACACAAAACATTCATAATTTTCTCCATTTACTGCTGCAATTTTCTAATTGAAAGTCACATAAATTGGGAATACTGACGAATGCTATAAATAATTACCACTTAATAATTATATCGATTATGTTATCAAATATTAATGACGCGTGGGTAAAGAACCAACGGGTCACTGTATATTAGATTTAAATCCAGTCACATACTAGGTCCTTTTGCGCTATCGAGTTGTTTTCATAATGTTGGTATAAGTTAATCGCTAGGGAATAATGTACAAATGCCCCATCAACCTACTTTCCCATATTTGTCCAATTATGTAACAAGTGTGGAAATCACTTATGGAATAAAATTGTTTGTGTTCTTATTTTAGAAAAGCATAGATATCTCTGAGACACATCAAATTTGTAATTGAATTGTGTGCCATTTAAATATGAATTTAAATATATAGTCAGTGCTTCTAATGACCCATCCTGTATATTTGTATATTTTTGAAAGCTCCTTAATAAACGAATTTCAGAGAGGGGGATTTTTTTATTGGTGGTACATATGAATGCATTAGAAGTGGATTCGGCTGCAGTATATATTTTTTGCAAATTGTCATTATACTCTGTATAATGCGATACTACTGAGAAGAGGGATGCAAAGGATTTTTTTGATGGAGCATTATGGTGCAGTACAAGCGCTTTATGATGCAAAGTACAAAATTTTAAAATTTCGATTGGGTGGTAGGGGTGGTCTAACGTTTATCCCCCCCCCCTAAAAACAAACAGCTGTAGTCTCTCGGGGAATGTGGTGCAGAGAAAATCAGTCGTGGTGCATTGGGAGTGCATTACGACCAAATATGGTTTTGTTGAAAATATCTATGGGGGGGGGGGGCAACTTAACTGACCTGAAAAACTGTCTATAACCGCCAACATTGAACAATATCATCGGTGAATGAATAATGTGGATTGTTCTCTATCAGCTGTTGATGTTATGACATTTTACATCGAAATAGTAAATTATCAACTAGAAACTCATTTCTAGCAGAAGTAATAATGAAATATTTCACTGAAGCTCCCAAAATGAGCTTTTAATGATAATCAGTTACATGGATAACTGCAGAAGTGGCAAACATTTATTCAGAGGTATTGTCAGTTGCCAAATATGTCACATGACACTTTGTTTAAAATCTATGCATAATTCAGAGAACCTCGACATGTCAAAAAATTGTTTGAGGGGATATTTTGTTTTGCATCGAATAGAATACGACGTCGAGTGTATCTCAAATTTCCCGTCACACAACTGTTCTAAGGTGTCTATAAAGATAAACTTCATGCAGACGATTCAGATAGGATCCTGAGGAACCAACATTCACATCGAACGGGGAGGTAAACCGTCATAACTGTAGATATTGGTCGAGGACAATCCTCATTGATTGCGTGAGACCTCCTCAGTATCCGTAAAAAGTGGAAGTTTGGGTAGTTATCAGAGGTCACCATTGGTCCTATACTTTTAGATGGAAATTAAACAGCCTAAAAATATTTTATTAGGATTATAAACGAAGCTGCTCTAGCGTTGGTAATATTATATTCCACTGCCTTGGGTCTCGGCCTCTCAATAAAAATGGTTGGTTCTAGCAGGACGGTGGAACACCCGATTATGCTTTAATGGTAACAACAGAAGCGTAGCGTGCCTTGGCGGGGCCCCGTATAAAAATTTATTTGGGGGCCCTTAGGAAGGGTAAAGAATTCTCACAAAAGAAAAAAAATGTTTGCATAAAATTAAAAGAAATATTTATTCATCATAATTATCTATCTGTCACTTTTTTCAAATATTTTACAAACAATTCAAATCAAATATACACCCTCCTTGCTTTTTTTTCGGCAAACTGATTTATTAAATCATTTATAGCTAATGATGACTTTAGTTTTTCTAAAGTTCCTCCCTCTATGGACAATAGTGACAGGTCTGACAGGCGTTCCTGTCCCATTCAAGTTCTTATGTAATTTTTTATCAGTTTTAATTTTGAAAAACTTCTTTCAGCAGTTGCGGTTGTAACTGGAAGGGTCAAGAATAAAAAGCATGCTATTGAATTTTATCAGCAATAATTCAATGAGTTCCTTAATGGAATGAATTTTTTGAATGTCAGATTTTAAGCATGTTTTTAGAGCGTTTAATTGGTCATAAAGATTAACTGAGATGTCTTTACTGTATTTAGCCGACAGTTTTCCGGAAGCGTTTAATATCTCTTCGTTTGAAGAATACAGGAGTTTCTCCGGTTGTAATATTTCGAACATACTACTCAGGTTGCAAAGGCTCTGAAATCTTTGTTTAGTTTGAGAAATTAATATATCTAAACAGCAATAGTAGACATAGGATTCCGGGTCTGAAATTCTCTCATCTTGTGACAACTCATCAAAAAAACGTTTCGTTATCTTTCGCCTTTTGTTTTTGAAAACCGTTGTCACCCTCCACTCTTTTGTTAAATCTTTGGACTCATTTAGCAAACTATTGAATGAATTTTGATTTCTCAATTCGCACAGTCTATTCAAAAGATTACTTAATAAAATACTAGTTTTTTGTAAGTCATTATTTTCATGCTGTAAACCTTTAGAAATAGGATTAATGATTTCAAATAGTGAAGAAAAAAAATGTGACAAGCACTAAGAAATCATAACTCTCCAAAATGTTAATTATATTTTTACATTCTTCACGTTCATCTTTTTTTTTCGAAATCAAATTTAGTTGGTACAAAGTTTTCATGATTAATAAATAATTTTTCTTTACCGCTAATAAAGCGTCGTTCCTTGAAAACCATACCTTTTTAAGGGTAATTAAATATTTTTCAGATGAATCGTCACTTAACATTGCCCAGCGTTGTATACTATTGCCAAAAAAAGTATATATTGTTTCTAAATTATCGAAAAAAGTCGACACTTCACGAACATGTTTCGCAGCATTGTTTAAAACTAAAATTAATGCGTGCGCAGCACAATGAACATAATCGGTATTCGGAGCATGCTCTCTTATTAGGGTTTGTAATCCTCCATAAACACCCGACATAACATTTGCTCCATCGTAACCCTGTCCTCTACATTTAGTCAAATCAATTCCATATTCTTTAATCGTATTTAAAATTTCAATTTTAAGTCCTTCAGCTCTGCAATCGGATACTGCTATAAACCCCAAAAAGGACTCACAGATTTTTAATTCTTTAGGCACATTATCATTTTCTGTAATCGAGATGTATCGAAAAACTACAGGAAGTTGGTCAATTTTGGACAAGTCTTGTGTTGTATCTAGAATTATTGTCTGAAATGGAGCTTTTTTAATTTCCGAGATAATATTGTTCCTAACTGCGGTACCAAGCAAATTAATAATTTCATTTTGAATCAAGGGCTTAAATAATTTATTATAATATATTATAACATTAATTATACGATGCAATCCATCTCTCCAGAATGTAATTTTACTATTTATTTCACTTTGCAATAGATTATCGATAGTATTTCCTTGTAACCAATTATTATAAGATAGGGATGCATTAATATGCTGCTGTGACTTTTCATGGTCAAGTATAGTTTGCGTAAAATTGCTTCTAATGGAAACACCGTTAACCCATGCAGAGGAGTACGATTTGCTTTGACGATCTGCTAATAACCAACAGAAGTGGCAATACGGTTTGTTTAAAACATTAGAATAACATAACCGTGGTCTTGGAATTTTTATGCCTGCCTTATTGATATATGAATAATAATAGACCGAAAAAGTCGGTTACTTTCTGAATCTTTTGGAAACGGTCCTTGTGGCTTAAATGGACCCAATTTAAATATTATTTTTCGTTCGCATTCAGTTGGACTGTCACCAAAATTTCCTCTATCTGATGAAACTATATTACAATCTTCAGATATCTCAGAATCGTCGATTTGGGTTTCTTCTATTTCCGGATGGACATCTGATGATGAACGTGCTTCAGAAGAATCTGAAAATATAATTGTTAAAAAATAAATTCGAATGTTTTGATAAATTTCAAAAATATATGTTAAATAAATAACGTAAGATTATGGTTAGAGAGTGTTCAGACATACGCAGGCTCTACGCGGGTTGTGTAGTACTGATAAATGGGTTGAGTAGTACTTACTTTTGCAATATAAATCACTCACAGGAGCTGGTGTCTGAAAAAATGAAGAAATTTTGGGCATTTTTTATAACCTCCTCCCTTTCCTGTTCACTTTTTCTTTTGGTAGCTCCGCTGGAATAATCTCTTTTCCTTTCACTCATTGTTTTTTACAAATCGCTACTAATAATACTAAGCCAGAAGAACAATTGTTTGTATTCTGTTATAATGCAATGCCCAAGTAAATAAAACGCGTTAATAAACATTGCTCTCCGTGTATCATCGTATCATATGTACATCGATTATTGTGGGATTCCCCTGTTGAAGTAAATGACTTAAACGGGGAAATCCCGCAGCCCGCGATAATCGATGTAGAGTGTTGCCAACTTTTGAACGCACGCTTTACGCGGAGAAAAAAGAATTGCTTTTTTTGACTTTCGTCAAGTATTTATTAATTTTTGCTTACGCACGTTGGGGGCAACCGTAGCGCGGGAGCCCCGTATAATTGATACGGCAGATACGGCGGTAGCTACGCCCCTGGGTAACAACTTCTTCCCAATTAAATGGATTGGATAACAAACATTTCGATATGTTTATCACATATTTGATAATTTTTTAGTCGCTACTTTTTTGGAATTATTTTTTATTTTGATTTCAGGAGCAAGTGTACCTTCTTAAAGAAGAAAATCACCGACTCCTCTGTCAAATCAAGTCGGATGAAGCCATAAAACTAAATACTATTAATGGACATTATACTCGACAATACAACCGGCAAAGATCTCACTCATTTACAGAGGTAGATAATTTTGAAACTTCAATGAAAAGCAAATCTTCACCTCCCCCACCGCCACCACGAAAAGATTTTGGAGTAATGTGCGGTGTATTAACAAGAAATATTGGAGTCGGGCATCAAAATCCAAATACAAAAAGTGTTTCAACGGCAACGCCAGAAAGTGATTTTGCAGATAAATGGCTACACGAAAAAGTTAAATTTATGGAAAATCGAAACTTATTACAGGCGAGTACCAGCACCAAAGAAACTCAGACTTTGGTACCTAAAGGACGTAGAGACATTGGCATACAGTTCCAGTTTCAGAAAATGGTTACCCCCAAATTCAGTACATACACACAAACACCAGATAGTAGCAAACATTTAGTTGAGAAAGGAGTTTCGGCAAAAGCGAAGCAGTCTGATGTTTCAATTCAGAAATGTGTAGAATGTTACTCAATAGGAAGCTCAGACGACACTATTAACGACACCATTTGCGAGAAATGCAACACATTGAAAAGATCTGTAGCTGTAGGTCCTGAGAACCACGAAGATAGCCATACTTCGCCAATATCATTAGCATCGCTTACATCAAGAAGTAAATCCTTCAATATGGGAGATGATAGACTTAACTTTACTGCTAGAACCCGAACGATAGCATCACAATACGAATTAACTAATATTAATAGATCATGTCAGGTAAGAATTGCCATTATTATATAGTTTAATTAGTATCTAATTGATTTGAACTCAACCGTTTGGAATCTCTATTTTCTATTAACACAAAGTAGAACTAAATTCACTCTAATCAGTGAAATTAGCAATTAACACGTCCATGACCATCCAGTTCCATCAAACCAATTTCTTTTCTAAAATTTATTCGGTTCGTCTGACTCATTATTCTAAACCATAAGAACACGTCGCAAGACAAAAGTGGATTTTCATGCTCATATTGAAAGACAACACATACTATGTTGGAGGGGGATAGGTGAAACTATAATGGAGTGGTTATTTGTAGATCAAGGCGGGACAATGGAAACGACTAACTAGTACCTAATATCAAGGTTTGAAAAAAGATGGGATAAGTTTATTTTTATTAGTATAATCTTTTTTGCGTTGAATAACTTAGTGGATAGGTTTTTAGAATTTTCATCTTTCACTAACATACTTCCTGGAACCTTCAACTAGGAAAATCTATACGTTGTGGTTGGAAGTTTTCTTGGTTGATTAGCTTTTTTGACTATGTTATGATATTTAAATTTTTCTGAGGTGAAAATTCTGCTAAAATTTCATAATCTTTGTCTCTCGTATATGTGTCTGTTGTTTTTAGACTAAATGACCAGTATATATATATATATATATATATATATATATATATATATATATATCGTATATTTAATATTCCAATTGAATTTTATATAATTGTAATTGTATATTGTCGCAGCCACAATTCTTGTACATGCAACTTAAAAAATTATGTAAGAAATTTCAACTTTGACAGTAGTTGTCAAAATTATGCCCGGCTCTAATAAATATTAATTTAGTATTTCTAAAAATGAATTTATATGTATAATCGACCTATTATTCTTCTCTCAGGGTGGGATCAAACCGTTAAAAACAATTAATTATTCAAAATTTACTTAAATTTTTACGTATCTCCAAATTATCAGTTTCACTATTGTTCAGAACCTATAGTAACTGTATGTTTAATATTATAAAAGGCACTTCAAATATCTGATGACGTTTCCAATATTTCTGTCACTGAAAATTATCAACTGTCACTGATTTGATCGACAGTTTTATTTAATGAAAAATGTTTAATTTTCTGAAATTATGTTATAAACAAAAAACTATATTGAGTAGGAATGCAAACTTCTATATTAGACTACCATATACAAATTAATATTCCCCAAAATTATTACAAACGAAACAACAATAGTAATTTCTACGAAACTTAAAATTACTACAACCTATATGCTATAAATTAATCTAATGAAAAACGTTTAATAGAAGTTCCAATGGTTGATTTGAATCTTGATGCGTATAAATGTCAAAAACAAGCTTCACTCAAATTTTTCTAATTCAAAATTTTTCTTCTCTTATTTGAATTTCCTTATATGACTTATTAATTTTGTTTGCAATCAAAAATCTAATAGATGCATCTATGTCAAATTTTATTTAAAATAGGCATTATTATTTCTCGAGAAATTATTGTAAAATAACTGGATCGGACTCACCAACTAATGACTGGACAACTAGTACAATTCTAAACGACCTTAGAATTCAGGATACCTTCTAAATTTTATTTAGAAATCTCGAACACATTCACTACACACGATGCAATTCTTATTCGAATTATCCACGCACTGGCTTTATAATGAAATTGCTTTTGAATCTGGTTGTATAGATATACAACTTCTACTATCTACCACAAAATTCAGACAACTCTAATTATGATGTTGCCTCTTCGGGGTTTCAAACACAACTGACTAAACTTTTGCAAAATAAATAAATCTCCTTTCCGTTGGTTACTGAATTTTATT
Organism: Galeruca laticollis; assembly: GCA_963921935.1. Classification (NCBI taxonomy): domain Eukaryota; kingdom Metazoa; phylum Arthropoda; class Insecta; order Coleoptera; family Chrysomelidae; genus Galeruca; species Galeruca laticollis. Next base: position 158,002,709 of record OY998180.1, on the reverse strand, counting down.
GTTTTTAAAAAAATTACTGATCTATGATTTTCAATAACCAAGTGAGATTTGAATTCTTTTATTACACTTGTAATGTTGCTAGCAGAGACCTCTATATTTTAAAATTCCAAATATTTTCTCCAAATCATAATATGTTCTATCTATCATTAGATATATTCTACATAAATGTCATCAAAATTTGAAATGTCAAATTTAGTGAATTTACATATAATACAGTGTGTATCAAAAGTATGGCAGCCAAATATAAATGAATTTCCTTATGTTCTGCATTTAAATTTCAAATAGAGGATCTGTATTAATATATATATATATATATATATATATATATATATATATATATATATATATATATATATATATATATACAGTGATAAAACTGATTTAATCAGTTATTAATTATTTTGTCATTATCCATATACATCCGACGAGTTTGGAAACCAAAACACAAGTCGAAGTAAGTAAGTAATTTTAGTTTAGTAGCGTTTATTGAAAATGTGGTTTACAAAATATTGTTGCAATTTTGGGGTGAGTCGTTAATTAGTTCGAGATTGAGTTCAGTCCTAATCGTACTTCTTTACTCTCCATAAAACTTACTAGTCATCTAGAAAAAAACACCATTTAAAGTACTGAGAGGACTTCTACTCGACAACATGTTTGGAGAAAAACATACCTAAAAGTATCTACAATTTCGATGAAATTTGGCTCCTGTAGGATGGTGCCTCGCCATATTTTGGTATTGCAGTTCGAAATAACATAAATAAGGTTTTTCAAGAGAGTCTCGTCTGAAGGAGAACAATTGGGTGATCGGGATAATTTGAATGAAATTGGAAGTAGAAGGGTACTTACAGAATAACAGATGAAAAATGGTGGATAGGTGTTTAGAATTTTCATCTTTCACTAACATACTTCCTGGAATCTTCAACTAGGAAAATCTATACGTTGTGGTTGGAAGTTTTCTTGGTTGATTAGCTTTTTTGACTATGTTTTATGATATTTAACTTTTTCTGAGGTGAAAATTCTGCTAAAATTTCATAATCTTTGCCCCTCGTATATGTGTATGTTGTTTTTAGACTAAATGACCACTATATATAGTGATAAAACTGGTTTAATCAGTTATTAATTGATTTGTCGTTAGCCATATACATCCGACGAGTTTGAAAACCAAAACACAAGTCGAAGTAAGTCATTTTAGTGTAGTAACGTTTATTTAAAATGTGGTTTACAAAATATTGTTGCAATTTTGGGGTGAGTCGTTAATTATTTCGAGATTGAGTTCAGTCCCAATCGTAGTTCTTTACTCTCCATAAAACTTACTAGTCATCTAGAAAAAAAAACACCATTTAAAGTACTGAGAGGACTTCTACTCGACAACATGTTTGGAGAAAAACATACTAAAAAGTATCTACAATTTTAGACCGAGAGCTCGCGTGCAAAATAGCGAACTATCTGAAACAAAATTTTGAACATTTTGGGGTAAAATGTTGAACATAGCGAACATATAACCGCCCGTCTGCCGGCCGTAAGTTTGCAACTAAGTAAGGGAGTGGCAACTACAGAATGGTGAAAATGCAAAAAATCAGAAACTTTAGAACAAATGTAATATGTTTACAGTTATGTGCGGAAAGTTTTATGTAAACAATATTACTGCGGCAGACGCATTTTTTTTGTCAACCTTTTAGCGCAGACGCTCTTAAAGATTCCTCAATTACCGATAAAATGCAATTATCAGGAACACGATATTTGAACACGTGAAATGAAAGGTAATTAAATATAGAATTTAGACATTTAAACAAATTTTTGGCAGACCGTCGCATAACGAGAGCAGACGCCGTCAAATTTGCATATATACCTCATTTAGCGCTATACGGCTTAGGCTGAAGAGTTAGGTGGCGCGCGGCTCAGAATAAACACTGAAAAGATATATAGTTTAATCAAGAAATAAATGACTTATTTGTGTCTACAACAGTTATAACTTGAATTGTATTGATTGATAACGACACATATTTATTAACAAACAAATATTCTAAAGGTATTATTAATTAATAAACAAAAAGTAACAGGAAATGAAATATTGTTTGAGTTAAAAATACATACTTAGCATTGATTTTAGCCTTATTGTAAAATAAAAAAAAATAAGAAACTACATTGTAAAATAAATTTATCTTTAATCTATCAAAGTAGACCACAAAGGGTGTTACATAAAATACTTTTTTTACGTTTCTCTATGGTTTATTTAACTCTTTATACTTCTTTATCACTAGATGATAAGTATATGTCATCTTCATCGTTTAACTCAGTAGACTGGGATTCCTTTGAGCATATTTCTTCTATAGATGTTGGTGTTTGTTGTCCTTCAAACCAGTGAGGCTGTAGTTTGCCAGCAATTAATACCCAATCGTGTTCTAGAGGAGAGCAAAACATTGATTCATTTGAGGTTGCATGATTCCATATGACACAAATTTGGTTAACTCTTTTTAATTTGCACATAAAAACGACTTTACATGGTGGTAATAAAGTGCCATCAAATTTTTTCAATTCTTCTAAAGGTTCTCCTGATTTTTTTGGTTTATAGCTGTTCATGAAAAGCTCAAAACGGACATCGTTGATGTCTACTATTTTTGTGACCATACATTTTACATAAAAAGGTTTCAACGTCTTTAATATGTTTGTCAGTTAAATTACTACTATATCCAAATGAGCTGAATACTAAGCCTAATAATTTGGATAGTCTACTTTTACCTTTTCTAGAAAACGCCGAAGTATAATCGCAACCGGTAAAACTGTGAAATGCGGGTAAAGCTTTGCATAAATCTACTCCTAAAGATTGCGCTATAGTATTAACATTAATATGTCTCAAAGTGTTTTTTTTGCCACAATATATTTTGTAGAAGTTTGGGAATGTTACCTAAAATTATAATTAGAGAACATCTGTATCTGAAGTTTTAGGCTTATATCAGAATGAAATAGGACTATTGTAGAGAGTAAATTTATATATATATATATATATATATATATATATATATATATATATATATATATATATATATATATATATATACAGGGTGTCCCGGGACTAATGGGAAAAAAGTCAGGAGCGTATAATCTGAGCCAAAATAATGTTAGTACTTCATATAAACTTTTTCTATGGAGGCCCTCGTTTTCGAGTTATAGGCCTCCAAAGTATTAATTTTGAATTTGGTTTTTATTTTTATTTTTTGTACTAGTTATTTGATCTTTATCAAATTTACGGCAAAGCTATAATGTACGTGTATGTTTATTTTGGAAAGTTAAACAGATTTACAGTACTGCCTTGAAGCCAGGGACGGACTACTCGCAATGGTTAGTGATCCAAAAAGTTTGCAGGGATGGCACACCCTGTATGAAATCATCGAAATTGACTTCTCCACACATTAAGCTAACGAAAAGGTACTCTTGTTAGAATTCGATAAAATAAGCCGTTTGGATAATATTTACAGTTTTATTAATGCACTACATACAAATCTACCTGACTAACTTATTAATACGATGTCCAGGATTTACTTCCTTTTAATCAAAATTACGAACATAACATTATTAAACCATTAAGAAAACCTCAAAAAACACAAGTTATAAAACATTAGACTAATACTAATTCCTAAACAACAACAAAAACTAACGTTATTCTAATAAATGTTCAATATGAGCTCCTCCCACTTCCACGCACATTCTAAGTCTACGAAGGTTGTTTCTTTGCACTTGAATGAGCAATCCTACATTATTTCTAATAACATTGCAGTGTAACACAATTCTGTCTATTAAATATTGTCTTGTTTGCACAGGTGTTGCGTATACCTTACTTTTGAGATAACCCTAGAGAAAGAAATCCATAGGATTAACGTCTCCTGATCGCGGTGGCCATTGAAAAGGGCCTCCACGACCAATCCATCTATTAGGAAACCTTGTGTGTAAATGCTGTCGTACATCTAAACTAAAATGAGGAGGGGCCCCATCATGCATGAACCATAAATTCCTACGAGTTTGTAGTAGCACATCATCAAACAGGTTCCATAACTAATTTTGCAAAAACTCCAAATATCTCTGACCAGTCAAAGTACCGTCAATAAAGTATATGGCTCTATCAAATGATTGCCAACTATTCCTGCCCAAATATTAACCATGAATCGATGCTGGCTCCTAGTTTGGATAATGCCATGTGGATTCACATCATCCCATAAATGCATATTATGAGAATTTATGATTCCATCTCTGGTGAAACCGGATTAGTTCGTAAAGAGAACGTTACTAATAAATGTATTGTCTGCTTGTTGTTGTCGCAGAAACCACTGGCTATACTCAAGTCGTGCAGGATAATCAGCCACTGTCATACTGTGTACTTTTTTCATGTGAAAAGGATATAACAGCTGTTCTTTTAGGACGCGATGAACAACTAATTTCGAGACGTTATGTTCTCTTGATACTTTTAGAAAACTCGTTGATGGTTCATTATCAACTGCATTTAACAAGTCTTGTTCAACTGCCACAGTACGTATGCTTCGTACTGGACCTTCTCCACTTCTTTTTGGCAAAAATATTCCTAAAATTAAAAATTTTGTTTTGTATACATAGAAAATTACATTTACTTATTCATACCTGTTTCTCGTAACCTGAGATCAATACACTCAAACATTCGTCTGTCTGGCAATGCTCTGTTTGCAAAATGTTCTTCATAAAGCCTTCTGGCCTCTAAACAGTTTCGAGAAGCCAGTCCATACATTAGATGCATATCTGCGTACTCGATAAAAGCGAATTTTGCCATTGTAACTGTTAAATTAAGGACTTATTGACAAGTACTGACTACGAACTATTCTACACAACGTTTGACAACTAATCCTATGGTAACTTGATAAACGGTAAAAACACTTATAAAAAGTTTTTACCAACTTTCGAATTAATAAGTCGTTAATGTCTTTCATCTTCTGCTATTATTTTTTGTAGTACTGTAGGTAAATCTTGGACATCTATTAATAAGTTACGTTTACCTCGTTGTGTACTTATAAAAGTGGCGAATGCGTGAATTGGTACGTAGTGCATGAATAAAACTGTAAATATTAGCCAAACGGCTTATTTTATCGAATTCCAACCAGAGTATCTTTTCGTTAGCTTAATGTGTGGGGAAGTGAATTTCGATAATTTCATACAGGGTGTGCCATCCCTGCAAATTTTTTGGGTCGCTAACCATTGCAAGTAGTTCGTCCCTGGCTTCAATGCACTACTGTAAATCTGTTTACCTTACCAAAATAAACATACACATACATTATATCTTTGCCGTAAATTTTATAAAGATCAAATAACTAGTACAAAAATTAAAAATAAAAACCGAATTCAAAATTAAAACTTTGGAGGCCTATAACTCGAAAACGAGGGCCTGCATAGAAAAAGTTTATATGAAGTACTAACATTATTTTAGCTCATATTATACACTCCCGACTTTTTTCCCATTAGTCCCGGGACACCCTGTATATATATATATATATATATATATATATATATATATATATATATATATATATATATATATTTGTGTGTGTGTGTGTTATAACGGAATTTGTAAGCACGATAAAGGGCGCATTTTTTGACGGATCGAAACCAAACTCGCTACAAAAATTGATTCGGCCTAAATCTTGGGAGAGTTCATTAACGGACCAAATCGACCCAGTAGAAACAAAATGGCGGCCTGTCAAAACTGAACCAAAATCGTAATTCTTTTGTTTTTGATCTGACGCAAAAAAGTTACTGACATTTTCTTAGAACTCAACACTTTCTACAACTTTTGTATGAAACAATTTTTTGTAAAACGTACATGAAAACATATATTTAAGGAAATTAAAATTTTTGTTTTGTTTTGAATCTGATGCAAAAACTTTACTGAAATAAGCCGTCCAATTGGTCTTTTGCCATTGGGATCTTTATTATAACTTTGATATTATAGGACATTTTTGATAAATGGTAGACAATTCTACTGTCGGCTTCTTCATGTGTACAAAACAAATTCTCTTCTACTACTCTATAAATACGTCCCTCTACAACATAGAACTTATAACAAGTGTCTTCACAATTGACATATAAAGTATTGTTATGGAAAATAGGCGCATGAAAATCGTTTTGCCGGATCCCAGAGAGGAATTTTACTAAATATGTTTTAAAATTATCATTTCTTAATGCTAAAGGCTGATTTCTTAAAGCCTTTAGAAAGTCTAAAGGTGTACGCTGATCTGGACCGGAGATTACGTAATCCTTAGTAGTATCTATCATATTACCTCTCCTCTGACATTCGATATCCTTAATTAATGGAGTAATAAATTTATCGAAGATTAGGTCAACTCGGTTTCCTGCAGATGCACAAATCTTGCTCAAGAAACGTTGAGCAAATTTTCCAAAAGTCACTGGAATTTCACCGACTAAATGCAATAAATAAAATCCATCAATAACGGTACAGTCAGCAAGATCAGGTAAAACATTTTCTGCGCGATTTTCAAGAATTCTTAAGAGCTTTGACTTATCAGTTTTATTCATAGATCTATCAATATGGCACATGGATAATGGTACAGGTGTTAGTGGAAAAGACAAAATATTTTTAATATCTAATTTGTTTTCAATAGATAGGACTAAAATTCTTCCAAATAAGACGTTCTGTTTTAACTTCTTCAATTTTTCCATTAGATTTTTTTACAAGACTTGCTTTCTGACGCAAAAGTTGATATGTCTTGTTTTGTAATTTTTTGCTCAAATCTCAACGGATTATCTAACCACTCTCTAATAAAATTATAATTGTAATATGGTAGATACTACTAAGGATTACGTAATCTCGTCCTGATCAGCGTACACCTTTAGACTTTCTAAAGGCTTTAAGAAATGATAATTTTAAAACAATTCCTCTGCGAGATCTGGCAAAACGATTTTCATGCGCCTATTTTGCGTAACAAAACTTTATATGTCAATTGTGAAGACACTTGTTCTAAGTTCTATGTTGTAGAGGGACGTATTTATAGAGTAGTAGAAGAGAATTTGTTTTGTACACATGAAGAAGCCGACAGTAGAATTGTCTACCATTTAGCAAAAATGCCCTCTAATATCAAAGTTATAATAAAAACTTCAGATACAGATGTTCTAATTATAATTTTAGGTAACATTCACAAACTTCTACAAAATATGTTGTTGTAGCTAGAGGTAGGTATACAATCAAAAAATACTTTGAGACATATTAATGTTAATAGTATAGCTCAATCTTTAGGAGTAGGTTTATGCAAAGCTTTACCCGCATTTCACAGTTTTACCGGTTGCGATTATACTTCGGCGTTTTCTAGAAAAGATAAAATTAGACCATTCAAATTATTAGGCTCAAAAAGCATTCAGCTCATTCGGATATAGTAGTAATTTAACTGACAAACATATTAAAGACGTTGAAACCTTTTTATGTTAAATGTATGGTCACAAAAATAGTAGTGACATTAACGATGTCCGTATTGATATTTTCATGAACTGCTATAAACCAAAAAAGTCAGGAAAACCTTTAGAAGGATTGAAAAAAATTGATGGCACTTTATTACCACCATGTAAAGACGCTTTTATGTGCAAATTAAAAAGAGTTAACCAAATTTGTGCCATATGGAATCATGCAACCTCAAATGAACCAATGTTTTGCTCCCCTTTAGAACACGGTTGGGTATTAATTGCTGGCCAACTACAGCCTCACTGGTTTGAAGGACAACAGACACCAACATCTATAGAAGAAATATGCTTAAAGGAATCCTAGTCTACTGAGTTAAACGATGAAGATGACATATACTTATCATCTAGTGATGAAGAAGTATAAAGAGTTAAATAAACCATAGAGAAACGTAAAAAAAGTACTTTATGTTACAACCTTTGTGGTCGACTTTGATAGCTTAAAAGATAAATTTATTTTTTCTTATTTTTTTTTATTTTACGATAAGGCTAAAATCAATGCTAAGTATGTATTTTTAACTCAAACAATATTTCATTTCCTGTTACTTTTTGTTTATTAATTAATAATACCTTTAGAATATTTGTTTGTTAATAAATATGTGTCGTCATCAATAAATACAACTCAAGTTAAAAATCTTGTAGGCACAAATAAGTCATTTATTTCTTGATTAACTATCTATCTTTTCAGTGTTTATTCTGAGTCGCGCGCCACCTTACTCTTCAGCATGAGCCGTATAGCGCTAAGTGAGGTACATATGCAAATTTGACGGCGTCTGCTCTCGTTATGCGACGGTCTGCCAAAAATTTGTTTAAATGTCGGAATTCTCTATTTAATTACCTTTCATTTGACGTGTCCAAATATCGTGTTCCAGATAATTGCATTTGATCGGTAATTGAGGAATCTTTAAGAGCGTCTGCGCTAAAAGGTTGACAAAAAAAATGCGTCTGCCCCAGTAATATTGTTTACATAAATCTTTCCGCGTATAACTGCAAACATATTACGTTTGTTCTAAAGCTTCTGATTTTTTGCATTTTCACCCTTCTTTAGTTGCCACCCCCTTACTTACTTGACAACTCACGGCCGGCAGACGGGCGGTTGGTTATATGTTCGCTATGCTCATACATCTTACCCCAAAAAGTCCAAAATTTTGTTTTAGATAGTTCGCTATTTTACACGCGAGCTCTCGGTCTATTTCGATGAAATTTGGCTCCTGTAGGATGGTGTCTCGCCATATTTTGGTATTGCAGTTCGAAATAACATAAATGAGGTTTTTCAAGAGAGTCTCGTCTAAAGGAGAACAATTGAGTGGTCGGGATAATTTGAATGAAATTAGAAGTAGAAGGGTACTTACAGAATAACAGATGAAAAATGGTGGAATCAGCATTTTACAAAAGACTTGCATGTTGCCAAATGAAACGTGGAGGGAATTTCGAACATCTAATTAAATATAATATCATTATTTGTTGATTTATTAAAACAATATTTCTCAACATTTATTTTCTCATTTGTCTCCATAACTTTCAAACTAATAAAGACATTCGACATGTAGTGGACACCCTGTGTAGTAGGTAACAGTATGGACTATTAGTATACAGTTTTAACTGAATCTTTTATATCTCATTTTTTTCTGTAAAGAAATCGAGAACCGAGTTATTAAGCCGTTGCGTTACTTTTTGAACTAGCTGTATAAACAACTCAAATATTAACCTTAAATTATTTTTTTCGATTTTAATAACAAATTGCATCAACCGCTAAGGGTTATTAGCAGTGGGACAATACAGTTAACATAGTTTTAATTTACAATTGAATACATACACTTATATAGGAACTTAAACATACAGTTAGTTATATAGTAACTTAAATTTTAGAACTGAAATTAGTTTGGTTGGGGAAACCAAATAAATTTTCTATGTTCCAACTTTCATTCAGAATGTATTCTAACGATCCTTTAATATCGTGTTGTTCTCGTTTGAGATTGAAATTTAGAGTATTGTACTAATATGTGTGGCTACACTCATTTGAACATTAAACAAGTCATATATAGGTGGATTGTCTTTAGAGAATAAATGGTGTGAGTCGTGTGTGACTTATTCTAAGGAGTGTGAGTATCATCTCTGTTCTTCTAGTTATCGGCAGGTTATTCCATGGTAAAGTGGATTTTTTTATTTTTCTTAGTTTGGCCGACGAGTGTGTCCAAAGGTCCTCCCACTGGTCACCTATTTTTTTTCTGAACATTATTTTTAAATATGAGCTAAGAATTGAGGATTCTGCGAGTGATAACGTGCTGTTAGTAAATGTCGATTTCGATATATGAAGGGACCCAAAGTATTTCTATAATTGTATTTGAAATAGTAGCGTGATGTATTTGCTCTTTAATTTGCATCACTAAGAGATTTGTTGGATACATTTGTTTGATGCTCTCAATAGTGCTGAGTCAGTGATCATGAGGAAATTTGGAGCTATGATCTGATCGCTGCAGTGCTGGTCCCTTTATAAAGAGCGTAGGATTCCGCTGAGTATACGCTGTATCCATCGGGTAGTTTGTTACTACTGCTGACAATGTCCCGTGTTCAAGTTTTGATCCATCTGTAAATACAATTTCGTAGTGTTGATATTTCGCAAGGATGTGTTGAAAGCTATTTAGGATTCGTTTGGTAGGATGTACATGCTTATTAAATTTAGTAAGCTGCATATTACAACGCACGGGGTGGAGAGTCCAGGGGGACAAGGCCCCATTTAAACAGTTGGAAATTGGTGGATGGACGATGCTATATTCTTGGTATATTCAATTAATTCTTTCCTAGAATGGCAGAGTTATTCGGGGGTGAGTGAGGAAAAGGGATTGAAATTTGCGGGCGAAAATAACGTTTTTTATTGGGTGAGATTCAATTCAATGTACTTTTATTGAGTATTGTAATGTTTTTCTTATTTATTTAAACGTTTTTATACGACGGGTGGGATAAATACATACACACGGTACGTTCATTTACTTAATTTATTTATTCACTACACTATTCACTAATTTATATTATATACACAGTATATTCACTTACATTAATTTATATAAACACTTCACTACTTAGACTATTTACTTGTTCGCTGTTTATATCACGAGATCACTTTATAAACTGAACTTCTCCCGCTGGTCGGTCCTTTATATATCAGTGCCTTTTTTACTAGATACTTCTAGATTACAGCTTACACAAAAACAATCGGCTCCCTGGAATTTTCTAGATAAGACTGGTCACAAAAACAATGTCTAGATAAGATAGTCACAAAAAATCGGTAACAGCTCTAAGAAATCCCTGCGCATCCGCCAAAATGTTAACTTTCATACATGGCTTAGATAGAGTCGGATTCAGGGACTACACTAGTGTGCTATTTCGTAACATTACCCCCTCCTTAAATGGAAGTTCCTCCTGGAACTTTTGTATAGCCGAGACTGGATGTTTGAATCGGCAACTGGCCCCATTTCTACACTTTCTGATCTTATGGAAATAACAGGGCACCGTCTTCATGGGATACTGATAACGAAGGTTGTAGCTGCTAATTAATATCTGGACACCGGTATCTTGGAAGATCACCTCTACCATGTTCTTGATGACTCGCCAATCCAACTGGTTACTCGCTATCTTAGACATAGCCAGTTTCTTCACACTGGATTCCAACACATGGTCACGGAGGTTTCGAAGTGCTTCCCACACATCGCGGTAGGTAGATCGATCTTGAAATTAATTTTTAGTTACCATGTAGAAGATTCAATGTCTTGCCAGTGGCTGGAATCAAGTTTTTCTAATTGCTCGAACTTCTTTCGAAAGACAGTTGCCAATCCTCGTGCGTTCTTGATACGGGCGGGGATGTTGTATGCCAGTGAATAATCTTCCGGGGGAGTAAACAAATCTAGTTGATCTTCTGAAGTGACTCCATATCTAGCTTTCCCGGTACCTCCATACGCGCCCATAAATTCATCAAAGAAGGGTCAGACACATCTCGAATATGGTTTACTCCTTTCTCTATGTCATGGTCTCTTTCGAATGGCGCTAGTCGATTTTGGTGAACTACTTTTGGTTTTCCGTTGGGGATCTTGCTTATGCGATATATATCATCATTGATGCTTTTCTTGATTAGTTATGGGCCTTCCCAAGATTTTTGTAATTTTGGAGAAAATCCTTTTCTCCTCGTCGGGTTGTGTAACCATACTTTGTCCCCTTCTTTAAAACCGCCTACTGTGGCCTGCATGTCGTACCGACTTTTCATTCTGTCGCTGGCAACTTGAAGATTTGTTCCAACTACTTCATAAATATTGTCCAGCCTTCTTCTCAATTGGATCACGTAGTCTTCTCCCGCTAGATCTTCTCCAGGTCGACAGCCAAATTCCAGATCACAAGGAAGCCTCATTTCACGTCCAAACAGGATTTACGCAGGTGTTTCGCCCGTGGACTCATTGACGGCAGATCGATAAGCCAATGCAAATAGGGAAAGATACTGGTCCCAATCTCTGTGATGGCTGGAAACTACTTTGTACAGGTTTTTTCCAATAGTCCTGTTCATTCTTTCGACCATTCCATCTGACTGTGGATGTAATGCTGTTGGCCTGGTCTTCTCATTCCCAGCTTGTCGCAAATCTCCTGGAATAGATGGCTTTCGAAATTTCTACCATGGCCACTGTGGACTTCCAAGGGCACTCCATATCGGCTGATGAATATTTCACCAATAAATACTTCCACGACAGTTGTGGCCTATTGATTGGTATCGCGTAAATTTCCACCTACTTTGTGAAATAATCCATTATAACCAGGATGTATTTACCACCATTTTCTGTCGTCGGAAATGGTCCAGCGATGTCTAAAGCAATCCTTTCGAAAGGGATTCCAATATTATATTGTTTCATGGGTGCCTTTCTCTAGCGATGTGGTCCATTACTCCTAGTACAAATCGTACATTTCTTGGACCAGTCCTTCACATCGTCGGAGCTGTTCATCCAATAAAACCTTTCACAGACTCGCTGAAGGGTTTTCTTCACTCCCAGATGACCTCCCGATGGACTGTCGTGTAATTTCTTCAGTACCTCAGCTACTCTCGGGATAACTAGTTGTCTCTTCATCTTGGAACCACCATCGTTTTCAAGGACCCTTTTCAACAGCCCTTCTTCCAGGACAAGGGAGTCCCACTGAGCCCAATATGCATGGAGTGTCGGTGAAAATCTTGACACTTCTTGCCATGTAGGTCGCCGATTTTCTTCCCTCCATTGCCGAATCTTCTTTAGGTGAGGATCATTCTCCTGATCTTCTCTGCTCCTGGTGGGTGACCATTCTTCATTGACTACTGTAATTCTTGAAACTGCAACTTCCTTAGATTTCGACTTGTTGCATTGAGAATAGTATATAGGGCATGACCGTCTAGGCACCAATTTGGCTTTTCGGTGATTCACATCAGCTGGATGTTCAGCCCTGTCTGATTTACCCTGTGACTGGAGTTCTTGGATTGCAGGAGTCTTGGGGCGCTTAGACGGACTGCGTACGTGCTCTAGCTTGCCACACTTCTGGCATTTGATCTTCTTCGGCTTCTTTTCTGCCATACTCTTTATCAAATTGACGATCTGGTTCAGGATGTCTTCGTTACCTTCTTCTTGCATGGTCCTAAATTTGTTGTACCGCGAATTCTTCGTGGCTCCTTTGCATTTAAGAGGTTCTTGGTTTGCAGGAGTCGTAGGACGCTTACATGAACTGCGTGTATGCTCTAGCTCACCATAATTACAGCACCTGATCTTCTTTGGCTTCTTGTCTATCCTACCTTTCATCAAGTTGACGATCTGGTCAAGTCTGTCGTCGTCACCACCTTATTTCTGTATGGTCCTACCTTTGTTGTATCCCGAAGCCATCGTGGCTGCTTCATATTCAAGAGCAGCAGTTAATGCGTTATCTGCATATCGGTGTCACGTAAGCCATCAATAAAGGCCTGGATGCCCAGACATTCTATCATGTTCTCTGGTGCTGATGGATAAGCGAATCGAACTAGTCGGGGAATATCCACTTCATACTCTTGAAGGGTTTCGTCACGTTTCTGCCTTCGGATCTTCAGCTGGGATTAGTACAAGTGCTCTAGATGTTCGTGTTCATATCGAAAATATCCAACCTCTTCTTCAGCTGCTCGTAGTCATCCGTTTCTTCTATAGGTATAGTCTGAAGTACATCTAAGGCGTCTTTCCTAAGCGCGATAGTTAAGTTCACTGCCTTCTCCCTGTCGGACCAATTATGCACTCTAGCAGCAGCTTCAAACTGTTTCACATTATTGGTCCACGATGTCTTTCCGTCGAATGTTGGGGTCTTGACTCGTGCAAAACTGCCAATGTCTTCTATCCTGGAGTTCATTTCTGGCTTGCAGGATTTTATACTTTCAATCTTCTTTTCTTCTGCTGGCGTGTCTTGTGTTCTTAAATCTGCCATATTTCTCTCTAATTCCTTGATTTTCTCGTCCATCGTTGTCACCTGATTCTTAATCTTCTCGTCCATCGTTGTCATCTTATTCTCGATTTTCTCATCCATTTTTATCATCTTACTCTCGATTTTCTCACCATAATTACAGCACCTGATCTTCTTTGGCTTCTTGTCTATCCTACCTTTCATCAAGTTGACGATCTGGTCAAGTCTGTCGTCGTCACCACCTTATTTCTGTATGGTCCTACCTTTGTTGTATCCCGAAGCCATCGTGGCTGCTTCATATTCAAGAGCAGCAGTTAATGCGTTATCTGCATATCGGTGTCACGTAAGCCATCAATAAAGGCCTGGATGCCCAGACATTCTATCATGTTCTCTGGTGCTGATGGATAAGCGAATCGAACTAGTCGGGGAATATCCACTTCATACTCTTGAAGGGTTTCGTCACGTTTCTGCCTTCGGATCTTCAGCTGGGATTAGTACAAGTGCTCTAGATGTTCGTGTTCATATCGAAAATATCCAACCTCTTCTTCAGCTGCTCGTAGTCATCCGTTTCTTCTATAGGTATAGTCTGAAGTACATCTAAGGCGTCTTTCCTAAGCGCGATAGTTAAGTTCACTGCCTTCTCCCTGTCGGACCAATTATGCACTCTAGCAGCAGCTTCAAACTGTTTCACATTATTGGTCCACGATGTCTTTCCGTCGAATGTTGGGGTCTTGACTCGTGCAAAACTGCCAATGTCTTCTATCCTGGAGTTCATTTCTGGCTTGCAGGATTTTATACTTTCAATCTTCTTTTCTTCTGCTGGCGTGTCTTGTGTTCTTAAATCTGCCATATTTCTCTCTAATTCCTTGATTTTCTCGTCCATCGTTGTCACCTGATTCTTAATCTTCTCGTCCATCGTTGTCATCTTATTCTCGATTTTCTCATCCATTTTTATCATCTTACTCTCGATTTTCTCGTCCATCGTTGTCATCTTATTTTCGATATCTAATTCTAGGGACGAAATTTTAATTTCGACATCAGCAGGTAAGTTATCGGCAGAAATGTCGTTCTTCATAGTGGAAATCTTCTCTTCCACATTAGTAGAAATATCGT
Organism: Galeruca laticollis; assembly: GCA_963921935.1. Classification (NCBI taxonomy): domain Eukaryota; kingdom Metazoa; phylum Arthropoda; class Insecta; order Coleoptera; family Chrysomelidae; genus Galeruca; species Galeruca laticollis. Next base: position 157,987,688 of record OY998180.1, on the reverse strand, counting down.
TCTTCATAGTAGAAATATCGCTCTTTATAGTTGAAATCTTCTCGTCCATGTTAATAGAAATTGACGAGATTAAGGTGGAAGTCTCGTCATTGAATAGAAATGTTTCTGGATCCACGCCGTTACTCACCAGTGCCACTTTAAGTATTTCTACTAACTCACTCTTCTTACCGTACGTTTCCAACTCGCGATTTTCCAATTCTGCCTTTAGCTCAGTCACTTTCAAGTCACCTAGTCTCTTGGCCATTTTTACGTAGATATTTATTCATATTACCCCTCACCTGATACCAGTGTAATGTTTTTCTTATTTATTTAAACGTTTTTATACGACGGGTGGGATAAATACATACACACGGTACGTTCACTTACTTAATTTATTTATTCACTACACTATTCACTAATTTATATTATATACACAGTATATTCACTTACATTAATTTATATAAGCACTTCACTACTTAGACTATTTACTTGTTCCCTGTTTATATCACGAGATCACTTTATAAACTGAACTTCTCCCGCTGGTCGGTCCTTTATATATTAGTGCCTTTTTACTAGATAATTCTAGATTGCAACTTACACAAAAACAATCGGCTCCCTGGAATTTTCTAGATAAGACTGGTCAAAAAAAATGTCTAGATAAAATAGTCACAAAAAATCGTAAACAGTTCTAAGAAATCCCTGCGCATCCGCCAAAATTTTAACTTTCATAAATGGCTTAGATAGAGTCTGAATCAGGGACTACACTAGTGTGCTATTTCGTAACAGTATTGTAAGCTAAGTAGCCCTCTGCGTAAGTTTAGAGGCATTTTTCCTGACTCTACAAGAATGCTTTCTCTTGGACTTGTGTAAAATGCTCCTGTTGCTCCCCTTAATGCTGTGCACTGGACGACATCAAGTTTTGTTAATTCTTTTTTTGTTTGCTGATGCAAATACTATTGCTCCATACTCTAAGTGGGATCGAACGAATGTTTATAGATATTTAGAGGAATATTTCGGTGGCTTCCCTAACTTACGTTTGATAATAGTTTTAATATGTTGACACCTGAGAGACAAGATGTCTTAATTTGTTCTGAATGTGATTTCCAATTAAGAATATCATTCCCAAATATTTCATTGACGACCGTCATTTTCTGATTATTAATCGTCAGATTTGGCAATAGTGCTTTGTTTCGACGAGCGAATAGGATGCACTTGGTTTTTTGTGTCGATAGCTGCCATCCATAAATCTTTGAAAGTATTTTAGAGACAGCCACTTGCATATTGTTTTGAATTGTTTTTATGCTATTACGTCTCATGTAGCGTATAGGCTGGCTTGTACTGGTGCTGCTATTGTTCAAGTAATATCATTAATATCTTCAAGGAATAAGGTTACACTTAATATAGATGTCTGAGGTGTTCCGTTTACTTGAACATGATCCTCTGGAAAAGTTCCTTTGATTCAAAATTAAAATGTCTAGCTTCCAGAAAATTATTGATAAAATTAAATATGTTACCTTGCAATCCTTTTGATGCAAACCATTTAAGTATTCCATGTTTCCAAACAACATCATAAGCCTTACTGATATCAAAAAAACTTGGCAAACGCATTTGTTTATTTGCAAAACTCTCATGATCAAATGATTCAAGTTGAATTAAATTGTATGTTGTAGACCGATTTTTCCGGAAACCACTTTGTATATTTGTCAAACAGTTAAATTTTTCCAAGAATCGCATGAATCATCTATTTATTATTTTTACTTTTCCGCCCAACCTTTCAATATGCGAGAAAAGTATTGGTTTACCCCAAAAAAAGTTGGAAATTTGAAAAAAAAATTGAGTTACTTTTACGTTTTCCATCAACAACAACACGAAAAAACGGTTTTTAGAAAAAAAATCCTGTGTGTATGTTGTCGTCGTCGTCGTCGTCGGCCACTTTTCCTTACAATTCTTGTTAGCACGATACAGCCTCCGGAGTGCAATAAGTCAGCAATTTTATGATTGAATATTGTTAAGGAGATGTCACAGATGAACCCTATTGATTTTCAGTTCACCAGAGCCAGTACAACGGGTGCTATGGTACTTGAAGTACGACATTTTGTCATTTTTTGCGAAATGTCAGTTGGTTAGCACGATACAGCCTCCGGAGTTCAACAAGTCACCAATTTTATGATTGAATATTGTTAAGGACATCTCACTGATGAACCCTATTGATTTTCAGCTCACCAGAGCCAATACAACAGGTGCTACAGTACTTTAAGTATGATATTTTTGTCATTTTTGGAGAAGTTTCAGTTTGTTAGCACGATACTGCCTCCGAAGTATATACAAGTGATCAGTTTTATGATTGAATATTATTCAGAGCGTTTCAAAGATGAACACTATTGATATTCAGCTCACTAAAGCCAATACAACGGGTGCTATGGTACTTGAAGTACCAGATTTTTGTCATTTTTGGAGAATTTTCAGTTTCTTAGCACAATACAGCCTCCAGAGAGTATACGATTGATCAATTTTATGATTGAATATTGTTCAAGTGTCTCACAGATGTACCCTATTGATTTTCAGTTGACTGGAGCGAGTACAGCGGGTCCTATAAATCCAGATATACTAAATTTTTGGTTATTTTTGGAGAAATACATCCCCCGAAGTGTATACAAGTAACAATTTTATGATAGAATATTGTTCAGGGTCACAGATGCGGAAAAGTTAGTTTTAATCTTTAAAACCGTTTATTTCTAGTAATTTACACATTGTGCATTCTAGGGCTATATGTCGATGGAAGTTAGGATCCGATTTATGAATTAGCGGTTTTAGTCTTGGAATAATTGTTACCTTGGACCATGCAGATAGAAATATATTATATAGGTAGATTTGGTTGAATATGTGTAACAGATATTGTGTACCCTTATTAGGTAGGTTGTGGATAAAAGCAAAGGGTGCATTATCTGGTCCAGGTGAAGAATTTTTACAACTTGACATCACAAAGTTCTTCTATTTGTATGGGATAATTTATACTTGGTTGTGGATTAACTTGGAATTGGATATTTTCTATTTCTTTGATTTGTTTAAACTATTTCATGAAGTTTGTGTCATTACTATTTCTTTCGTATATATCTGCGAGAGTATTTGCTATTTCTAGATGTTGGCTGTAGATATTATTGTGATGAACTAGCTGATTGATACTATAGTTGTTGTATGAAGCGCCTTTTATTCTTCGTATTTTGCCCCAACAGTAGTGTTGAACTACGAATAAAAGAAACGTACTTGATCCATGAGTCCTTTTTGCTTTTTATTATTGTCCTTCTAGCTTTAGCACGTAGTTCTCTAAATTTTAGTAGATTTTCATTTCTTTTGTATTGATATAAGGCATTGTAACTAGCTTTAATAGCTTCATAACAATTTTGGTTCCACCATTGAACAGGTACTTCTAATCAAGAATATGTTCTTCTATATGGTTAGAAAAAGTTCCCAGTTTGCGTGGCTGATTTTCCATTTTGGAATAAAATTGTTTTGTTCGGTGTGTGTACTCTTTATTGTGATGGGCATACGAACACTGCCGAAGGGGTGTTTCGAAGGACATTTTTGCACTCAAAGAGGTAGAGAGAGGTCTAAAGTACTACTGCTTCAACTTCGTGAGTCAAAGTATGTTTTACTGTCAACATTTAGTGGAAATAGATTGTTACTGTCAAAAGCTTTCTATGACGATTCCCTTAGGCTTTGTAGATTCAAATCACCATAAACTGCTATGGCTGTTAAATTCTCATATAATTAATCTGGATTTAGGGATCTGGTTAATGATGTACTTCAGTTCGGGAACAGAGAAGGCTTTATTAGGAGGTATGTAGAAATTGGTGATGTAAAATTTGCAGAAACTTTGTATTTCCACTGGACATGTTTCAAAGCTGTTTTGTACCGTTTTTATTTATTTGCATTCAAGGAACTCATGAACAAAAGTGCTACCCTCCACTTGCTTTGTTGGCATCCTTTTGGATATGGTGAAAAGCTTTATAGTGTTTCTGTGAAATTAGTTTCCTGGAGACATGTTATTGAAGGATTGTGCTTATTGATTAATACTACTAATGTTATTAGAATGATGCGTCAGTAAGCAACTAGTTAACTACGTAAATAAATACAATATAAGTCATTTTGGTTTCAGAAAAAGTCAGTACCACTGATGCAGTTTTTGCTTTGATAGAAAACATTCATGAAATCTTTGAAGCTAAACAACATCCACTTGGTATATTTTGTGCATTATTAAAAGCTTTCGATTTTATTATGCAATTAGAGGAATACCACATAGTTGGTTCCAATCTTACCTGTTTAATAGAGAAATGTGTATAAAAATTAACCAAACCGTAAGAAATGAACGTGAGCAATTTTGTTCGAATTTTACGGCAGTTGAATGTGGATTACCGCAGGGGTCCGTTTTAGGACCAACATTGTTCTTAATATATATAAACGACCTAATTGCCAAATTCCCTACCACATACGTTTCTATTTTGCAGATGACATTAGCATAATCATTAAAGGCGAGGATTCTGACTCACTACGTTCCTCGAGTACAATTATGACCTGAATATCTGATTGGTTCCTCTCTACTAAATTACCATTGAACGTTAGGAAATTACGAATTCTAGTTGGTCATGACAGTATTAACTCCGTGAATAACGTAAAATTTTTGGGAATCCACGTTGACAGCCATTTAAACTGGAACTTTCATATAAGTCAACTTAATAATTCGCTTAGTAAATCTATATTTGCAATACGTACAATAAAACAAAACACGAATTTATATGTAGCAAAAACTATTTTGCATATTTTCACAGCCTAATGCAATATGGGATAAAATTTTGGGGCACTTCGGTATCTGTGGGGAGCGTATTTACAACCCAGAAAAAAGCTATAAGGGCGCTTTATAATTTAAAACATAAAACATCATGTAGAACATATTTTAAAGACAGTGGTATCATGACTATTATAAACATGTATATATATATACATATATATATATATATATATATATATATATATATATATATATATATATATATATATATATATATATATAATGTCTGTATTCATAAAAACAATATCAACAGCCTAGACTATCTGATATATAATGTTCGTAAACAAAATATTAACTTAGCAAATTATAACTATGAGAGTATCTGAAATGGACAGTTGTATTCTGGAATCAAAGTATATAATCATCTTCCAGTGCATATGAAAATGCTTACAAATAACAAATTTAAAAAGAAAATTAAAAATTTATTACATAAGCTTGTTTTCTATACTCTACAAGAATATTTTAACACAAATTTTACTTGACAATTGTATTACCGACGCTTCGGCTATAATCACGCTATTATTAAATTGTTATGTTTTATAAATTGTATTGTGATTTTGTGGAATAGTAAAAAAATGCTCTTTTGAGGGAAAGACTTGTTCTTCAAGAGTTGTACTTCTTTTGGTGTTTTCTGGAAGTTTGAAATCAGTTTGAGTTCTTGTTGAAGCCTCCTGCTTGTTAATTATTGTCCCTTGATGATTGAATTCTTTTTGAACATTTACTGATTCATCATCGGTTGGTTTTGGTGTAGATTGAAGAATGTCCGTCAGGTTGATTCGAAGTTTTTGGTGAAGGTTCGTGAAGTGTATTGGGGATCACTGTAATTTTTGCTGTTTGTTGTGGTTGCCGTAGAAATGGCTTGTGACGATGCTGTTTCATTAGGGGAGGATGTACTTATTTAAGTCAATGATGTACACTAAATAGCTAAGTGTCCAGGTTGTTTGCATTTCAAACAGGTCAGGTCATCACTTGATGGAAATATTCTGTAGGTGGTGTTATCAGATGTAAGATTTAGCGACTCTGGAATAACAGTAGCAGTTGGAAGAGTGGAGGTATAAACTTGGCCGGCGGAAACTAAGGACATGAGGGTATTCGGAGTAGGGATCTTACTATGAAGGAAGTTGATTAGGGATAATAGCTTTAGGCCTAAGTGTTTAAGTTAATCTTTTATTAGTGCATATGGGATTGATGGACACACATTGGATAGAATTAGATGTACTGCAGGAGTTATGAGACGTCTAGCCGGAATGAATTGGTCGTTATCATTATTATACCACCATTTTTCAGAAAAGTGTTAACAACTTCAGTAGATGAAAAGAAGACGCAAATCCTATTATTAGACATTTTGGAGCAAAAAATTATGTTTTTAGGCCAATTAACTTTCCTATGGCAGTTATGTAATCTGCGAAATTAATATCTGTAACATTTGAAATGATAGCTTGTTTTTATCTGGAAATATGGGACGGATATATTGTCTAGTCACTCTTGCATAACTATTGGAGGGTACAGATGCAGTATGGGTATTGGAGGAACTCTTATGGGCCCCCGGTCCTAGTTCATTCATTTTAAATAAATACAAGTTATGTGGGTCATGTGTTCCTGACTACAAACCAGTCTTCACTAATTGATGTTAATAGATCGCTGATAGTAAAATCTTTTTTGTAGAGTTGACAAAAATGACAATATAAAGTAACTTGAATTTGTTTGATCTGTTATGAATTTATAGTATTGAGTAACTCACAGATGTTGTCTTTCTTCTGTTAAAAAACACAAATATACTTTTAAAATTTTAAATATACATTAAACCACTATTTTAGCAAGATTTATTCAGAGTAATTAAACTACTGCTAATCATATTCTTGCCAGAACCGAACTCCAGACCTTCAATTAGTACTTAATATAGTCTATTTCTTAATGTCTGACAGCACAGTAGCCTCATTAAATATTCAAATAGAAAATTATCTCTTACAGAGTGATCCTAAGAATTTTACAAGTAAATACTAAAATTCTAATGCAAAACAAGTAGGTGTCTGTATTGGTTATCTGTACATCCCTGTTTCAGCTTAAAATACAATATGGTAATAAAACTGAACAATTCCAGCAAAAGGATAAACAGTGCGGCAGTGGCGGAGATTACGATATTAGTTCATTTTGCTTATTTAATTAGATTCGGTCAACATTACAGTTGAAATAAAATTCATTCATTTAGGCCTATTAACAAGTTACATTTTCATTTTTATTAAATTAAATAATCAAAGAAAATATAGTTTAATTCTCATAATTCAAATTTATTGACAATGAATTAATGTATATTAATTAAAGTAAACATACCATTTATAGGAAATATAAAATTCAATCTATAGTATCATCCTCTTCGCTGGCCATACAAGAATCATCCGAAGACTCGTCGAGAGAGATCACTATCGGTTCTATAGTTTGTTCTATGAGGTTATCTAAAACCCACATTTTCTCTTCCTCTTTAATTATATGATTCACAGCATCTCTCCAGTTCTCTTCAGTTATTGTTGTCAATGAGTACTTCATGAGTTCACGAACATCTTTCATTTTAAATGTTTTATTATGTCTAGCTACATAACCTTTTATTTGGGCCCATATTAACTCTATCGCATTTAATTCACAATGGTATGGCGGCAAACGAAGCACTGCTATCCCACGATTCTTGGCTATTTCATCAATAACAAACTTTTTAAAATGTAGCTTGTGATCCGAAGCAACCTTTAAAAGTTCTTTTTTCAACATATCATCTTCAAATGGTATATCTTTTACGATTAACCAGTTTCTAATATCAGCTTTTCTCCAAGGTTTGAATACTTTTGTCCTGCCATATTTTTTTCACTGAATGTCCTTCATTGAGCCATGTCTCATCTAGATGATAGATTTGTCTTCCCTCCTGTCTTTATTTTCGGATATCTCGTAAATACTGGTGTCTCCAACATATTATTTCTTCGTTGTCGATTAGCACTGATTTGCGGCTTTGCTTCTCCCAAGTAAAATTTAATTTGTGTAATATTTTCCACAAAGTTTTTCGCCCTATGTCAGGCAAATTCTCGTCCTCCTTCACCATTCTTAGAATTCTGTCAAGGGTTGGGATCTCTTTTTTAAAATTTTTAAAATATAATTCATGTAGGTTTCGTCTTATTGTATTTTGCATATGTTCATCAAGGTCAAATGGTTTTCTTCCAGTTGGCTTTTTAGGTGGAGATATATTTTCATTTTTCCTCTCTCTTAGAAGCCTGTAAATAGTAGATTCACTAACTCCTGTCATATTGGAACATGTCGAAACTATATTTCTAACAGTAGCAGCCGGCATTTGATGTACAACAGCATCATGCACATTTTACACTACAGTCTTCGTTTGTAAGCTAAGCACGCTCTTACACTATACTGGGGTAAAACTTGAAGACATTTTTCACAACACAGTTAACACTTATGGAACATAAGCACTGGGGTAAAACTTGAAGACATTTTTCACAACACAGTTAACACTTATGGAACATAAGCGACTCTAAGCAAAACAAATTATACAAATTTGGGCGAGACCAAGTTTCACCGTATATACCGGCAAAATTTCTAAGTAGTCATTGGGACAATCCCTAGTAGGACCCTATTGTAATGTTTCTTGGAAATGTTATCAACATTTCAAAAATCAGAAAGTAATTATCTGGAGAATGAATTGATAAATGGTTTGTTAATATGTCTCCCAAGAATTGACCTGCTTCAAATTCTCAAGATAATTAATGAAATATTCAGTCAGAATAGTTGCGTTACAAGATTATTTCAAAAATAATTAATTGTTTTAACTGTATGTACTCTACAAATGTATGAAGGTCAGTTAGTTGTTTTAACTAACCCAATTTACATTTATAAATATTACCTTTATATATCAGATCGGGTATAAAATTAAATAGTAAATACATTCCTTAGACCTTAGATGAACTGTGACGCTTATGCTTTACTACCTGACTAGCATATGTGACCTTTTCGCGTGCTGTCAGTCAATAAGAAACAGACTATAAAACAATATGACGTATTAAAAAAGTCAATATGCAGTTATCAATAACTTGCAATTTTTAATTTAGGTTTATGCCACATATGATGAAGCATTTTTTTAAATTATAATCGACGTTATTACCGACTATTACGGACATTATGTATTTATATAAAAATTAAACTATTTTACGTGGTTTATAATAAAATATTTTAGGCGGACCTTCAAAAAGCGTCGTCGACTAAATTATGCCAAGCTCAACCTAAAATGGTGGATAAAAATACACAATACGAAAAATTCACAAGTTCCAGACTCACGGATACTCAAGATCTGACAATTGTAAAGAATGTTAGTTGCGAGGCGAAAGAAGAAAAAATAGAAACTGTTAACGCTGGTTGCAATACTGTTACAGACTTAACAATTTGCTTAAAGTGTGACAAGGAAAAAGAGAATTTCAAAAAAGATGGAGGTAGTCCAACACCATCTAGAATACCTAGGCCTCAAATTCCCACGACACCTGTGGAAAATAGAAAGTTTAGGAGGCAAGATACTTATACCAAAGTGTATTCGCCCACTGAGAAAACGTCACCAATTAGTTCAAGGTACGTTTTATCGTTAATTTATATATGTAATTAAAGAAATATTTAATATTCTTGAATGTTATTAATAAGTACAGTTATGTTTGAGTTATTAAACTATTAGACGATGTGGCAAAAAATGTTTCATCGACGTATATATATAAAACTATTTTCTGTGATCTGTAATTTGAACAGTTCTAAAGCTGTTTGTAAATTTCATTCGTATATTTTAAACTAGATTATTTAACAGTAGTACCTGGAACGGGGGGTCAGGCATTGACCCCAGTTTATTTTTCGTAGCATTACTTACCTATTTTTACTTTATATTTAAAAATCTTTGAAAACTTTTATTTTACATATCTGTTCAACCCGTAGACACTCGATTTGATTGAATTGATAAAATATTTGACTGCGCCGAACGCCAATGAAGAGAATTTGCCAATTTATAGATCTGCGTTTTCACACTGCTGCATAAATGTATAAGATTTCATGATCAAACTACTCGAGGTATTCGAAAAGAATATAACTTTGCTGAAGCAAGAGATGTATGGGTACGTGTCACAGGCCAATTTTCAGACTTTTTGGCTCCTTCAGAGTCAGTTGTGATAGACGAGGGCTTATAACATTTCATGGCAGATGCAAATTTTCTTTATACATTCCTACAAAACCCGGTAAATACGGAATTGAAACTAATTTCCTCTGTGTCTCAGAAAACTACTATTGATTTGCTGTAGAACCATACGCAGGAAAAGTGATCAATAAGCTCAAAGATTACAATACTGGCCCTGAGGTTGTGAAACGCTTTGTCACATCAGCAAAATAGTGGGCATAACAGAAAATATGTCCCAGCTGGAATGAAGTCGCAGGCTTTGAATTGTCCGTCTCCTGGCAATATTCGTTTTGCCTTCCGGGACTGTGAAACACTTGTAAATTATGTGACAAAAAACGCAAGTGCAAAATAACAAGCCAGAAATCATTTTGTACTATAACTACACAAAAGCCGGCGTAAATACGCTTGATAAATATGTGTTAGAACATACAGCTCTCGGCGAGGCACCAATGGCGGTTTTTTTCAATTTGATCGATATAGCGGCATACAACTCTTACATTCTTTTCACAAAAGCTAACGAGAGCTCGGCAAAGCAGTATCCGAAACGAAAATCCAGGAGAAAAGTGTTCCTAAAATGATTAGGTAAAGAGTTGTGTCCAATTAACATTAACATATAGCTGTTATGAGAATTTTTGGGTTTGAATGTCACCAGGAACTGCCCACGACAAGACGTGTTCTTCGTAGAGAAACAATCGGCAGAGCTGCTGGGGCGGCAGTGCAAAAAATTCCCAAAAAGGTAGATGTTTTATTTGTCCAAGGTTGGCTGATAGAAAATATATGAAGGCATGTTCTAATTGCGAAAAGTATATTTACCCTAGGCATATGGCCAGCGAACAAATTATCACAATTAGAAATTGTTGTTAATAATTTTGTAATATGATTCATTGGACTGTATTTGTAGGACTAGTTCGACCACTTCTAACGTTAAATAAAAATAATCCTTTGACAAATAAAACTTTACTGATATTTAATGTACAGGAAACGAAATAAATTTAAAATGAATACAAGAGTTGTAAAATACGTAAAAATTGAAGCGCAACGGCTCGCGTGCTAACTTGCTTAAATGTTCTGTCGTACTGGTGAGCTGGAATTTCTGTAACGACAGCGTGGTATATTATAGTACCTTAGAGTAATAATAAACATAGAGATGGCTATTCATTCATAAACACGTTTATTTTTGCGGCCAACAATTCTAAACGCCAGTAGTGAAATAATGAATGAATTACAAAAAGTGGGGATGGTATTGTAGACACATGGCCTTTGTAATTTCGGCTGCTTTTCTGACAAACTTGGCACCGACGAACCATGATAATCCAAAAACATTAAATTAATTAACATAAAAGTTTATTTTGTCACTAAAAGTCTTGAAAAACACATCAAAACTAAAGAACTAAATGTTTAGTCTCTAGTCGTAATGGCGATCGTATAAACAAACCACGTTTGACATTATTTACTACAATACTACGGCAATTCGAAATGATCGTCGATCACACTGTGACGATATTTGCATCTCTCTTTATATGGTAATTAAAGAAGGACAAAACTACTACATAGATTACTAGTGACACATTAAACAGGTACTGAAATTTTGAGCAATGTTGCCACTTTTAGTTACAGCCATCTAAGGACACAACAAATACTTGTTTAAATTTTTTGTAAGAATATGCCTTTATTAAATAAAATTCAAGTATTATTAATTAATTTTAAAAGCAGCGACTCAAATGCATAAATTAGTATGACTTTTTTTTATTTGCATAACTTTTTAACACATTTTCAATTAAACTTCTAATTTAATTTTTCCTGCAACTAAAGAGACTTTGTAAATATGGCAAAGCAGTGGAAGTGTCCGCAAGTGGGCTTAGAATGTGACTCGATGTTTGGTGCAAGAAAAAATCAAAACAAACATTTCTATTTTATTTGTTAATCTGAGAATAGTACAACCAGTCAATAGTACCCCGCTACACCCCACTACTTCGGAGAACTTCTTCTTGTAGAGGTACTGAACAATTGTACCAACGAATCATATTTGGGTTTTAATTAAAATATTTTTTACTGAAATTCTAAATAAAAATGAAATGATTTGGTTATTAAAATTTATTTTAATTAGAATCCTTGATTTTGCAACAATGTTTGTTGATATTAGATATAAATTCGACTTCAAGAAAATCTGGGGTTAGTCGCTAACTCCCCTATTCCGAGTTCAAGAGAACTTGGAGGTGGTCGCTGACCCCCTGTTCCATATTCTCAGGGGATCCCAGTGCGACTGTTAAGAGCGAATGAATTTAGAATCAAGCTAACGCTCGGTACTGATCGTCGTGTATGAGCTAGTTAAAAAAATTTGAAAACTAGTCTATATGTTTCTTAAAGGTCTATTTTCCAAAACTCCTCCATCATTGCCATATTATCCAATAGGCTGACTAGGCTATAGCCTAGGGCGCCGTGAAAGAAATAGGTGCCGACTGACCGGACTAACCACTAATGATAGTCACAATTCGTGCAAATTATTTTTACTGTATACGTATTTTTCTCGTGGAGATCGAATGTGTTGTAAGGCACCAATATTACAAAATTTTATTGACAACATTAGTGAATAGAGACATCATTATTTCAGTTGGCCGGGTTTGAATACTTGGATAGAATGAAAAGCACCGTTTTACATCCATATATTTTGATTATCAATGTGATATTGTGGTAACTATAGACAAATCTCTTTTTGCTGATTTGCGGCAGTGACGGGATGCCGCCAGAGATAAATATGCTAATATGCAAAGTACCGCCACGTGCGCCTTGCGCTCGCCAAAACAAAAAAAACCGACAAAGGGTGATTGGAAGCGCAACATCAAAGTTTACAAAAAAAATTGGTAAACCTTGGAAACATTTATTTTAAAAATTGAAGGTAGTCAGTTGAGTTAGTTCAGTCGCTGGCAGTAATCGAGTAATCGTCAATTAAAATAATATCTATCAGTTGCGGTATTTTTGTCTTCTTTATAATTTTATCGAAAACAATGAGTGGAAGTGGAGGAAGTAGAAAACTTAGTGGGTGGGAAAGGAAGAAGGCTGAAAAAGAAAACCAAGAAAAACTGGAGAAGTTATTGAAAAAAATACCAAAATTAAATTCTTTTTTTTTGTCAACCTGTTCGAGATACGGAAGCCGATGCAGATAATGAACAATAATCAACTCTCAGTAATGATGATATTATGGATAGAGGTAAGCAGATAATTGAATAACGCTATGTAAGAATGTAATTTTTATTTTTGTATCCTCTAGAAACCGCAATAAACTCATGCAATTCTGATACTGATGAAGTTCAGGACTGTGCATCTTCATCAAGTAATCCTCAAGAAATGTTAGAATTATTTTCAAAAGTCGATTTCACCGACCCAGCTGGATGGGCTATAACCGAAAGTTTCATAAATTACATTGTAATGAACCCATCTGTAATTGTACAAGAAATTTCTAAAATGGATTTCCAAAAATCGAAACGAATTTATGATATTCATAGTAGATTTCCTTCAAAAAAATATGTTTTTCAAAACATTGCACAACGGGGAAACTGTACGTCGTCAATGACTATTATATTCAGCACTAACAGGAAATGTTTATTGTTTGTATTGTGAATTATTTAACCGGACAAAAACGAATTATTTCACGACTGGATTCAACGACTGGAAAAATACCCATCGAATTTCTGAACATGAAAACTCTTCTGAACACTGTGAAAATGCGAAGGCGTATATTGCGCGATCAAATGTCTTAGGGAAAATAGATACCGAAGTTCATAAGCAGTACCTTGCAGGAAGATATTACTGGGTTAACATACTTAAACGAGTAGTTGCAGTTATCAAATTTTGGACATCGCGTGGCTTAGCATTTAGGGGTTCTAGTGAAATGTTTGGAGCTATTTATAACGGCAACTACCTAGGTTCATTAGAGCTTTTAGCAGAATTCGATCCGTTTCTGAAAACCAACATTGAAACAAAAGGCAATCCAGGAAAAGGAAATGTTTCTTATTTGTCATCAACTATTTGTGATGAATTTATAAAACTCATGGCGGTTGATCTAAGAGAACAATTTGCATCAGAAATAAAAAACACGAAATATTTTGCAATAATCATAGATTCTACACCCGACATATCCCATACTGACCAACTTACTGTTGTTCTCAGATATGTAATTGAAAATGGTTCGGTAGTAGAACGATTTATTACATTTGCTGCTAAGGTAGGGCATGCTTCAAGTATGGAAACAGCAGTTTTGAAAGTTTTAGAACATATGTCATTAGACATACAGAACTGCAGAGGACAATCTTACGATAACGCTAACAACATGTCTGATCGATATTCTGATTTGCAAGCTAGAATCAAGGAAAAGAACAAATTGGCAAAATTTATACCATGTGATGCCCATTCACTGAATTTAGTAGGAACCTGCACTGCAGAGTGTTCTCCTGTTGTAAAAAATTTCTTCTTGTTTGTGGAAGAAATATACACTTTCTTTTCAGCATCAACCTATAGGTGGAAAATAATGAAAGAGTATTTAACACGTAACAGAACTGTGAGTGGGTCAGAACTACATCTGCCTAAAAAACTTTCAGCTACTAGATGGTCAGCTAGAGTCGATGCCTGCACCGCTCTTTATGGCAGTTACAATGCTTTTAAAGAAGCTTTGAATTTTATTGTGAATGATACCTCGCAAGCACCTAAAACAAAAGCTGAGGGGAAGGGTATATTGCAAAAAATGTTAAGCTTGGAGACTGGTATTATACTCTCTTTCTGGAGAGATATTTTAATTCAATTCCACAAAACAAGCCAGTCTTTGCAATAGCAAAGTATGGATATAGTGACAGCCGTTCAACTCTATAAATCATTAACTCACTTTATTACGGAAATGAGAACCACTTATAACAAATACGAGGAAAGCGGTAAAATGTAGTACCTATACGTTGAATTCAAAAAGGAAGAAAAAAAGGAAATGTTTGCCAGGAGAGAGTGATGTTGGAGAAACTACTTTTGATGGTAGGACAGATATGGAAGTAAATATGTTCTACGTGGTTGTAGACAATATAGTATCAGAACTCGAGAGGCGAAAAAATTTGTACGATGAAATCAATGGATCTTTTGGTTTTCTTACAAACTTAGAAAACACCGAAGACAATATAATAAAAGAAAAGTGCAGACATCTTCAAGGAATTTATACTAGAGATTTGGATTGTAATTTTGAAAATGAATGTGTACAATTCAAATATTTTATTCAAACTCTGGACTCACCTAACTCTGAGAAAAAAACATCAAAAACTATGTCATGGTTGCAAACACTCCGCAGCAGAAATTTAATTTGTACGTTTCCCAACATGGACATTATTTTAAGAATATATCTGTGTCTTCCAGTGACGAATTGTACAGGCGAAAGGTCCTTCTCTGTGTTAAAACAAGTAAAAAATTACTTAAGAAATTCTTTAACAGACGATAAAACTGCTGACTTCTCAATATTATGTATAGAATGTGAGGCACTAAAAGAAAGAAATTTTGACGATATCATACAAAAATTTTCAAGTATTAAGTGTCGTAAAATCCACCTTTAAATAATAGATTTATACATTTTCACAAATACATATATATTTTGTGAAACGCGTTTTATTTTACTTGTATTTATATTTTTACTTTCCTAGTTTAGAGGCGCCAAACTGATGTCAGCCTAGGGCGCTCTAATGTCTTAATCCGGCCCTGTCCTCCATGGTATTTCTTCGTCACACATCAGGAAATTAATTTCAAACAAATTGTAATATTAAGAATAATAGCTACAAGTATATTTTCCTTACGCGACCAGAATTGTAAAGGAGTTATACAGATGATCATTTTAAAGAGGTAAATTGATCGAAAAAAGGACGACCAAGAAAAGTTACAACAACAAGCCCTACAACAATGAGTTGCCTATTTGAAAGGCAAAGTTTCAAGACTTGCAGAAAATATGTATTGATCTTACAATACCTAAGCTTTAGAATAACTACTACAGACCTTTAAAATGCAGCAAAAAAATTCGGGACTGTTTGTCACAGCCGAATGCGTTGGAAAATGACTCGGACGAAAGTGATTAATTTTTTTCTTAAGTTACCACATTTTTTTACTTTTTAGCTGAGTATTACGATTTATTTCGTGTTTTTTGTTATTAAACGTGTTTGCAAAAACTAAATGGCTTTCATTTTTCTGTTTAACGAAACTAAATTTGTTTAAAATGTGCAAAAACACGAATGAGTTTTTTTCCAAAAAAAAACTGAATATATCCAAAAGTTTGTTAGGCAACTTAAATTGGTCAATACTTCTACTTATTGCAGAAAATATTTAAAATCGCGAAAAAACTTTATTTTTCCCAATAATTACAAACTTGAAATGCAATTATCTCAAAACTATAGTTTTCCACATTCATGGTTTTTGCACGGGACCGACGATATTGATTTATATCAACTGGTGTGGCTTATTGATTTTTATCAAAGATTCGTAGGCTCTGGGAACCCACTTATTTTTTAGTTATGTAGCCACAAAATATAATTAGCTACACATGCCATAGACATTAGTTCTTATTTTAATCATTGCCTGACATCTAATATCTAGGGTATAAATCAATTTATCATTTTCTGATAAAAGGCGCCGTTGCACAGGCGCAGTTTTAGTTGTAAACAGAGCTGGTTGAGGAAAACATAATGATTTTTATGTTACTCCAAAAAAGTGAAACAAGATCAATAATGCCCACACCTAATGTTATTGGTATTATTTTATGAATATACTTTCAAAATAACTCCATTTCAAGTGGTAGGATCACCACATTCATTCCTTTAATGAATTATTCTTAGTCATATGGGGTAGAATATATTATATATAGAAGTAGAGCCCACTAAACCAATGGAGTTATTATAAACAAGCTTAATGGAAACTGGATACTAGCAGCACAGATCGGAAAATATGGCATAATAAGAAAGAGGCTTTTGCCCGGTCTTATTGAACTTTATAATACTTGTTACAGCAGGACATCAATATTTTGAAACCTGCCCTGAGGTAGGGTAGCCAAATTAAAATAGGATGCGCGTTAACTTGGTCAAAACGTTTATTTGCCAGTTTGTTTTGTTATGACTTGAAAATATTGAAATTATTTTTTTCTAATGTTATCGTCTATGGATAGGAACCAAAATGCACATTGCTCCTACATGCATAAACATATTCTGCTCACAAGGTAATGTTTCAAAGCTTATAAGTATTTTTAGTAGTACATTTTTCACACATCAATTTATTTTATAAATTAAAAAGTGAAATATTTATGTTAGCATTCGTTGAGAGTTTTTAAGAATTGTTGCTAAATAGTTGTTTGAACAATAGGACACTACATAAAATTGTTCTACTGTAATTGTTATTCTATGTAACGAAATATCTAGTGTTTTAATCGTTTCTAGTTGTATATTTGTTTTATTTCCCCTATTTGTCTTTTCAATACTTTCTTTTAGCGAAATGTTCAGTCTCCCATGTGACATGCTTCTGAAATATTAATGTTTTTTGCCTGTATCCTGTGTTTTTGCTAATTTAGAATAATATTAGACATTTTTATTTTCTATCTTTTTCACTATTTGTGTGTATACTTAACTTTTATATACTTGTTAATTTTGTGGCTAAAAATTGTCTGAAATAATATCTAAAAAATTACCAGTGAGGTTTAGGTAAAGCAGCAATAGAAAGAGGAAAAGAGTCGAATTAAATTTCTTGATGGCTTAATAGTTGCAGATTTGCACAATATTAGAACTAATTATTATGTATAATATTGGATTTTAAATAACTGTGATATATTTTTTTTTCAGATTATCTGGATTAGATTTATCCCCAAAAGTGATCTCAAATGATACAAATCCATTAGACAAAGTCAAAACTAACCTCACGCTTGGAGATACAGTCTCACATGCTCAAAATGGTGTCAATTCCTTAGCTCCCATTACTAAAGTTCAAGTTCAAGAGATTACACTGCCCACATCAGAATCTACCATTTACCAACCCATTGCACAAAGTTATAACAGAAAAAAGTAAGTTTAATTAAATACATCGTTTTTCTGTATTGCTAATGCATCAATTTGTTTTTACAGAGCTGTGCCAAGTAAAGAAATGCAAGGTGCTATGAAAGTTCTAAATGACGCTCTAATGAAAATGCCTTCCAAAAATCTCAAAAATCCCACTGCAGTTAACATAGTTCAAACAGAATGGTTTAGAGTTTCCAGTTTAGTTACCGCAAATCCGTTAGATGTAGAAGATTATCTGGATGCTCTAGAAGATATGTCCAGTTTATTATTAGAATATGTAGTTAACATGAGTGATTCTAGTGGCAATACCGCAATGCACTATGCTGTTTCCCATGGAAACTTTGACGTAGTGTCTATTTTATTAGATTCTAAAGTATGTGATATCAATAAACAAAATAAAGCTGGATATACAAGTGTTATGTTAGTCTCTTTGGCAGAAGTTAGATCGCAGACTCATGCCAACGTTGTTAGAAGACTTTTCCAATTAGCTGATGTGAACATTAGAGCAAAACAGGTAAGAACCAATCCTTAACTAAATGAATCATTTATATAGTCACAAGTCTTCAAAATTCACATTCAATATGTTTTATGGATAGCTTGAAATAAGCAATGTTAGGAGATTTTCAATTAACTTGATTTATAATTGAAATTTAAGATATGAATTTTATTCTAATTTACGACTGAAAAGCATCTTCCCTGTACCTATCCCTGTTAGGATACAGTTAATTAAAATTACAAACCGGTAGGTAGATTAGATTTGTCTATTCAACTATTTATCAATCAATGCAATGTAATTTGACACTGGTTGAGGAATTTTACATGGAGTAGTTGTTGCTGATTTCCTAGATATTCACATATATTTCTGCCAGGTGTATAACCAAATCATTGTTAGTTCCTGATTTTGTTCTTGAATGAGTTCAAATCATTATAAATTATTGGAGACCAGTCTTTGATTTGGTTTGTTTGGCAAATTCATGAAAACTGATAGTATCTAAAGTCTTCTAATAATTTAAAAACAGTTAGGTAATAACACCCGATTTCACCTACTAATTCTTTAAGTTAGGCAATACCTAAACCAGATTTAGGAATTCCTAAATGACATATGCGTTCCACCGTTACATAAGTGATATAAGAGTTGTAAGAAATACCTAACATTAGGACTACCGACAACCCTCGCCTAAATCCCCAAAGTTTTTAGGTAATACTTAACCTTAAAAGTTCGTTTGCACTCGTTGTTGAAAGGTTAAATATCTTTCGTTTTATTTATATTAACGCACGGTGAAACGCATATTTCATTTAGGAATTCCTAAATCCGGTTTAGGTATTACCTAACGTTAGGAACTGGTTGGTGAAATCGGGCATAAGTCTCTTATAAACCTTGTTAAGATCCTATATGATTTTTGAATTGAAATTTTTTATGGACACTATAGTTTTGGCTTGAAAGTAAACTCGTAAAACTAACAAATTTGTTAAACTCCTTGTCCTTTTATAATTATTATTTACTTAAGCTGAGTGAGAGAGACGCAATATTGTTCTCGCCTCCTGTTACATCACTCAACTAAATGCCTTTAACAAGTGAAGTAGCTTAGTCGGGAGAGCGTTAAACTGAAGATCTAAAGGTCCTTGGTCCGATTCCTCATGCATTTAATTAAAGTTTGGCCCAAACTTGTGGTTTGTTCGAACATTTAATAAAATAATTTCTTCAAAAGAATATCTACTTTTGTTTGTATTTTATTGTCAATAGCTTTTTATAGTCTATATGCAAAAATATTGTTTTTCTTTTGGAAATCATTTTTTTTGTTTTAATTTTTTTAAAGAATTATCGTTTTGTTTTGTTGATCAAGAATTTTCTTTGCACACTCATTCACAGTTTTAGTGTAACCTAAAAAGTTAGCTTTCAAATTACGCATATATTTTTATTTGTGGACCTTGTAAATATGTTCATGAACATATCAAAAATCATATGGTACACAATTTAAATGTTCGCAATTTACAGCATGGTCAAACAGCTTTAATGTTAGCAGTTAGCCATGGGCGATTAGATATGGTGAGAATGTTATTAGAAGCAGGTGCAGATATAAATATTCAAGATGAAGATGGTAGTACTGCCTTAATGTGTGCTGCTGAACATGGTCATATCGAAATTGTTAAACACTTTTTATGTCAACCAGATTGCGATTCTACTATTACAGATGTGGTACGTATAGTTTTAGAGTTCATCTTTGCTTACAAATATCTGTACAAGAATTTTACTCTGTTTATAAGAACATTGTAGGTTGATCACCAAATATTGCAAAAACTAAACAGTATAGTTTCAATAATAATATTTATTTAGTTATCTGACCAAAATTGCAATTTCATTTATTCAAACAATTAAATTTGTAAGCACGTGGACAGAGAATCATATACTTAGAAAAACTGGGCAAATGAGAAACGCAATTCACAGATGTATATAATTTTGTATTGAAAAGTATTTTTGAAAACAGGATACAACTCTATTAAAAAAAATTAAAAATAGAGGCAAAATAAACCATCCGGCTCTTTATGTGCTACTTTAAAAATTTTATAATTGATTTTTATTTGATGAATACATTAGGTGGATACCTTTAAATTGAGGCAATCCCAACTTAATGAGAACAACAGATTAAATTGAAGTGATTATTAAATCATTCATGGCAAATTGGGAACATGTACTTAATAATAATTGAAAATATGTCGAATATTCCTTATATTTTTTTTTTGAAACAGGACAGTAGTACAGCTCTAAAAATAGCTATGGAAGCTGGTCATCGACATATAGGGGTGCTTCTTTATGCTCATGAAAGAAACCTTCAAAAAATGCATAATGCTAAACTAAAGAAGACTAAATCCATCAGTAGTCCAAAAACCCCTTCATCACCATTGGCTGTCAGGAGCAGTCGTGCCTTATCTGATACGAAACCTAAATAGTACTAATTCCTTGTTAAGTGTGTTTTAGATTTAGAAACTAATATGCGTGTTTTACTCTCTGTTAACTGTTGTAGTATATGTATTGTAAAACTTGGCTGACTTTTCTTGTCTTTTGTAATTTGTACAATTGACAACTTACTGATATCGACTGATAATTGTGTGTTTTTATTACATTCCTAGTATATATACATACATATAGTACGATTTATAACAAAAAAATCATTGAATTCATTCACTAAATTGTTGTGTTCATTTGGGCTAACTAAATACTAAATAAATTTGATTTTAGCAATTCTTATTAACCTAATTTCCATGATATATACAAACTACCATATGTATAAACAATCTTAGTGCGATAAAATCTACTAAATTTTCAAGCCTGTAGCAAAGACTAAATAATCAAATATTTTATTCTATAGTCTTTGCCACATATTTTATTCTGTAGTATTTTTCTGTGACTTACAATAAACTGTTAGTTGTATACAACAGTTGCTGATAATTTTAAGCGTTGTTGTAAGCGTCAGTACAACCATTTTTTTAATGCCTTTAATTATGAAAAACGTATCAGTAATATTTGTGGGTTATGAATTGTTGAAACAAAGAGCTAGAAAATGTCAGTATTTGTGTACAATTCATCGAAGTGTAGGAACGGATGATTAGTTTTTTGTAGTTTTGTATAATGAGTGAGAATACTATACTAATATTATATTATTTAAACCATTGTTGATACTTTATTATTAAATTTTAAAATTCGAGTTATTGTCGTATTGTTATATGGATCATAGGTAGGTATGTTAATGTTCATACTTTCTAATAATATTCACTAGTTACTTTTCATGAGTATGAGATTATATTGTGTGTATCATTTTTTTTAAAATGTTTGTTTCGCAATTTTATGTGATAGACTCGAATAATAGGACACTAATTTTCAACAGTTTCTTTTGAAGTCTGGGTGGCTCGTGCATAATTTAAAACACATGTATACCACATTGGATGTTTAAGCTAAAAAGTTTATATCAATCCTGAGCGACTCATCTAATTCATAAGTTATAATTTTTCTTCTTTCTCGTTTGTATCCATCACAGCTTGGACAGGTTAATAATTCAACCCTTTCTATTTTCGAGGATTTGAAAACTGTGTAAGATATAAGTATAATGTTTGTTTCAATATTTCAAATACAGATATAAATATTTAGTATTGTCTGGGCAATTAACATTCTATATTAGAACACTATAAATATTCTAGATACATGCCAACAAAAATTAAAAATCAAGATTAAAAATATGATTTTAGCAAGAATACCTGAAACCATGTACTTTAAGTTCTATGTGTCCATGATATAAATATCCTGTGCGTTTTCAGATATGGCAAAATAATAATAATAATGTTAATATTTAAATGCATGTACTACTTTGTTTTGTTTGTATAAAAATGTTTAATGTTTAGCTTGTTACATTTATTTAACGCAAGTTCATATGAGACTGTAGTAGGAATACCTAGAATATATACATCTATATATTTGTAAATGTGTAGTAAAACTTTTAGTATATTTATATATTCAGATTCTCTACATTACAATTTTACAATAAAAATTAGAATATAATATACTTGTTGAACAAAAGTAAACCTCTTTACATATCTCAATCAGGCAATTTCAAGTCAAATGAGTAGCAGAGTAACAAAATAGAAATTTAATAACCAAAATGAGTTTATGCTGCCCCACTGCATCTTTATGAAACTTTTTATTTATTATTCAGTAGGTATATATTTTATATTGTGATTGTATCTTTGTTGTAACTATGATATTTGAATGAACATTTCTTAATTGTTATTGTACAAACTTTTATTATTGCATATATCTATAAGGAGAACTTTTTACAGGCTTTCTGATAACATATCACAAGAAGAGGTTTTCCAATTACTTTGTTGAGTTAAAGTGAGGGTGTAACTGGAAGTAAGTTATTGTACCTTATTTTAGGAAACAGTTTCCAACAGCCGTGGTCTATTGTTAGTTTTTAAATTAACATGTTACTTATTTTTTGTCTATACTAGCAAGAATGTGGCTCACATATCAACGAGAAGGCGATGGAAAATGTTGCGCGTTTGTCTTGAAAATGACTTACCTGAGGTTGTGTAGTTTCCCAAAAACTTTCCTCGTCCCAATTTGTTCATATTGTTTGGTTCCAAGTTAACAAATGCTGAGCTTAGACACAAAATATATACAACAGGAGGCAGGTGGTTGTACCTTTCTTTTGTCAACAGATTTAGGGCAACTTACCTGTGTCCAGGCTTTTTCTATGATTGAAAAATAGGAAAATCAGAACATTTTTGAACTGTTGACAAACTGTAGCCGAACATAGAAGCTGAACCATGATTACTTTAGAAGACCGAATCCCGACATGTATCTTATTATTAAATATTATTGCCATCGCTTTTTTTCTTCAGTCGTTTATTCAATATTCTCAATTTTTCACTATTGGCATATTCCAACTACGTTTTCATAGATCTACATGATTTTTGTCTGCTATAATTCTCATGTGTTCATTTCATGATTCTATTTTTTTGTTAAGAGTTTTTATCTCTTGAGCTCCGTTTGGTTTTATATTCCATTTTTCTGTGAAATACGACTAATACTTTCCATCATTATCCACGTTTCAGCACCGTAGCTTGCAAAAATGTTACATCAGATTTGCTAGTTAAAAAAAGTTTAGTTGGCAAAGTGTACTATCATCTTTCATGAAAATAGAAGTAGCTATTTAAATATTTGATACAAAGGTATGTTTTGCATACTTATGTAAAAGCAATAAAGGAGAGGCCTAATTCTTTTCAGATTCAATATTAGCGGGCCAAAATTTCAATGTGATACAGGTACGCCTTTCATGGTTTGTAATAAATCAAAATATCACAACAGCACAATAAGACAGTGTCCAATTTTTAGTTTTTCTGTGTTTGTAAATGTATGTTGGGATCACCATTACTTCTAACTAAACCTGTATATTTCATTTGAGATATAATTCAAATATCAATTTTTTTACATAATTTTATTTGTACAAAACGAAAAAACAATTGGTTTTCTATTTCAAAAAAACTTTTAGAATTACGTTAAAAAGTGGAAATATAGGGTGACCAGACGTTTATATCGCAAAAGGAGGACGATGAGGCAAAAAAGGATGATTTTTTATAAAAAAGGATGACAAAATAAAAAATAACATTGTATTTGACACTTAAGACATAAAAAATTTGATTATAATGTCAAAACTAACATTTTAAACATTTCTAACTACCAGAAAATGAAAACAGCGAATGTTCTAGAGAAGGACGTAAACAGTACTTAATCATAATACTAATTTTTCTTACTTCAAGTATTATAATAATTACTGTAAGTGTTATAATAATAATTAATATTTTTCGGAGGACCCAGTTTGTTGCAATAGGGCGTATCTAACAAATATTTATAAAATTGTTTACGCAGTTATTTATGAGAAGATTAGTTCAACCTGCTGCATTGTGAGCGGGAATAGCGAAATAAAATTGGCATATTTTTAAAAATTCGTGACAAAGATCAATTTATTTGAGACTTTTTTCTAAAAATAGATATGCGAATTCATCATTGCTTTGAAGTTTTGGTAAATTTTGCTTTTGTAACCAAATTTCATCAATTAATTTAAAGTAATTAATTTCAAACCCCCTTTGCATTAAGAACTCTGTTTGGTATAATATCGCCAAATTTTAGTTTTGCATTACTTAATAGCATCCATTGAAAGACTAAATTCTTCTAGAGGCATACTCCATTTTTTTAATTATTCAGTACATTTAGAATAAAATAATAACGTTTGTTCCTTAAATGTTTCAACTTCCCTTTGGTAACCCTTTTCAACTAAAGCATTTAATTCAGTTCGTACTTTTAGAGGTATGAACTGTTCTTTTAATCTGTCACTTAGAGACTTCAATATAGACTAAATAATTTCTTCTACCTCCAGAAAATATATTTTGTTTCTCAAAACGACACTCTAATGAAAAATATGCATGGTAGAATGTAAAAACCATAAATACAGTTCTGAAGAATCATTCTCAGAAAAGGCTTTTTAACAAATTGTACGAAAAGCGGGACTGAAATAAAAGCCAGCCGGACAACTAAAATTTGGTAAAAAAGCCGGACAAGTCTGGCTTTATCCGGACGTCTGGTCACCTTAAATAGCAAGTTTGTACCTATACATTTACCTATGATAATAAAATGCATTTATTTTACCATACTGTGGAATTTGGTAACTTGTATCGATGGTACTGTACAGGGACCATACTTTTATTTTTTATTGTTCAAATTTAACCGCTTTTTAACATTCCATATACATGGTACATCCAAAATATAGTCGATTTTAAACATGTGTTATATATTCTACTGTAAAATTTCTGATATTTTATCTAGAAAAGTACACGTGTTAAGTATTGACCGGCATAACCAGTAGAATTGTAAAAATGTATTTATTGTATATTTCTACTTAACTTACTAATGTATTTGTTTTTACGATTTCTAATTTAATAATTTTACCCGAATTATATCTACTAAAATTATATAAAAAAATGTAATTTGTAAATAAAAGATACTGATATTTATTCTACTGTGTAGTGTATTATTTCAATTACAACTTTATAAGCTGTTGAAAATTACAGAATTTCAGAAGGACACGTTACTAAGTACTGGAAACGTGAATTTGTCGTCAAAATCAAGTAAATATTTTGAAGCAACGACGGAAAAATAGATATAAGCCAAAAAAATTAACAGAAACCACTGAACAATTGAAGTGGGTAACACAAAAATTACTGAAAAAACAATTGCATAGAAAGAAAAATTTATTAGTTAAAAAACAACTCAAGTGTCAAAATTATGTGCTTAAGAAAACAGGACAAATTAAAGTATTGCTTAGAACAGTTGTATAGACAACTTGATACCATGCAGGATTACTTCCGCCTTAATGCAACTCTCATGACTTGGAATGTCTTAGCTAATAGCCTTGTTTACATATAACGCTATGCTGTAGTTATTCAACGGAGAGTAAATCAGGCAGTTTTTTTGACGTGCCATTGATAAATTACATTCAAATTTTTCTATAAATAAGTTTCACGACTTTCAAATTAGTAACTGTTTTTAAAAACGTTTATTTTACAAACTGATAATTCCACAAACTATGATAAAAGAAGAAATCTAGTAACTGACTGATTTTAATTTACAACAAGTAATTTTATATATAATATTTATGTTGATAACGGGGTCTTCGTCTAACACCGTGGAACAGCGACTCATCGGTTTCCAGGGGAATCGTTGATATAATTCCTCCCCTCGTAAATTCAACTTACCCAGCGAGCGAGAAAGTTGAACCGTTGAGTGGCCACCTGGGATGGATTCTTTGCAGTACTTCAATGCCAATTTTTATATATACAGAATACAAAAATAATAATTAACAGTAAATAAATTAATAAGGTCATAAGCTAGGATTTTTTGAGACTTTTCCGAATGTTAATGTAGGTTTATTTTCTACAAATTTACTTTTTATGGGGTTAAGATCGTCCAGTTCTGTTTCCTCCAAATGGAAGTCCAAGTTTGATGTTGTTGGGCGAAACGTACTGTTGATAGTAGTATCGGCTGACTAAAGCTACTATAGAGTTGCTGGTTATTCATGACTGTATGATGAGCTACCACTTGGAATCCCAAAGGAATTTCTAAGAGATAAGTACCAACTGTAAGATACTTGGTATTCTCATGATTTGGATATTTGAACTTTGCCGTATCTTGGCATGGAATGATGTACAACCAGTGGAAATTGTTTAATTGTTTTCGACGTGGCTTTGACAATTGAAATTTGGTTTTCTCGCAGCTGGAAGTGCGTTTCATTTCAAGCAAGTTTATTTCACAAGGCCTTTCTTCTTGAGTTTCCTGCAGGTCTATTCTCGGGCAGACATACTGCTGAGGAAGAATCTGTTTGCATGGATTGCTTGATTATGCGAAGTTGAGACCATTCGTAATTAAAATTTTATTCTGAGGTATTATCACCTTAAACTGCCCTTCCAGTATTTGAGCCTAAAATAAATGATAATAAGCAAAAACTTTGGGATATGTTATAGGTATATTTAAAATATATGCAATCAATTTTAATTAATTTTTCATACAGTAAAATTTTATCGAATTCAATTTCTAAGGGCAATTCGTTTTCAGTAAATATTTTTCCCAAATTGTTTAATTGTAGTTTTAATTATGCGTGGATGCATCACTTGAAGTTTAGCAAATATAATGGAATTTTCAATATCTTTCAAAATCGAATTAATCAATTCATACAGATCTATGATTAAGCTAACAGCCATCTTAATTTGTGCATATTATTCGTTATTTGCTTGTCGGTTGATTAAATTATGGATGAATTTAATTTTTGTTTTCAAAATTTGTTCGTTATTGGTTATTTGTCTAATGGGTTTATTGAATTTATCAATGAGTGAGACTGATAATGAATTAATAATTTAGCTAGTTTATTACACTACTAGCTAAATTATTTTGCTTATTTTTTGGATGTTTTGATAAGCAGACCCTAATTTTTGCGGCTTGAATTTGTAATTTATCTATTTCTAAAATAATTGGATTCAAATTCCATAAATGTACATTTCAATTTTTACGTAAAGGGTAGCAACCCGGGATTGTTAACTAGATTTCTAATTGTTATTTTATCCTGGAGTTCCATTTAGATTAGATTTTAACGGGGTTACAATGCACTGAAACCTAAGGTTTATTGTGCCCCCTATCAGAGCTGTTATCGCTACTACTACAGCTCGCCTTCCAGTTCCAGGGTTCTAATGAACTCTAGTATTTAGGACGGCTTCACTCTTACAAGTTTCTTGTCCGAAGCATTAATTGCCTTGGCTTGCAATGGCGAGGCATTCTAGACTAGGTGATCCGGATTTCCATCCTCCTCCCCCACAGAATCTACACTCGCCAATTTCTGCTAGACCTATTCTGATTAGGTGCTTCTAAGGCGGCAGTGTCCTGTAAGAAAGCCCGTGAGGAGATGTAGCTTATTTTTACTGAGGTCCAAATATTTTTTGGATCTCAGTGTCAAAGTTCCGCAGGAACTTTTTGGAATGTTCCAGCCCGGGAAGGCACCGCCAGAGTGCTTCTCTTTCGGTTTCTTCTTTCTTGTAGGAGCATTTTCCTACGCCCCAGAAAGGCTCCGGGCCAATAAAGTGCGTTTGTGCTCCTCTCCTGGCAAGTGTATTGGCCTCTTCATTTCCCGTAATTCCTAAGTGGCCAGGAACCCAGACTAAAGAGACCCTGTTATTATTGCCTAATTCATCAAGTTTTCTTCGGCATTCCCATGCCAACTTTAAGTCAATGGCATGGGAGCTCGATGCTTTGATAGCTGCTTGACATCAGAATGGATCGATATGTCACATTTCTGATAGTTTCTTTCTAGGTTCATTTCCACGCATCTTTCGATCGCAAATGCTTGGGAAGGATCCTAACGATAATGAGTATCTGGTGCCAGGCCCAAATACTCCAGCACCTGTTCCAGTGGTGGCTTTTGAACCATCCGTATACCATCTAATGGTGTTTTCTCTAAGAGTTTGGGTGGTGTATTTCCTTTCCCAGTCTCTCCTCTTATTTAGCATCGTAGTGAAATTCTTTTCGATACTTACTTTCTTGATCATTTCGTCACTGGGAAGATTCGCTGATGAGATGTATTTTGTTAGAGGGGACCAGGCTCCCTGATTTTTAATACTCTCATTGCCTGAACCTTCCTTAGATATTCTAAGAATTGCCACTTGGGCAGATCTTTTCATCACCAGATGTAGAGGTGTGAGATCTGTAATGATCACAAGTGCCCTAGTTGGACACGTTCTCATAGCTCTAGTGATGCACACACAGGCAAGCCTTTGAAATTTGTCGAGGGTCTTCCTCGTGCTCTACTGATTTGCTTTTGTATGCCAAACTAATGCCCCATACGTAATTGCTGGTCTCACAATCATGGCGTACATCCATCGCAGTATTTTTGGGTTACAGCCCCACCTCTTACCAGCTAGATTTCTGCACGCCGTCAAAGCTCTTATTGCTTTAGTAGCAGTTATTTCAACATGCTCATTCCACAGAAGCTTACTGTCTAGGGTTATTCCTAGATATTTAACATCTGATTTCCATTCTATGATTTCCCCGTTTAAGGATATGGGTTTCATGGCTGGAAGTGTTCTTTTCCGGGTAAATGGAATTACTATGGTCTTGTTTGGGTTAATGTTTAGCCCCACTGACAAGCACCATTGTTCAATGATTCTGAGGCCCTTTTGTAATAAATCACACAAGGTGCTCTCGAACTTGCCTCTGACTATTAGAACTATGTCATCAGCATAGCCCATACATTCGAAGCCAAGCTCCGTTAGCCTGTATAGCAACTCATCTACTACGAGGCCCCATATAAGGGGATATATCACTCCCCCTTGAGGTGTCCCCCGAGTGGTTTTAACTGAGGTGATTTGATTCCCCCCTGTGTCCCAGCTATCCTCGTCGTCAACTACTCATACATCCATTTTACAATGGTTTCATTTACTCCTGGCCTTTTTAGTGTTTCTTTGACAGACACAGACATGTTGTCAAAGGCCCCAGATATATCCAGGAATGCGCACATTGAGATTTATTTGTTGTTCAGAGTTCTCTGGATGACTTCGGTCAGCTGATACAGAGCCGTCCCAGTTGATCGACCCGCTCTGTAGGCATTTATGAAGTGGTATATTCTCCAGGTTTTCTGTTCTTATGTAGTTATCCACTACTTTCTCCATCGTTTTGAGTAGAAACGTTGTTAGACAGATGAGTCTAAAAGATCGGGGATCGGTCCCATCTTTTTTCCTATTTTTGGTATGAAGGTTACACTTGCCCTTCTCCATTTTCTAGGTATTAGACCCACTGCTAGACTGCTTCTTGTAATCTTCAGCAGGTGATGAAGAATCTCCTCTATCCCTTCCTGCAGGAGTGCTGGAAATATCAATCAGTTTTTCTAGAATTTCGGATTGTAGGAATCGAGGTAGTATCCCTCTATCCTAAATTCGATGATCCTATGGTCGAAAAGTGATGGCTCGCTCATCACCCTCCAATCTTTTACATTTTTCCTAGCAGCAACATTATTATGTGCAAGGTTGACTGTTTTTAATTTGATTGGTAATGTGTATTTATTAGCGTGTTTTTGTCGTATGTGTTTTCTTAAATATATTTTTTGATTAGGTTTAAATATTTCCGGTTTGTCACGATTTGTATTTAGTTTGGAACTAAATTTTTCTTTTCGATGAATTAAATTTTGAGTACAATAATTTTGTTTTTTTTCTTTGTGATTGTTGCTCATTTAAGAGTATGTTATTTATGCCAATATCATAAACATCATCATTATTAAAATGCCGTTGACTATGTATATCGGTTTCATTTTTGTACTGGAATGAATCGAATGATTGTAGGCAAGTATAGCATATAACATTTTCATTCTAATTGGGGTTTTCGAAAAAACCTTGAGTATTTAGGAGTCGTATATGTTCTATTAGAGTTTAATGGAGTCTTTCTATTTGCTCGCGTTGGATTGAGGATGATTGGGAGAGGTAAAATGAAGGCCCAGTAGTTCAGTTAACACGAAATTTTTTAATTCTGTGCCATTGTCAACTATGATTTGTTTTGGTGTGCCGTAATGAGAAGAATTTGATAAGATTGTCTACTACTTCTGTACCAGAGGCAGAATGTATGTGATATGCTTGAGCGTATTTAGAAAAGCTATCAATAATAGTTGAAAATTTCGTTTGTTCCATTGTGAAAGAATCTAAATGGATACTTTCGAAAGGATTCGTGGCGGTTGGGGTGATACTTAATTGCATAAGCACTGAAACTTTTAGGTTGGGCCAATAATATTTTTCTTTTAGTCTTAAATAAGTTTCATCTATTCCTTGGTGATTTGTTTTTCCTTCGTGATAGTTTTGATTTCTTCTTGATCTGAAATATTTTTGTAATATTGTCGAAAATGGTTCGTACAAACGGGGCTTTCTAAATAAACGTGATATTGAATACTTGGTGAAATAAATTCTTTAATAAAATTGATAACGTCTTGTTCCAGGTTATTTTTTGATATTTGCACAGTTATTTGTTTCTTTTTCTCAAATAATATTCTAACTAGGTTTTGCTGGAGAGTGTAAAACGAAACGAAACTAATTATCATTTGATTTTGTCCAACGTTAACTGCACATTTTGCGATAGGGATACCTATTACCGGATTTTCTTCAGTATTAGAATGAATTGTAAGAGACTCGTTATCGTCTATGTTGATTCTTTCGTCGTCGGTTTCATTTTGACGGTCAGGTGTTATCTGTGCTGTAATGCAGAGTCAGGATTGTTGTCAGTTGAGTTCATTGACGACAAATTTTCATTTTCTAGGTCAGGGTTTTCTACTTGAGTTACTTCTGTTATCGGAATTTTTATTTGATGTTCGACTGTAAATGGTGAAGGTGTATGAAGACTTCGTTGTGATTGAGACGGAATTGGTTCATTGCTAAAATTTATATCGCGGCTCAAAATATCGTCAACATTTTTCCAAAAATTTTGATCATTAAGAATTTCATTTGTTTCTTTAGTATTTATTTCTATTCTAGATAATGCATCAGCATTAGTCTTAAGGCTTCCACGTTTATATACAATTTTATAATCAAATTCATCTAATTTAATTCACCATCTAATGAGTTAAGAATTTGGGTCTTTTAGAGAAAAAAGCCATTGAAGTGGTTTGTGGTCACAAACAATGGTAAATTTTTTGCCATATAAATAAGGTCGGGAATATTTGGTGGTCCACACAATGGCCAAGTTATTTTTCTGTGGTATCATAATTGCGTTCGGAGTCGTTAAGGGTTCGTGATGCGTAAGCGATTGGAAGATTTTTTCCGATAGGGCCTTGTGAAAGCACTGCTCAGAGTGCTACATTACTGACGTCTGTGGTCAAATTGAAAGGAATCGAGAAGTCGGGATACTGGAGAATTGGGTCATTGGTCAGAATGTTTTTGCATGTTTTGATGCATGATAAGAATTCGTCATTGTGTTCGATTGTCGCACCCTTTTTTAGGCAACGTCTATAATATCCCATCAGTCCCAAAAATCCTTTGATTTGTTTAATAGTTTTGGGTATAGGGCATTTTTGATGGCTTTTATTTTATCTGGGTTGCATTTCACTCTAGAAGGGGTGACTACATGCCCGAGATAAGCAACTTATTTTCTCAGGAATTCCGATTTATCTAATTGAATCTTGACATTAGATTCCCTAAGTCGATCAAATACACATTTTAGTCTCCCTATATGCTCCTGTAATGAAGAAGAAAAAACAATTATATCGTCAAGGTATATAAGGCATTTTTCATTTTGTACGCCTCGTAGTATATTGTCCATTGTCCGCTGGAAGGTAACTGGGGCATTTTTCAAACCGAATGGTATCCGGAGAAACTCCTAGTGTCCGGATTCGGCGCTGAAAGCTGTTTTCTCTATATCCTTTTCAGTCATTTATAGCTGATGAAAACCTGAAGCAAGATCCAAAGTCGTAAAATATTGGCATCTACCTAACTTGTCTAATAAGTCCGTTATATTTGGAAGTGGGTACTTGTCATCAATGGTTTTTTCGTTACGACGTTTATAGTCTATTACTACACGAAATTTGTCTTTCCCGGAAGCATCTTATTTTTTGTGTACCACCAAATTGACGCACGCCAGGCTTGGTCGAATAATTTTATGTCCAAGAAATTTCCGAATTTGTTTATCTACTTTTTTTTGTATACAAAAGGATATCGATAGGTTTTAGCGTAAACAGGAATCTCGTCAGTGGTTCGTATTTAATTTTGTTCGTAAAAGTAAAAGTGGTATGTTTTCATTATAAAATATGTCAGAATATTCGGCACAAAGTTTAAGTATTTTGGATTTTTCCTCATCATTTAAGTGATATATTCTAATATTATTTAAATCTAAAGATTGTGTAGAAGTTTCTTCTAGGTTATTTAATTAGAAATTTTTAAAAGAATTGTTATCAAATTTTTCTACAGGAAGTGGTTCTGAAAAACTCAATTTTACTGGATTTGTTGTAATATTTAAAATGGTAGTAATTGCTTCTCCGTTTCTTGCAATTGTTTGAGATTCTGGTATTTCTCAACTGTGAAATTTTTGGTGTGGAATAATGATTTCACCATTCTTTATAATTGTTTTTATTTTGATAACCTTTTCAGTTCTAGGTTCGATAGTAATATAGTTTGTCCTTTTAAGTTTTATGAAAATTTAATTCAATTTTACTATGTGGAGTTATTACCCATCCATTAGAAAAGTCTATGTTGGCTTTCAATAATTTCAAGTTATCTAGGCCAATAAGTCCTTTGAATACACTATGGAATTTGAATACATAGAAATTGAGACTTAAATTATCAGACAAATTGAACATTTTTGAAGAAGGGATTAGAATGCTGTATTTATATGAGAAGATTCTTGAAAAACTTATTTCACTGTAAATGGGTCATGAGTTAGGTTATCTGAAAAATATTCAAATGCAATTTCGGGATTTTGAAGGATCCAGGATCTATTAAAAGTTTGATATTATACTCTGGGAATATTATATAAGGCAACTCACTATTATTATTTAAATTTAATGGAATTGATTCCGGAGTTATGTTTTCTCTAAAGTTTAAGGCGTTTCATAAACTTTGTAGAATTTTGATTTGAGGAATCGTAACAATAATTATTGTTTTGTTCTTCAAATTGATATTGCTCGTTTTCAGAATATTGAGTTATCAGGATAATAAGATTGTTCGGTTCGGTTTCCTCGTTTTGAATATCAGCATTAAATAATTCCTCGGCTATAAAATTGTTTTGTGGTCGAGAATTTCGGAAATTATTTTGATTTGAAGGACCCGGGTATGAGTTTCTAATAGGTGAACTCAGTGGGTAATTGTTTACTGTATTTCTTGTGGAAATACTCATGGGTGTTGGTTTTGGTAAATTTAAATTTTGATTTGCTTTGAATGCATTTGTTTGTTGAGGTTTGAAGACTTGAGAGTTTGTAGGAAATCGTTGGGGCTGTCTTGGAATTATAGGGGTTACTGTTAAAATTTTGTCGTTGTACAAGAGGTTTACCAGAGTATTGTAGTTGCTTTACATTTGTTTTATGAGTTAAATTTTTGAAATAGTGTACATTATGTTTTAAAACGTATTGTAAAGCTTCGGCCAAATTATTTGGCTTAATTCATCTAATAGTTGCACCTAACGGTTCTTTAAGTCCTGATAAAAATCTCGTTAAAGCTACATTGTTATATAATTTTCTTTTCAAAATTTTTTAGTCATTTTCGATTTCACATAACTACACAAAAGATTAAGAATGTTTAAAACTCTATCATAGAATTGCTGTTGTTTTTCATTTGATTGTTGTCTCATCATTACTAAATCCCTATTTAGACAAGTTTCGTCTCTCTGATCTGCGAAATTTCTCGTTAAAACATCTCTTAACTCGTTCCAGGCAGTGGCGGCTCGTGGTTAATTTTATAGGGGGGTCATAGGTGATGTGACCAAAATCTTAAAATACAGAACGACACTGACCTGTCCCCCGGAGGCCTATTCGCCGTGGGCAGAAATTTTTCGAAAAACCATGCCCAATTTCTGCCCAGAAGTCGTTAAAATCGCTAAAAACGCAACATTTGTGGAGTTCTTTTCCAAAGCCAGAGATGCAAAAAAATTTTGGGCTACGCTTGATTTATATAAAAATAATGCTCTCTTAAAAAACAACCACATTTTATTCTTTTCTATACATATTAAATATGGCAAACTTAAATTAAACGATAATTTTAATCTAAATCTTTTTAAAATTTAAGTGAAGCTTTCGATCTTTTGTATTTGCAAAGTGATCAATAACCCTTTCATTAATATTATGAATACTATTCACAAATTGCTTTTCTATGCTTAACATAGCTAACGCCGACAATCTCTCCTGTCCCATAGTATTACGCAAAAATGTCTTGATTCTCTTTAATGTAGAAAAACATCTTTCGCTTTCTACAGTTGTCATTGGTAATGTACATAAAATAGTCAACAATTTTACAGTTTCCGAGAGATTGTTATTAATAAACAATTGCAGCATTGGCACAGCTCCTGAACTCTTATTAAAATCGTCGCGTTCATAAACAACTTGAAGTTCAGTTTTTAGTTTTAAGTAATTAATACTAGAATAGTTTTCTCTTATTGACTTAAGAATACAATCTGGAAAATTAATTTTATATTGTTATAATTCGACCTCTTCTTCTTCTTCATTGTCAATACCAGGTTCAGTCGTTTCCTATGGTACGTTATTGGCTGTAGGCAGAGACTTGTACCATGAATCAAGCTCTTGTGGTATAATCTCTTTAGCGCACAGTTTTAATAAATCTTGTTTTTTCAAGAGATTTATTGGTAGCGGTTCAGGATACGCTTTCTTAATTTCAGATACCACATTCTGGCGACCTCTTCCAAATACGTTTAAACTGTTGTAGGGCCCACGGTGACTATAGCGAAAGCATTTACTCTGAAGCCACTTAATAGTTTTACCTTTGTCGTCTTTCAGACGATTTCTTATGATGCGCTTGGACAGATCTTTGAGATCTAGCATATCGGAGAGATTTAACTGCATAACATGATACGAATTGGCCGACTTTCTGATCCTATTGGATCTAGCTCTACGCGTGATGTTGATCCATTTCGTAACAAAATTAACAGATACATGTTTTCTTTCTTTTTCGATGGTGCTGTGCATGCTGTCAACTTCCATGAAGGATTGTTGGTTGGATATCACTAGGCTTCGATCGGGATTTGCTCCAATGTTCTTGCCAAGATCAACGCATTCTACTCTTAAAGAGAGCCTTCAAATCTGTATTGAGCTGGATTTTCTCATGTTTTAAATTGGGCGATGCTGAAGCTTGTCTCGCTGCTTGGTCAGCTATTTAATTGCCTGTAATGCCAATATGGGATGGAATCCAGATTAGCGTGGTTGTAGCTCCTTTGTGTGTGAGATCATTGAGAATTTTGTGTATATATTGAACAACTGGATGCGTGGAGTTTAGGCATTTAATATAATGAATAGATGCTAGTGAGTTCGTGCATATGGCAGGGTGTTTGGATTCGTTCGTTAAAAAGGAAAGAGCTTGCAATATAGCGAAGAGTTCTCCTATATGAACACGGGAATATGAAAGTAAAAGCTTAATTGTAAATGTTGCATCAGAAGTGGCTACTGAACAGCCAACTCCTTCATTACCTTTTGAGACGTCGGTGTATAACACCTTGTCATATTTAACGCTAATTATATCCAGAAAAGATTTTCTCAAGAATTCGTGAGATGTTTCGGACTTCGGATACGGAGTTAACGATAAATTGAAGTTAGGCAAATTGATATTCCATGGTGCCGTGGGGGGTGCTAGATTATTAGTTGTATGAGATCCATATCGCCAAGTAATGAAGTAATAATTTCTATCAGGGACTTACGTTTTGGAGAGGCATTACGACTTATACATTGAGATGTTAGCAACGGGCAGACTGGATTATTGGGGTTAGGAGATACTTTAGACGAGTATGTTAATAAGAGTAGTTGTCTTAGCCAGAGGGGAGGCTCCTTGGCTTCACAGCTGCGCTAGATCTAAAACCAGAATTCAGGGTACTTCATGCTGATTTTGAAGCGTATATGTAGATATAATAACAGTACTCTAATCTGGAACGCATTAAAGAGCGATAGACACTAAGAAGTATTTCTTCTTCAGCTTCCATTGGCGGTGGTTAGAATATTCAGTCTGCTCAAGCAATTCCCTCTAATATCCCGAATATGCTGTTTCCAGCTAATCTTGCTGTCAAAAGTCAGACTCAAAATTTTCAGTTGATCGACCATTGGAATGTCGTCTCCATTCAATCTTATCAACGAATTTAAATTGTTGGTGGTTCTTATACTGAATTTGATAACACTGGACTTCGTTGCCAAAAAATGGAGACCCGTTTTATCCGACCACTCTTGTAGTTAACTACCTACTCCTTGAAGTAATCTTGACGTAGTGGTAGTGTTCTTGCGATGACAAAATATAATTAAGTCGTCAGCATAAAGGGCAATTTTCACAGGAGATCGGATGTTTGAAGAAACGTCGTTTATGGCAATGCTGAACAGAGTGGGGTCAGTACCGATCCCTGGGGAACACCATTGTATTGAAATAAGCTGTTGGAAGTTGTTTGCAGACACTTTTAATATATGAACACTTGAAAAGTTTTCAATAAAGGAATACATGTTATCTGATACACATAACATTCATTAAGTTTATTGAGAATAACAGATCGTAGTAGACAGTCAAAGGCATTTTGCATATTGAACACAGCAGCTACGACTCTTTGTTTCTTGTTAAGTGCATTCATTGCGTAAATCTGAATAAGAGCTAGATTATCACTTGTGCTGCGTTGAGATCTAAAACCAGTTTGAGTAGCGGATAGAAAATACCAATTTAATCTTCTGTTTTATCATTTTTTCTAGTAGCTTACATACATAACTAGTTAGTGAAATAGGGCGATAAGAATCTGCATCCGTCGATTATTTGTCTTGCTTTTTACTTGGTAAGATGATTGATTCTCTCCATTGTTGAGGAAACTCTCTGTTAATCCAGATTTTGTTGTACAGTACAAACTCAATAGTTTCACAAGAGCATTTATTGATAATTTTTTTATGAATTGAAAAGGAATATTGTCAGGACCTGGAGCTGAATTCTTACAGGACGAGAGGGAATAATGGTGTTCTTGGAGAGAGAAAGGAAGATGCAGAGAAATTCTGTCTTGTATAACATGAGTAGGAATTTGGATAGTTGTATTTGAGACGTATTCACTAGAGCTTTTACTTTTTTCCTGAAGAGCTTTGCCGATGATATTACCAATTTTTTCACTGTCAGTAGTCAGTTCACCTTGATCTATTAGTGCTGGAATTTTTGTGAATATTCTACTGCATTTCGCCTGTCTTATTTTCGTCCAGATTTGACTAGGTGAAGTTTCACATGTGATAGAAGAAACGTAGTTTTCCCAAGAATCCTTCTTGGCTTGCTTTAGCTCTTGGTTTTTTAAAGTTTGTGAGGTTGGATTCAGTGCGCGTTCGACGATATTTATTCAGCGCTCTTTTACATTCACGAACTGCAACGGAACAATTTTCGTTCCACCATGGATTTGTTTTGTGTGAAGGATATAAAACAACTTTTCCGACATAGATTTCCGCAGCTTTGGTAATGAAGTTGTTAAAAGTGGCAATTGCTTTTCGGGCAACTGAAGTTCGTCCAAAATATATGTTTCTTTACACGAACTTTGTTTTTAAAAACTTTTATTCACTTAAAAATACAAAATATCGACTTTGAAAAATAACAGAAAATATAAATGGTATAAACAGGATGTGTAGATAAAAAAATAATATGCAGACTAAATTAAATATATTTACAATTTGTATTTATATGTTGAATGTGCTGAGGTTGCACCAACGTTCGTTGCAGTACCGGAACCCAATGGATACGTCGGCGATATACAGGATGTAATTTCCACTATACTGTTAGTGTATGATACAGTTATTTGATAACAGTATAGGGACATGGTTGCTATCGTACACTCTAGAGTATTCCATGTAAGAGATGGAGCTGATTCTGCATCACTAATACTGAGGTCAATTGCAGAGTAGGTTCCAGATGCAATATTAAAGTATAGTATATTCCATGTAAGGCTGGATCCACATGCATCCGTGATCACGGACGTACGTGTGCGTTTCACGGATAGCCGAAAATATGATCATCCACATGTGTCAATCCGTTCACGCATTCGTTTATGGTACCAAACGTCAAAACAACCTCAAAATATTCTAATATTTTTGTCATTGCCGTATGACTGATACACCGATTCTTAAATTATGAGTGTTTGTCGTGTTAGTGTAAATAATAGGACTTTAATTATTTCCTGTTTAAACAGACAATTAGTGAATGCTCCTCCCTGGGCATAAAGCAATTTAGAGAAAAAAATTAAAATAGCATACCTAATGTATCTGCAAAACAATAGGTTCATCACACAAAAAAGAGCAATGTGGACAAGACAAATTTTATGGAGGAATCTTTTCTAGACTCGACATTTTTTTAACCTAGGTAAAAAATTCTTTTCAAAAGTAGTCGGCGAATCACCACCAGAAAAACGTAAACAAAATAATAACCTAACCTCAATCGCATATGAAAAGTTAAAATTAACCAACTTCAATCCGTTGTGACCTTGAAACGTACGTGATTTTGATTCCTAAAATTTCATTAGTTGATATTGATCACGTGGTATACAACGGATACGTTTCACGGATGCATGTGGATCCAGCCTAAGAGATGGAGCTGATTCTGCATCACTAATACTGAGGTCAATTGCAGAGTAGGTTCCAGATGCAATATTAAAGTATGCACTACTTCCAGTGTTGAGTAGGCAAGTGTCAATGTTTGCTATGATATTTTCAACAATTTTACCTCTGCCAAATATTTTTTCCGAACCCCACATAGTGTTGTGAGCGTTGAAGTCACCCACCACCATGTGTGGTACTGGTAGCTGTTTTATTAAATTTACTAGTTCGGCTTCAGTAAGATTGTAGCTTGGTTATATAGAGAGACTGCAGATAGTGATTTTCTGAGGACACCCATACTATAGCAGCTACTGCTTACAGCGCTGTATTAAGGGTTAATCTTGCAGAGTAAAGATTGTCGGAAACAAATACAGAGGATCATCCGCTAGCTCTATTGCATTCTGTTCTGGTAAAGTGGTACCCATAAAAGCCCTTGAGCAGTCGATTGTGTTCTTCTTTAAAATTTGTTTCTTGCTGGCAAAGTATGTCTGCTTTGGTAGCCGTAACTAATTGTTGAATCCGGTCTAGCCGAGGGTAAAACCCATCACAATTCCATTGAATGAGTGTGGAGATAATATTCAGTAAAGTGATTTTTGCGAGTGAGATCTGTCGCTATCTTCGTCGCATGTATCTAAGGATGTTTGAGATTCCTGACTATCCTGTTCTGCATCATTCATCTGCTTTCTAATATTCTTCCTTAATCTTGTAAATCGGTTTTTAATCGACCGTTCTGGTAAAAGTGGATATATAATGTACATATCAGAAATCAGAGTTTTGACATAATCAGTGAACTGTGATGTATATCTGCTAAGGCGTTATCACTACCAAAGAAATTTTCTATAAATGCCAGAAAGTTTTCAACAGGAAGAATAAAAGGTTTTCATATGTTTTTCTGATAATGTCAGTGGAGTCTTCAGATATATTTGTGTCGTCATGGATTAAGATTTTTCATTTTTTAGATGGAATTGATGTTGTGATAAAGATCACATTGTCGTCCTAAATTATAGGTGAGGTGGTGTCATCTTGGAATGGGGGGATCAATAGAGGAAACAGTTCAGCTCGAAAGTGGTCTGTTTTGTTCCATTGCTGGTATTGCCTATTTCCGATTTGAATCGGCGTAAGTGAATAATTGATTTGTAACTTTCTTATCACTGATTACCATATAACAAAAAAGTAATGTTTATAAATATGGAAATGATCTAATTCTAAATCAACTCGTTATCTCCAATCTGGGATAACAATGTATTCAGTTGATAAACACTTAGACATTAGAATTGATCAAAAAGTTAGTTTATTCTTCTATAATTTTTAAAGATAAACTAGAAAAAGCTCGCACTGAACCCGAAACGAACTTAACTCGTTTCACGAACCACTCGGAATCAATGTAACTTTTAAAGTAGATGATGTGTGGAAATTAACATAAAAAAATTAGTGAGGTGACTAGAAGAATGGAAAAATAAACGGATTTAAAGATTAAAACTAACTTTTCCTGTGAAATGCCCTGAACGATATCCTTTCATAAAATTGGCCACTTGTATACACTTAGTAGGCTGTCTCGTGCTAACAAGCAGACATTTTTCAAAACATAACCAAAAATGAAGTATATCTGGATTTATAGGACCCGTTGTACTGGCTTTGGTGAGCTGAAAATCAAACGAGTTCATCTGTGAGACATCATGAACAATATCCAATCATAAAATTGGGCAATTGTATACACTCCGGTGGCTAACAAACTGAAATTTCTCCAAAAATGTGGTACTTCAAGTATTATAGCACCCGTTTTACTGGCTCCAGTGACCTGAAAATCAATATGGTTCATCTGTGAGACACCATGAACAATATCCAATCATAAAATTGGGCACTTGTATACACTCCGGAGGCTAACAAACCGAAATTTCTCCAAAAATGTGGTACTTCAAGTATTATAGCACCCGTTTTACTGGCTCCAGTGACCTGAAAATCAATATGGTTCATCAGTGAGACGCCCTGAACAATGTCCAATCATAAAATTGGTCACTTGTATACACTCCGGAGACTGTATCGTGGTAACAAACCGAAATTTCTCCAAAAATGTGGTACTGTAAGTACCATAGCACCCGTTGTACTGGTTGTGGTGGGCTGAAAATAAATAGTGTTCATCTGTGAAATGTCCTGAACAATATCCAATCATAAAATTGTTCACTTTTGTATACACTCCTCAGGCTATATCGTGGTAACCGAAATTTCTCCAAAAATGTGGTACTTCAAGTACCATAGTACTTGTTGTACTGGCTCAGGTGAGCTGAAAATCAATAGGGTTCATCTGTGATATGTCCTGAATAATATTCAATCAAAATTGGTGACATGTTGCACTCCAGAGGCTGTATCGTGCTAACAAGACATGTTATGAAAAGTGGCCGACGACGACGACATACACAGGATTTTTTTTTCGTGTTTTTCTTGCTGAAAAACGAAAAAACTGAAAAAAGCCAAAATTCCAACTTTTTTGGGATAAACCACTTTTCTCGCATATTAGATAGGGTTAGAAGGAAAAGTAATATTTGCGCTAATGTGGAAAAACTTGAAAATGAGTACATTGAAAGAAAACATATTATGGACAATCTGGCGGATTTAATGATAAACTTAGGAGAGGGTAGTAGTGACAGCGAAAGTTAATTTTCAGATAATGAAGCTGACTGAGGTTGCAAGTCCATTGTGTAGCCTGTTATTTTAACTTTAATTGTATAACTTTTCAGAATTAAAGGATTTGTTTAATTTAATTATTTATTTTCAATATTTTCGTTTTATGGAGTTTGTATCATGTATATTACGAAGAAGTCTATTAAGTGTACTTGATGATGAAAGGTTACTTTGGAGTAATAATATTTAAAAATTATTGTATTACTTTACAACTACTGCGTATTGTATTTTTTTCGTATTAGTGTGTAAAACATATTTTATATTTCCAATATTAATGGACAACATTTACAGTAAGTAGAAAAATATTGTTTGCAACACGTCTGTAAAGGCCTTTTTTGGACTCATGTGATTGTTGCATTCGCGTTCGGCTCATGAAACAATATTCATATTGGTCAAAAAATTTGTATTCAACTTAAATTTTCTAGTCAGTTTTCAAATAACAGCATCTTAATTTAATTTTAACTTTATTTTGATTGTCAATTTTAATTAATAATTATATTTCATTTTTTTACTAATATTTATTTTTCATATAGTGTAATATTAGCTTATTACGGCTGTAATAAGCTTTTAATGCTTTTTGGGTAATCAATAAATCAATGTTTTAAATTCTATTTTGAAATAAAATTATAATGTAATTTTTAACCTACTTCACCTTGGGTCTAAAATGCAAAACCATTTTACGCTACCATCGAGCGGACTTTTTCAGGTCTCACTTTAATAATCCTGTGCATCGTAACCGGTTAGTTCTGCACAACTATTTTCAAAGTCATAGCTCAACTTATTTTCCATTAACTCTAGAAACCTCAACTTCATTGACATTTTCATTAAAATAATAGGCAAGGTGCAATGAAGTTATTTGTTAAATATAATTACAAAAGTATTTCCAAACTGGTTTAATCAGTGTAAACCACGTCGTGAATTAACTCTGAAGCTCCTGATCTGAATATTAATTTATAAATATTGTGGTAATGTTTTGGCTTATGTAAAACCTATCATGAAAAAATAACCATTATATTAAGTAAATAATATGGATAATATTATATTGATTACGTACAGTCTTTGAGCCCTCATTTGAATTACCAATTAAATGTTAAACAATGTAATTATAATAAGAACATTTACTTATTGGTGAGATCGTATCAATTCCAATGTAAAATATAGTTTTTAAAATAGAATATGGAATATAGTTAGTGACAAATCTCTCTGTAAAGACGTCTTTTATAATAAAGATTATCATATATCTGATACTGATTTTACTTATTTCAAGAAAATCCTTTCCATACCTTCCTATAGTAGGTAATTAAAACCTCTCCGTTTTGTTCCTTTTGAAAATAATTTTCAAATGCAATTTGTTGGATAACGATTCAGTTTGTATGGTTAAAGCTACCACTCCACCAGCTAGTAGTTATTGGTTCTGTGTTGTTTCATGTTTTTGTTTATTAAGCAGAAAAGATTTCTGATAATGACAGTTTTTGACATTAGATGTTTAGTGTGGTTAATAATATTTTATACCATTGAGAATCAGTAGTTATAAATAAAAATACAGTTTATAATATATGTAATAAAATTATACATTTATTACACAAGTATCAATCATAATTTGTAAATTCCAAGTATATATGGAGGACGTTCTTTTTTATATAGTTTGAAATTTGCAAAATGCGTATATAATATTTTCAATTAAAAATCTTTATAAAGATGTTTATTTCGTTTTAGCGCATGAATCAGTTTTAATGACAACAATAGAAATATTAGTGGCATGGCAACATTGTTGATTATTTTCTTCCCCCTAGTGTCATTCGTCATTCAAAAAAGGGGTTTCTTCTATGTTCAGTACGAGGGCAGCACTTCCTTAGTATAGCGATATCGAACCATTGGACAACTAGAGTGTAGCATTATATATAAAAAAGACTAATGTCTGTAATATTAGTGAAGGTTGTCAATTTAATTTCATGGACATTTCAGCCTTGACATGTCAATGCAAATCATAAAAGTTGAGGCAATATGGGCCACTGTCATTTTTCTGGCAGCGGCATGATTCCACATACATAAACTTTTTGTTCTTTGTTTTATAAACCACGAATAAATAATAATAGGGAACTGCACATCTTCAGAATATGATAAGTGCATCTAAATCAATGAAGTAGAAAATGATACACATTTATTTACATTAAATACTGAAGCCAAAATTGCAAAAGCAATAATGAGAACGGCAATTATATGCTATCCGTCACTGTACGCTGTTGACAAAATGTGCTTTATTTCTGAGAACTGCTCGAAAAATATATAACAAATTGATGTAAAATCTGCAAAG
The DNA here is from genome assembly GCA_963921935.1 of Galeruca laticollis. Lineage (NCBI taxonomy): Eukaryota > Metazoa > Arthropoda > Insecta > Coleoptera > Chrysomelidae > Galeruca > Galeruca laticollis. The sequence goes on along the minus strand of OY998180.1, from coordinate 157,943,254 downwards.
TAACATTGATTAGCAAAAAAATGAGGCATATGATATACTATTTAAAGATGACAGTGAAGGACATACAGTAAACAAATTTTCATGCAATTGAAATTGTTGGTTCACGTGTTTTCAATAAAATTATTCTGCTCTACATGACGATGCTGTAGGACATCCTCCATTCACAATCATAGCATAGTTGCCATCGTAGATTTGATTGATTACAAGTGATTATTCGGTTATTTAAGTGCCTATTGTACTTTTGCTGATTTCGTAAGTGTATTATAACTCAAAAACATGGTTCGTCAGTGTTATATTTGCAAAAAATTGGATAATTTGATTCAAAACCTCTCTTTTGACTGGTAAGTTGACATTTGCATTTAACCTCCATTTTTTAAGAACCAGTGTCGTCGATGTATGTGCATTTACTTATTGAATGACTTTCAAGGTTGAAAGTTATGCATTTTAACAATATAAAATAACTAAATCATGCAATTTTTTTGTTTTACTGGCTAGTCAATCATTTTCAATTCAATATAATCTTTTAACAGTATGTAATTCCACAGCATTTCCATCACACATCTATTTCTCAGTTGATAATCTCGTCAAAAGTTGATCAAAATGATCAGAGCAATATGCCAATGGAAATTTTATGATTTAATTTTCACAGCGTTGCCAAAGCAGGAAAACGAAGGTATTGTCGTCCTTTTCTAGCACATTGTTATGGAATTTAATGATGGCTTCAAAACAATCCCAATATTCGTTTTCTACGTAATTGGTCTAAATAGTCCAACTAAACTTCAAAATTATTTAGTGAGTGAACAAATGGGATTTCTTAGTGGAACACTCAACTTCTAGTTTAATTCTGACCTTTTCTATTCCTTTAAAATCCCATCATCTTTTTCATTATTATCATATTTTGAAGTGCTTTAAGCTGCATCTAATATTGATATAGACATGTCTCGTCCCCAGCGATTCATAACTGGATTATACCCTTGAGAAGTATATCACATAAATATATATTTAAATTACTTTGCGTATTATATGATCAAAGGTTTGGTGAAAATTAGATTTCAAAATTGAAAAAGCCCTCAATGATAAAAATGTGGTTTATTTGCATTTAATTTATACAAATCAATCCAAGAAATCACAATTCTTTATTAACAGGTCATTCATAAAAATATTAACATATAAAATACATAATACTGCCTACACTAACAATGGTGGTACAATTTTAATAAACATTTTCTTATTGAAATAAATATTGAAAGTATCTGAAATGCGCCATAATAAAACTCATATGGGAACCTGACGCCCAGGCACTGTCAAATTTACAAGGGATCACATTTTGAACACTTGTCAAGTAGACATTATTTTAGCAATGTTACTAAACTAAGCCAAGCTACAGAGATTTGGAGTGAGCATTTCGTGTAAAAAGTATTAAAAGAAAACCAACTACGCCATTATTTGGGAGAATAGTTTCATATGATATAGTGAGATGTTTTTCACTCGACTTTATTATTCATAACATGGTTATTAACAATTTAATGCAAAAAATAAATCACTGTCAGGGTAATCGTGATGGCGTCAATAGAGAAATTGTAGAGAATAAAAACGAAGTAAATGAGAGATCGAAGAACTCGATCAGACCGTTAGCTTAGGAGTAAATCGGGAAAAACCGGCCAAAGTGCAGTTTTTTCAAAAACCCATACTCAGTTATTTTTTGAGTTGTAGCAAAGATACTCCGGCCAGTATACATTTTTAATATAAACTTCATATGTGCAAAAAGCAGGAACTATCCGATGCATAATTTTTGATCAGTGGCCATTTGAATTTTTTACTATGCAATTTTCCAACAGGCCCGAAAGCGACAGGTATAGTCCGATTTCAATTTACAAAAACGATTTCAAAAGTAGAATGTTCATACTTCAAAAGGCTCATCTTGGTTTTGCATTAAAACGATGAGAAATAAGTTAGAAATGAAACTGAACATCACGAGAAATGGAGGAACACGCAAGAGTAGCTGAAGAGTGGGAGAGAGAGCGCAGACAAGAAGCATGTATATTGTTCCATTCATTTTCTCAAAATGGAAACAAACTTTAGTTATACGTGGTAACAAAATTTCAATATTTATAAATAAAATTTCGTCTAAATTATAAAAAATTCCTCACAGAAACAATAAATACGTATTTTTGAAAATTGTATTTTCTTTGCATTTTATAGTTTTGAGGTTATATTCATGTATGTCACTTTCAAGCAGACAAATATAAGAATTCATCGATTAATTGAGTTACTGTATATCATCTGAATTGTTATAAAATAATTACTCATCTATTTCAATTAATCGTTGTCATCTCTATATGTATATAGTGATGATATTGCGCTGCACATATTTCATGATCTTTTCATTTGAATATCTTAGCAACAAATAAGAATATCGCAGAACCAAGGTGAACGTTTTGAAGTATGAAAATTCTACTTTCAAAATCGTTTTTGTAAATTGAAATCGGACCATACCTGTTGCACTCAGGCCTGCTGAAAAATTGCATAGTAAAAAATTTAAATGGCCACAGATTGAAAACTGCATCGGACAGTGCCTGCTTTTTGCACATATAAAGTTTATATTAAAAACTAATACTGGCCGGAGGATCTAGGCTAAAACTAAAAAAATTTGTTATGAATTTTTGAAAAACTGCACTTTGGGCCGTTTTTCCCGATTTTCTCCTAAACTAACAGTATGATCGAGTTGTTCGAGCTCTCATTTTCTTTGTGTTTTTATTCTCTATAATTTTTCTATTGACGCCATCACAATTATTACCCAGACAGTTTTATTTATATAAGCAAAAAATCTAAGCAAAGCGATTTTTTGCATAAAATTGTTAATAACAAAGTTATGAATAATAAAGTCGATTGAAAAACATCTCACTACATCATATGAAAATATTCTCCAAACAATGGCGCAGCTGGTTTTCTTTTAACACTTTTTACATGAAAAAATCTATGGAGCTTGGCCTATACATTGTTATTTAAATGAACAGTTTGTATAAAAATTTTTATTGAGACAATTAGGCGTTTCCAGACTTTTGTTTTGTGCTCTTGACTATAAACATGTTCACTTTTTTCTTGTAGACAGAATTTCTAAATGACCAATTGAATAAAAAATATTTATATAAAGAAAATTGATAGCTAATAGATAATACAATCATAGTAAAAGAAAAAGATCAGTTTAATAAATCTATAAATAAAGGTAATTAACAATTAAATTATTATTTAAATGATTAACTATTCAATAGCTGTAGCCCCCAGAAGGGGTAATTCTTCTCTATCCATCTTTCTTTTACATTTTCGACATTGAATTGATGGATTCCAACAAGTTTTATGATATACGGCATTACAAATATTACATCGGAATATATTTTCCACATCAAATGGAAATAGCGCTTTTGGTTTATTACAAATTTCACACACAAATCCCTTTTGATTACACAACCAACAATTGTACACATGATCTCTACCGAAGCTCACCACTTTCTCTAATTGTTGTGCCAATAAACCATTCGTTACATCAGAAAGATCCTACAAAAGACCAATACAAGTGTAATGTATATAAAGTGCTACTAAAATAATAAAACAATGTATTGGATATCCAATAAACCATCCAAATTACATTAATAAAATCCAATATGATATAGAATCAACTTAAGTGGAAAATAACTAGAGCTATGAGTCATACTGACACAGAACACAAGTTTACCTTTGAAATAAGATCCTACTACATTTCTTAACCCCGCCCTCTCGTTCACTGGGATTCTTCAGAATATCTTAATAGTGCAGTAAATTTAGTTTCGTTTTAGTTAGCTTTTTCTTAGTTTCTAGTAAGTTGTTTAATATATTTAGTAATTGTTACCCACTTTTGTTAGTTTAATTTAGTGGAGACTTTTGTAGTCAATAATTTGTGAAAATATTTTGTATAGGCAGTGGATTAATTTATATAACAGTATAAGAAATGGATAAATTAATTTTATTTAACATTTTCGATTAAATAAAGTATAATTTATCATGGAGTGGTACTACTTTGCGCAGAAAATCGAGTTTTTTTACAATATTTCAGATGTTACTTTATAGAATGGTTTAAAAATTGAGTATATTAATTTTTAGTAATTTTGTAAATTTGAATAAAAAAGATGATGTGAGAGTATTTTTTTAATTTGCATATTCACTTTCAATTGTTAAAATGTTTGTTTATTAATTCTTGAAATCTTTTGTTTCAGACAAAATCTGGAAGCAATAAAATAATTCATAGTCAAGCTCGACAAATCATATACAGTGTATATAAATTTATGAAAATAGAAAAAGAACAGGATGCCCTAAAAATTCCTCTGAGCAATTTGCAGGAGAGAGGAGAGAAAGTGTGTAATGTTTCTGTCGCTACGGTGAAACGTATTATTGTCGAAGGTAATAGATAACCCCCCAGTGAACACTTTAAATCGCCCCAAAATACCCTCAACTTCGAAAGGATCCGTTGATGAATTATTTATTCATACACAGTGAAACATAACAGAAGGCCTATCATTAAAAAAATCTTCGAATCAGTAAAAAATGAAACAGGGATAAATTTTACAGGCAAAATAGATTCGTTTAGAAGATTGGTTAAAAGAATGGGATTCAGATGGAAAAAAACTGAACAGGAAAGTTTTAATGGAGATATATGACATAAAAGCAAAAAAGAATTGAATATTTAAGGAAGTTAAAAATATATAAAAAAGAGGGATGGCCATATATACTGATGAAACCTACATTCACACTTCGCATACCATACCAAAACCATGGGACGATAGCAAAAATAAATGTTTAAAAGCACATGTGTCTAATGATTAAAGGCTTATTATCATACAAGCTGGAGATGAAACAGGATTTGTACCTGAAATGAGTCTGGCAGAAATGATTTTTGATACCATCGATGAAGAAAACGGCTGGTTTGGTAAACCGAATATCGTAGTACTTGGAGATCTTTTACAGCTCCCACCTGTAAGGGAAAATTCTCTTTTTATAAAAGTGTCGTCCCGAGAACTTACAACGGTAATTCGTGCACTTAATTTTCCAAATCTATGGGAAGATCTCTTTAAATACCTTGAGTTAACTCAAAACATGCGGCGGTTGAATGATATGAAGTTCTTGGAAATGCTTCTAAGAATAAGAATCACTACAGAAGAAGACCGCCGTATATTAGCAGAACGTTAAAAACCGGAGACTACTACGACGATAAAACAATACAAATTTTCTCAAGTGAAAGAAAAAGTCATTCCTAATGCTCCAAAAAAATACGTATTGGTATTAGATAGTTAATTAATAGAGTTAAAAGCTACTAAAGCTGAACTCTATACAGTTATAAAAATTTGCAAGGCACTTTTTAAAACGTATATAATAGATAAAATGTTAGCAGAACATGACATTTTAACGCTACGTCTACCACCCTATCGTCTGGAGCTTAACCCAATAGAAAAAATATGGGTGGGTGAAGAACGAAGTAGCTGCTTGCAATGTAACTTTTAAATTAGATGATGTGTGAAAATTAACAGAAAAAACATTTTGTGAGTTGACTGTAGAACAATGGAAAAATATTTGCGCTAATGTGAGAAAAGTTGAAAACGAATACATTGAAAGAGAACATATTATTGACAACGTGGTGGATTTAATAATAAACTTAGGAGGGAATAGTAGTGACAGCGAAAGTGAATTTTCAGATAATGGAGCTGACGACGACGATGACGACTTTGTTTGCAAGCCAATCGTGTAGCCTGTTATTTTTTTTATTTTAATATTAACTTTAATTGTATAACTTTTCAGTATTAAAAGATATTTGTTTGATTTAATTATTTCTTATCAATTTTTTTTATTCCCTATAATAATAAACTCGTTTTGTTGAGTTTGTATCATGTATATTACCAAGAAATCTATAAATCATTGAGTTAGTCCTATAAAAATTCATGATAATAAAATCTATAAGAAAAAGTTTAGATTTACTTATTGATGAAAGGATGTCTTGGAGTAACAATATTAAAAATTAAGGTATTACTTTACACACAAGTGTGTAAAGTATTTTTTTCGCACTAGTGCATAAAACAGATTTTATTTTTCCTATATTAATGGACAACACCTACGGTAAGTAGAATAATAATATATGTAACATGCCTGTAAAGGTCTTTTTGGATTCATGTGATTATTGCATTCGGGGTTCTGTTCAAGGGACAATGTTCACATTGGTCAAAATTTTTAATTAATTTTAACGTAAATTTTCTAAAAGTCAGTTTTTTAATAACATAGTATTATAATTTAATTTTAATCATGAATGAAAATTAAATTTTTATTTTTTTTACAAATATTTATTTTAGATATAGATATTAGCTTATTACGGATGCTTTTTGGGTAATAAATAATCAATGTTTTAAATTCTATTTTGAAATAAAATTATAATGTAATTTTTAACATACTTTGCCCTGGCTATAAGATGGAAACCCATTTTACGGTACCATCAAGCGGATTTTTTCAAGTTTCACTTTAATAATCCTGCGCATCCTTGCCGGTTATCTGCGCAACTATTTTCAAGGTCATAGCTCAAGTTATTTTCCATTAACTCTAGAAACCTCAACTTCATTGACATTTTCATTAAAATAATATCTTAATTGTACTGTGCATATTATCAAATTTTACGATAACTCTTTTGATGTAAACATGGAACAGAAAATCACTTAAAAAACTGTAATTAACTTTATTCTGGTAATGAAAGTAGCATATAAAAAAACTTTTGTCAAGTAAAGTACTGTGCTACGAACAATTATTTATTCGAAAACCCCGTTTATAAATAAAGAAATAAAAAAATTAAACGAGTCGTTGTGATAAGTGCTATTGGTTCTTGTGCTAATGAGAATATGGTAACGTCGTTAAAATGGATGTGTATATGCAACCACCTACACCGAACAAGGCGCTGTTAGTACAGCAAAATCAGGCATTGTTCAATGAAAATCAAGCTCGTAGTCAAAATGAAAAGGTATTGTATAATGCTTGGATTTATGAAAAACAATAAAGAAAAAAATTACAGGTTACAATTAAACAACTACAAATACAAGTTAAAGAATTCAACTGAGAATTAAACATCACAAGGGAACAGTGAAAAAGAAAAATTGGAAAAACATATACAATATTTTACAGATGAAAAAGAACTAAGCAGGGAAACAGAATAGATTAGAGTTTAAAACTCCAAGATAAGAAAAGCTAGCAGGTTGCTAGGGCTACAATCCCCCAAAAGTAATAATAAACCAAAACGATTAATACCAAACCTCCCCCAATTATAATCCATAAAGTACAAAAATACGACGATCTAACAGACTAACTATTTTAAGAAAAGCAAAATCCAATATCGGGCTACCATGTTGTCTGGAGGAAATATGAAAATCAACGCCACTGATGCAGATGAGTCTTACTAAGGCCCTAAACAATACTCCAATGGAATGGTTCTCATTTGAAAACAAGCAGTTGTGAAAAAATTACATCAGACTTGCAAAGCTGAACAAATTTTAGAAGACCTAAAGAAGGTTTTAACATACTTGAGGTAAACCAGATACTAAGCTGGAAAGATAAGATGCCACTCCCACTCTTGACCTTATCTTAATAAAGATGAGGATATTCTATTAATGAAATATTGCACGAGAGGCTTTTAGAAAACACAAAATTCTACCCCAATGCAAAGTAGGAATACGGGCACACACAGAACTTCTGTAACAGGGAACCAAGATGTGTCAAATGTATTGGAAAACACCTAACCCAAGACTATGGATAAACCCAAAAATGCGTCCACTGCATAGAAAGTCAACCTAGCGAACTATAGAGGCTGTAGCACTGCAAAAGCTCTACAAATGCAGAAAAATTAATATAAAAACAATGCCCCTGAGAATGGATAAAACACAGCGAAAGTGGAAAAAAGACACCAAACTTTAAAAAGTCCCGAAGGATCTTATGTGCAAGTAACACAACCAGCAATAGAAAGCAACACGGATCCTGTAACTATAATGCTGCAAAAAATAATGAATCAAATGAACAAAAAATAAGAATTTAATAAAAAAGTACTTGAAAGACTGGACAGACTTGAAAACAACATAAGCTGCTTCTAATGAGACTAAAATGCCCCTGAATCTTAGGATACTTAAATTGAATACAAATGGACTCTTACAACACCAGCAAGAGTTATTAGTACCACTAGAAACTCAACAGATGGATATATGCCTAATTGCAGAAACACACTTGACAAGACATTCATTTATTCAACTACGAGGTTATCAAATATATCATGCCAAACATCCAGAAAACTCAGCCAGAGGTGGAGCTGCTGTCGTCATGAAAAATTGAAACTGAAGAAATACAAGCGGCTTGTATTACCATTAAAACTAAAAAATATATGCTCAACGTTGCAGTTGCATATTTTCCTCCTTGATATAACCTCAAAAGAGGTGATTATACGAACTTCCTATCAAGCCTGGGTGAAAAATACATAGTGGGTGCAGACTTTAATGCAAAAAATGTATGTTGGGGCTCCAGACTCACTACAAGGAAAGGTAAAGAATTACAGCATGCTGTGATTGAACACAAATGTAGATGGCACTCTACTGCCAGACCCGCTTACTGACCAAGTGATGAAAACAGAATTACAGATCTTTTGGATTTTTTCATATTCCAAAAATTGGCGACAAATTTTATAAAAGTAGAGGATGGAGAGGAACTTATATCCGATCACTTTCCAATTCTATTAACTATAAGTGAACATATTGTTACCACTGAACTTAACTCACACTAACTAACAAATTTACGTACTGGAGAAGCTTTCAAACTGAAGTAAATGAGAAAAGTGAGCTTAATGGTTTCCTCCAATCGATAGACCAATTGGAACAAGAAACAGAGCTTTTTATGACAAATATCCAACAACTTACCCATAATACAAAGAAAAACAGAAGGACACAATTACCCCAAAGAAATAAGAGGCTTGATTTAAGAAAAAAAAGGCTAGGAAGGTATGGCAAAGGACACGAATAGCAGATAATAAAAATAAGTTAAATAGGCTTACACAACAACTAAAAAGAAATCATAAAAATAAAACATCCCAATGGCACAGGACCAGGACAGGCTTATTTCAGTAATATTTTGGAATCAAATCAAAAATAAAAAAATATTCTGGTAAATTTGTTAATTTTCTTAAATAAATGTTTTAATATACGTTTTAAAAAAAAATGTTAAGTAAAAAAGTTGTAGAACGTGTTAAGGTCTATGAAAAATCTCAGTAACCTTTTTTGTGTCGAATGAAAAACAAAGGAATTACGATTTTATTCAACATTGACAGGCCGCCATTTTGTTTCTACTCTGCCGATTTGGCTCATTAACGAACTCTTCCGAGATTTTGGCCCAATCGATTTTTGTAGCGAGTTTGGTTTCGATCCGTCAAAAAATACGCCCTCTATGGTACTTACAAATTAAATTCCGTTATAACATATACGTACAGGCCCTACAAGGTAATCTTTAAAAACAACTCACAAGACCTATTGGAAGAAGGCGCAATCCGCATCTTCACAGATGGGTCTAAATCCAATGTAGGCTCAGGATGTGGTATTTTTTCCAGATCCCTGAATCTAAACATAAAATGGGCAATGGGCTGCAATGCAGGTGTTGCTCAAACAGAGCTCACTGCTATCTGCATCGCTGCTAAAGAGATTACCAAAAGGAAAACCACAGGTAATAATATATACATCCTTACGGACAGTAGACAAACACTACTAGCCCTGAACAGACCACGTATTACATCAGGCCTAGTACTAGAATGTCACATGGCCTTAATCGAAGCCTGTAACAACAACACGGTCACTTTAGGCTGGATCAAGGGCCATGAGAAATCGAAAGGAAACCGTATTGCAGACTCGCTAGCCAAGAAGGCAGCCTCCCAAAAACTCTTGGGACCTGGCACTTTCATTGGTCTATCGGCGTCAGCAACGGCCGACATATTAAAGGAACACTCCCTTAATAAGTTTAAGGGTAGATGGGACGACGCAGAAGGCTGCAGGCTTGCCAAGAACTGCTACAGTACCCGGACAGCAAAGTAGCCAAAAAATACGTGACTATGAACAGGCGGAACCTACGAACAATCACGGGAATTCTGACTGGTCACTGCCACCTACGAAAACACCTTCACAGACTGGGTTTATCTAACACCCCACTTTGTAGAGGATGTGAACATGAAGATGAGACTGTCGAACACATTCTTTGCGAATGTCAGACACTCTCTCAATTTAGGTTTCAAGTATTCGGCGAGTACAGGCTAACATACGCCAATATGAGGGAACTTAATTCAGGCGACGTTATCGTCTACTTCAAGGAAGTAGGCTGGATGACGAGCTAGAAGGAAGTTTTGAACCTCAGAAGGATGCATAATGGGCCAATTGTGGCCTAAGTGCTGTGGGGCCACCCACCCTTCAAATCTTTACAGATACAGACACAACATACATACATATATATATATATATATATATATATATATATATATATATATATATATATATATATATATATATATATATGTATATATATATAACCGCCGGAACAGTGGGTTATTTTAGCATCAGGGAACACCAAAACGAAAAACTACATTGAAATTTTTCCGAAGTCGCGTCATGCTACTCTCTACAATAGCCCTATTTCATTCTGAAATAAGCCTAATAGTGAGTCAGTCAACAAATACCAGAAGAGTGAATTAACTGATGATCAATGCGCTGATTACTCCCTTTGGAAGGCAGTTAAAACGATAAATAAGCCAATTCTAAATATACCTCCTATGCGAAAAGAAAACGGCACATGGGCAAGAAATTCCAAACAGAAAGTGGACGCTTTCACTGACTATTTAGAAAATATTTTTCAACCAAATCCTGAAGAAACTTAAATAGACGATAAACAGGAAGCCAGTGAATCTAAGAACATATTATTGGCTACAACAAAAGAAGTACTATACCTCTTGTACATCTGACATTCCAGAGCAAGGAAACCAATATTAGCCACATTTGCTGATGACACAGAAATTTTAGCAGTACGGGCAAATATAGAAGAAACAACGGCCAATCTACATAATGCAGTTAATAAACATAGAACACTGATCTAAAAAATGGCAAATAAAATTCAATGAAAATAAATTAGTCCATTTTAGCTTTACCAACAAAAGAATTATCTTCCAATTAATTTCAGTAACAGTATTGTTCCTAATAAAAATAAATACCTGGGTTTAAATTTGGACATTAAATTTAAATGGAAGTAACGTGTTAAAAAGAAAACTGAACAGTTAAAGATTAAGTATAAAAATATGTATTGGTTATAGGTAAACACTCGCAGCCTTCCGTTCAGAACAAATTATTGATTTATAAACAGGTTTGAAACTGGTGTGGACTTATGGCCTGAAAGTATAGGGTTGTACCAAAAAAAGCAATTATAGATGCCTAAAAACGTTCCAAAACCGAATATTAAGGAATATTGCAGATGCTCCATGGTATGTTCGGAACAATGATTTACATAGATACCTCCAAGTTGAATCTATCCAAGATGAAATTTAAAAAGTCGCAAGGAGATTACAATTGTTAGGAATTTAGGTTAAAGCAAAAATGTTGATTAATCTTTTAGATTAGGTGCATTCTCATTGTTAAATAAAAAAATGAAGGGAGACCACACACGGATATTTTAATAAAGTTTTGAAACATGAAAATTCTTACCAAAATCGAATACTGATGAATATGCTCATACATATACTCCCTAGGCCACATCTGTTTTTGTAATTCTTCAATCACAGGCTCCCGACATGTGAATAAATAAGCCCTCAGAAAACTCAACTGATTCCTTAAAATTTGCAAATTTGCCATTTCTTCAACCACGCCATAGATAAATGGATTTAATACCTGCAGTAATAACATTAATTTAAATATTTATCAAAATGGTCACCAAAAAATTTTTTTTAAGTAGTTGGGTGGGCACACTAATTAGCCAGATTTAATTTGTAATCCGTTTTACGGACGAGTTATTAAACAAACTTTTCTTGTAAACAATTATGTTAGTATGTAAAAACAAGGTTTTCTTGTAAACAATGAACATTTGCAGATATACCTTCTCTGTGTTAGTATGTTACGTATGTTGTTAGTACTTGTGCATCTATTTCTATTTTTTTTTGTTTATTGTTTTTCCTTTTTTTTTTCGTCGACGCACTTACAAGATATTTAATCGCAAAATTGCTTACAATGTATTTATGTTAGTATCAGGTTTTACAATTTCATTTTGCACCTTTTCAGGTGATTATAAAGACAAGATAAAATATTAATGTTGTTGCTGAATACAATTTGGTTTACACATATAGGTAGTTTTGCTTTAAGATCTATTAAATCCTCATAGAAAGTATTTAGATTTGCTTGGCATTGGGAGCATTCTAGTATTACATGGGTTAAATCACCAAGTTCGCCACATGTGCAAGCTGGATTTTCAATTATACCTATTCTCTGTTTATATAGAGGTGTCATAGCACGTCCTAATCTTATTCTATTTATAGTAACAATGAATTATCTATGTGATATCCCATAGAACCATCTCTTACGTGGAATCTTGACTTGGGAGCTTTTGTAGTTCTGTCCATGAGTGTTACTTTCATACACTCTTTGCCATTCGAGTAGCAGACTGTTCCTATATTCACACTTAAGGTCGGAATGGGGTACGGATTTTATTGTTAATGGTTCTCCTGAGGAAATGGCCGATTTTGCTAACCTGTCAGCAATTTCATTTCCTTATATACCAGAGTGACCCTTTATCCAGACCACTATGGTATTTTTATTTTGTTGTCTTATATTATGATGTTCTTTTAGAATCTCTAATTCCACATGGGATAAATTTGAAGAGTCATGAATATTTTGTAACCTGTCTACGAGGCTTTTACTGTCTGTAAAAATCACTGTATTTCTTATATCAGTTGATGAAACATATCTCAGCACGAACAGCACAGCGTAATTTTCAAGTGTATAAATTGATGTTTCTTTAGGAAATCGCTTTAAAGACGTATGGGAAGTGCTAGCATCGTAAAAAGCGCATCCGCATCCTTTGCTTGTCTTGGAACCATCTGTATATATATTCTGGCCAAAAATGGTTGATTTGCTCTAAGAAGTTTCTGTTTGGGTTTACGTAACTTGTTTCCATTTTTGAAGAGAATAAAAGGTGGTGTTGCTCTGCATAATATGGAAGGGTATTTGAGGAGAATACAATTTCCTGGTACTTGACTATACGTGTGTAGCTGTCCACAGTTAGCGGAGTTTTTTTGTGTTGCCAGTATGGGTGGGTAAGGACTAATATCGAAAGGTTGTGTATGGAGTGAATGGTTTGAGCACGTTTAGCAAATAATTTAGTTATGAAGATATCGCTGATTAGTTTTCTTCTACGGGATAGTGGAGGATAGGAACACCAATATCAGCCAGTTTGTGGGTTAGTATGTCAAGATTAACATTGTCGAAAGCTGCGGAGATATCCAGGAAAGCTGCTACTGTTGTTTCTTTATTTGAGAAACCTGTTTAAACGTCGGTGACAAACATTGTCAAAGCTTCTAGAGTGGACCTGGATTTCCGGAATCCATATTGGCTTTTTGGAAGAATATTTTCTGTTTCTAGCCACTGTTCCAACCTATTCTTGATGATTCTTTCGAAAATCTCAAAGATACATGAAGCTAAAGAAATTGGTCTGTATGAGTTTGATTGGTGTAAGGGTTTTCCTGGTTTTAATATCACCAAAATTATTTGAACAAACAAAAATTTTATCAAAAAATAGGTTATTCAAGGGCTGTGCTGAATTAGTATGAAGAAAAATAAGTTGGCCCTAAAAAATTAGTATCTTACCTTGAAATCAATGATAGGATGATCCTTTACTTCATTTAAATAATTGATCCCTTTTTTAGAAATTGGATAAGCTTTGAAGTCCCAATTATGAATAATTCTAGCGGGTATTTGGACTAATTCGGTACTCATACACATATCACATACATAGTCACCAGTGAAGGCACACACTCTAAATTAAAAATAAAAACATTGTAACTTTTCATATAATAACTTTAGATTAATTAAATCATAAATTTTTCATTACTAGAGAAAACTCAAAATCTCAGACACTCTCAAAATGAAACAAGAAGGGTTAATACAGAAATGCATTAATATTTTTGTAAGTTGTATTGTAATTAACCATTAATGTTAGGTCTCAAGCAACCAAAAATCATTTTCAAGTGTCAATATAAAACTGATCACAGTTGATTAGTTAAAATCATTGATCCATTATTGGTAAACAATTTATATACATAGAACAGGTTCAATTCAATATATTTTATTGAAAATTGTTGTAGATACACTCATTCATTATTAGGCAAAAAGCTAACAACTTCTAGTATATTTTTATTCCTATCATACGTACTTTGGTTTATTATTCAATTCTAATGGTGCTCCACAATCCGCACATTTGAAATTATGCACATCTAGTCCCTTTTCTCTGGCTATTTTTCCTACTTGTGCTGCCAAACAGATTTCTCCTTTTGCGGGACTTGAAACTGCAATAGCGGGTTTTTCAGATTCAACCTAAATGAAAAGTTACGTTTAAAGATTCCACTGATATTGTCTAGCACCATCCACCACAAAAAAGTGTACCCTATTAATTTATACCCAAACTTTCGTGCATTTTTATTTACATTCTCAATGAACTAAAAATAAGGAGAAGGAAAAGGAAGGTAAGATTACATAAAATTAAAAAAAAACATTAAATGCAACATTATCTTATTGATAATTTAAATCCAATTATTTGTATAAATCATTGCCAACAGTCAAAATCAAAACAAAAACCAAAGAAATGTTGAAGTGAATATTGTTTCTACAATTTTTCATCTTTGTGTTTGCATTTGAATGTAGAGGCGTATTAACAGCTTTTTAGTTATAATGTAATAACATTAACATAGAACTAGATGTATCCAAGTCATCTTTTGTTCAGATTAGAGATTCTGGAACCAGTCCTATACCTTACACGATCCTCCTTTTGGCTACAAGCCCAAATGGAATAGTCTAAATTGAGAATGGAGTCACGTTTTCCAGCGAAACGTTATTCAATATTTGTCACAGCTATATAGCCAAGAAAGTAGTTGGTGTTTTCAAAATTGTGGAGGTGTAAGTGGAATTCCCATCTCTCTGAATGGTTTCACAATAACTCCTTAATCATGAACAATAATAAAACAAAGTGTATATTGTTTACACATAATCGTAACGAAACCACATATCCAAAAGAAATAGGAATTGATAATAATTCCATCGAATTAGACAGCAAAATTAAATTTCTGGGTATTACTATTGATAAACATGTGAACTGGATGGATCATGTGCAGGTGCTCTGCACTAAACTTAGCCAAAATTATTATTCATTGAAAGAGTTAAAAAAGGTAGTTAATACATTAATAACAGCATACTATGGTAACTTCTATTCACATTTATCATATGGGATTGTGTTTTGGGGTGGTACACACGGTCAAAGTGTTTTTATAATACAAAAGAGGGCGGTGAGAATCCTGGCTGGTTTGAAAATCCGTGAGAGTTGCAGAGGTCTTTTTAGAGCTCTTAATTTACTTACTGTACCTGCCTTATATGTATATGAATGCCTGTGTTATGTACGTAGAAATCGTGATTATTTTTCAAGTTTGTAATTAATCATAGTTACAACACCAGACAAGTAGACTTGTTTCGTTATCCTGTACATAGAACAAGTTTACTAGAAAAGGGCTGTTTTTACAAATGTTTATACTTTTTTAATTTGCTTCCGGGGAAAATCCGAGATATTACGTCAATTAACCACTTCAAAAACACCATAAAAAGGTCTTTAATAGCTGCAGAGCATTATGATATAAATGATATCAACAAAACTATTTTTCTTTTTTGACTCTTAAAAATTCTTAATATTTTATTACTCATAGCTGTACTTACATGTAGCGTATCTCTATAATAATATTTTTTCACTGTAATGTTTAATACTTAGTGTTTGTTTTTTTCTATGTGTATTTTTATATATATTATTTTATTATCTTATATGTGACTGTATTTTCACAAGCAACATGTTGACGTGTTAACATGTACTATACAATGTAAATTGTTCCTGGTACGCAATAAATATCTATCTATCTATCTAATGTAACATATCTCTATTTTAATAGTATTTTTACTGTAATGTTTAATACTTAATGTTTTTTTAATGTGTATTTTTATATATATTATTTTATATTCTTATATGTGACTGTATTTTCACAAGCAACGTGTTGACATGTACTATACAATGTAAATTGTTCCTGGTAGGCAATAAATATCTATCTATATAAACATGTCCCTACTAGATATTATCTTTCTTAAAGTGGTGAGTTCTGATAAGACATGCTGGAATAAATTTCACATCTTCGTGATGAAATTAAAAAAAATAACATTGTCTAATTTTTGGATTGTGCAAATTAAAATTTGCCCTATGCACATTAATACATGTGAAGGGCACAAGACATTCACAAACAAATGTCAAAATAACCACCTCTGTGGTTGAAGTTACAGTGACTGTAATATGGAAACCTCGATTTTGTTGAACAATATCTGGTCCTGTTTCCATTTGGTGTTTTGCCACTGTTGATTTTCTTATAACCTCTTATGTTCCCTGATTCTTATTTGAACTCACTCATACTTGAGTCACAGGAACATGGAATGTGGAATGCCAATGTTATGGGGGGTGAAATGTCTATTGCCAAAGGAAAATATTGTCTGAATTTCTTTGAGAGCCTAATATTGTGTCTAAAACCTGAAGTATGTTACCGATTTGATATTTTATTGACCAAACATAAGGGAGAAATATATTGGTTGAAGTGGGAAGACTGGAGAAGAGGGAAGATATTTGCTGTTTGGGTGATGGAATTTGCCTATGCTGTTTTGTATGTCAACCTGTATTAATACATTATATAAAAGAGAGGTATGGAAATGTTCTAATTGATATTTATGATTTTCAGGTTCAAAAATGGAAATGTCTCGATTGACGAGGGAGTAGCTAACTGATTTTTTGTGCCAGATGATAATGATGAGATGTGGCTTGTAGATACCTATCAGTATGAGTGGACTTCCTGTAGACAGCTGCCAAGTGAACCATCAGTTACCTCGATATTATCCCGGAATCATTTGAAGGACTACTATATGCTCACGACATCTTGATAGTAGCATTAAATCATTATTAAAATCTGGGTAGAATAAATAGAGAAAATTAAAACGGGAATGCATACATGAATAAAAACGATTTTAACACATTATAATGGGCAAAAGGAAAACGAGAAGATTCAATGTTGAACACATAAATATCTTTATTATTAACTAAAAAACTAGCCCAATGAAAAATGTTTTACTGTTCAATTTAACGACTTACCTTGATTACTTCCTTTGGTATTTCCTTTCTTTCGTTTTCAAATTTCATCAAAACTTCACGAATATCTGGGGTTTTTATGAACGGATTATAACTATTAATAAGATCAGTAAAGCTAGTTTCCATTGATTTAGGATCACTTTCAATTGGTTCAATTTCTTTGTTATTTGATTTTTCATTTTTATTGGTTTCAGACAACTGACTTTCATCAAAAGACCAACCAGTTCGTTTGCCCAGAGAATTTCCAATATTGTTAATATTGTCCGAATCATTATTTTTTTCTTGATCAGAGCTACAAGCCGACTTAAGATTTTCAAATGATTGTGAATTACTGCCGGTTTTATCGCCATCTGTTAAAATTATTCTTATCACTTCATCCTCAGTTAGAAAAACTGTTGGCCTTAATCCCGAATTTTGTGAGTTGCTGGATCTAACAGAACATACTGATACAGTATCTGAGCTACTTTCAAAAATAGCTTGGCTTTTTATAGATTCTGAAATGGTTATGGATTGGACCACATCATCACATGGTGCCACAGGACATGATTTTAAAGTAGGAGCCCATATACCAGCTAGAACCAAACTCGGTAGAGGCCATGTATTAAGTAGGCTAGAATTGAAAGGCAAAGTAAAAGTTTTAGATGTTTCTACACCTTCTATAAGCCGTTGAGCCATATCTAAAAGTTCCGAGTTTCTTAGAAAAGAGTTTATTTTGTAATATGATTTGAGAGACGATGAGTCCTGACGTATGCTCATTAAATAGGAAGATAGTAGACAGTCATTTAAAGCTAAACGGATCCATACCCGGCATTGTCCTACTTCCGTTGTTATTTGAGATAAATTTGTTATCTAAAAAAAATTGAATTTATAATTAATAATTATTCAATTACAAACATATTTGAATAATTAGAATCAATATCTAATATCTTTTTAATTAATCTATTAAAATGTATTTTATAACCTCAGAGCACCTATTAGTAGAAAAACGAAATTCAAATATCTGATTATAAGTCAGTCAAGCATTGAATTTAAATATGGGGGTAAATTTTTGTGAGTCATTAGATATATTATCTACTTGGATGTTGGTTATTATGCAATTATTAAGTACCTTTCAAATTTCATTAGTAGTGAAGGGGGAATCCGGATATGGATTAAGGACATTGAAAAAGTATATGTCCCATGCAGAAAAAGTAGGTACATATAATTTTAATACACATTCCAGCAATGTGTGTTTTTTATCATTGACAATAAGTCTTTGGATTTTCAGATCTTTTTTCAACGAGAAATTTCTTGTAATGATCTATTATATATAAAAAAATGGATGTGTGCGTCCTCAGATTCACAAATAAAATAGATATGTTTGTTTTGATTTTTTCTTGCCCCAAACATCAAGTCACATTCTAATCTTACTTGCAGACATTTCCACTGCTTTGCCATATTTACAAAGTCTCTTTAGTTGCAGGAAAAATGAAATTAGAAACTCAATTGAAAATTTGTTAAAAAGTTATGCAAATAAAAAAAGTCGTACCAATTTATGCATTTAAGTCGCCGCTTTTAAAATCAATTAATAATACTTGAATTTTATTTAATAAAGGCATATTCTTATATAAATTTTAAACAAGTATTTGTTGTAACCTTAGATACATTTATAGTTTTAACTAAAAGTGGCAACATTGCTGAAAATTTCAGTAGCTGTTTTATGTGTCACGGGTAACCTATTTAGTAGTTTTGCTTAATTACCATATAAAGAGAGATGCAAATATCGTCAGAGTGTACTCGACAATCATTTCGGATACTCTGTAGTATTGTAGTCATTAATGTCAAACGTGGTTTGTTTATACGAGCGCCATTTCGACTAGAGAGAAAACATTATGTGCTTTCGGTTTGATGTGTTTTTCAAAAATTTTAGTGACAAAATGAACTTATAAGTTAATGAACTTAATGTTTTTGGATTATCATGGTTCGTCAGTGCCAAGTTTGTCAGAAAAACAGCCGAAATTAGCAAGGCCATGTATCTACAATACCATCCCCACTTTTTGTAATTCATTCATTATTTCCCTACTTGCATTTAGGGTTGTTGGCCGCAAAAATAAACTTGTTTATGAATGAATAGTCCTCTCTATTATATATTATTACTCAGGTGTGCGTCCCTACATTTCACTTTTGTGTGGTGTGGGTATTCGTAGCCCCAACCTTCCCAAACGCAACACTTAAAAATTTTGCTTATTTTTGACTTAGAATAACTCTTTTAATTTTCAACTGATTAAAATGATTTTTTTGGCACATTATAGGAAATTCATTGAAGTTATCAAAAGCATTTTAAATATTTCTAAAAACAAATTTGTTAGTTTAGTATACTGGGTGGAATTAAACAATACTTATGTACCGTAAATTCTAAACACCGTATCGGGTAAACTAGAAACTACAATTTTTTTTCTTTGAAGATGATTAGAAAGACTAAGAATTTCTCGATATTATGTTTTTTATTCATACCAATATCTTTCTCTTTACAAAAGATACAAATTTTCAAAGAGATCTCTACAATTTTTGCGACGTAAGTTAATATTCTAAGAAAAAACTAAAAAATCATTCACTCTTACTATCAACAGCAACAATTATTAAATTAAACGAGTAACAAATTAATAACGCGTAATTACTCCTCGTGTTCTTAGAACAGCTTGCATTTGTCGAAGTAAATTTGCTATTAAATTATTGCTAATCTGCTGAGGAATATTCTCACATTTTGCTATACGCTTCAAATTTTGTTTCTTGGAGCAGGTATATCGGACCAATTTTTTAGAACATCTCAAAGATGCTCAATTGGGTTTAACTCGGCACTTCCTGGAGAAATGTCTAATTTTTGGAATTTTACTTCATTTAAATAATCTATCACAGATCTTGCTATGTGAGGTCGTGCATTAGGTTGCACGAAAATGAAATTATCACCAACATTTGGTGCAAATGGTATAACGTGTTCTCCAAATAATACCAGCGTACAAAAGATTCCATGGTAGAAATGGTACACTCGCTAAATCTTTCCCCAGGTCTCCTCTATACTCTGTCACGTCCATCAGGTGATGCCAGACTAAGTTGGGCTTCATTGCTGGACAATACGTTTTCCCAGTCATCAACAGTTCAATGCTCATGATCCCTTGCAAACATAACTTGCATCGTTTGTGTCCTCTTGTAAGTAAAGAAAGATGGACTGGTCTTCTACTGGTCAATCCGAAATATTTTATCCTTCTTCTTACCGTTTTAGATGAAATTCTAACATTTCTGACCAGTTGACTGTTCAATTCTCTGCATATAATTTTTCGGTTTCTTAAAACTTGTTGTCGGAGAAAACGCTGATCAAGGTGGCTGGTGATTTTTTTCCTGCCCTGACCACTGACTCGATGGTGTGATACAGTTTCCCCAAATTTTCTGAACATGCAACTGATGGTTCAAGTACTCACTCCTAAAAAATTGGCCACATAACGTATACTTCTTCCCTCTTGAATCAAAGTTGTAGCTGTTACACCTTCATCGTTGGTTAAATTATGTGCCCTATTCATGATACCTTGAGCTATACTACGTCTTAGAAACTGTTCTATTTGCATATCAATCCAAAAACTGGAAAAACTCTCTCAAATCACACTTTTATGCTTTAATATTGAAACAATAAAATAAATCTTAATTTCTGCTGTTGGTCAAAATTGACACCAGCCGCCTACGATTTATTTTGTAAAGAATTCACTGTAATTTAAATTACAAAAATTGTATGGAAAATTTGTATCTTATGTAAAGAGAAAGATATTGGAATGAACAAAAAACAAAATATCGAGAATTAATTATTCTTCCTAATCATTTGCAAAGAAAAAAATTGTATACCTCAGTTTACCCCACAGGGTGCTTAGCATTTAATATTGCTTCATACCACCCGGTATACTAAATTGTCTAATTCATTTTTATGAGAATTCAAAATGCTTCTGATAATTTTAATGTTTTTTCCTACAATGTGCCAAAAAAATCATTTTAATCAGTTGAAAATTAAAAGAGTTATTATATATCAGGGTTGGGTAAAATCTGTTTTTATTAAAAAAAATCAAAAACCATTGATTTTCTTTTTAAAATCACGATTTATTTGATTTTTTAAATTTGAATATAAAATTTGAACATTTTAATTCTTTGAAATTATTGTTAATTATTTTAATGTATAAGTCTAAAAATTATAATACAATTTGCGGCTAAAAAACTTGTGACAACGCATTTGTCGCGCTTCTTACAAGAAAATTCTTGTCGCGATTTGTTTTCCTTCTGTCCTATACACTCACTATACAGTGCCGAGTACTGCCGAATGAGGCACGAACGCGTTTGTTGTGCATTTTGCAAGAATATTCCTGTCAAGGCTTGTTTTTCTTCTCAACCTATAAACTGACGTTGCCCAACAATTTCACGCATTTCGCTAGTTAGGTTAGTTAAGTGAAGTGAAAACATATAAATAAAGTAAAATGAGTGGAAGAGGACCCAATATGGCAGTTCTATATTAAGACAACAAATCCAAATAAATTGGGGTGTGGGGCTATTTGTAGAGAGGGCAAGAAAAATATTCAAGGGTTAGTCCAAAGACTTAAAGCACACCACGATGTTTGTAATTATCAAGAGAGGAATACAGGTAATTAAATTATTAATTTAATTTTATGTATATTTATTAAAGATTTTTATTATTAACCCGGGAATGATCGCGCGGTTAGATTTTGCCTAATATTTTTTGTTTTTCGTTGATTCTCCAAGCACTTGATATTTTATTTTTGAGATAATTTAGTGAAAGTTTTGAGACATAAATATTAATTATAAGTTAAGTAACATAGTGTAATTTTTAATTATATATTCTGAGATATTTTGAAATATTTTTTAAATATATATGTATTATATTATAGGTTTTTGATAAATAACAGAATACAACAGGGTAACAAATGTTTCTATGCATTAAAAGACGCATTTAAATAAAAGATATTCTCTACAAACACAAAAATTAAAATATACAAGACAGTAATTAGACCAGTCGTACTTTACGCCGCAGAAACCTGGAATTTAACAAAAAAAGAGGAAAATACATTAGAAATCTGGGAAAGGAAAATACTACGGAGAATATACGGCCCAATTAAAGAAAATGGAGTATGGAAAATATTAAAAAACTACGAAGTTAATCAAAAATGCAATAGCCCAATAATAACAAATGAAATAAGAAGTAAACAATTAAGGTGGGCAGGACATGTACAACGTCTAGGTAATGTAAGGTGTGTCAAGAAAATACAGGAAACTAAAAGACAAGGACGAAGAGCAAGGGGACGACCGAAAACTAGATGGTTGGATGGTGTAGAACAGCCATGTCAAACATGCGGCCCGAAAATAAAGTACTGTGATGATGAACTAAGATGCGCGCTCAACCTAAAAGCCTGGATTGTTCCGGAAAGTTCTATCGCGCGAGAACACAGATGACGCTACCTGAACATTCTGGAAAGAACTGTCGAGAAAACACAATCCGTATATAAGCCAATACCGCTCGATTGAGTTCAGTTGTTTAGTCAGTTGCGATAGAATTGCGAGTTTAGTTGCGTACTTATTTATTGTTACAACATTTTAACATGTCTGTTTCAAAACCAAGTGGAAGTAAGAGGAAACTTGGAGATGAGCATCGTATCTTTCAAGAAAATTGCGAATTAGAGTTTTTTTGCTGTGAAGTGAAAGACAAAATTATTTGCTTGATTTGTAACAGTACAGTCGGTGACCCAAAATTATATAATATAAAACGTCACTATGATAGTCATAAAACTAAGTTTGACAAGTATACAGGCATGATTAGAAACGAAAAGTTAAAAGAGTTAAAATCACGGTTAACAGATCAACAGCTTATGTTTACACGTCCAAAGCAAGAAAATGAATCTGCCGTTCAAGCGAGCTACGTACTGTCGGAGTTGATCGCAAAACACTCAAAACCATTTGTTGAAGGTGAATTTATAAAAGAGTGCCTTGTAAAGGACGCGGAAATTGTAAGTCCCGGGAGCGTGAAGGCTTTTCAAAATATATCCTTGTCCCGGAATACTATCACTGAAAGAGTTACCGAGTTGGCTGCCAATATAAGCGAACAGATAAAAACAAAATCAGACTCCTTCATTGCATTTTCTATTGCCTGTGACGAAAGTACAGATGTGTGTGGTGTGGCGCAACTCGCTGTTTTTCTTCGTGCTGTTGATAGAGATATCAACGTTTATGAAGAATTACTGGAATTAGTACCATTGCATGATACATCAACTGGGGAGGATATTTTCAATGCTGTTTATGGACTTCTGCAAAAGTACAATTTAGATTTGTCAAAACTGTATTCAGTTGCAACAGACGGAGCTCCTTCAATGACTGGAGTAAATAATGGCTTCATTAAAATATTACAAACAAATATCAGAGAAACGGGCAGTGAAAAACCAGATTTTCATCATGTTCATTGCATAATCCACCAAGAAGTTTTATGCTCAAAAGTGATCAAGTTGGAAAGCGTTTTAAAGTCAGTGAAAAAAATGATAAACTTCATGTCACGTGGCTTGAATCAGCGACAGTTTTCTGCGTTTTTACGTGATTTAGAAAGTGAGTACACTGGTTTACCTTATTAATAATAATAATAATAATAATACTTTATTCATCCTTTTTGATCATAGTACATGATGTAGGACAGGTCAAACAGAGAAGAGGATATTACATTGAATACGACTTACTTATTAAACACTTAAATTAAAATCGTTTGCTTAAAAACTCTGACACATCATAGAAACATTCGACAATTAAAATTTTTTTAAGTTTTGTTTGAACACATTGAAATCGCTCTCACATCTTATACAGCTGGGCAAATGATTAAGGAATTGAATTCCTTTATAGACAGGACTTTTTTCAAACAATGAGGTATCATGTTTCGGTGGCCGTATAAGTTTTCCAGATCTGGTTGGGTAATCATGGAAATCAGAATTAAGACTAAATTCACTGAAATTACGTTTTGCATATAATATGCACTTGTAGATGTAAATAGAATAAAAAGTTAGTACACCGAAATCTTTAAAATGGTTTCTGCATGTTTCTCTATAATCTAAATTAAAAATTAGACGGACAATCCTTTTTTGAGAAATAAAAATCCTCGAGTCATTTACCGCACCCTCCCACAGAATGAGATTATAGGAAATATGGGAGTATACTATTGCATAATAAACATTGATCAGTTGACTAGTTGTAAATATATTTTTTAGCTGTAATATTGCAAAGTAACTACTATTTAATTTTTTACAAATGTGGTTGATATGGGTATTCCAACTCATATCCTTATCGAGGTAGGTTCCCAGAAATTTCGTAGAACTCGAAAAATAAACAGCAGTTCCCCCAACTAAGATACAGCTATTTTCAGGAATATATGTTCTTGTAGAAAAATGCATGAGGATGGTTTTTGTCGAATTTACTATCAAAGAATTTCTTTCACACCAACTGATAAATTCTCTTGATAAAATATTCATCTTTAATAGCAGCTCATCCGGAGATTCAGAGTCAATTGCCAATGTGGTGTCATCTGCATATAGTATTAAATGATTAGTGCTAACATATTTAGAAAGATCATTTATGTATAATAAAAATATCAGAGGCCCTAAGATTGACTCCTGAGGTACGCCAATTTCCACAGGTTGGGGGAGGGACTTCTGATCTTCAATTCTGACAATAAGTTTACGGCCTTCTAAGTATGATTTCAGCCACGATAGAAATTTTCCCCGAAATCCTAAATCTCGTAGTTTATTTATTGCTATATCAGCACGAACCGAGTCAAAAGCTTTTGAAAGATCAAAGAAGAGCGCCCCCACATACCTCTTTCTATCCAATGAGGTGTGGATAAAATTAAGCAGAGCTACGGATGCACTCTCCGTCGATCTGCCAGGTAAGAAACCATGCTGATGGTCCAATATAACATTATTCTTTTTGAGAAAAGAAAGCATTTGTTTATAAATACACTTTTCTATCACTTTACATATCACAGTCTGGACAGTTACTGGCCGATAATTGTCAAGGCTGAGAAGGCTATCTTTTTTATGTATTGGTGAAACAACTCCTATCTTTAGACTTGATGGAAAAGTTTCTGTTTCCACTGAGTAGTTGATAATGTCTGCTAGAGTACAAGCGATTTGTGGACCTATACTTTTAATGATCTTTGTCGAAAGACAGTCAACACCCTCGGCATTAACATTTTTTAGGCAGTTAATTACATCCAATACATCTTCAGGGATAACAGGTTTGAAATAAAAAGTATTAGCGACATACATTGTCGTATAACTTTCAAAACCACAGTTAGCAAAGTGGGTATTTATTGCTTTTTTAGTATTCGTTGCAAAAAAAGTGGCAAACAAATTAGCAATTTTGTATTTATTTTGAGTTATTTTACCATTTATGGATTATGCGATGGCTTTCGTGTTCTATGGTTCTACGATCGGTTTTGGAAACTCAAAGAAGAAATACGCCTTTTCATGGAAGTGAAAGAACAAGATGTCAGCTTATTATCCGACGTACCTTTTTTACAAGATCTTTCATTTATGGTAGACATCACAAAATACTTGTCGGACTTAAATACGAAATTGCAAGGACCACGTCAAGTTATAACAGATATGCATGATCATGTTAAAGCTTTCAAGTGTAAGATGATGCTGTGGAAAAACCAGTTAGCGGTGGATAATCTGTCACATTTTCCGACTTGCAAGGTGTATCAGGAAAGTACAAGTGGCCCAATATCATACAAAATGTATACAGAGAAAATGGGAAGCCTTCTGTCAGAATTTGAAAAGCGTTTTCAGGACTTTAAGTCCCAAGAAAACAATTTTTCTTTATTTACTGGTCTTTTCACTATCGATATTGATAAAGTTCCCCCTCACTTGCAGATGGAAGTGATTGAGTTTCAGTGTCAAACCCATTTAAAAGAAAAATTTGATAGTGTTGGTTCATTCAAATTTTATAAGTACTTGCCTTTTCAATACCAAGAAATGAGAAAACTTGCCTGTAAAATCCTGTCAATGTTTGGAAGTACCTATAAGTGTGAACAATTATTTTCTTTGATGAAAGGAAACAAATCTCCCGCAAGATCGCGATTGACGGACGCACACTTGGACGCAGTTTTAAAAGTTATTGCCGCCGATAAATTCACGCCACAAATAGACAACTTAATGTCAAATATCTGGCAAAAGAAGTTAATGTTTGTAAGTTTTTGTAATGTCCTTTTTATTGGAAATTTAATAAATATACTTAATAGTACTTTTTTTCGTTAAGATTTTCAGTAGTTTGTCTTCTTTAAGATTAGGTTTTGCGGCCCACCTAGTCTATGGTCTTCATGCTTTTGGCCAACCAGTGACTTTGAGTTTGACATGGCTGGTGTAGAAGATCTTAAAGAAATTGGAATAAATGACTGGAAGAACTAAGCAAAAGACCGGAAAGAATGGAAAAGAATAGTAGAAGAAACAAAGGACAGACTTCAGAGCAGAAACTAAATCATCGAAGCGGCTGGCCACCGCTGCTGGAAAAATGAGGCTAGGAATCCCAACAGGGAGACTATGGACCTTAAGGTCTGAAAGTCATTTTTTTCAACTTAAAAAAATAAATTTGCTTTTACATCTCTATTAAACATTTTCACTTTATTTTAAAATCAATAATTCAATACTATATCAATATATCATCAATTAATCAATTTAAATTATATTTTTTCTCTTTCCAGAGAGTCGAATGTCGCTTGACAGTTTTGCTAGCACATCATCTGCCTCAAGTTGTAGTTCACTCATGACGGATAGTTCATATGATAGAAAAACTCCACTGAAAGTACCAACAAGTCCAACAACTTTTGAGCCACTCCAAAAAAAGAAAGCAATCGAAACTCAGCCTACCATGAGTGGTTTTCAACTGCTGAAAAACTTAAAATTGACAAACAAATAGCAAAGGCTATTTTTGCTACTAATTCAAGCCTCAGATGTATTGAGAATTTAGAGGTGAAAAAAGCCATTCAGTTATTAAGGCCTGGTTATACACCGCCCTCGAGAAAAACGTTAGCAACAAGTCTTTTGGACGAAATCTATGAAGAGGAAAAAGAAAAATGTTTCTCCTCCCTGTCAGGACAGTCCGTAAATATGTCAATTGATGGGTGGTCAAACGTGCACAACAAACCAGTGATATGTGCAACGATAACCACTGAAGATGGACAAGCCCTCCTATACGAAACTATAGACACATCAGGAAATCCACATACTTCAGAATATTTAACTCAAATAGTTTGTGACCTGATTTCTTCATGTGAATTAAAATACAAGTGTACCGTAAAATCTTTTGTGACAGACAAACAATGCCGCAAATATGACATTAGAAGAAAAAATGAACGCAAAAGTTATAACTTATGGCTGCTCTGCACATATTTTTAATTTACTGTTCAAGGACTTTCAAGTTAAAGAACATGTGGTCCAAATTGTTAAGTATTTTCGAAATAACCATTTGGCTAGAGCTAAATTCTGTCAAGCAGGAGGCAGCGCTTTAGTCCTTCCAAGCGATGTGCGATGGAATAGCCTTGGCGACTGCTTAGAGATGTATGCCACTCAGTGGAACATCATATTAAAAATATGTGAAGAAAATAAGAAGGAGATTGATTCCACTATTTACCAAAAAGTTTCAAATATTGCGATTAAACATAGTGTTGGGAAATACGGTGATTTTCCGGTAACCGGTGAAACGGCGACAGTGATTTCTAAATCACGGTGATTTGAATCACCGTAGTGACTGAGTATAAATAGCAAAGGCAAATCAAAAATATCATTTATGCACCTCTTATTGAGTTATTTTAAAACAATAAATATTATCCTGATTGACAATTAGCAATAATACGAAATCGAGATCGACTCTTAACACGAAGCAAGATTAATATAAAAGGTGTAACATAAAAATTGCAACTAGTTTAAAATTATTTAATTCTAAATTGAGAATTTCAAATGAACATGTTGCCATATTAACTGTAAAAAATATATCAATTTTTAGGGTTTATTCATTACTTTTAAAAAGAAACATTTTTCTTGTACATATTACATGTTGCATAATAATTGTTACCCTAACGGTTGTAAAAAAAATTCCAGATTTCACTGGTTTTCGCTTTTTAGACATGTTCTAAACTGAAAATAAAAGAAAAATACTTTACTGTGGATTTTTTTTAGCTCTCTAATAACATGGTTAAAGGATTTGATAAGTATTT
This sequence comes from Galeruca laticollis, assembly GCA_963921935.1. Classification (NCBI taxonomy): domain Eukaryota; kingdom Metazoa; phylum Arthropoda; class Insecta; order Coleoptera; family Chrysomelidae; genus Galeruca; species Galeruca laticollis. The sequence continues at coordinate 157,914,486 of OY998180.1, read as the reverse complement.
ATTTAAATAGACGTCATATTTAACTTTTTTTTTAATAAAATTGGACAGGATGACCCTGAAAACTTCTTTTTTGATCCTTATGCCATTGTTTTGTTAAAATGACATATTAGTTGAAGACGTGCCATTTAATTATCAATTCATTCATATTGTAACACGATAGTGGATTTCTTGAAATGGTTTACAAACAAAGAATACAATTTACAATTCTCCTAATAACGTTTACAATTTCTGGCCATTACCTAGTCACTAAAATTCTTGCAAAAATACAGGCTCCCTTCATTTACAGCTCAAAAAGCAGAGATTAACAAAAAAAATAAAGGCATTTATTTTATCTTATAGTTGTTAGGTGTTCACCAAATTTATTTTAATATTTCTCTTGAACAAAAAAAGCGGCACGTTTGCCCTTATCCTTATCGGGTGGCATGTTTGTATCATTAATATACTTATATTATCTATACCAATCGGGGCCCTTCTCATTCCTAAAAGCAAAAGTCTATATTCTAAATATCTATAATATCATATCAGAGTTTTTCTTTCACCTAATATTTGTAAATAATGATATTTTATATCGATTTTCGCGGTCTTCCAATGCTAGAGTCGATGATCGATGATGCCGATATTGCAGTATTTGGTTGAAACTGAATCACCGATCACCGGATCTGCGAGAAATGAATCACCGGTAGCGCCAGTGATTTTACTTTCACCGGTGAAATATCCTGTTTACCGATATATATCGACCAAGACTAATTAAACATGCAGCGCAAGATTATTTAAACATTTTAAAACCTATATCAGTTGCTCTTGATACTGTGCAGAGGAAAAATGCTACTATCGCAGATGCTGTAGAGCAGTGGAAACATTTACAATATATCTTTGATGAATCTGTGGAATTACCATTACAAAAAACACAACAATTTAATAATGGATATAAGCAAGCACTGACGCCATATCATTTTATAGCGTATATGTTGAATCCACAAAAAACAAAATACCAGTTAACACTAGAAGAAAAGAATATAGCTTTAGAAACAATTAACGAGTTATATGAAAACACTGGACTGTTACCTTTAGTAATAAAGTTAAATGCCCGCAGTACTCCATTTGAGCAAGTTATGTTTTCGGACGAAGTAATAAAAAATGTAAACGGACTACAATGGTGGTTATCACAAAATGATGAGCCGGAAATCTTGAAACAGTTGCCAATAATAAAACAGTTCATGTGTGCAACTGCTTTTTCAGCTTCAGTAGAACGAGTATTTAGCTCTTTTGGTCTTGTACACTCGGATATTAGAAACAGATTAGGCATAGAAAAAGGAGGAGAACTTGTGTTTTTGTTTAAATTGTATAACGAAAATTAATATACTGAAAATATACAGTAATAAAATTTAGGTTTTACTTTTAGTTTAAGAATTTGGAATTATGAACTTCTTTTTTGTTGTTATTGCTAAAAGCAGATACTTCTTTTGATTTTTGAGAAAACTTTTATATTATGTTGTTATCTGGTTCTGAATAAAAAAGAAAAAAATTGATTTTAAATAATAATTTTAATTTTAAAAATCAAGTGATTTAAATCATGATTTTAATCACTTGATTTTAATCAGCCCAATCCTGTTCTATATTAAAAATAAGCAAAATTTTAAGTGAAATTAACTGTCTCGACCCTTACTTCGTAGAATCTCCTCATATTAGTGTTTTAAATGAAACTCACGGTTTCTAGTTAATTCCACAATATAATAAAAATTATTGAAAATTCTAAAAAATTGACAATTATATTGATTTATCGAAACAATTGTCAATTTTTTAGAATTTTCAATAATTTTTATTATATTGTGGAATTAACTAGAAACCGTGAGTTTCATTTAAAACACTAAAATTTTAAGTTGCGTTAATTTTCTCCATGAGTTATATTATTCGTCAAGATTTTTTTGATGGTTCAGCTTAGTTTTTATGGTATTTTTTACAATAAACAAAAACCTTGCGAAGCAGGTGTTTGCAGCTACTTATATAATATATCTCTAGTGTCTGAATTAATATAAAATTATGCACAATAAATTTTGAATGTTTTCTCAAGAAAAAATACTACACCTTCATAAGGTAATGAATTACACATGATGGAAAGTTTGGCCAATTCAACACAAACCATGTATGATTGGTACAAATAGATCTTAAAAAATCTACTGATCATAAGGATAACACACCATAATTCTCATTACTAATTGCTAACTAACTAAATGTTCAACTGCCAAGTGTGTAAATAATTTCAAAAATATGAGGAGTCGCTGATAATTAGCAAAACAGTTGATATTTTAATATATATTCGTTGGCCAAGTAAACAAACAACTACACCTCTCACTAGATGCCCACACAGGCAGTGATTTATATTCCAAATGAAGTGGGAGATGATGAAATTGACATATCTTATTAACACTGTAATTGAAATTAATATGAAATATCCTTTTATATAAATGGATGGTTTATGCTCATCATGTTTCTGTTGGGAGTTAGACACCTTTCAAAATTTGTTTTAACAGTATAAAATTGTTTTAATTATTATGCCACCTAATATTTTTGAAATTATTTTTTATCTGAAAGCTAACAATGGTTAAGATTTTCATATTGCAATAGTTCAAGAAATAAATTTTAAAGCCATTCATATCAACAATAAATTGTTATCAGTTAGTTTCAAGAATAAAGGTTAAATATAATTAGGTACTTACTTGATCTATGATTTGTCTATGAGAAATAATTAATAGAGGCGCCCAGAAACTTGGTTCTGGTTGTTCATCGACATCAGCCAAGGCCTTCTTAAATCTATGAGTTAAAGTATCTCTCAAACCATGTAAAAATATAGCTTCAATTGTAGTGCAAAGGGTATTGGCAGCATCAGTAACTAAGTACTCTGAACTTTTTGGAGATTTGTTCTCTTCTACTCTAGCATAATGTATTTCATTACAGCTATTAGAGAGTTGGTCAATAATTGAATCTTTAATGCTATCATCCTTGTGATTAGTAACGGATCGAACACTTTTTAAAAGTTTGTTCATATTTAAAGTACTAATCTACTCTTCAATGGATATTTATCTTTTAAATTAAATTTTAATAAAGTATTAACTATATCTTGACACCCAACACCTTCTCGTACAATATGAAAACTGCCCAATTCTGATAAATCTACAACAGTAGATGCACTATTATTATTTTTCAATTTACCACCATCAAAGATAACAGGTAAGCTGTCCCAAATATTCCTAAATTCTGAAATTTTGACAGCACTAGGTTTGTTACTTAAATTAGCACTTGTTAAAGCCAATGGTTTACCCAATTCCCGAGATAAATTTCTTATAAAGTTATAATTTGGTATCCTTATACCGACTTTTCCTTTTATGGCAAGTGAGCAATCTAATGTACTATTAGTACACCGAAGTATTATAGTAATTGGTCCTGGAAGTAGTGAATTCAGAATATTTTCTGGAAGATGGTCAACATATGCCCAGTTTTTAACATCACTCACTTCACTTAAGCAAATAGCTAAAGGTTTATTTTCATTCCTACATTTTATACAATACAAATTGTTTATAGCTTTTTTATTTGTAGCATCACAGGCTAAACCATAAACAGTATCAGTAGGCACAGCTATAACTGAACCATGTTTTAAATATGTGACACCTAATGCTTCTGCAGATATATTTGTTATTGGAATATGTGTAGCCATAGAAAAAAAAGCTTTGGTTTTTATAGTTATTGATCTACCTTTAAAAATTGAAAGCAAAGTCTTTTGAGGTAACATTCATTTAACCTAATCACGCCAACTGTGTTTGCACTCTGGGTTACAACAATGATAAAATGTTGTCATTGGTTCATCAGCTGATCTTGTTTGCAACTGCATAAAATATGCTCTGTTGTGACTACACTTTGGACACCTTTCTTCGGTAGAATCAACGTTTTTCCATGCTTCTTCTCCACCTAATACTTCATCGATTTCCTGCAGACAATAGATTACTAAATTTTAAAATTCACTTGTTTCATTTATGTAAAAATGGATTTTACACCAGTTAGTGAAATTATTTTTCAACAAACAACTTCAAATCAATAAGGTACTGAGTTATATGAACTTAAAATATGTTACTATGTTCGTTTATCAAAGCAAATAGAAATTATATTTATTTAAAATACAAAAATAAGTTATCATTGAGGCCCTTCCTAAACATGACAACATTTAAAAAAATAAAAATCCAAAAACACAAATTACCTCAGACTTCAAGAAGTTAATAACTTAATAATTCATGACCATGCAAATTGCCACTTATATCATTCATGTTGAACAATGAATCTGTTATTTTTTTGTTCTTAAGTGGAGAATAGAATATGCAACATAACATTTTTTATCCTGAAAGCCTAGCACTTCCAAAAATACACTTTCCACATCATACTATTTTAAAAATCAACCTCAACCTCAGTAAATTAACATAAAGAGCCTTAGACATATGTTTACTCTATTGGATCCTCGAGTTTAAGAATTAGACAAAGGATATATACAAATATAATCTAGAATTAAACTGTAGATCCTTCACTCAATTAACAACTGTCTTACATCACATTTCCATACTAATAAACAATACAGAAAGTTGAAAAACTTCACTTCCACCCATGGGTTTTTAATGTTTGATAGGTTACCATTATTTTAACTCACGTGGTTAAATATTTATATACTATACACTACACACATCAAATTATTTACCTTCAATTTATAGTAATGCCTGTAAGAAAGTAGCTTCTGAACGGGGAAAAAAACTGGACAAATATTGCACGAGAACTGCAACTTTCCTTGTACATCTTCTTCAAGAAATAGTAAATTATGACAAAAGGGACAAAACACTACCATATTTCAACTTCACCCAAAAATTTAAGTCACGTTATACATCTTACATGTACCTTAATATTTCTTTGCTATTTTTACCTGGAAATAAAATGATTGCAGTTATCAGTTATCATGCATGTCTCTTCGTCACCATAGATAAACTTTATCCACAAATCACTATTTGTGCCTTTATCACAGACTTTTATCAGAGTTGTATCTGCCTTTATATACGATCGTCACCGACCGGGACAGAACACTAAAAATCTAATATATATATATATATATATATATATATATATATATATATATAAACAAGGATTTTAGTATAGTACTACCACAGCCTAGTATATATGCTGTGGTACTATTTGTATATTATATTATCTTATCTATGGGTACTATTCTAAGAGTAGTGTAGATATCACAGAATAACACACCATCTAGACATCAACAGACCTAGAATGTCAGTCAAGGAGTACGTTCGGCATCAGTATTGTGTATCAATCGGGGTTATGTACTCAATGGTATCAACCAATGACTAAATAATACATGTATTATTTAGTCATTGGTATCAACACAGAAAACAGACACGTGACGCGATCGTATGTTGTGGATATCAACCATAGAGAATTGTCTATGGTATCAACATACTCGAAACAATTGAAAAATATTTCCGATATATCATATACCAGATTAGTTATACGATCTGTGATCATATACGTAATAAATAAAATATCTCCAATACACGGTATTAATGGTGACGTCATAATCTTAGGTTATGTCAATTTTGTATCCAAACATAACTAGGCATTTAGATACCATTGGTGTGATTTTGGACCAGAGATTATTCCCTTATATTTTGAATATACCTGCTGATTTATGCATTTAGATATACACTAAGACTTTTACAAAGAGATATATTCGATTCCAGCCAAAATAGGTATGTATAACAATATAATTTTAATAATAGAGTTATCTAACCTAAACATGCTATTATAAACTTATGAAATACAATTGTTCTAATTCTTTTTCTATCTGTATTATCTAATTTTAGGTTTCTTCACATAAAGAATAATTGTACTGTGCTGGCCACCAGGCTGTAACCATTATAATGTGAGAGAGAACTGTAAGTTTTATAGATTTCCAAAGGATCCAAAACTAAGAAGCTGACAAGGTACCTACATAATGATAAATAATAACATTTTATTTTGTGTGTTTATACAATATTTGTAGAACAATAGAACCAGATCCCGGAGCTTTTTGTGTTGCTGTCATTTTATGGACGGAGAAAAGAAAATTAGCCTACTATTTTTTTGTACATGATCAATCTTTGCAAACAAGGTAGAAGCAAACTTGTACGTGTTCATCGTATGTTTGATTTTGTACTGTATATATCGATCTCCCTATAACATATACATTATTATATGTCATTACACATCTTTCGCTTTACATTTAGTGAAAAATGCTTAATTGAAGTGAAGTCTCTTTTCAAGTATACGAATGACGAAAAATTAAAACCACTCTCAAGAGACATGAATTACATAATTCATTTTGATGAAAATATATCAGTGATAACTGAAAAATGTAACTATTATCACCAGATACAAGGTGCATTACATATTACATGAGAGGACATGTGCTATTTAATATTATGGATACCAAGTGACATTATTGTGGGAATTGCTCGACATCAAGAATGGAAGAAAAATTTACTTGTTTTAATAACATTCTATCTTTACAAATTTGTACCATTTATATTAACATAATAAAATGTTTTCATAATTATAAATTTTGATTTGTTTTGTGCTAAGAAAATTAAATTGAGGAAACGCTGCAAATTTACATGATTGAAAATATGCCATTTAGTTTGAAAACTCAGAACATCATGTCACAACTTTGCCTCAATCAAATCATATTTGTACGAGGTTCAGAGTTTCTGTTGGTTGCTTTCAAATTTTATTTGATCTGTAGGCTCTTTGTTCAGCTATATGTGTAAACATATTCAATTCTATCTAAAAACAAATAATATAAACAAAAACGTTTCCAAATTTCTTTATTACACAGAGAAATATTTACTTGTAATACAATGGTTTACAGTTAATAGAAAGAGGAAAGTAAGGTACAATGTGGAATTTCAATTTAAAATAGCAAATGTTTAAAAAATCATACAAAGCAACTTAGTAAAACAAGCTCATATTATCATTAAAAAAGGTTTCAAGAGAATGTTGAAACATGTTATTATGACACTAGAACAAACAATCACTATTATTTATCTTATATTTTCACATTAATCAAATAATCCAGTAAATATAACCTCAAATATAGCTTTTAAAATCAAAAATACGGACTGCGGGATAACTTACATTATCAAAACTATTATTTTTTATATTGAGTAGACACGATTACTTACTTTTCAACAATGTATTCCTTTCAAAAACACATAATACGCATAAATAGTCAAAAATCTACACTCAAATGGAAATTCCTATGGTAACAAGTTTTGTTTGGATACAATTTCAAATTGTGGCGTCACACTTGTTCGAATTTGGCTTTTAATTACCAAATTCTCCCGTGATTCTATTTCAATTTCCCCTGTATACTACAAGTCGAATATTATGCCCAAAACAGATAACTAAATATATCCTTAATTTCAACAGTTAATATTTCTTTACTTCACTAAAAAAGTCATTTAAATTAACACCTAAGGAAAACAGATAAATATCGTTTTCTGAAATTCTACTGAACATATCAAAGTCCCGACATCTTATCTCTTCATAAAAACTCTCTTCCAAACTCTGTTATCTGTATCTACGAAACCGTTGAAAACCCCACAAAAAACATCTTCATAATTGCAAAATTCACTTGTTGTTCGAACGTTACATTTTAAAATACTTTTATCCCATTGGCTAGTTTCTAATAGCTTGCTCATTCCTAGATCCTACGTCATCAAACATATAAATACTCCATCTAACCTACATCCAGCCTCTTTTCATCCTTGAACGTGGTACACACAGGTACTGAGTTTAGAAGAGCACCCGGCGTTTACATAGCGGGAACAAACATGTGTATTTAAGGTTTAGTTATTTCATAAAACGACATAGCATTCATCGCGTGAATATCAAGTGAATTCTTAATTGTCGACGCAAACAAAAACTTATAATTTCATGGAGTCCAGAAAATATAGACCCTCAGCGTTCCCGAGAACTCTTCGAGAATTGCGACAGCAGAAACATTTATTAGATAAGGTATTTATTGATAATAAAGGATTTTGTATATTTGCTTATCAACCAACGTAGATTTTGTAAACATAGTATATAGGGTGATTTAAATGGTTTCACCTTAATATTAATTTGGATTTATAACATTCTTTGACATTGTTGGCGTAAAATAAAATAGTATACAGTGCGGTTTAAATAATTTCACCTTAATAGTAATTTGGATTTATAATAAAAGTCTTTGATTATTTCATGCAACATAAACATTTATATTATACAGTGTGGTTTAAATAATTTCACCTTAATATTAATTTGGATTTATAATAAAAGTCTTTGATATTTTTTATGCAATATAAACATTTATATTATACAGTGTGATTTAAATAAGTTCACCTTAATATTAATTTGGATTTATAATAAAAGTTTTGATATATTTTTCATGCAACATAAACATTTATATTTATATTATACAGCGTGACTTAAATAATTACACCTGAATATTGATTAATTACAATAACATCGTTGAAATTTCTTATAAAACATACATTCATTGTACAGTGTGTCCTAAATAATTACATATTGAGATTGTCATGGAACCATAATAACACTAGTAGGTATTGTTGTGTGAGAAAACCAGGTACAATTACAGTGTCATTTTAACTTGCAACGAGCCGTAGAAAACTGAACAGGCACGGCTGGTAGCAAAATATATTACGCTAATAAAAATAAGCATTGTTCAAACATAACTATTCATTTACATTTCATGTTAACCATATAATTAATACATCAGTTACAAAATGGATTCATTAAAGACGCAACGAGCTAGTTGCAAAGCAGCAATTACTCGCATTTACAACTGGTTCCATAACAATCTGGACGAGTCAGACAAGTATGCTTTCAAATCCCGAATAGTCAACTTAGAAAAATATTACACTAAATACTCTGAGATTCAAGACCAAATTGAAACCATAGCCGTAGATACTGAATTAGAATTCGAAGATAGAAGTCAGATTGATGAAAAATATTATTCATTATACTGTAAGTTACAAAATGCGTTCGAAAAATTGAACCCTAAATTCAATCAAACTAACCAATTTCCTGTACAGTCTCAGAGTGAAACTCATATTAGATTACCTTCCATAGAAATACCGACTTTCTCAGGAGATAGCACTAAATACACTGCCTTTATAGACCTTTTTAACGCACTAATAGTAAATAATACCCGGCTTACATCCAAGACTGAAAAATTCTACTATTTGAAATCATACTTGAAAGGTGACCCGCTCAATTTAATTTCTCAATTACCGGTAAATGAAACCAATTTTGATGTAGCGTTGGATTTACTGAATTCTAAATATAATAATACACGGCAGATTGTTACTGCCCATTTTAACCGTTTGACAGCCTGTAATAACATTTCAAAATGTACTGCCCAACAATTAAGAACATTCACGTCCGAAGCTAGATCTATCGTAAAGTCATTACTAAATCTAAATATCAGTAAGGAAGAGTTATTTGATGCACTAATCGTTCACATATTAAAAACAAAATTAGATTATAATACAAAAAGATCTCTTGAAGAAAAAGAGACAAATTTAATTGCTAGTGATAATTTTTTTGATTTCTTGGAAAAAAAATGTACGGTCTTAGAAAACTTGTTAACCCAAGATCCCAAACCTGATACATCCCATCATTATCGTAATCAGTCTTCTAATGTGACCACACCAACCAACAGAGTAGCATTATTTGCAAACCAACATTCGCATCCCGAACAAAACCCACATCATAACAATGGTCAACGCAATCAACCTTCGTCTAGCGCATACCCTACTTCCAATTATCCATCTTCAACATGCTCATTTTGCAAGGAAACAGGCCATAAAATTTATGGATGTTCCCAATTCGGACGGCTGTCTATCCCCGATCGAAGTAAATACATTAGAGACAATAAAATGTGCTTTAGGTGCCTAGGCTATAAACACTCAATATCCAATTGCATTTCGGTAAAAACCTGTTCAATCTGTCAAAAACGACATCATACCTTGCTTCATTCAGACAACTCATCCATACAAAACTCGGATACAAGAACTTTTAACAGAAGTAATAACCATTCACATCCTACATCTTCAGGACAACGCAGCTACTCTCACTCTCATCCAGAAAATCCAACTGAAATAATTAATGACGTTCCTTCAACCTCCAGGAATAGTCATGTCTTTCCATCAGAAGAGAATAACACTCAACCCCTCCCTACTTTGACAATGCTCAATTTAAATGGAAGCCATATGTGCTTCTCGCCACAGCTAACATTCTTATTTACCCTCAATCAGGCCCCGCAATTACAGCTAGAGCACTCCTTGACCCAGGAAGTCAAAATTCGTTCATTTGCTCCCATTTAGTTACTCAGCTGAATGGAAAAACATTTAAACAACCCCTCTGTGTATCTGGCATCTGTAATAACAACCAGAATATTGACTCAATGTTTAACCTAACATTTTACCCGACCACTAATGAATCATTCTCGTTTGAAACCACTTGTGCTGTTGTTAAGCAAATAACACGGTCCCTTCCTCAAGTCATGATCGATATACAGTCCTTAACAGTACCAACTCATATCTTATCTTCATTAGCAGACCATTCTTTTGGTACCCCCTCCCAAATAGGCGTTCTCCTGGGAGCTGACATTTATTATACATTACTAAAACCCGGCATTCACAAATTAGGCAAAAACCTACCTACCCTTATATCCACCTATCTTGGGTGGGTAATATCAGGTACGGTCCCCTCAGCTTGTATAAAAAACGACATCCCCATAGTCGCCATGACCCATTCCTTTCATTCCATAGTAACTGAACCGCTACCCACTGTCGACACTTTATTAGAAAAATTCTGGAACCAAGAAGAGATTACTATACCCGAACAATTGTCTGAGGAAGACATGAAAGCTGAGACCATATTCACCTCATCTTTACAGACCCTTCCCAACGGACGATTTAAAGTAGACTTGCCCCTTATACATGAGTCGGCCCACAAAAATTTGGGAGATTCCTTTCTTGTAGCCAAACGCAGATTTCTGTCACTAGAAACTCGACTTTCAAAAAAACCCCAACTTAAAGAACAATATAAAAATATCTTGTTTGAATACATCCAATTACAACACGGAGAAGTTGTCCCTCTTACATTGCAAACACCGCTATTAGATCACAAATATTTTGTTCCTCATCTTTGTGTTTTTAAAGAAAGCAGTTCAACAACCAAAGTCAGGATAGTTTTTGATTATTCAGCCAAAACATCCTCCCAGATATCACTCAATGACATCTCACTCAAAGGACCCAGAGTCCAACCAGAACTACTCGACATACTAATAAGATTCATAAATTTTAAATATGCCCTTACAGCTGATATTTCTAAAATGTACCGTCAAATAGAGTTGAATGAACGCTTCCGATTCTTACAAAATGCATTATGGAGAGACTCTCCATCGGACCCTTTCATTTGCATCCAACTTAACACAGTGTCATTCGGACAAACCAGTGCACCCTTTCTAGCATGTCGTGCATTGAAAGAAATAGCTTTACGAAATCCACAACATCCTGAAGTCCAATTGGCACTATTGTCACAAACATATGTAGATGACATACTGACAGGAGCAAATTCAGTCGATGACCTCATTCAACTTCATCAAAATCTCAAAAGCACTCTATCCCAATCAGGTTTCGAAATTCATAAAGTATGTTCCAACTCCTCTAAATTCACTACCAAACACTTAATAGACAGCCCTTCTGAAAAGAATCTCAATTTAGATGACAATCCTAGTAAGGTCTTAGGCATCACCTGGAACCCAAAAACTGACGTATTACATATATCATCCCCTGCCACTTTCGATCGAAAACTAACTAAAAGACTGATGTTATCCATTATATCCCAATGTTTCGACTCTTTAGGCCTGGTCAACCCTGTGATCGTTCAAGGAAAATTAATCATGCAACATCTTTGGCTACTCAAAATAGCATGGGACGATCCCATCAACGACTTGACACTCATAGAGAAATGGCATGAATTTGTAGAAAGCGTGACCCAGTTATCATCATTACATATCCCTAGGTACATATTTGAACACAAACAAATATCGCACATCGAACTCCACGGTTTCTGTGATGCCAGTTCATTGGCTTATGGAGGCTGTTTCTATCTGAGAACAATTTACACGGATTCTTCCGCATCCTCACAACTTATCCTTTCCAAATCCCGTGTCGCCCCTCTCAACAAACCAATTACAATTCCCAAATTAGAATTATGTGCCATGGCCCTTGTATCAAAACTTTACACACGACTCCGCAACATCCTTGATCAACAATTAAAAATCTCATCGTTCATTTTATGGTCCGACTCTCAAATAGCCCTGTCCTGGATAAAAAGCATACCCACGAGATGGACAGTTTTTGTCTGCAACATAGTCACTCAAATTCAACAAGCAACCCGTTCAGCTACGTGGAGACATATTCGATCTCACCTCAACCCTGCGGACATCCTATCAAGGGGCAAGCCCCTAGAATTTCCCAGTACCAAGTGGTTCTGTGGACTTCCTTTTCTATGGGAATCCTCCGACGACACGTCTTGTCACGATACCTTTTCCTGTCTACCGGACCCCCCTGAAGCAAATAAAAAGTCACTCGCCACGACAGCGAAACCAGCAAACCCCTTCATAGTCCTAATAACTCGTTCATCATCTCTAACCAAGCTAGTCAGAGCAATGGCATACATATACAAATTCGTAAATATCATCCGTCATCCAGCTACAACACAAAGAACCTTATCTAGACACAATCTAGACACTGCCTTACTTTTCCTTGTACGCCAGGTGCAAACATATAGCTTCCCAAACCTTTATCGCGTACTACAAAGGAATCAATTACCCTCAGATAAACGTCTTCTATCATTAAACCTTTTTGTAGACAACGACAATCTTATTAGAGTCGGTGGGAGACTCTCCCATGCCCCCGTTTCCTATGGACAAAAACACCCAATTCTACTGCCTGCTCATTGTCATTTCACGACCCTGGTCTTACAACAAGAACACATACGTTTAGGACATATAGTGGTCCTCAAAATGTTCTCGCCAATATCCGTCTAAAATTCTGGCCCATCGATGGCCTGCGTGAGATCAAGCGCATCATAAACAAATGTCTAATGTGCCATAGGTTCAAGGCCATAACGGCACAGCAAATCATGTCTGATCTACCTGCACGTCGTGTAACACCTTCCCGTCCCTTCCAGACGACTGGAGTCGACTTTGCGGGACCATTCTCAATAAAATCATCTCATTTGAAGCGAGCCCCGATATTCAAATCCTACATTGCCTTATTCATATGCTTCTCGACAAAGGCAATTCATCTTGAGTTAGTCTCTGATCTGTCCACAGATTCCTTTATCGCTTCATTGAAACGTTTCACTTCGAGACGAGGACTTCCATCTGTGATTTACAGTGACAATGGCACGAATTTTGTTGGTGCTAATCATTATCTTGCGGACGTATCTCACTTCCTGACTAAGAATTTTTCTCCCATACATGATCACCTACTCACATCATCAATAGACTGGAAATTCATTCCCCCCAGATCCCCACATTGGGGTGGTCTCTGGGAAGCCGGAGTCAAAAGCGTTAAAACTCATCTAATAAAATTGCTTGCTACCTCCACTTTTACTTTCGAACAATTCAGTACTATACTGACTCAGATAGAAGCCATACTCAACTCACGACCCTTACATCCCCTTTCGACTGACCCTACTGACTTACTGCCATTAACTCCAGGCCATTTTCTCATAGGAGCACCTCTAATGGCACTTCCAGACAAAGATTTATCCTCACTCCCTACGAACCGATTAAAATTCTGGCAACAATGCACTCATGCTCAACAAAACTTTTGGAAACGGTGGTCTGTCGACTACCTCAACCAATTGCAAAACCGTCCCAAATGGACTACCCCATCTAAAGATCTCACTATAGGAACCATGGTCTTAATTAAGGACGATGACTCCCCTCCCTTGCGGTGGCCTTTAGCCCGCATAACAGATGTCACAGCTGGTAAAGACGGTAAAATCCGTTCGGTCCAAGTCAAAACCGCTTCAGGAACTTACACTCGACCAATTATCAAAATCATTCCATTACCCATGCCTGATTCCTCAGAAACATAAATAACAAAAGTCGTTTATACCTTGTCAACGTGACAAACCGCTCTCGCTGCACAAATAAACAATCTTATACGTAAAGAAGATCTCTCTTACATTTACTCTTACATTGGTGGTCACATTACTTGAACTTATACGATCATGTCACTTCATTAATTATTCACACATTAATTTTTCAAGCATTAAAACATTACTCTCTTACACTCACCCTCACTCTACAATTCATTCTTCCGCGTAGAAAGGGAGTAGCGCAAGCTACACTGGAGTTTCCACGTTCTCCGAAGAAAAACGTTCCCTTTCTTACCCAGCACCATTCATTCTGATACAATAACAACCCGGAAAAAACACCCACATGAGCTTTCCATGCTCTCTCATGGAACTTCACACCCCTTCACAACTTGGTCCCCTTTTTTGTTTACATATGCCCGAGGTTCCTGGACCGTTACTCCTTCAACAAACTGGTACCACAATTGCTTTAACCTAGAGTCGACGCTTGGCGTGAGGTAAGTCGCTAGGCCCCAATCGGACCGGGTAAGCCTCTGCCGGTGGCGAATTGCGCTGGTACATAGATTCAGTAGGCCCGAAAAAACTGCCGCTTGGCCCTTTCCTATATCTCTCATTACTTCATCTTTCTTTCTCATGAAACTTAACCCAACCCTTACTCTTCTACAACATAATCATGTACTCACTCACTCATGCTCTCTCCTTCCTTTTATATTGCTTACACTCTTATCGTTTACAACTCTAGTCCATTTCTAGAGTATATTGCTTACACTCTTATCGTTTACAACTCTAGTCCATTTCTAGAGTATATTGCTTACCTTCTTATCGTTTACAACTCTAGTCCATTTCTAGAGTATATTGCTTACACTCTTATCGTTTACAACTCTAGTCCATTTCTAGAGTATATTGCTTATCTTCTTATCGTTTACAACTCTAGTCCATTTCTAGAGTATATTGCTTACATTCGTGCCCTTACCAAACAAGAACTAGCATACATCTAGGCCTCTTATTCATTCGTTATATTCATGATGTTAGAGTCCTTACAACACTCTAGCCTCAAATCTTATTCATTCGTTACATTAATGACGTTAGAGTCTTTACAACACTCTAACCTCAACTCTTATTCATTCGTTACATACATGACGTTAGAGTCCTTACAACACTCTAACCTCTACTCTTATTCATTCGTTACATTAATGACGTTAGAGTCTTTACAACACTCTAACCTCAACTCTTATTCATTCGTTACATACATGACGTTAGAGTCCTTACAACACTCTAGCCTCTACTCTTATTAATTCGTTACATTCATGACGTTAGAGTCCTTACAACACTCTAACCTCAAATCTTATTCATTCATTACATTCATGACGTTAGAGTCCTTACAACACTCTGACACCAACATTAGGTTACTTTACAACCCCTATACACCTATTTACATAGTTACTCTCAAAATTATTCACTTTCATTCACAAACCCGCATCAACACTGTACACACACTCACGCTCCATACCCTTTCACTAACATCAGCATTCGATGTCTGAGAGCAGCCATCTCTCACCTCTCTTCCATTCTTCCCGCGCCCCCAATATGTTCGAATTTGGCTTTTAATTACCAAATTTTCCCGTGATTCTATTTCAATTTCCCCTGTATACTACAAGTCGAATATTATGCCCAAAACAGATAACTAAATATATCCTTAATTTCAACAGTTAATATTTCTTTACTTCACTAAAAAAGTCATTTAAATTTACTAACTCCTAAGGAAAACGGATAAATATCGTTTTCTGAAATTCTACTGAACATATCAAAGTCCCGACATCTTATCTCTTCATAAAAACTCTCTTCCAAACTCTGTTATCTGTATCTACGAAACCGTTGAAAACCCCACAAAAAACATCTTCATAATTGCAAAATTCACTTGTTGTTCGAACGTTACATTTTAAAATACTTTTATCCCATTGGCTAGTTTCTAATAGCTTGCTCATTCCTAGATCCTACGTCATCAAACATATAAATACTCCATCTAACCTACATCCAGCCTCTTTTCATCCTTGAACGTGGTACACACAGGTACTGAGTTTAGAAGAGCACCCGGCGTTTACATAGCGGGAACAAACATGTGTATTTAAGGTTTAGTTATTTCATAAAACGACATAGCATTCATCGCGTGAATATCAAGTGAATTCTTAATTGTCGACGCAAACAAAAACTTATAATTTCATGACTATATAAAATCTAAAGTGACATAAGTGTTTCATTGCATCGTATAGTACATCATTTACATCATAACTAAAGTGAAAAATATCCATTTGGTCCTTCGAGTGCATCGTAGTTACTACAACGAAATTAGATTCCCTCTAATTAACCCAAAGTAAAAGGGTTAATTTAGAACAACACTAATCTCGCGTATAAGCGAAATGCGTTCTAGAAAGAGTGAGAGGTCCGACTACACTCTGTGTGGCCATGTTAGTTATGAGCAAGTGCTATATTTTGCTGCCTGTAATATTTTTAAACGAAGAGATAGTTCTCTAGGTTACTTCAAAAGGAATAGAAATGAAGTTGAAGTAGATAAATATGAAATATATAGTGAGCACATAACCAGTTAGAGTTATTATTTTTATAAATCATTTCTTCGATATCTACACACTAATATAGCCATACATATTGACAAATTAAATGACGATGGAGTACCTCATGGGATGATTTGTTTTCAAACGGAATTTATGTTTATATACCTGTAGACCTATGAAAATTTAAATTAGGACAAATCACATTACATAAAAAGCAAGGTCGTGGAGATATAGTTTTTAATAAAAGTCTTAAGCTGGATTTATAAACTCTGTGGTTCCCGTTGTTCGTTGCTTGTCGTCTTTTCCAAGTTGCTGGCGATTCGTTATTCACAGTTGTTCCCAAGTCGACTAATTTATATCGGTTTTTCGTTGTTGGCGTTCTTGAAATTTGATTGGTCACAACGGTGACGTCATTTCATGCTGCCGATGTGCATCAATAAACAGTAGCTTATTTGAATGTAGCGCCTTTCTTTACTGACCGTAAAAACAGTAGTGCCAGTTTTGCCTTTAAAATGTTCAGTTCAGTTCAGTTTTCATTGGTGGAACTGCGAATCACGAATAACAAGATATAAAATTTGGTTATTTGAGAGCAACGACGAATAACACAACAACAACGGTTTATAAACGCATGTATGTGATATCAATGTTTTATTTTCGAGCAGCGGGAATCACGAACAACGAATAACGAACAACAGAGTTTATAAATCCACTTTAAATAAAAGAAACACGTAAAAATCACAACACAATGATAAAACAAATAAAATCACTAAACATCTAAACCACAGCCTAATTTTACTATGCTGTGTCCTCAAATTAACAAATAAAATAGATATGTTTGTTTTGACTTTTTTCTGCCCCAAACATTGAGTCACATTCTAAGCTAACTTGCGGGACACTTCCACTGCTTTGCCATATTCACAAATCCTCTTTAGTTGCGGGAAAAAAGAAATTAGACGTTTAATTGAAAATTTGTTAAAAAGTTATGCAAATAAAAAAAAGTCATACTAATTTCTGGATTTGTGTCACTGATTTTAAAATTAATTAATAATACTTGAATTCTATTTAATAAAGGCATATTCTTATATAAATTTTAAACCAAGAATTTGTTGTATCCTTAGGTACCTGAATTTTTAACCAATATTTCAGTTGTTACTTTATCGAATGGTTTAAAAATTGAGTATATGAATTTGATTAAAAAAGAAATGAGAGTATTTTTTTTTAATTTCCATATTCACTTTCAAATGTTAAAATGTTTGTTCATTAATTCTTGAAATCTTTTATTTCAGACAAAATCTGGAAACATGAGTGGCTAATTCGTAGTCAAGCTCGACAAATCATATACAGTGTATATC
Organism: Galeruca laticollis; assembly: GCA_963921935.1. NCBI lineage: Eukaryota > Metazoa > Arthropoda > Insecta > Coleoptera > Chrysomelidae > Galeruca > Galeruca laticollis. The sequence continues at coordinate 157,896,299 of OY998180.1, read as the reverse complement.
AATTTATGAAAATAGAAAAAGAACAGGATGCCCTAAAAATTCCTCTGAGCAGTTTGCAGGAAATAGTAGCCAAAGCGTGTAATGTTTCTGTCGCCTTGGTGAAACGTATTGTTAGTGAAGGTAATAGAAAATCCCCCGGTGAACACTTTAAAACGCCCCGAAAAACCCTCACAAACCTTCAACTTCTAAGGATCCGTTGATGAATTTGATGAAGAAATAATTCGAAAAATTATTTATTCATACACAGCGATACATAACAGAAGGCCTACCATGAAAAGAATCTTCGAATCAGTAAAAAATGAAACTGGGATAAATTTTACTGGCAAAATAGATTCGTTTAGAGTGTTTAGACGATCGGTTAAAAGGATTGGATTCAGATGGAAAAAAACTAAAGATAACAGGAAAGTTTTAATGGAGAAATTCGACATAAAGGCAAAAAGAATTGAATATTTAAAGAAGTTGAGAAAATACAAAAAAGAGGGACGGCCAATTATATATACTGATGAAACCTACATCCACAGTTCGCATACGGTACCAAAAGCATGGGACGATGGCAAAAATAAATGCTTAAAAGTACCTGTGTCTAAAGGTTAAAGGCTTATTATCTTACACATGCTGGAGGTGAAGCAGGATTCATACCTAAGGCGCTTACAATTTTTAAATCGGGAATGAAAACCGGAGACTATCACGACGACATGAACAATACAAATTTTGTCAAATGGTTGAAAGAAAAATTAATGCTCCAAAAAAATGCGTATTGGTATTAGATAATGCCTCTTATCACAATGCATTGTTAGAACCCATTCCAAATTTTTCATGGAAAAAAGATGCAATGCAGAAGTGGCTTACTAAAAGAAATATTTTTCATGAGTTAAAAGCAACTAAAGCTGAACTATATTCAATTATAAAAATGCACAAGACAGGTTTTAAAACATACATAATAGATACATTTTTAGTAGAACATGACATTTTAACGTTCCGTTTACCACCCTATCATCCGGAGCTAAACCCAATAGAAAAAATATGAGCGTTGGTAAAGAACAAAGTAGCTGCTTGCAACGTAACATTTAAATTAGATGATGTGTGGAAATTAACAGAAAAAACATTTTGCGAGATGACTGTAGAACATTGGAAAAATATTTGCGCGAATGTGACAAAAGTTGAAAACGAGTATATTGAAAGAGAACATATTATGGACAACGTGGCGGATTTAATAATAAACTTAGGAGAGGATAGTAGTGACAGCGAAAGTGAATTTTCAGATAATGAAGCCGACGACCATGATGACTTAGGTTGCAAGCCCATCGTGTAGCCTGTTATTTTTTTACTTCAATTTTATTCTCAATCATATAACTTTTCAGTATTAAATGACAATTGTTTGATTTAATTAATTATTATTAACATTTGTTATTCTCTATAAAAATAATGTGCACAACACATCTGGAAAGTCCTTTTTGGGAATCACGTGATTGTCGGGTTCGGTTCATGGGAAAATATTCATATTGGTCTAAAAATTTAATTTTAACTTAAATTTTGATTTCCAATTCTAATTATCAACTGATGATTAACTTTTTATTTTTTTACTAATATTTATTTTAGATATAGTGAAATATTAGCTTATTACGGCTGTAATAATCTTTTAATGCTTTTTGGGTAATAAATAAATCAATATTTTAAATTCTATTTTTAAATAAAATTTAATGTAATTTTTAACCTACTTCTCCTCGGCTATAAGATGGTACCATCAGATAAACATTTTCAGGTCTCACTTTAATAATTCTGTACATCGTTGCCGTTTACTTCTGCGCAACTATTGTCAAGGTCATAGCTCTACTCGATTTCCACTACTATACCTTTATGGTTATTACTAAAAGTGGCAACATTGCTCAAAATTTCAGAACCTGTTTAATGTGTCAATAGTAATCTATTTAGTAGTTTTGTCCTTGTTTAATTACCATATAAAGATCGACGATCATTTTATCCCTAGGGAGGAAAAGTACGACTTTGCTCCCTACAATGAGGCAAGGAAATGTATACGTTGGATAGAGGTAGGCGGAAAACATATTTGTTTGTTCTAGAAATAATCAAAAGTAACTGTGTGACACACTTTAGCAGAACAATGTATGTCACCACTTCTTCTGTAGATTTATTATTTGGAATATTTCATAGAAAGATCAGGTACCTATGTTGAATAAGAAATTTCCAAATGGTCTGAAAAAGGGCCTAGTTTTCAATAGGTTGGAAAGGCAATAACCTATTATTGTTAATCCTCACACTGAAAACAGGCATTTCAGTACTTAGAAATCAGATTTGATATAAAAATAGTGTTACGAAACAGCAACACTGGTATAGTCCCTGAATCCGACTCTGTCTAAGCCATGTATGAAAGTTAAAATTATGGCGGATGCGCAGGGATTTCTTAGAACTGTTTACGATTGTGACTATCTTATTTAGACATTGTTTTTATGACCAGTCTTATCAAGAAATTGCCAGAGAGCCAATTTTTTTGTGTAAGCCGCAATCTAGAATTATCTAGTAAAAAAGGCACTAATATATAAAGGACCGACCAGCGAGAGAGTTTACTTGATAAAGTGATCTCGTGATAGAAATAGCGAACAGTAAAGTGTTGATATACATTAATAATTAAGGTTGTGTGTATATAAATTAAATTTATGTGAATAGTTAAGTGTATATAAATTAAGTGTTAGTGAGTAGTTTAGTGTTTAAATAAATTCGTAAGTAGCCATACCGTGTGTTTAAAGTTTATCCCACCCGTTTACTGTTGAAATAAATAAGAAAAACACATTGGTGTCAGGTGTGGGGAATATAAATAAATTGCAACGTAAAAATGGCCAAGAGACTATGTGACCTGAAAGTGGCGGAAACGTCCGGTAAAAAAAGTAAATTAGTAGTGGCACTGGAAAATGACTGCTTTGATCCAGAAACAGTTTTATTTAATGACGAGGCTTCCACCTTAATCTCGTCAATTTCTGCTAATATTTCTCCTAACATGGAGGAGAAGATTTCTGCCATGGAAGAGAGAACATGGACGAGAAGATTTCTGCTATGAAGAACGACATTTCTGCTAATATTGACGACAAGATTTCTGCTTTGAAGAGCGATATATCTGCCGATATCCTATTAATGAAAAACGACATTGCCGCTGACGTTGAAAATGAAATTTCGTCTCTAAAATAGAGAATAAGATTACAGCGATGGACGAGAAGATTGAGAATAAGATGACAACGATGGACGAGAAAATCAAGGAGTTACAAAAAAGATGACAGATATAAGAACTCAAGACACGAAATAAATCACCGGAGGTGAAAGGTCTATTTTTAAAAAATATTTATTTATTATTTATACACTTAGAATATTACGCACTCGTTAATGTATGAATTGATTTTTTCATGTCCGGCCAGTAATACTTTACTTTAATTCTTTGAAGAGTTTCATTAATTCCGCGGTGGTTCGTTTTACCTTCGTGATAGTGTTTAATCATTTCTTTAATATCATCCTTTTTTATGACATCTAATAATTTGGTAGAGCATTTTTTGAATTTTATGGATGACGACTTAAATATTTCTGTAAACAAACTGAGAATGGTTCGTACAGGTCAGGATCTTCGAAATATAGATAGTACTGAATATCTGGAACTATATATTCTTTAACAAAGTTGATAACATCGTTCTCGAAATTATTTTTAGAGAGCTGAACTAAAAACCGTTGTTTATCGCTGAATAAAGCGATTCTTTTTAATTTTGCAGGTGAATGTAAAACTGATTTAATGAATATTTGATTTTTACCATAATTTACAGCACATTCAATAGACGGTATGCATATAATTAGATTTTCATCGACATTTGAGTGTATAGTAATATTGTTATCAGTAATATTTTCGTTTTGTCTATCGCTAGAATTACTTTGTGTCTCTTGATTTTGATGGTGAACGTTGTCATCTGAAATTGCTTCAATGTTAACTATCATTGAAAAATTGTCATTGTCGGATGTGGTTGGAGGGTCGCTTATTAGTTCATTAGCAGTTGGGGAAGGGGTATTTAAACTTTGATATGCTTGTTGGACGTACTTGGATTATTATGGTAATGCGATGTTTCATCTAAAATTTTATCAATACGTTTCCATAATGACTTATCGTTCAAAAATGAATTTGTATCTTTAGTGTGAAGTTCTATTCGCGATAGAGAATCTACATTATTAGATTTCCCTTTTCTATAAAAGATTTTATAGTCAAATTCTTCTAATTTAATACGCCAACGTAGTAATTTAGAATTTGGTTCTTTTAAAGAGTTTAACCACTCGAGAGGTTTATGATCTGTTATTATATTGAACTGACGGCCATATAAATATGGACGAAAATATTTTGCTGCCCAAGCTATAGCAAGTAACTCCTTCTCAATCGTGGAGTAATTTTGCTCTGAGTCGTTAAGCGTTCTCGAAGCATATGCTACAGGGAGATCTTGTCCAATAGGACCTTGAGATAAGATAGCACCTAGTGCTACATTAGAAGCGTCGGTGGTAAGATTAAATGTTTTATTGAAGTCTGGATATTGTAATATCGGTTCGTTAGTCAATCAGGTTTTACAAGTCTCAAAACATGTTATGCATTCGTCGTTAAGTTCAATTTTTGCACCCTTCTTCAAACATTTTGTGAAAGGTTTGGTTAGTCGTGCAAAGTCCTTGATAAACCGTCTGTAGTATCCGAGCAATCCTAAGAATCCTTTGAGTTGCTTGGGTATTTTAAGTATCGGATAGTTGAGAGTATTGCATAAATTTTTTCGGGGTTTGGTTTAACTCCGTCAGGTGTCACTACGTGACCTAGATAAGTAACATCTTTCCTTAAGAACTCAGATTTATCTAGCTTAACTTTGAAGTTTGCTTCTCTGAGTCTCTGGAAAACCGTCTTTAGGCGCTCTACATGCTCTTGTAATGAGGTTGAATACACAATAATATCATCTAGGTATACTTAACACATCTCATTTTGTATACCTCTTAGTATGTTGTCAGCGACACGTTGGAAAGTTGCTTGCGCATTTTTCAATCCAAAAGGCATGCGCAGGAACTCCCAATGGCCATTTTCGGTGTTAAATGCCGTTTTTTCGATGTTAGTTTCTTCCATCTCAATTTGGTGGAAGCCACTGGCTAAATCTATTGAAGAGAATTATTGGCAATTGCCCAATTTGTTAAGTAATTCTGTGATATTTGGTAAGGGGTATCGATCTTCTATAGTCTTCTCGTTTAGTTTCCTATAATCGATGACCACTCTCCATTTTTGTTGATTACTGGCATCTAATTTCTTCCTTACCAACCATATTGAACAACTCCATGGTGAATTAGATGGCCGAATAATTTTTGAATCTAACATTTTTTGGATTTGATTAGCAACTTCTTGCTTATGTACGAAAGGATACCGATAAGTTTTTGTACATACGGGTATTTCATCTGTCGTACGTATATTATGTTTAATTTTATTTGTAAATGATAGTGGTTCACCTTCTTTATAAAATATATTGCTATATTCTTGACAAAGTTTTATTTTTTTTCTTCACTATTCATGTGATCAGTTCTAATCTTATTACGGTCTAAGGGTATTTGATATGAATCAATATTATTTAAATTAATGTTTTCTATTTCATTTTCGTCAAAACATTCTACTTGAAATGGTTCTGAAAAATCTAGTGATACGGTACTGTCAGATTTGTTTAATATTGTAGTAAGAGCATAGCCGTTTTTGCAATGCTAAGGGCATTGTGGAATTTCGCAGTTATGAAACTTTTGATAAGGAATAAAAATATCTCCTCGTGATAATGAAGTTTTATTTTACTAGAAGGAGTGATAAGAAATCCTTCTTGGAAATTTAGTTTGGCTTGTAATATTTTTAAATTATCTAATCCAATTAGACCATCAAAAACATTGTGAAATTTAAAGAGATAGAATTTTAATTTTATTGGATTCGGGAGGTTAAATACGTTTGAAGCCAGGATGTCGGCTTGGTATTTATGGGCAGATTTTTGAAATACTGTTGTTACTACGAATGTCATTTTTAATATCACTAGAATAATATTTGAAAGTCGGGATTTATAAATGATCGACTTGATCCGGTATCTATCAAAAATTTTAAATTATATTCGGGTAAAATGATATAGGGTAATTCACTTGATTTGACGTTATTGAAAGGTATTATTTTAGGATTGTTATGGCAAGGTAGATTTTCCGAGGACTTAACAAAAATTTTCGTTTTTGTTAACTGTGTCATCATTATCACTAATATCGTTATTAGGATTTGAATTATCTAAATACAGTTGATGAGCAGTATGATTAGAATAATCGTAATTATTGTTTAAATATTCCCAATTTTCGGGTTCATAGTTTTCTAGGGTATCTACATTATAAAGTTCTTCCGAAGTAAAATTCGGACGTTTATTTTGTCTAAAATTATTAGTAGATGGCGGCGGCCTTTTATATATTGATTGATTTTGATTCTTTGAATGAGTATTTCGGGTGCTAGTAGACATGGGCGTTGGTTTAGGTAGGTTGTTAGCGTTTGAATTCGGCCTGAAAACATTAATATTTTGGTTGGGCCTTTTGAAAACTTGTGAGGCTCTAGGAAAATTTTGTTGAGTAGGTCTTGGATTTATTGGGATTGGTTGTGGAGGGAAATTGTTCGGTCTTGCGAAAAATTTATTTGGAGTTTGGGAATTGAATTTTTGTAAGCTGGGACTGGATGAGTTAAAATTGGTATACTGATTTTGAGTAGGTGGTTGATAATTAGATCTAAAATCGTTCGTTGGTCGAGAGTTATGTCTGAAAGGTTGTGTTGTTCTATGATTATTTTCTGATGAATTTTGTGAATAATGCGCATTTTCTTTCTTCTTGTAAAACAAATTGCATTGCTTCACTTAATGATGTCGGTTTCAGACAACGAATTGTAGTTACAATTGGTTCTTTTAACCCAGAAAGAAAAGTTTTTAATGTTAAATTTTGATATAATTATCGTTTTAAAATTTTACCATCTTCTGTTGTTTCGTGTAAATTTACATAACTACAAAGTAAGTTCAGAATGTACAAACACCTATCATAAAATGATTGTGGACTTTCATTAGAGTTCTGTCTTAGCATTTTATGAGATCCCTGTTTAGACATACTTCATCTCGTTGATCCGAAAAATTTCTCATCAATACGTCTTTTAATTCGTTCCATGTGTTACATGTTTGAATATTAATGACTGTTTTAGCTTTACCTTTTTAACCTTTTATTTTAGCAATTATAGAATTCAACAAATAAATGTTTTGAAAATTATTTGGATTTGCCCTATCAATAAAATTATTTATGAGTGATTCGCTAACAGAAATAAATCTATTTAGATCGTTTGGATTCCCGTCAAAATCAGGGATGCAATTTGAATACTCCCATTTGAAAGATTGTACCGCCATATCTATTTAATTATTTACTTTACTAATTGAATTTGTCGGGTTTGAGTCAGTAGTGGTTTCTAACAATAAATTATTAAATGCACGAGTTAGATCATTAACAGTTACTTCAGAATTCATAAATTGTACTTACAGAACGTAAAGGATGATTTTAAACATGCCTAATTAACTATGAGAATTCACGGCTGGATCCTCGCAGATTTTGGGCAATATGGATCCCAGATATCTCGTTAAATGTTTGGTAGCGGCTCGAACAGGTCCTCGGTAGACGAAAGAGTAGTCCAAAGATATGGTATCTCGCTGCACGAATGTCCTCCACAAACTTAAACAATATAGTTTAGTGTTCGATTTATTTCGGTAAATCGTTAAAACGAAATCGCACATACAATATGTTCGACCCGAAATATCCTACTGACTGCGCCAAATAAATCACCGGAGGTGAAAAGTCTATTTTTAAAAAATATTTATTTATTACTTATACACTTAGAATAGTACCGACAATAATTTTTACGTCTAATTTACTTAAAAGTTAACTACTGACTGCTGTCTGAACAAATTTAGAAAATAAAAGTAAACTAAAACTGATTAGCAAAATTATACAGTGTGTCAGCATCTTCATATCATTTCATCTACAAGGGGTGACATAATTCACGCCAGCGGAAGAAAAGAAGACCAAGCCAGAAACACACTCTAAGTTAGAAGACATTGGTAGTTAAACATGAAACTGCACTTTTTTTTAATTTTGATGTGTAATAACCTTAGAATAATAATATACAATAGAGAGGGCTACCCATTCATAGACACGTTTATTTTTGCGGTCAACAATCCTAAACGCCAGTACTGAGATAATGAATTAATTACAAAAAGTGGGGATGGTAGGTATTGTGGATACATGGCCTTGGTCATTTCGGCTGTTTTTTGACAAACTTGCCACCGACGAACCATGATAATCCAAAAACATTAAATTAATTAACTTAAAAGTTTATTTTGTCACTAAAAGTCTTGAAAAACACATCAAAACGAAAGCACTAAATGTTTACTCTCTAGTCGTAATGGAGCTCGTATAACAAACCAAGTTTGACATTATTTACTACCATACTACAGCGTATTCTAAATTATCGTCGAGCACACTCCGACGATGTTTGCATCTCTCTTTATATGGTAATTAAACAAGTACAAAACTACTAAAGGAAGGAAGAAGAAGGGTTTACTATAATTTCTGCAACTATATCAATTTGTTTATCTATACCAATGTTTGGTCGACCCTATCGTTTGGCATCATGAACACTACTTGTTTGTTGAAACTTATGGAAAAGCTCCCTCAAGTAAGTCCTCGATATAGGGCGATCGGGGTATCTTTCATTAAGAATGCGTTGCGCCGCATGAAAATTATTTCCACTTTCACCAATAATTAAGACAGCTGTTACTTTGTCAGGTAGAACACGTACCTTTTTTATGTAGATATACTCAAACGTCTCATTAAGCAATCATTGAACTAAACATTAAAGATATTATCGCATGTAAAAACGTCAATTATAAAACTTCAACTTTTTTGACAATTAACCATAAGCGGACCTTTGAATATTTATTAATTATAAGTGAAACTCAAATTTTGGTGTTTATTTATTTTAACCATCAAAAACATCGTAAATCCAAAACAAAAATTAGTATGATTGAATGGGTATTCTAAATACCTTTCAAACGAGGTGTCACTTGCCATAAGGTCTCATTGAATATTATTGGTTTCAGTTGTCTGGTGACATCACCGATGTCTATTACGTCACCTGTTACCACTAGTAGAGAAGCTTACAATAGTTCCTTTTCACGCTAAGCTCTCTCTCTCTCTCTCTATATATACATATATATATATATATATATATATATATATATATATATATATATATATATATATATATATATATATGTATAAAGGAAAAAATCCTTATGTTTAAGTTATACAATTACTAGGTTACGCGATGTCAAACATCAGGTTACGATTTCCATATTTTCATGGGAACAACGCTACGTTGCGTTTTTTATAAAATAAACACCTTAAGTAACACAAATATCAGGTTACAGATGAATAATGATTTCTGCATTTTCATGGGAACCACGCTACATAGTGTTCTCCATGAAATAAACGCTGACGTTGTTTTAACCAAATCTATAAATTCTTTGATTTTATGTAGAATAGTTCAGTTGGGATCCACGACACAGATCATTTAAAAAGGAACACTGAAAGTCTGGGGAGCAATAGCAGCAAAGATGGGGATATTCCACCAACGTCGTTTTTTTCTTTCTTTCGGAGTTTGCCATTAAGACAGCCGCACTACTCATCACTAAAATTGCGTAGCTCTGTTCGCGCGACAGAGATACGATTGAACTGAATGCTCAATGCGCGTCTGTCGGTTTTTTATGGATCCTGGGAGGTTTGTTGAAACATCAAATGCAACAAGGATCGAACGCGCCGCGCGTTCGCCGCACTAATCTATACGCACTTTTATACACCTTTTTGAGAAATATAAGAGAGTTGAAGTGATGTCAAGAGCGTTAACGTAAACGTGTAAATTGATAGTTGCTCATGCGCAGTGAATAAATATTCACGTTAAGGTTTACGGACCTCCGTTAACGTACGCGCTCTCATGTAAGCGCCTAACGTTAATCGATGCTGTCCGCAGCCCTGCCGGAAATTTCCGATCCCCCTATTCTTTTATTTGGAAATTGGAACTTTTGTAATTTGTATATTTGTATACAATGCACTGTACACCTTGATACAATGTAAAGGGATTGTCTTTGATGTGAAGGTTATCTATTATTTATTTATCAACATTTACTGGGGTATTACAAATAAGTTTATGTATTCTTATTTATCTGTATTTGAGAATGAAATGGATAATTTCTCGAAATGTTAAATGCCAAGCTAAAATTTTCGTAGAAAATCAGAAAACAAAAAGTTAGATTCGTTAATGTATGTAATCAAAATTTCACGTTAACGGTTGATGACTTCATCTGGTACTTCAACTCTGAATTTATACAATACAACGTAAACGTAATATTCTTGCGTTAACGTCTACGTACTACAATCACTTCAACTCTCTATTTGAACTCGACCTAACGTTTATACAGTGGGTCCGTTGGTTCTTTACCCATGCGTAATTAATGTTTGATAACAATTATTAAGTGGCATATCTATTAATAGTGAAGAACAGAACAAAATAATCTAACATAACATTTTTCTACTAATTTCGTATGAATATTATTGATGACGCATGGATAAAGAATCAACGGATCAATTTTGTATCTGATGCTTATTATCACAGAGATGAACTAGCTTTGGTTGTAATTGATACTTTTACTGTGTTAAATTCTTTCTGTACAATGGATAGTCGTATATAACTCTTTGGTACGTACTTGAATGATTTAACGCTATTTATTAGCTAAAATAAAATTAAAAGCCTGTGAGTGCCCTGTTACAGGACTGAGGTCCCTTTTGGGGAATAATTTCAGTAAATCCACATACATTAATTTGAATCTTGGCGATACAGCCATACATATGTATCTTTTATGGTACCATAATTCCGTCTTACTTTGCCCTCACTTTTTATGTTTTCTGAAATATTTTTGATACTGTTTTTTTGTAAAAAAGAGAATCAGTCACAAGTATATAAACCAGTACAGTATTTTTGCACCATCTGTGCGGTAATAGAAGTTTGAAAAAAAGTTTAAAAAAAGTTGGTGGGCAAAGTAAGATTCATTTTTGGGTAACTTTTTGCCCACCCATTAAAAATATTAGTTGGAGCGATGTTTATCGATGTTATGGATAACATTGCCCAGCAGAAGTGTTTTTAAACACGAGGTTTAGTCAATATAGATAGGTATAATTATTTTCAGGCCCGCGCCGGACATAAGGGCCAAGTCGTGTGGTGCACGACGGCGCCGAAAAGCATCAAACCTCAAAAGTAAAAAAAAAGATAAAGCAACAAACAACATTGTCAAAACAAACTTTATAATGATAAAAAACAGTTAGGAATTGACTACATTGTTTTTTATTTGTTTATTATTTTATTTTTACTCTTTGAGACGAGGGAACCGAATTTCTCCAAAATAATATATTTTCCAAATGAGAGTACGCAATAATAGCATTTATTCGATCGAATATGTAACATGATAACATGAATTGTGTGAACTCTAACAAATCTGATTTTATTCATGTTTGAGCTTGAAATTTGACATGCAACGAGCGGACAACCGTTTTTTTCCTGTCTGAGCTTACAATGTACGAAACTTTATATATTAAGGGCTGCATCGGTCGCGATTTCATTTGTCCGATGCCCGATCGATAATGCACTTACCGAAGTGAAAAGGTGTATGGGGTAAAAGATATCTGTTTTTGAAACTGTAGTTTTTTGTAGTTTTACAGACTTGTGTTTTGTGTTGTGAATTAAGGTGAGGTCATCTAAAATTTATTTTTTATTTTAGATTTATTAAAACATTAAAAGCCAAATTTATGATTCTCTGTTTGAAATAAGCGAAGGAAACTTTGAAAATAACGTAAAAAATTTAGCTGGATCGTTGGCCCAAAAATTGCAAAATATTGAGTTCATTTACATTCTTATATTATGGTACAATATTTTAAGTAAAGTTAAAATTGTTAGTAAAATTAATCAAAAACTGAACTTTGATGTTGCTCAGTGTTATAATCATTTAAATAATTTGAATAATTTTTTGAAAGCTTACCGCTCCGATAAAGGTTTTAATGATCTGTCGATTGATGCTAAAGAAATAGCATCCAGCTTAGAGCCTAAATTTTAAAAACAAAGAGATCTAAAACCGCGAAAAATAATAAACATTTTGATTATGTATGTAACGATGAACCGATCCACGACGAAACTTTAAAGTTCAAAGTTGATTGTTTTTTTAATGCTCTAGATGTAATCATAACATCAGTGGATGAGAGATTCCAATTACTTTCTTCGTACTCCAATAATGTCGCGTTTTTATAGAATATTGATGTCAAAAAGTTGAAAATTTATTAAATGGCAAAACTCGCAATGAACAAGACATAACTGCTGTAGAACTTGTTAAAGAATTGCAATATTTACAATTTTTTTATGAAAAAGTTATTACGTCTCAAGAAGAAACTTTAAATTATATAACAATTAACAACTTAGTTGATTATTTTCCTAATACGAGCATAATACTTCGTATTTTCTAAACAATGCCGGTTTCGGTTGCTACCCCAGAACGATCTTTTTCAAAACTCAAAATTATAAAAAACTATTTAAGATCGAACATGGGGCAAAACCGACTAAGTAATCTTGCTATCATTTCATATATCATATATTACATTTGTAATTAAAATACAAAAATTTTGAGTTGTAATACTGTTACAATATATTCCTGTTTTCTATAAGTTTATAATTATGTTATGTACATCAATGAGAAAATACTTGTATGGCTTGTATATTTTTATTAAAACCTGAACAATATCCAATCATAAAATGGTCACTTGTTGACACTCCGAAGGCTGTATCGTGCTAACAAATCGAAATTACTCCAAAAATGTAGTATATCTGGATTTACAGGAAAATGTTGTACTGGCTCTGGTGAGCTGAAAATCAATAGGGTTCACCTGTGAGACGCTAGAAACAATATCCAATCATAAAATTGGTCACTTGTATACACTCCGAAGGCTTCGTGTTAACAAAGCGACATTTCTCAAAAAATGACCAAAATTGTTGACTTCATGCATTCCGGAGGTTGTATCGTGCTAACAAGACCTGTTACAAAAAGTGTTCGACGACGCGATATACACACAGGATTTTTTTCTAAAAAGCCGTTTTTCGTGTTTGTCTTACTGGAAAACGTAAAAAAAATTCCAACTTTTTTTAGGGTAAACCAATACTTATCTCGCATCGTAGATAGGGTTGGCGGAAAAGTAATAATACAAGCTGAACTTGAAACTAAGTATCAATACAAGTTGAACGTAACAAAACTAAGGCACAATACAAGTTGAACAAGTTAAACTAAGGAAAAATAGATATTGTCCAATAGATTTATAGACAGTTTTAAAAATATAAAGACCTCTATGACCCATAGACGGTGTTGGCAAAATCATCTTAATACCATGTAGCGATACGTCTTCTATTTGTGGGGAAAAATCCAGCAGAACTCTTTTAAAAGAGTTTTACAGTAAATTCATGCTCTATATCATTAGACGCAGGTGTTTCTAGGACCCCTTCTAATGAATGACAGATACTTTTTTCAGCAAAATTCAACTACAATATATGATCCCTTAGTGGCATTCGATTTGCACGCTGGACCTTAACGCTCGCGTTCATTTTTACTTTTGCTTGAATCCCTTAGGTATGCCCAGACACACAAACTTCCTTCTCCTCTTTCTCCTCGAGCACTAACAAACCTCATCTGGATTTAGTGGGCAAATCCCGGTCGCTCTAAAGCCACTTTGCAAGGTTGTTTTTGTATTTGATTTTATATCTTTCAGAAGCCTTGTATACATTCCTGGGAACCTCGATTTTTCTACACAATTTTGGTTTGGGTGCTTAAATTTGATTTCTCTTAAAATTTTCCTCCGTGAAACTTTCAAATGATGAAAAAACTCACATCCAGAGGCCGTGTAATATGAATCTCATTGGGTGTTAAGAAAACAAATCGAATATTGTATCTTTCGCAAAGTGTTAATACACATCAAGATGAGATGACAAATTATCCCCTATTATTACCTTTGGTTCAGGAGGAACTACGGTATGTACCTAAATGAATGTATCCCGACTAGGTTAATGTTTTTTTGTGGTTGAGAGAATTATAGAATGAATTTACCTGTACCAAGTTACCAGATACGTCCAAAAGTTTATGCTAATGCAATAGCAGTTTTCAGAATAATCTCAAATAAATCAACAATAAAATCCTTCATTAAAAAATACTATTTTCTAGACAAATGAGTGAAATTGGTGCCAACCATAAATAGAGGAATCATCTAACAGTTCCAAAGAATACGAAGCAAATGACAACTGAGTAAGATACATGGAGAGTACATTAAAAATTGCGGTCATCCCTTCCTATCCAAAATTTCGGATATAAGAAGATTGATACGAACTAACTTAGCTCATACATAAGTTGCTTTACTATTGGTTTCACAAATTCTTGTAGTAAAATCTAGCCCTAACTTACATGTATCTTTCTAAGAATATTCCATTGATCCTTCGCTAAGACACAATGTAGCTTAAAAACAAGTCAAAAACAAGATTAAACCACCTATTATTCTGATTCCCACATGGGCCTCCGTACCTCCGCTACTCTCTAATTCTCGCATAAACTTCGTGGTTGCATCTGATAATTAATATACCCTGCCGACCATAAATTTAAGATCGCATCGTAATTTGAAGTTATTTCCGATTTTTTTTTGTTTTAACATTGTTGAGTAACTAATTACTTGAGTAATACTATTTAGTTATGTATAAAAAGAGTATTCCCCAAATACTATTTCTAGAAAATAAATAATAACTCGGTAAAAATGCTTAGTTTCGCGTGTTCTAAAAGCATTTCAAACAATCTCAACAACGCGCCAAGCCGGCTAACGTCATAGTGTATGATTCTTATCACTAGTCGTTCTGCCACACCACAATAGCAAATTATCGCTACCAGAGCTGAAGTTCTAAAAACCCAAAGAATAGCTAGCTTAAGAATTATGTCGAAAGAGGAACACGTAGGTTACGTGAATTTGCATTTTTAGCACCACATGCCTGTATTGGCACCAAAATCTGAACGGAAGAGAGACACACAGAGCCTAGGGGGTTAGGTTTTGCACGGAGAGTCTTAGGACATTGCACTTCTTCAAACTATCCCAAGATCTCTGGGTACTCCCAACATGATTGGGAGTGTGTGATCATAGATCACACCCTTCACGTGGTGACCCTTTTATAACTAAACTCAGCGGATCTAGACCGGGAGGTCTATAAATATTCCCCCAACCCGGTTGTAGTATCGTGGCTTAGCGTCTGAACGGGGTAAACGATGCCGGAGGACCCCATGTGGGACCTCTGTGAAACCGACGATCTGGCTGACTGTGGTCATGTCTCGCGGGCTAGAGTCTTGGCTTAGCCGCCTGGACTAAGAGGAGACAACCTCATCAAAAACCTGAATCCTGCGGTGTTAGAACCAGGCCCATAGGATGCGTGATGGAACAGAAGATCGACAACTACTGGTTCTGACCTTGGAGAACCGGGCGAAACCCCATTGTAAGTAGCCTTACCTTTGCATGTGGGTCTCTGCGGAGGTGGACCGAAGATTTCCCTAGCTGCTCGTGGGACCAACTATGGATTCTACTGAAAATGAAGGAGAAGAGCGGAGGGCTCCGGAGGAGGGGACTTTGGAGGAAATTCTGGAGATGGGCGAACTTTATAGTGCCCTTCAGATGGAGTCTCCCGAGAGGAACCCCGAGACCGGGCTCCCAAAGCAGAAACAGGTGGAGGGCGCGGTGAGGGCCCAGGCGATGCCGGGAACAACTGCCCCGACACCAGAGGGGCCGAAAAGGCACCGTAAATCTATTTGCGGCGCAGAGAAGAGAAGGCGAAGGCGAGCCGAAAGGGCGGCAGAAGGGACACCGAAAGATGGCCGTACTGGCCCTTGCAAGGAGGTGTCAGCAGCGGGACCGAGCCGGGCCACGCACGAGAGTGCTGGTCCCGGCGCGGCTAAGCCTGATGCTGCCAAAGGGCGGACCAAGAGGCCTTGGATGGCTGAGACGTTGCCAGAGGCCAGACCGATCCCCAAGAAGGCGTGCCCTGCACCTGGTGGGCACAAATCATATGGGGAAGCTGTAACCAGCAACCTCAAGGTGGCTGTCATCTGTGACGGCTACCCGGATAACCTGCTCACCAAGGAGCATTTCGTGAATATCATCACGCACCTGCATGAGGATATGTACAAGCCTGACACCACGGTGCCAAGCTTTGAGGGACACTCGTTTGCACGGGGAGCGTTTATGCTGTCCTGTTCAGACGAGGGCTCTCTGGCCTGGCTTAAAAAGGCAGCGGGATTAAGATGGAGGGACTGGCGCTCAAGTTTATTGAGCAGTCGGCTCTCCAGCGATTATATGGATACCAGCGCTGATCGAGTCGTCTCCCCAAGAGATCCTCAGGAGAATCCGGATTGGTAATCGGGCTCTGAGGACTGGGTAGTTCGGGCCTCCCGATGGGATGCTGCTTCCTTGAGGCAAAACATCGTATTTGGGCTCGATCTTAGGTCAGTTGAGACAATCAACCGAACTCAGGGAGAAATCCGGTATGGGCTCGGGGAGGTAAGGTTTAGCTTCTCGGGAACTAGGGTACCCCGGAGTAAAGAAAACATATTAAAAACTAATAAAAAGGGTGAAAGAGTCACCCTATCAGATGTCTGTTCGTAATGGCCTTAAATTTACCCAGATTAATCTGCAACATTGCCGGGCTGCTGCGGGAGTAATCGCGCAGCGGATGGCAAGACTGCAGACGGGCATATCTCTCATACAAGAGCCATGGGTGTATAAAGGTCATGTGCGAGGTCTGAGTACACCCGGGTGTAGTCTTTTCTATGCCGTGGGTGCAAGACATTCTTTTTCTGTGACTGAGTAATTTTTCTCGGCAGGACTCAGAGTGCGACTGGCATACGCTACGACGTGTTCATTACCATCCTTTTGTTATGTAAGGGCTATTCCTAACCCATAATCGGATGCATCGGTCTGTAAAGTGAACGGTATGGTAAAGTCAGAGCAGCTCAAAACGGGTGCTTCTGACAGACATGTTTTAATTTTAGTATAAGCGGCTTCTTGCTCTTCAGCCCACTTCCATCGCTGAGATATACGGAGTAGTTTCGTTAACGGGGCCACCTTTTGTGAAAACGATGGCACAAACCTCCTATACCAGGATGCGACCCCCAAAAATCTTCTTAACTCTCGGATATTCCTCGGCGCTGCAAATTTAATTATACTCTCTACCTTTTCTGGATCGGTACGGATTCCATCTCCAGTTACTACATGGCCTAAGTATTTCTTGGACGGTAAACAGAAATGACATTTCTTCGGGTTCAGCTTCAAACGTGCTCCTCGTAACCGACGAAATACCTCAGATAGATTTTCCAAGTGTTGTTCAAATGTTTACCCTAAAACTATGATATCATCCAGGTAGGCAAAGGCGTAAGGATCTAAATCTGGACCTATTAGTCGGTCAACCAATCTCTGGAAAGTGGCAGGTGCGGAGTGTAAACCAAATGGAAGGACCGTGAATTGAAACAGTTCACGTTCCGGTGCGGTAAAGGCGGTAATCGGTTTGCTTTCCGGTGTTAACGGAACTTGCCAGTACCCACTCTTCAAATCTAAGCTGGAAATATACTTGGCTTTTCGCAGTTTATCCAGTATAGCATTAATAAATGGAAGCGGGTACGCATCCTTCATTGTCACTTCGTCAACTTTACGGAAGTCGATACAGAAACGGTTCTTTCCATCCTTCTTCCTCACAATCACAATCGGAGAGCTCCACGGACTGGTAGAAGGTTCTATCACTCCCTCATCTAGCATCGCGTCTATCTCGGCATTGCACACCTCCTCCATTTTTGGATTTTGAGGTCGGTATCTCTGTTTTATCGGCCGGGGCTGTAGCAGACGGATTTCGTGCTCAATAAGCGTAGTTAGACCTCTAATTTTCTCAAACAGCGGGAGTTCCTGGTTCAAGAAAATATTTAACTTCTCTTCTTGATCTTTTGTCAAATTCATTCCTTCAGTAGGAACGATTGTTTCTAACGGACATTCTATGTAACCATAATTCGTGTCATCTCCTAGTTCCTCCGAGGATAACTTAGATTTTCCCAGTTTATTATACTCTTTATCATCTCTCACATCTACGAGAGATGACGAAAAGACTTCGGTATTAGATTGCTCCTTGTTAACCCCTAAACTACCCAGGGTGGACGCGGAGAGTTCGGAGACAGATTGCTCCTTTTCAACCCTTAAACTACTTAGGGTGGACGCGGAGATTTCGGAAACAGCTTGCTCCTTGTCAACCCCTAAACTACTCAGGGTAGACGCAGAGACTTCAGAAACACATTGCTCCTTGTCAACCCCTAACAACACCGGAGAGGACGCAGAGACTTCGGAAACGGGTTGCTCCTTGTCAACCCCTAACAACACCGGGGAGGACGCAGAGACTTCAAAGACATACTGCTCCTGGTCAACCCCTAACAACATCGGAGAAAACTCAGAAACTTCAGAAATTGATTGCTCCTTGTCAACCCCTAACACCAGGGAGGACGCATGAAGAGAATTGCGCAGAGAAAACGAGGAAAGAGGGCAAGGGCCACAAATGGTGGAACAACTCTTTGAACTCGCTGCGAAAACAAACCCGGCGCCTATTTAATAGGGCTAGGAAGACAGAGTCGGATCTGTATTGGGAGCAATACCACCAGAAACGAAATGAGTATAAGAGCGCCATTAGGCTGGCTCGGAGAGATGCTTGGCGGGCCTTCTGCAAGGATATCGTCTCGGTACCTCAAATGTCAAGGCTGCGTCGAATCTTAACGGAGTCTCCTGACAGTGCTCTTGGCTGTCTGGAAATCGCACCGGGTGTTTTCTCAGAAACACCGGGGGATACCCTACAGCATTAGAGACTCACTTTCGTGGTTGTAAAGTAGTCGGGCAGGAGGGCTCCGGCATGGGATGTGTGTGAACACAACGACCATGTAGGAGAGGCTATCTCCTAGCAAAGGAAATAGTTACCTATGAACGGAGTACTTGGGAATTCGTACGTTTAGACCCTTTAAATCTCCGGGAAAGTACCAAATCTTCCCGGCTCTGCTTCAGCAGGGCTGGGAGGCTATTGGTTCAATCTTAGTGCATATATTTCGGGCCTGTTTGGCAAGCAGATATGTTCCTGAGCAATGGAGACAAGTAAAAGTTGTCTTTATACCCAAGCCCGGTCGTACTACATACACCATGGCTAAGTCCTTTAGATCTATCGGCCTAACATCTTTCGTATTGAAAACACTGGAGAGGTTGGTTGATCGGTACGTGAGGGAAAGTGTTGGGCTTAAGCATCCTTTGCACAACAATCGGCATGCGTTCCGGTGTGGCAATCTACTTTTATTTAATATTACTTATAACCCGTTATACATGTAGAAATTACTTCGATATGAAATATTCATTCCGGATGTAACGAAGTTTCTTTCATGTTATTAATGATTTTAAGTTTCCGAATCTACTTTTATTTAATATTACTTATACCCCGTTATATATGTAGAAATAACTTTGATATAAAATATACATTCCGGATATTTATCTAAAATTTCAAATTTTGGCCGCGATCCGATGGTAGAATTTATGTTTACCCCTACCGGGAATACAGAGTAAGGAGCGCGCAAGTCGAACTAGCGGAGAGAGGTGGAAAGCAGTCTGAAACCTGGTAGGTGCTAGCGACGAGAGTCGATAGTTGAACAGTTGTATCCAGCCCAAAGTTCCGACCGCCAGCAGTAGAACAACGCTCCGACCGTAAATATTTATTCAAGCTGTTATCCGTTTCTTTTAGTTGTTTTTGAGTAGTTTTTTTTTATTTTAAAAAAGTTGAAGCGATAACTGTGAAGGTAAGAATATTTGGAAATTATAATATAAATGGTCTTTTCAATAGGTATTTGAATTTATTTGAATATTAGATATTTCATTTTTACTACAAGCATTAGTGGTTTTGCGATATATCAAAATATAACGAGATATAGTACATTTAAAATATTGAAAATATTTTATTGAGTGTTAATTCGATTCCCAAATTTGCGTTTCGATTGAAATATCGAAGACTTCCAGATGTCTAGCCAGGGCTCTTTTGATATTTTAATTAGAAGACGTAAATTCCGTTCGAGTTGAAATCTTGGGGACTTCCAGGTGTCTATCCAGGGCTCCTTGATATTTTAATTCCCGGATCTCAACCGTTAATATCTAGTCCCGACCCCCAAATTCGCGGTTCGGTTGAAATATTGAAGACCTCCAGGTGTCTAGCCAGGGCCCTTCGATATTTTGATTCACGGATCCGAAAATTCCTGTAGTATTCCCGAGTAAAAGTTCCTCCCATTCCGGAATAATTCCAGAAAGTGCCCCGCCCCTTGGCCAGAGTTTTTCGACAGTTTTTTTTTCAAGAACCGAACTCCCCTTTTGTATTTTCTTTCTCGATCTCTGGAGACATTTTTTACTCAATACTCATGTTTATTCTACGTACCGGGTGCATCGAAAGTGATTGAACACTTTGCTTGTGTCAACGTAGAATCCGTTTTATTTATTTCAATTATTAACCTGTATATTGAAAAGACCCGTAAAATAGGAGCTTGCTTTTAACACTTCTTTTA
Organism: Galeruca laticollis; assembly: GCA_963921935.1. Classification (NCBI taxonomy): domain Eukaryota; kingdom Metazoa; phylum Arthropoda; class Insecta; order Coleoptera; family Chrysomelidae; genus Galeruca; species Galeruca laticollis. The sequence continues at coordinate 157,875,477 of OY998180.1, read as the reverse complement.
ATATTAAACATTGCTTTTGCTGATAAAACCTCTCTCGCTTATGTCCTGCCCGCTTCGTCTCTAATGAACGCATGTTAAATGTATATATATATATATATATATATATATATATATATATATATATATATATATATATTGAAGCAGTTTCATTTGGTTGTATTCAATTTAATAAGGATTAATAGTATTACTGAAATAAGTCATATGGATTTTTCCATCTTGTACTTTATTAGCCATCATTTTAACGAATATTTATAAATTGTTAAAAAAACATGTCTAAATTAATTATAGATGCTGATAGTAAAAACAGTGAACAAAATCCTCACTATAATACTGAAGAAAATTTGACCAAATATATTGAAACAGAACCATCAGAATCGAAAATATTGAAATCTGATTCAGATACAACGGAAATTAAAATTAATAATTCAGTACATGATGTAATTTCAAAAGCATCCGTTGAAATTAGAATGAAATTCAAAATAATTTAAAAGAAACGCGTCAAATTTTCATATAGTTAGTAATTAGGTTATTTTATGCAAGGGATTTCAGGAATTTTAATAAATAGTAAATAAGTTATGTTAATATTTATATGTATAAAAATCTTCATCTCTATATATGCTAATTTCTAATACTAAAATGTTATTTTCATGCTTTATATACGGCTTTAGAAATTAATAGTTCATACGATAGAGAGATTAGTTTCGCTAGCAACCCGCAACGAGATAGATCATGATAAAAAATAATAAAAACGTCAGTGATTTTTAAGACGTCAAAGTTGGAAGTCATATTATAATTGATCTCGTCCATAAGGACGATTATAAAAGTCGATATTTAAAGTACAATAGAAAGATATTTAAATTAAATTTATAATAATAATAAGAAGAGAGAAGATAATTGTATAGTTAAAGCAGTGTTTTTTTGAAAACGTAAAAAAAATCAGGGAAAGGAGATAAATTGTATCCTCAATATAAAAGATTAGAACCTGTATATTTCATTAAAAGGAAAAGTAAACGAATTTTAAAGTAATAATCAGAAGAAAGAAGAATATTTAAACTATTACAATACAATTTGATATGTACTAAAATTTATTCAAAATTGGAATCAAATGGCATAGAGAGTTGAGAAACGTAAAGGTGCTTACAAAAGTTATAGCTGTTGTTGGAAAAAAAAATATTCGAAGTTTGTTTTGGACTACACAATCATAAATCAGGAGTTATATAAGGTACGAAAATTTTATTAATTTTATGAGCTCATAAAACAGATTTGTGCATGATCAGTGTCATTGGGGTTTCCTTCTAACATTTGCGGAGAAAAATAAATATACATTTTCTCAAATTTGACGTTCATTTGCGGTTTTTTTTGTTTAGAATAAGAAAATTATAATTGTATGTTATTATGGTAATGATTTTGGATTGTTACCTATGATATATGTATATAGATACAGTAACAATTTTTCATAATTAAAATTCTTGAAATCATAAGCTAGTTCATTTTAATTTCATAATTCAATAATTAGAGTAAATTTGAATGGCGCAATTGAACCCTACCCTTTAATAGAGTTTGTTATGCATGCTTAACGATTATTCAATCACAAATAATAAAATAATAAATAAATATTGAATCCTATACAATATATATATATATATATATATATATATATATATATATATATATATATAAATATATATATATATCGTGGGGTGAGTACTACAACTAGGTATCTACCAAATTGTCGAAATTCAGGTAATTGCACAAAAAGATATCATTGTACTGTATCCATAACATACTACAACTAGATAACTGCAGGAGGTGTTTGAGAAGGGATATTAAACAGTGTCGAAAGTAGATAACTTGATTATGAACCGAAAGTGTAGTACTAAAACTAGGCAAGTTTACTTATCTACTTGTTGCATATTTTATGGTGTGAAGGAATTACTGCAAAAACTAGGTAAGTGTAGTTATCCAGTTGTAGCACTATAAACTCGTCAGAGAATAACAGGTGGCGTTAGAGAAGTAGATAATTACAATATGTAGCGTTATAGAGAAACGGGTTTCTCGTAATTTCAAGATTGATCGGTAGAGTGCTCTAACATCGCGTCGGTCGGACTCCGATGATATTGATCTGAATGTATCTTTCGTTTCGTTGTTTAGGATAGTCTATGATTCGAATTGTCGTTGTGAACTGATAGTGGTGCCGTGAATATTTGGGGATATGTCGTCAAGAACACTGCGAATTCCAACGTTATGCGAAACCAGTAAGTATAAAATTCTAATTATATCAATAACCTTCAGTTTATAGACATGCCTGATTGTTAGTGAGAACATGACTGTAGTCCATAGGTTAGGATATTGACAACAATGGCGGCCTTAACCTGATCAACTTCTTGCGTACAACTGAGTTGAAACATTCAATTTAATTGAAGAAGCAATAGATATTATTATCTCGAATTAATTTTTTATATTCACCGATGTTAAAATATATTTTATGCCCGTATTTTCGTACATTCATCACTAATAATAGCCTGGTAGTTCGTTTGTCATTATTAAAGGATGAATTAATGTGTGGTGAATGGTGATTTCGTGATAGAATCCTTAGATATATGAAACTTTTGTACTGAACGTAATGACTTGAAAGATTTTTCGGTCACAGACAGACCTACTCATAACCGTCTCATTTTGTTTTTATCATTACTGATGCATATTGATTTTTATTTTTATTTTCTATTCAGACAATGGTCATCGGAATGACGACTCAACAGTGGTAGGTGTTGCCCAAGATGAATCACCTGAATCTCAAATCGGCGAGCTAAATACAAGTAATATTCCGTCCGCACATGAGGCACCCTGTACTTCTAATTCTAACCTTACACCAAATAAGAGCAGAGTTCAACAGCATATTGTGGAGGTTTCCACTCAAGAGTCACAACTTGACTCTGATGAAGAGTCTTATGAAGAACCTTTTTCATCAGATCACTCAAACTATAACCCTGAAGATGATAGCTCATCCAGCTCCAGTTCATCAGATATTGATCGAAATGTTACCAATAATTCTGTACGTTTGGACGGTATGGAGATTTTTCCCGAAACAACAAATAAACCACGGAAAAGGGTTCGACATCAAAACGAGTGGGCACGAAACATTAAAAAAGGAAAACGGGCTAGGGGTGAATCATACGTCTCTTCTAGAAAGAAAACCATTCCCGCCGTTACATTGAACCCACCGTGTCATAACTGTAGAAATAAATGTCACCTGAAATTTTCTGAAGATGAACGTAAGGATATCTTCGAAAATTACTATCCTATGGCAGATTATTCTCGACAAAGGGATTTTATTCATGCCAATACCAATAAATTTCCCAAAAAAAGATTGACTGCAGATATTAATTCGAAACGCAATAATTCCATCACTTTTTTTCTTCCAAGTAATGGAGAAAGAATTAAGGTATGTAAAACGATGTTCCTCAATACGCTGGGTATCAAAAAGGGTGTTGTGGATATTGCAATGAAGAAGCGAACCTCCAAAAATACTTGCGAAGGAGACAAAAGAGGAAAACATGTCAAAAAAGTCACACATCCGGAAATTGTGACAAATGTCAAGGAACATATTGGAAGTTTTCCCGTTGTACCCTCCCATTATTGCCGAGCTACAACGAAACGTCAGTATCTAGATCCATCGTTGAATATTAACCTGATGTACAAGTTGCATTGCCAGTTTTGCGATCAAAGGGGCGAACCTAAGGCCAAATTACAGTTTTATCGAAAGAGTTTTAATGAAAATTTCAATTTAGCATTTCATAAGCCCAAAAAGGACCAATGCCCTGTTTGTGTTCATTATACTAATGCTACAGTACAGGAGAAAAATAATTTGAAGGATGAATATAAAGAACATTTGGATCTAAAAGATCATGCTCGATTAAAGAAAATGAAGAACAAGGGAGAAGCAGAAACATCACATGGTGAATTTGTGTGTGCTAATTTTGATCTCCAACAAGTACTTCTGGTACCATCAGACCCCACAAACAATGCACTGTTTTACTAACGCCGCCTCGCAACTTACAATTTATGTTCTCAATAAAAATGAAGGCTACTGCTATATGTGGGACCAAACTGAAGGTGGAAGAGGAAGTTGCGAGATTGCAAGTTCAGTTCATTTATTTCTGAAATCTCTTCCCCATGTGGTGAAGTGACAGATGTGGGGGTCAAAACTTGAATCAGTTTATGGCCACTATGTTCATGATTGCTGTGCAGGAACTGGACAATATTTCCATGATTGATATGAAGTTCCTTGTTCCAGGTCACACTCAAATGGAGTGTGACTCTATGCACTCAGCTATCTCCACTGAACTGCGGCGAGTAGGCAAAGCGTCGTGGCCGGAAGATCTGAAACAGATAGCGCGAAGTGCTAGAAGAAAAGGAGACAAGCCATACCAAGTTAGGAATTTATCAAGAGAAGATATACAAGATTACAAGCTCTTCATGAAGCAAAATCTGACGAATCGAAAAAAGGATGAAAACTCAGTAGATGTGTACTGGCAAAAAATGTGTTGGATGCGGTTTGAACGATGTAAACCATTTGAGATGCAATTCAAGCAAAATTTTGGTGAATCTTTCAGAACCCTCAATTTCAAAAAACGAAATCTCGTCAGTCACTGGCGCAACTGAAACTTCTTTACACATCCCCAATTCCAATCCCAACTTTGAAATATAGGGATTTGGTTTCCTTGTTCACCATGAACCCTCCAGCACTGGGTAAACAGTATGAACCATTTTACTTGAGTTTACCTCACAATGAAGATGCTATCGAAGATGTAGATGATGGAGATTGTGAATGACACCAGAAAAAAATTTCTATCATTATTTTACGTTTTATTTTTTATTAATGAGGGCTTGTTCGAACGAAATATAAGATTTCAATTATTAGATGTGTTTAATATTAATAAAGAGTTCTGAGAACTGCCAATACTCTGAGCTATCTAGCTGTACCAAACCCTTTTCCAAAAACGAACCTGTGCTACAACTAGGTAACTGAGTTTTTTTTCAAAATTTTTCAGTTTTCCAAAAATCCTGTTTTTTACTCAGTTGATTGAAGTCGGAATGGAACACTAATACCTTCAAATATTCAACAGTGTGTACATTTTTTCAAATAGGAATCGCACCAACTCATCACAAGAACATAAAAACGTTGGGAAACATCAATTTGCGTTTTTCTCGAAATCACCAATTTGCAGTTACCTACTTGTAGTTCTCACCCCACGATATATATATATATATATATATATATATATATATATATATATATATATATATATATATATATATATATATATATATAGGTGATAGTTCGCTTATATTTATCTGCTTTTCTGTGGATACCAGAGTATGGTTTGCTTTTATGTATGATAAGGTTTTTTTATATATAACGATTTGAGCAACTACAGATCCTGTATATATTGTTAAATAAAGACATTGTTGTAATATAACCTAACCGAACCTCTGTGTTTTACTGACCTACTATAGACTAAAATAACCCTATGGTAGAGTAGTTGTTTTCTGCACGAATCTAGATTCTCCGTAGTGTAGGCCAGGAGAATAACTTTCATTTTAGGACCAGTGAGGAAGTTTCTGGATACGATCCTGCCGGATGAGATACAATTAGACCCCTGGAACCGTCCGTGCCTCCATCTGAAGCTACCTGGAACTCCTGACGAGTGAAGTCAGGGGGCCGTGGAAATAACCACGATAAAAATCTGGCGCCCGAGCACTAATTCCGAACGTGTTGCATCAAGGGTGTCCAAAGTGACGTGCTGAGATGGCAAAAGCCGCGTAAGGAGCCAGGAAGGAAAAGGAAACAAAATCATCACAGTGCCTTAGGCCAACTGGTGGCCCAGGTGAAAAAGGCGCTGGAAAATGGCATGATCGCTCTAGGCGCTTTCCTGTACATACAGGGAGTTTTCGACAGTGCTCCTGTAGAATCAATGTGTAGTGCTGCAATAAATCATGGAATAGAGCCGATGATAACTCAGTGGCTTGGGGCCATGCTACGCAACCGCACAGTAGAGGCCTCATGGAAGGATCATGTGGCAAAAGTGGTCGTCGATAAGGGATGTCCACGGGGGGACGTTCTTTGGGTGGAACCTAGTAATCGACGAACTTATATCACTACTAAACGGTGAGGGCTTTCTAGCAATTGGGTATGCCGATGATATCGTTGTCCTTGTTGTTGGAAGGAATATTACCGTCCTCAGGGACCTAATGCAAAGGGTCCTGAATAAGTTACAGGGGTGGTGCAACGATAACGGACTTGCAGTGAATCCTGCCAAGGCTGAGGTAGTTGCTTTCACCAAGAAAGGTATAAGACCTGAGGGTCTGCACCTTGGCGGAGTGCCACTTCCAGTGGTTGAACAAGTGAAATATCTGGGAGTGGTTCTGGATAAGACTCTGACATGGAAGGCTCACCTTGATAGTCGCATAAGCAAGGTGACTAACACGTAGTGGGCCTGTAGGAGAGCCATTGGTCCGAATTGGGGACTAACCCCTAAGACCATTTTACGGTTCTACAAAGTGATCATGCTGCCTATGCTTACATATGTGGCTCAGGTCTGGTGGCCGAGGGTAACCTTGGCCACGGCTAGATCGCAACTGGCACGCCTCCAAAGGGTGGTCAGTTTGGGGGCAACTGGCTGCATGAAGACTACACCAACTTCTGTGCTGGAGGTGATTCTTGGACTTCGGCATCTTCACCATGTGATCGAGGCTGAGGCCGGGAGGACACTCTTTCGCTTAAAAAGCTTGGGTTATATGCGAAGTGAGGAAGGGTGCCGTGACGTCAAGAAGCTCAGACTCCTGGAAAATGTCCCAGTTTTGGCCCGGGCGGCTGATGTTTGCCTGCCTAGGTACTCCTTCGAAATCCCCTATAGGGTGAAGATCCGGAATAGAGAATTCTGGGAGAGAGAGGGAAATCCACAACCTCATGGGATCGTCTGGTGCACAGATGACTCATGCTCCAATAATGGGGCGGGGGCTGGAGAATTTACTCTAGGAACCCAAAGACACAGATTTGTGTTCATTTGGGAAAGAGGATATCTGCATATCAGGCTGAGGTATACGCTATCTTGGAATGTGCGCAGATAAACCTAGACAGAGGTTAAAGACCGACACATAACCATATACACCGACAGTCAAGCAGCTATCATGGCTCTGAGTGGATACACCATCAACTCAGGGCTTGCTGCTGAATGTCGAGAACGGCTTGCTAACTTAGCAAGTAGTGTGGCTAGAATGGATTCCGGCCCACTCAGGTTTTGAAGGTAATGAAAGGGCGGATGCACTGGCTGTCGAAGTGGCGGCAGCTCCCTTCAGCGGCCCGGGCCCGACCTTGGGCCTTACAAAACAAGCAATGAATAGGGAAGCGAGGAACTGGTTGGAAACCAACACCTCGCTCACTGGAACGCTCTACAGGGTCTAAGGTAGTCCAAACTCCTACTGAGGGGATAAACTGATGGACATGCTAGGGCAGGTGTAGAACTACCAAGGAGTAGGTTAAGAGGTTAAGAGGAAACACCTCCATAACTTAGGTTTAGAGGAAAGTCCCAAATGAAGGGGTTGTGGCTTGGCTGACGAAACGTCGGTCCATGTCCTCCTTGTGTGTCCACATTGGGCTGATTTAAGCAGGCGAATCTTCGGAGTCCCTGTTATGGCCCCTGGGGACACATTCAGGCACCCAAGAAAGAGGATTGAGTCCTTCATCGAAGGACTTGGCTTCATGGATGCATGAGTAGCTGGAATGGCACAATGGGCGGGCCAGTGGCCTCAGTGCCGGAACCTTGGCTTGAGCTTGCTCCGCCGAGGTTCACCTGAATTTTTTTAGTAGTTAGTAATATATAGTAAGTTTAATATCCGGGTTGTGTAAATGAGCGATTTTAGATATCCTCACACAAAATCCAGAGGATTGTGTTCAGGTGAACTAGGGGGCCACGGGTGTGGAGATCCCCGTCTGATCCAAAGGTCTGGAAAAACGTTATTTAAAAACTCGCGTACAATCACTGCAAAATGTAGAGGAGCACCGTCATGCATGAACCACATGCGCCTTCTAATAATAAGAGGTACATCTTCCAAAAGAACTGGGAGTTCATTTTCATTTACATCTGCCCATATGTGGTAATTATGAAAATTCATAATGACATGTCTTGAAAAGTTGGCTTCATCCGTAAACGGAATATGGGCAGCAAAATTGGGATTGTTTGCAATTTTATCTAAAATCCATTTGCAATATTGTATACGGAGCGGATAGTCAGTAGGTAACAAATGTTGAACACGTTAAACGCGATATGGATACAATAAATTTTCTTTTAGAATATTCCAAAAAGTTCTGTTAGTAACATTTACTCCATCAGCAATTTTTCTGGAACTCGTTTCTGGATGTTGGTCAATAATTTCAAGAGTCTGGTTCTCCAATTGTGGAGTTCTCACATTTCTGGGTCGTCCAATAATATTCTTTGATTTAGCAAAAGTTACAGTTTCTTGTAAACGAATATATATCTTAGTAAACGTATCAGAACATGGTAAACGATTATTTGGATAATGCTGGGTATACATACGTCTATCCTTCTTCGCATTACTTCGATAATTCATACAAAAAGTGCATATTAGCCATTTCAGTATTAGTAAACGCAGACATCGTTGTTAAATTAACACAAAAAATCCGTATTTTTTTAGGTTTGACACAGTATTTGACAATATTATTTCAAACGCCACTTACAATAATCATGTTCTTTCGTATTCCTTCTATAGACCAGTAGCGTCACCAGGAAAAATAAATTTCACTTACAGTCAGAGCTCATTTATTACAAACAATTCAACACCCTGTATCTCATTAACGACAAGACTTATAACACATGTTTATAAGAACTTTTCGTCTTAAAATAGAGTGACGAAGCGCCCTCTACAATATTTTAGATTACGTAGGAAAACCATGTATATGCCTGGACATTTACTTTTATGGTTTCTATGGTTTTCACGAAACAAATGAGGATTTATGTCACTCCAATACCTCACATTTTAAGTATTAACATTTCCATTAAGGAAGAAAATACTTTCGTCGCTAAAACAAATTGTTCCTACATAGTCTGGCTGTTGGAGAATTTTAGTGGACATATTTTCAGAGTTGCAGCTTTCGGTCGGGGTCGTCATCTGAAATTTAATGCACCATTTTTAATTTGTATGGATGACATTTGTTTTTGGTCAACACCCTGTTTGACATCATGAACACTACCTGTTTGTTGAAACTTTTGAAAAAGCTCCCTCAAATGAGTCCTCGATATAGGGCGATTGGTCGTTCCGCTGCATGAAAATTATTTCCACTTTCACCAATAATTAAGATAACTGTTACTTTGTCAACTAGAGCACCTACCATTTTGATTATGTAGATACTTAAATGTCTCGTTAAACAATAATTAAACTAAAAATGCAAGGTACTATCGCATGTAAAAACGTCAATTAAAAAACTTCAACTTTTTTGACAATTAATCATAAGCGGACTTTTGAATCTTTATTAATTAAAAGCGAAACTCAAAGTTTAGTGTTCATTTATTTTAACCATCAAAAAAATTAGTATGATTGAATAGGTATTCTAAATACCTTTCAAACGAGGTGTCACTTGCCATAAGGTCCCATTTAATATTATTGGTTTCAGTTGCCTGATGACGTTACTGATGCCTATTACGTCATCTGTTACCACTAGTAGAGAAGCTTACAATAGTTCATTTTCACGCTCCAAATACCATCAGTCTAAGTATCACCCGTTCAAAGGAAAAGAGGGGGAGGGGACTTTTGAGAGGCGCTCTCTCTCTCTTATATATATGTATATATATATATATATATATATATATATATATATATATATATATATATATATATATATATATATATATATATATATATATATATTAAGGGATGGAAGAAATTACAACTAATTGTATTCTGTACTTATATTAATATAATTAATGTACAAACAAAATAACCAGGATAAATACGATAAATAATTTAAAAAACTTAGTAAAACATTACCTATTTATATAATTATAATTTAAGGAATCACAGAGTATTAGAGCTATAAATATTATTAAGTCCAATTAAATATGACGTTTGTTCTAATATCTGCCAAACTTTTCATGAATGAGATTAGTGCCGAATGCTTCCAGTGCATATAACAAATTATAATAAATAAATAAAATTTTATATACAAAAAATATTTAAAAAAAATACGAGGTATTTTTCAAGTTTGACAGGTTTAACAAACACAATATACAAATTTATGAGTTTTGATTTTATTTTCGCTAATTTTACAAAAATAATGGGATGTGTAGAGTGATTTATTCTAAAATAATAATGTACATAAAAATTGTCTACAATATATTTATAAATAACATTTCCGAAATCTATAAAAACTATTTCTTCAAAATTCATACAAGAAAATCACAAAAATATATACATCTGAACAAACTAAAAAGTTACACTAAAATCACATTAAATGGCATTTACTATGTTACTCAAGTACTATTGTTTATTTAATTATTACCCATCAAAATGTTTGTTCATTTAAATGTATTATAAAAATAGAAAGACGAAAGAGATGAACATTGTACCTAATTTTGTCAACCCTTACTTTGTGAAATATCAATTTAAACGACACTACAATAAATGTAACACCTACATTTATTTCATCAAGTAGTTCATAAGAACTAATTTTAAAGCAGAGTAATATTTTATTTCAATATTTCTTTTGATAATTTGAATTTAAAAATTGAAAGTTTAATTTTTCAAATTAGTTAATTGTTACGACATCAATTTTTACTTTTCTGAATATTAGATATTAATTCACAATAAAGTAAAAGATGCAGTATGTACTATCAGAAATAATTCTAACCTGTTGGAGCTGAAATTAAATTTGATCAAGTTTTACATATTTGTCTAACACACTGTAAAGAAAAATAGTCTTACTCCCAATTTCTTAACTTCTTAGAGACAAGTGTACACCCATGGACCAGTTCATCTGAAACTACAGCACTGACAAAAAGTGTTAAATATGGCCACCATTGGAGTAGTAGTTGATGAGGTGATTGAGACAGTGTACATTCAAATATTATGCAGATCACTACATTAAACAGTGGGAGAAAAACAATATTAACACTGACTTCTGAAAAATATTATTTTTGGTTTCTCTTTCAAATTTCTCATTTTTATATCAACAAAATTATGCCAAAAAGAGCAGAGCTACCTCTATAAAAATTACATTAATTAAGTTTATTTGTATATTCAACAATTATTTGAATCAAACTAAGTATAATCCGAGAGTCCTTAATAAAGTGTATTTTTGGCAAAGACAACGCAGAGTTACTCATCTTTCACTAGTGTAATACAATATTTCAACACGACGCCAATGTTACCATTCTATTATATGTACATATACTGTGCCCTGTTCTAAGTCATAAGACTGTTTATAGAGATTTAGTGTCATTGTTAAACACGGACCTTTATCACATGTAATAATAGTATGGCTAAATAAATTGCTAAATCTTCTGATAAGATTCATATCAAATCGCAAGGACGATGAAGCTAAACATTTCATAATAACAAGGTTATCAATCCCAAACATTTCTTTAAAATTCATATGTGATCTGTTCACAATGAAAAATTCATTCAAAGATCTTCCATTCTTAAATTTAACTTTATAAAAACTCAATGATTGACAAAATTTATTTCTTATCACCATCTTGATCCAGTTCAAATTATCATGGTTTGACACATTTTATTTTGTCCTTAAGATTTATATTTTAATAGGGGTGAGTTTGTGTTCATTGCATCATAAAACAGTGACCTGCCAAAAAAATCTTTATTGTAAGGCTCCCTTTACAATGAGAACTGCATTGAGACACAATTTTTAGTATACCCAAATAATATGAACACTTCACTACAATTATTGCTTTACACCCCCAATTGGCATATTCAAAAATAACAAAACAATTAGACTAGCAAAATATTAAACAAACAAATTAAATATAGGTACATTAAGTCGGATTAATTTCGAACCGAATAAGATGAAACAAGTGATGTTATAATGTTATCAATATTACTTCAACATAATAACCATGTACCAAATATTATAATTTAAGTATACATCTTATACGCAACGCCTTTTGTATATTCTATACTTTGGTAAGTGACACTAGGTTCAAGTAGGTATAATTATTATAATTATATATTGCTTATTTTTTTATGAGTGCAAAATTTGGTTTGGACTAATAATGCCAATATACATTTCATATAAATTATAATAAGAATACTTTTCAAAACTCTAATTCTCCACAAGGTTGCCTCTTATTCTAATTTTCAAAAATAAACTTTGAAGGAAATAAATAATAACAGAAATATTAACAAGTTAATTTTAAGAGGCAATCTTGTAAGCATACATCAATGAGTATTCTTCAAGAACTATGTCATTGAGTCAGTCTTATAAAACTAGAGGTTTGAAAATGCCTTGCAGGATCTTTGGATACAAGGTAAAAAATCTTTCCAACCGATTCTTAAACTGGATCAGTTCGATATATTTTTGTTAAAGGTTCTTGCGCCTGAAAAAGAAAATCATTAATAATTTTTTTACAAACAAACACTAAAAACATAAAGTCTCACTCAAGTTATTTGACCTATAAATTATTGCCATAGCTTGCAGTACACACCAAGTTTATGAAGCATGATAATCTGCCTTTTGATTATTATGAGCAACTCGAATGAATTTGCAGTTTTAAATAAATTGTGACAGAGGCATTCAAAATAAAACGATTCTTCTGACGTTTTCTTAATCACAGTGCAACAGAAAACTATTTGGAACTATTATTTCAACTTCTTGACAGGTGAACTACTTGGGCTACTTGCTTAGATTTACATAAAATAAATTTGTTCTCTGTTACTCTACGTACATATCCACAAAAAAACTTTGAATTCATTTATTTTACAACAAAAATATTACACTTTTACTCACCAATTTTGAATATCATGAAGCATGAAAAAAATATAGAAAGTTAGGCAAGATATTGAAATTGTGATGTCCTAATTCTAGGAGACATATACACAAATATTTTGTTACAATGATTATGCAGACAATTTTTTTGAATCAATATCACAAAATACCATAAATTATGTATATATATATATATATATATATGTGTGTGTGTATATATATATACAGGGTATTTCATTAATAATAGGAAATATCTTGATTGTTGAATCTCGAGGTCAAAATATCAAGATTTATCCCAAATCACTTAGATAAAATGTGCTTTTTGATATTTTCGTGTCTATTTTATTTAGATTATAATACAATGGTTCTCATCAGAACCACAATTTGTGTTTCAATGCATCTATTCAAACTGCAATAACTAACATAACTTTTTTGTTAATAGTGATTAAAGTTTCATTTACGTAATAAATACATCTTATGACCCAAAAACGCAGACATATAATACACAATATTAATGAAAACAATTGTGCAGCATCATGTTCAACTTTAAATGTCTCCAAAAATAATGATTTTGTCGTAACAAAGGAAGAGTACTTTACTTACATAGAGTGTTTGAAAATCGAAAAATTGTGCTAAAATGGCAACTCCGCCTGTGGTGTAGAATTTGGGAAGGCTCAACCAGTCACCTACCCCTGTCATACACTTCTGATTGTAGCCAGAAATGGTTATTCAACATAATTTAGTAGGGTATACAGTACCTACAGTTCCAGCCAACTACGACAAAGATACGTCACATAATTTTAAAATACTAGGCACAAATAATTTTTAAATTCCTGAATAAAGCACCCTGTAACTCATTTTATCTAAACGATTTAAGTTAAATCTTAATATTTTGAGCTCAAGACTCAACAGAAATATTTCCAATTATTAATGAAATACCCTGTGTGTGTCTGTGTGTGTGTGTAATGTAACTTGCTAATATTTCGATATTTCTGATGTTTACAAAAAAAGTATAAAACGAAAGTTAGAAATAAATCAAGTTATCAGAATAAGTCAGATAAAAATATACACAATTACTCGAGAATAACGTAATAATATATATGTTTAAAATGTACGCCCTATATATTTTCACATCTAATACATTAAAAATTCAACCGTTGAAACCGCGTATTTCTAACGTTATTCATTCCAAAGTGACCAGGGTTTGGAAATCAACTTATGTATGGCAAAAAAAATAGTAGGCTAAATGCTTAGAGTAATAATATACAATACACAGGGCTATTCATTTATAAACACGTTTATTTTTGCGGCCAACAATCCTAAACGCCAGTAGGGAAATAATGAATGAATTACAAAAAGTGGGGATGTTATTGTAGATACAGGACCTTGGTAGTTGGCAGTTTTTCTGACAAACTTGGCACCGACGAACCATGATAATCCAAAAATATTAAATTAATTAACTCAAAAGTTACTAAAAGCCTTAAAACACACATAAAAATGAAAGAACTAAATTTTTACTCCCTACTCATAATCAACAAAATACGTTAATTATTACATTACTGCAGCGCATTCGAAATTATCGTGGTGCACACTCTGACGATATTTGCATCTCTCTTTATATAATTTTTTTTTATTAAAAAATTAATCGTATCCACCAAAAGGTTATTAGCGACGGAACAATATGAGATCTATACAGTGATTGCAAACTTACAAATTAAGCATATACAAATATTGAACTAAATATCAACCATATTGAACTAAATACTATTGAAAATGTCGATATCCTTAAGGAAGTTTATTAGCTTGTCTATTGGAGAATGTTCACCAAGCAACTCTTTCAGATTAATAGGGATCTCATGTGTTTTACGTTGCTGATGATATTTGTTGCAATCTATTATTATGTGTTTCACCGATAATATTTCATCACATGTATCGCATTTGGGACGTTCTGTTTTAGTCATAAAAATGAATGAGTTAACTTAGTGTGTCCCAAGCGTAATCGTGAAAGAGTCACCTGATTAAGTCGATTTAAATGGTTACGCCCCCAAGATATCACGACCGATTTTACATGTCTCAGCATTGAATCACTGCGATGCCACTCGTTTTGCCACATACCGGACACTTTGCTTTTATAAAAACCTTTCAGGTCACTGCTGGCACATTTTATAACTGTTCCCGAGTTATCACTATTCACTGCAAGACGCGCAATTTATCAGCTTTCTCGTTACCACTGATGCCAATGTGGGATGGAATCCAGATGAGTTGAACGTTTCTTGAGTCTTCTTGAATTGTTTTAAGTTCGCATTTTATCAACTTTTCAAAGGGATGAGTTGGATATAAATGCTGGATTGACGAAACAGAACTTAAGGAATCCGTGAGGATCAAGCAACTGTTAAGTTTTAGGCTGTTTATATGCTTACGGGCTTCATATAGCGCATAAAGTTCTGCGGAGAATATACTGCAGGACATTGGGAGTTTAAACAAAAACTGATTTCTGGGTGTAACAAAAGCACAACCTACGCCGTCGTTGGATTTAGAAGCGTCTGTATAAATATGAGAATAACCTTCTAAACAGCGATCAGTAATCTCCAGAAATGTATTTTTAATTATGGACTTATTCGACTCATTTTTTTTGTAGCGCAGGAGTTGTGTATTGCAGTGTAAAGGTTTAAGCGTCCAAGGTGGAGGGTAGGATTATTGCATTGGAGAATGTATCGGGAGCATTCAGATTAAGGCTTTTCAGCGTGAGTCGTAATCGTTCGTAGTATGGTTTTCTGTTGGTAAATTGATCATTTTCGTCTGGATGCTGGTCCCGAAAGGTTTGAAGATGGATGGGTCTTGTGGTATCTTGTGCAATGGCTGCTGAATGTGTAACAGTCAACTTCATCCGACGATAATGAAGAGATGGTCCTCCGGCTTCCACATACATACTTTGTACTGGTGTAGTTCTAAAGGCTCCCAAAGAAATCCTAAGGCGTTATTATGAACCGCATCTAGGGGTTTCAAGACTGATCTACTTGCCGAAGCGTAAACTATCGAAGCGAAGTCAATTTGTGAACTGATTAAAGATCTGTACAAATTAAGTAAAGTAGTTTGATCCGATCCCCAGTATTTGTTGGATAGGGTTTTTAGTAAATTTAGATTTTTATTACATGATAATATTAGTTGTTTTATATGTTGCTTCCAAGTTAATTTTTCATCAAATATTGCACCTAGAAATTTCACATGTGGTTTAAATTGTAAGTGTGAGTCGTACAACTTTAGTATAGGCTTTTGAACAGTTCTTGAAGAGAAGATCATGCCAGATGTTTTTGAGATAAAAAATTCAAATCCAACATCATTAGACCAAACTTCTAGCTTTTCCAACGTGTTCTGAAGGATTTGTGACATGAGATTCAAGTTTTTTCCTTTAATAAATATAACCATCAGGTCATCTGCATACAAGCGTGCTTTAATTGGTTTGTCGATGGCTTTGATGATGTCATTGATTGCAACTAAAAAGAGAGTCGGACTTAATACAGAACCCTGAGGCACTCCATTTTGTTGAATAGTAGAAATCGAGAAACAATTATTAACTCTCATTTGGAAAATTCTATTCGTTAGAAAGTTTTCTATGAAAGATAGACAATTTCCGTTAATGTTCCAAGTATGAAGTGTCTTTAATATTTTATATCTCCATGCGGTGTCAAATACATTTTTAAGATTGAAAAATATAGCTATACCTTTCTGTTTACTAGCTAACGCTTCCTGTATGTTGCTTTCTAAGTCTAAGATATTGTCCACTGCCGAACGATTTTTTCTAAAATCATTTTGTTCTTGTGCTATTAAGTTATTTTTTTCCAGATACCATAATAAGCAGTTGTTCACAATCTTTTCAAAAACCTTGCACATGGCACATGTTAAAGATATTGGTCTGTATGACTCCGGCATTAGTCGAGTTTCGCCACTTTTTAACAATGGAATAATTATAGCTTTAGACCAAAGAGATGGAAATTTATGTTCGAACCATATCAAGTTGAAAATTGAAAGTAATTTTTGTTTTGCAGAATTCATCAGGTTTTTTAGAAATATAGGTGGTATGTCATAAGTTCCGGGACTACTCTCTTTCATTTCATCAAGACAGCTGTTCAATTCGTCGAGTGTTATTGGGTCGTTCATACAATTGTTGTTGTCAGTTTCTTCATATTGTATAACTTCTTCGACTAAGAGCTTGCGCCTGGTAAAGCTATCTTTGTAACTTTCATCAGAGGAATGTTTTCTGTATACATTTGCTAAAGTACTAGCTATTTCCGAGGCAGATGTTATAATATTGGTATATTTTCTTAATCTTTTAATGTTTGATGAAGTGGGTATTCCAGAAATTTTCCTGATTTTATTCCATACCTGACTGGTTGGGGTGGAGCTATTTATTCCAGACACAAAGTTTTGCCAACACTTCTTTTTTGATGATTTTACTGTTAACTGTGCAAATGCCTTCAGTTTTTTAAACTCTATTTTATTTTCAGCCGTTTTATGTTTCTTGAATCAGTTTAGGGCTGATTTACTCTCAGTTATTGCCTTTTCGCATTCGGCGTTCCACCAAGGAACAGGTTGGCGTCCTGAAACTAGTTTGGTCTTTCCAATATGTTTTTCCGCGCTTGCGATTATAATTTGATTGAAGTGATAAAGCGTGTTGTCAATATCAGATGAGATTACTAATTGTTTCATACTTTCTTCTATAGTATTGGAAAAGGCGTTCCAATTTCCCGTGTGAACTTTCCATTTGCTTAAGTTATTGGAGTTATCCGGTGGAGTGCAACTGCTATTAATAATTATTGGATAATGATCACTTCCATATGTGAAGTCTAGTGTATCCCATAATAGGGAAGGAGTTAAGTTTGGGTCGCATAAAGTTAAGTCAATGCACGAAGATTCGGCTGTGTTAATATTGAATCTTGTAGGTCTACCATCGTTTAAATAATTTAGATGTAAGTCGTCTATAGCTTTTTCTATTAGACTACCTCTTTCATTCGTGCTTTGTGATCCCCACATAATATTATGTACGTTAAAGTCGCCTAAAATTATCTGTGGAGTTGGAACTTGCTTAATTAGATTTGTAAAACTTGAATAGTCGACAGGGGCATTGGGAGGTATGTATATATTACAAATATATAACGGAGTATTGGAAATGACTTTCACAACAAGAGCTTCTAGGTTTGTGTTTACATCATACATTTCGGAATCAATAGATTTGTTTATTAATGTTATCACGCCGCCACTTGCGCGAGTTGCATCAGTTCTATCTTTTCTGAAGCAATTAAAATGTTTAGTGCTATATGTTTGGCATGCCTTAAGGTTCGATTCTTGTATGCAAATGATTTCAGGTGAATGTTCTGCAATGATAATATGTAACATAGGCAAGCGATGGAGGAATCCATCAATATTCCACTGTAGTATCGAGTTGAATGCTGCTATTAGATTGTTTACGAGTCCTTGCTGTAGAGTGAGAACTACTTTGCGACGAATCGCTTTCCAGGTCCGAAGCTACTTTACCTATATGGGAGATAATTTTCTTCTTTAGTTTTGTAATTTTTGTTTTCGTAGACTTGTCAGTTACATGAGGATATATTCTATTTAATAAATTCATTAATCCCAACAAATCTGTTGTATAATCATTAATCACACTTATTGGATCTTGAACTCCTTGAACATTATCCAATAGAAGCATCAATTGATCGTAGTTTAAAACAAAAGGGGGATAATGATTGTCGACGAAATTTCTGGCGGAGTCAGCGCTAGAGGATTTGCCATTTGTCTTCGATTTTTTGGTCTTTGCAGATGAGTTGTATGATGGTTTTGTGAATAAGTTGCTTGGGTCTGTGTTGGCATCTGAAGGAGGAGAGGCTATTTCTAAAAACTGACGTTTTGTTGGAGGGTGGGGCCTTTCATTTCCACTTACAGATTCACCTGAGCTTTCTGGGATAGGGATCTGTTCTATGGTTGGATTTGACGTTTTCACTGCTTGAGGTGAAGGTGCAGCCAACGAGATGGATGAAGATTGTATATCTTTCACTGATGAGGGTTGTACATCAAATGGTTGTGCTGAAAGTTCTGCTTGTGAAGTGGGTTGTCTGAATGGTTCTTTAAAGGAAATATCAATAGTTTGTGGTGAGTATGAGGAGTCTGATAGCGTTTGTTCGGGAATTTGTTGTACAGGTTCTGTGGGTGTTTGTGATAAAGATTGCGCTGTACATTGCGATGCAATATGACCCGTTTGCTTACAAATGTAACAAGTTACACCATCTTGGGAAATAAATACTCTATAGTTAGTCTTATCGAAGGTTATAACAATAGAATCGGGAATGTTCAAATTATCAGGGCTAACGTAAACCTGCCGTCTAAAGCTCAAAATATGAGCAAATGCGGGAAGTGATGAGCTGATACGAAGAGACGTTAAAGGAGACGCTAAATTCAGACCAATCTTTTTTAATTCATCAGTAAGAAGTTTGTTGGGTATCGAAGGACAAACATTGGAAAGTGCAAGTCTTTCGGCTGGTGTGATCAGCCGTCGAGCACATAAAGTTTGGTTAAGAACTTTTATGGATCCATGATTATTAATAAAGTCGTCTACCAGTTGCGTACTTGAAAGATAAACACATACCCCATTTTGACTTAATTTAGAGATATGGGTTATATTTTTAGGTTGTACGATTTGTCCTTGAGGAACTAAATAATCTTCAACGCTGGCACCATCAATTGAGCTGTTTATGATTCCATGATTTTTTGAAGGATATTTTGGTTGAGCAACTATAGAAGAGTATCACATATTAATTGACATTTTAAAGTGATCTGTTGAATGAGGTCCAGGCGTTTCAGTACGCCCCTGGCCAGCTAATTATGCTATGTTGATAATTAGTTGTTATCGTACTTTCTTGTTGACTTTCAGTTTTACAACAACGTTATTCTAAAGTATACAGTCTATTGTCAAGGTATATTTGATAGTAATCTGCACAAAGGCACTCACCATATAAATATTGTAATTTTCCTAAAAATCACAATATTCACTTAATTGTTTAACTTAGAAATTCCACTTTTTTCGGAGCACCGAAGTAAACACGTCCTACTCTATATGATAATTAAACAAGGACAAAACTACTGAATAGGTTATCCTAGACACATAAAGCAGGTACTGAAATTTTGAGCAATGTTGCTACTTTTAATTACAACAAATACTTGTTTAAAGTTTATATAAGAATATACCTTTATTAACTAAAATTCAAGTATTTTCAATTATTTTTAAAAGCAGTGACTTAAATGCATTAATTAGTATGCCTTTTTTTATGTGTAAAACTATTTAACAAATTTTCAATTAAATTTCTAATTTCATTGTTCCTGCAACTAAAGAGAATTTGTAAATATGGCAAAGGGGTGGAAGTGATGTTTGGGGCATCAAAAAGCAAAACAAATATATCTATTTTATGTGTTAATCTGAGGCTAAATGTCTTTAGCGACAATTAATAAAAGTATAATTCTTTTACTCTTATTGTTTATTTTTGTGATTGGGAAACCTATTTTTTATGTTGAAATTTTATGTTTATGTTATTACTTTCATATGTGTTCACCGAACAGGAAAGAATAAGGATTCTGATGACAGGTTACAGTGATCATAAAAGAAGTTATGATGAAGTAGCTCTATTATATTTATTGGTGCCTATCCAAATCGTAATCCAATTATTAAAACTGCAGTTTGGAGAACAGTGAAATTTTTTGAAGAAGTGGGTTAAACTAAAAATCGCTTTAATAGTTGGCGACCAAAGTACGTAACCAATGATGAAGACGCCTTGGACATTATGGCAATATTGTGCGTTGTGTATATATATATGATCCATTCGTAACATTCTCAAGCAAAATAAGTTTCATCCTTACAAAGTTAAGCAGTTACAAGAATTATCTGAAGATGATTTTGATCACAGATTAGAATTTTCTAAAACTGTAATGCAAGAAGTAGATGTGGACCTTCATTTTACGACTAAGATAGGTTTTTTCTTATGAAGCCACGTTCATGTTAAATGGTACAGTTAATCTCCATAACTGCGGATATTGGAGTGATACTAATCCTAGATGAACTCTGGAACATAGAACGCAAAGACCTTCAATAGTTACTGCTTGGGCAAATATTATATATTCCACTGTTATTGGTCCATTTTTTATAGAGGACAATTTTGACTGTCAATAGTATTTAGGTTTGTTGAGAATACCGATAACGCATGCAATATGAAATGCTGATGATTATATTTTCCATAACATTTGGTTTCAGCAGGATGGTGCAACACCACACTTTATCGTTTATGTGCAAAATTACTTAAATGAAGTTTTCCCAGACAAGTGGATAGTATTTCTTTGGGGGTATATTGAAAATTTTGTGTACAAAACAAAACCTGATAATCTGAACGATTTAAGACATAGAATACTGATAACAACATGACCAATAACAAATGAGCAGTTGTGTAATACTACATCAACTTTTTAGAAGACTTGGATATTGCCAAATAGCACAAGGAAGGCACTTTCAATATCTTATAAAATAAAATTAATAGGCAATTAATTAACAGAAGAAGGACATACTATTTTTTAAATACATAATTTTTCAATAATTATATTTCCAAACGCTTGTAACTTTTGGAACGAATAAAGATAGAAACCCGCGGTTTCGACGGTTAGATTTCTGATAAAGTATATTCTCATAAAATATAAAAATAAATAGGGTGTGACATTAAAAAATATCATTACGTTATTCTGGAGTAAAGGTGCTCCCTTTATATTTCTTACTTCCTTATTTTGATAGCTTGCTTTATTTCGTATATCTTTTATTTGAAACTCTTTTTTGTAAGCCTTTGCATATATATATATATATATATATATATATATATATATATATATATATATATATATATATATATATATATATATATATATATATATACTAAACATAGGTTTATGTATATGAGAATGTATATTATAATAGATGTAAATGGTAAATTGTATACAACATCAAAAGAAATATTTGAATTTTTTAAAAATAATATCTAAAAAATATTTTGAAGAAATCATAACATTTCTATTTGAAAGTACCTATTTCACTTTCAATAATCAAATTTATAAACAAACTTTTGGTACTCCAATGGGAGCTACAATTTCACCAATTATAGCATGTTATGTTATGGATAATTTGTTAGACACAGTTATACCAACTCTACCATTCAATTTAATATTCATAAAAAAATATGTTGATGATATTATTTTATCTTTACCAGAAAATACATTAGATGATGTTCTTTCCATATTTAACAACTATGATCCACATATACAATTCACAATGGAAAAAGAAGACGAATCACAAAGTATACCATTTTTGGATACTAAATTAATAAGAAATGATAATAACACATTATCGATTGACTGGTATAGAAAACCAATAAGTTCTGGGAGATTAATGAACTTTTGGTCTTATCATAAATATTCTATGAAAATTAATTTAATTAAACAAATGAAAAATAGAATATCTAATATATCAGACCCTATGTTCCACGAAAAAAACTTTAAAATTCTTCATCAATTATTTTTAGATAATGGATATCCAAATAATTTAGTAAAATACATATTATATAATTTTTCTTCAAATTTAAAGATTACTCTAGAAAATTCTGAAATCCAAAAATATTATATTTCTCTTCCATATATTAAGGAAAAAACTCCCAAATTGATTAGAACGTTTAAACCATTAGATAACATAAAAATTGCAAATAGAACATGTTTAACAATTAAATCAATTTACACAAAAGTCAAAGATAAAACTAATATTCTTAACCTATCAAATGTAGTATATTGTATTCCTTGTAAAAATTGTGAAGAAAAATATGTAGGTCACACTGGTCAAAAATTAAAGAATCGTATATCCCTACATAAAAGCGATTGTAGATTATATCCCGATAGATGTGCTTTGGCAAAACATGTGATTGATAAAGATATATTATGGACTTTGATTCTGTAAGTATTTTAGATATTCAATCAAATATTCAAAAAAGACTTTTCTTAGAAATGGCTCACATTTCTCAAGAAACTAATATCATTAATAAGAAAAGTGATCATAAGAATTTAAGTGATATTTATTATTACTTATTGTCTATTGATAAAAACCATAAATGTCTTTCAATTTCAAATTCTTCTTCTGTTTAAATAAACATTTTGTAGGTTATTAAAATGACATTTCTATAATCAAAAAAGAAAGAAGATAACCACAAATACATTAACTGTATATAGATCTATGGTTAATTTAAACATAACCTTAATTTCTTTAATTATTTCTATGTTCCAATATAAAAAAAAGAATAACAATTTAGAACGATTTTATTTACTTTCAATTTGACAATTATTTTTAAAAAATTCAAATATTTCTTTTGATGTTGTATACAATTTACCATTTACATCTATTATAATATACATTCTCATATACTTTATCCTTGATAATGGAATAAATAAATAAAAAGCTTGGACATAAAAAGTATGAAGGGTACTCGTTTTAATTTGCCACTTCCCCAATAAACCTATGTTTAGTATTAATTTTTCGGCAAAGGTCAAGTTTAACTATATATATATATATATATATATATATATATATATATATATATATATATATATATATATATATATATATAGGGTGACCCGGGACTAATGGGAAAAAAGTCAGGAGCGTATAATCTGAGCTAAAATAATGTTAGTACTTCATATAAACTTTTACTATGCAGGCCCTCGTTTTCGAGTTATAGGCCTCCAAAGTATTAATTTTGAATTTGGTTTTTATTTGTTTTTTTTGTACTAGTTATTTGATCTTTATAAAATTTACGGCAAAGCTATAATGTATGTGTATGTTTATTTTGGTAAGGTGAACAGATTTACAGTAGTGCATTGAAGCCAGGGACGGACTACTCACTATGGTTAGTGATCCAAAAATTTTGCAGGTATGGCACACCCTGTATGAAATTATCGAAATTCACTTCCCCACACATTAAGCTAACGAAAAGGTACTCTTGTTGGAATTCGATAAAATAAGCCGTTTGGCTAATATTTACAGTTTTATTAATGCACTACGTACCAGTTTACGCATTCACCATTTTTATAAGTACACAACGAGGTAAAACTAACTTTTAATAGATGTCCAAAATTTACCTAGAGTACTACAAAAAAATAATTTAACGATAGCAGAAGATGAAAAACATTAACGACTTATTAATTGGAAAGTTGGTAAAAACTTTTTATAAGTGTTTTTACCGTTTATTAAGTTACCATAGGATTAGTTGTCAAACGTTGTGTAGAATAGTTCGTAGTCAGTACTTGTCAATAATTCATAAGTCCTTAATTTAACAGTTACAATAGCAGAATTCGCTTTTATTGAGTACGCAGACAAACATCTAATGTATGGACTGGCTTCTCGAAACTGTTTAGAGGCCAAAAGGCTTTATGAAGAACATTTTGCAAACAGAGCATTGCCAGACAGACGAATGTTTGGGCGTATTGATCTCAGGTTACGAGAAACAGGTATGAATAAGTAAATGTAATTTTCCATGTATACAAAACAAAATTTTAAATTTTAGGAAGATTTTCGCCAGAAAAAGCTGGAGAAGGTCCAGTACGAAGCATACGTACTGTGGCAGTTGAACAAGACTTGTTAAATGCAGTTGATAATGAACCATCGAGTTTTAGAAAATTATCAAGAGAACATAACGTCTCGAAATCAGTTGTTCATCGCGTCCTAAAAGAACAGCTGTTATATCCTTTTCACATGAAAAAAGTACACCGTATGACAGTGGCTGATTATCCTGCTCGACTTGAGTATAGCCAGTGGTTTCTGCGACAACAACAAGCAGACAACACATTTATTAGTAACGTTCTCTTTACGAACGAACCGGGTTTCACCAGAGATGGAATCATAAATTCTCATAATATGCATTTATGGGATGATGTGAATCCACATGGCATTATCCAAACTAGAATCCAGCATGGATCATGGTTAATGTTTGGCAGGAATAGTTGGCAATAATTTGATACAGCCATACTTTATTGACGGTACTTTGAGCGGTCAGAGATATTTGGAGTTTTTTGCAAAATGAGTTATGGAACCTGTTTGATGATGTGCTACTACAAACTCGTAGGAATTTATGGTTCATGCATGATGGGGCCCCTCCTCATTTCAGTTTAGATGTACGACAGCATTTACACACAAGGCTTCCTAATAGATGGATTGGTCGTGGAGGCCCTTTTCAATGGCCACCGCGATCAGGAGACGTTAATCCTATGGATTTCTTTCTCTAGGGTTATCTCAAAAGTAAGGTATACGCAACACCTGTGCAAACAAGGCAAGATTTAATAGACAGAATTGTGTTACACTGCAATGTTATTAGAAATAGTGTGAAATTGCTCTTTCAAGTGCAAAGAAACAACCTTCGTAGACTTAGAATGTGCGTGGAAGTGGGAGGAGCTCATATTGAACATTTATTAGAATAACGTTAGTTTTTGTTGTTGTTTTGGACTTAGTTTTAGTCTAATGTTTTATAACCTGTGTTTTTTGAGGTTTTCTTAATGGTTTAATAATGTTATGTTCGTAATTTTGATTAAAAGCAAGTAAATTCTGGACATCGTATTAATAAGTTAGTTAGGTAGATTTGTACGTAGTGCATTAATAAAACTGTAAATATTAGCCAAACGGCTTATTTTATCGAATTCCAACAAGAGTACCTTTTCGTTAGCTTAATGTGTGGGGAAGTGAATTTCGATAATTTCATACAGGGTGTGCCATACCTGCAAAATTTATGGATCACTAACCATTGCGAGTAGTCCGTCCCTGGCTTCAATGCACTACTGTAAATCTGTTTACCTTACCAAAATAAACATACACTTACATTATAGCTTTGCCGTAAATTTTATGAAGATCAAATAACTAGTACAAAAAATAAAAATAAAAACCAAATTCAAAATTAAAACTTTGGAGGCCTATAACTCGAAAACGAGGGCCTGCATAGTAAAAGTTTATATGAAGTACTAACATTATTTTGGCTCATATTATACTCTCCTACTTTTTTCCCATTAGTCCCGGGACACCCTGTATATACATATACGTAGAAAAAGAATAGACCTAGCATCTCATTCATAATATCGGGATTGTTTTGAAGCCATCATTAACTTCTCTAACAAGGTGCTAGAAAAGGAGAACAATACATCCAATTTCCTGGTGTGGCAACGCTGTGTAAATGGAATCATAAAATTTCCAGTGGCGTACTACTTTGATAATTTTTGAGGAGATTCTCAACTTAAAAATAGATGGGTGATAGAAATACTGTAAAGGAGTGTGTATTTAATTTAAAATAATTGAATTTAGGAAAAATACTGAATTAAAGAGAAATTTTGAATTTGATTAATTCAAATGAATATCTGAAAAAAATAAGGATAGCTATTGAGAGATAATTAACACTTCGAAAGAATTTTATTCAATTTTCAAATAATAACAAAATAATGATAGTTAACAAACAAATTAAATGTATCGAACAACTACGAATTTTTATAAATCGTGTTAAATAATATGAATAATCGCGTATAATGTTTCCTATTAACGAATAAAACACGTTATTTTAGAACACAACTGCTTGTCGTCAATACCGTTGACAGTCTTTCAATAAACTTTGATAGAGTTAATAATAAATAAGTTTCATTGCTCAGCACACACTATTGTTATAAATGCCACAATTACAAAATATTCTCTACTCATTCGTAAACAAAATAGTTTTGTTGAAAAGTGCACTAATTATATAAAAAAAGGTAGATTGAATTATATTTGTTTTTTACTTACTTATTATTCTTATAATTAGAGAAATGGATCTACTGGCCAGTAAAACAAAAATAATTGCGTGATTTATTTATTCCATATTGTTAAAATGCGTAATTTTAAACATTGAAAATCAATCAATAACATGATGCACGTATATCGACGCCACTGGTTATTCAAAAATGAAAGTCAAATGTAAATATCAACTCTACCAGTGAAAAGAAAGGTTACAAGGAGAATAACTTTATTGTTAAAAGCATGTAGGTGCATCAACAACTTAAATCGCAAGAAAATTGTGCTGTATGTCCTCCATTGTCATCTTTAAATAATATCATATGCCTCATGACTATTATTTTCTATGCAAATCCATGTTACTTTGCATTTATTACAACAATTTATTATATATTTTTCGAGCAGTTTTCAGAAATAAAGCACATTTTGACAATAACGCACGGTGACGGGTGTAGTATAGTCGCTCATCTCGTTATCGCTTTTGCAATGTTAGCTTCAGTATGTGGGTCTACTCTTTTTCTGTCATTATATATATATATATATATATATATATATATATATATATTTATATTAAATTAACTATATAACATGATAACATGCAGTTTGGCACACAACAGGAAGTCTATAATTATTTTAAATTTTAAAAATAGTATATTGTATACTTAGGCGGTAAAGTGGTATTTTTCAGGCCGAAAGAAGATATGGACAGGCAAGGTGCAGCCGAATTTGGCCTCTTCTTCAGGCTTGAAAATGAACTTTACTACCGTGGTTTACACATTATTTTTTATCCTACACAATAATTGTTGGTAATATATAATAACAAACATCAAATATGACAACTTAATGAATTTGTAGACATTGACAACTGCTAACAATTTATTTTTATACTGACGTTTAATGGCGTTGTTTATTTTGAGCGATTCTCTTTTGTTTCTTCATTTTTATTTAATGTATGTCAACTGGGTCGCTTCCTAGCGTGAAAATGTAAAATTTATTTTCTCGGTTAGCCGTAGAAAATGTAACTTTCTTCTCTCCGTAAAGCCGGTAAAATTGAACATTCTCACAGGTGTAGGATAAAAAATTATTTACTTCCAATAACTCCAATAACTACGTTTTTGAAAAGTTAAACAGGACTTTATAATTTTCCACTAACCCAAATGCAACCTGCATAAAAATATATTACAAAGAGAATATTTATGTTCCGACATATTTAAATCGCATGATACATAATCTACATTGCAAATTAAGAAGGGATTGTGTCTTTTAAGAGCATATAATAATTTTTTCAAAAATCACAAGGTACATTTTTCCTATGAACAGCTTCATTGAGCTCACACAATAATTCACTAAAACATTTGGCACATTTTTACTTTATAAATTGATTACAAAAATATGATTGCAATCCAATATCAAGCTAAATACTGATGAACCGGAGTATATTTCTTAACATTTAGCCTTATAGTAAAAATTTAACATCTCAAGTCTTTACAGTAGTTATATTACTGGAAACCTTAATTCAATAGGTTGCCATTAGAGTACACAGATAATCTAATACTTAAACAAAATGAGTACAGACAATAAACAATTCCTTAAATGTCATAGAAGTTCATTTTTAGGAATTCTTCTAGTTCTAGAGGGCTGTTGAGAGAGTAAAAAGTTGAAAAATTTTACTTTCAGGTCCATAATATATAAATAAAATATCTGTCAAAAATAGATATGAATGTCTTCCGATCCAGAAGCAACTACTTCTTGGACCCTGTGGTTCTAGCAACCTTACCCTGGACTGCTTAAAAGCAATATCAATGGGGAATTGTCAAAACGAATAATGAACGTTCATTGATGTTTACCTGTATTTTTCAAGGATAATACCAGACAAACAATTAGGAAGAAAACTGTACTTTAGTTATGTTTAAATGACAAGTATTTCCATATTTAAATAAAATCCAGATACATAATTCCTCCCCTTCTTTTTCTTCTCAGTTCTTTACTGCCCACATAATTTAAGCTTTTGTTTTCTTTTTGGTAAGTCTAATGGCACTGCTGTACTTTGCAGTATACCACAAGTATTGCCTTAACAAAGTCTTTATCATACCAACTGTTAGTTGTTAAAGTAACATTATATATTTCACTATTTTACTTCGATAATACACTTAGACCATCCATCACCTGCTATAATTCCTCCCATGTACATGAATTAGTTATCACCTCCCTCTGAACTGTTGTGTCAGCGAAAACAACTATAAGGTCCGCAATTATTTCTCTTTGTCACACATCTTTTTCATTTTCGCAACCTTTTATGATCTAGCATAATTATCGTCATTTGCCAATTATTATATAGAATCGTATTTTCTTCTTTTCATCATATTCAGTACATTGGATTTTTTCTTTATTTGTCTATTCTGTATTAACCTGTGTTCCTCTATTTTGCTTAAAACCATATTAGATACTCTAGTTATTTTCCATATACCTTTCAAGTATTCTGTAGATTACGAGCGTAAAATTTTCATGCATTGCGAATCAATGCTAATTGTTCCATTGTTTCTCACAAACTCTGTTAGAAATCACGGGGCGTCTCTTCTTAAATCTTAATTCACTTTAATAACATAGTACGTCTGGGTTCTCTTATTATATATATGAAAGATGCTCCGGTAAGATTCAAGACGTGCTTGAGCATATTCTTGATCACACTATAGATGATGAGAGACCATATTTAAGTATAAAGTTGGATTTAGATACTTTCAAGACAATTGTAGGTAGTGTTGCAATTGTAGGTAGTGTTGATAGAGAGAATTTACAGAAATTCAGATTTGTGGATTCTGGCAGGATGACAACGTATATTGTAGCAAAAGATCAGATTTGTCAAAGTATAGAGTGTTAAGTTCCATTTTCTCAAATAGGGATTATTTCAGTCTAAGGAATGTTAGAAGATTCAGTGTTTGCACGGAGGATTTTTCAAAGAGGTATTAAATTTCAGATATTCTATAAAAAGTTCAGATTCAAAAAAATTCAAGAAATATCTATAACATTTCAAATTTTTTGTTAATTTATGACTACCAAAACCTGAAAGGTATTTACATCATTAATCAAATAATGTATAGAGTTCTCGACAACCTTAAAGACATGTTCATATTCGTGCATGTTTGTTCATTATATACATTTAAAATCTGTACTATCCAGTGGAAGGTTCATACAAGCAGGCCCGTGCTGGGTACTTGAAAGGGGTGGTGGAGAGGACTTGCACAGAGTGCCACACACACATAGAAGCGTGCATATTACGTATATGCGAAACCAAGAAAGAAGTATATACAATTAAATTTAATGTGAGCAATATTATATCTTGATGTAATATTTTGTAAATTGTGTTATGTTTAATTAGTCTGTTTGAAATATGTCAAAAACAGGATACGATGTTTATAATCAAAACAACACATATTTACATTATAAAAATTGGCCTCAGTTACCAATGAACACCCAATTTTGTAGAAATCTCAAAATAGGAGTTTGGGAAGAAAAGACGGTTTTTAAAAAAAGCTTAATAAATAATATACAGAAATCACTATATGTATTTATAATTTTTTTTTCATTATTTTATTCTACTTAAAAGTACACACTCAAAACTCACGGGATAAGAATTATTTCATAAGCTGGAAACACTGGAAACATATTTTCAATTCATTTTCCAATAATGGACGGAGTAGTCGAATCATTACAGAACTCGATTCACAAAGCTTACTGATGAATAAATCAGAATCTTTGTTGTACAAAATATATCTTTCCGCTTTCTAAATGCATTACTACAAAAGCTTTAAGGTGGTTATTGGTAATGGAAGCACATAGTAGTTTTGATCATTTTCAATTTTGAAAATACTCTTTCCTAACTTACTTGCGTAAGCAGTATTGTAAGCAAATATTTATAAAATGTATACAGTTCAGTATACTGAAGGCAGTACATAATGTACTCCACAGTAAATCCGAAAGCATATTTTATACACATCTTGCACTGTTTTTATGAGTTACAGGGAAAGAGATATGTGTCATCAGTGTGAATATTATCATCTTCTACAGCAAACTCTCCATCCTGTATGATACTCTCCCTCTAGAGACTGCTTGGATATTGTAGGCCAGGCCTTAGCAAAGGAAATAAGTTCCTTTTTAAGTTTCTCTTTGTCTAATGTTGGCATCAGCCACAAACCTTACCCAGCGCTTTTAGAGGAAGTCCAAATTTCACATATTGCTTGAATACTTTTGGGTTGAAACCAGCCATATGCAAGTAAAGCTCCTTACATTTCAAAAACCTCTCCCTTGTCTGAATTATAGTGTCCATAATGCAATTAAATACACCAACTTATATTTAGGTGAAGACTTAATACCTTCATCTTCACAAACTTCTTTTACAAAGGGAGCTGTGTCAATATTGGTTGACATATAATATGAACGATTTGGTTGCTACTATAATTTCATCAAACACGTTTCAAGCATTTTTAAGTCTCAAAACAGATGATTCTACAAACCTCCAAGCCTGAGCATAATCTATCAAATTCTTTGTCTGCAAGTAATCTGATAATGGAGTTGTTATCTTGAATATCTGTAGGAAAATCATAGCAGTTCAGATCGTTTCGTTTCTGCAGAAGAGCTAAAGCATCACTTTTGCGTTGAATTGTTCTCCTGTAGATATTTTAAACAAAGCTACAGAAGTTCGAAGAAGACACACTTAAGAGGAGAATAGATCGTGATTTTCGCTCTTCTTTATTAGTGTTTGGAGAACAGTCATCAATTCTACTGAAAATCTTAACATATCACTTGCATCACTTCTACTTCGCTATCGTGTTGGTCCGATTGCTTTCAGTTTATACATTGGGTTTTCTCCTATATCAGGTCATGTAGCATGTTAGATTAGAAATTCTAGGCAATTTGTTATTCAACAGTGGTATCTGTATGTAATTCTTGATTATTATCGGCCGCATAGGGCGCCTGTGGCGGTTTAGATAAAGGGCGCAGGTGGACATGTCCACCTAACCACCCAGGCCAGCACAGGCCTGCATACAAGTCTTATGTACAATATTTTAGTATATTAACAATGATGTTCAATATAATTTTTAAATGCACTGGATTATCAAATTAAATTTGAAGTTGAGAAAGTTTATTTTGAAATCATGTAGTTTCCAGCGCCAGAGTGTTTTTCTCTAAGACATGAAAATATAAAATGTTTAATATGCGATCTCTAAGAATACTTTAAAAGTGCAATAATACCTAAGACAGCTCTGGACAAAGGTACTTTAAATTATGCAGTTACTTTTAATTCAAATAAATGATATAAACGAATGGTTTTCTGTAATTTAAAATAACGCTTATGTTCATAATTATGCACTTTGGTACATACGATAATACAACAGTTACATTTGCACAATTTAAAGTCCCTGCATACTAAATTTGTGCATTGTCTGTAATTTTGAAAACATTCACCGATTAACAATTTATGTAAGCTATTTACAATAAATAAAAATGAGATTTAAAAACTCTTAATGTAATATTGATTGATTACATAGTCTTTTAAATAAAAAAATATGGGACTGATTATCTTGACATCATGTTACTATAATCCAAAGTAAGTGCTCTTACCTCTTCACCCACAGTACTTAGATATGGACGCGTCTGACGTTGGAACTGATTTTTTTCCAAAGAAAACTGATCCTCAGTGGTTTTCCGATACACTGGATTATCAAAGTTCATTGATGTCATGTTGCGATTTTTTAAATGTCGGTAAAGGAAGTAAATCACCTAAAAAGTAAATGATGTCTTAACCATAAAAAATTAAATTATATATTTTAATTTTCAATATTGCAATAAACAATATTTAGGTTACTCTAAAGTAGTTTGAAAAATATATTGAAAATAAGTTTTCATACTATTTGTACGGAGTTACTATAAATAATTCCAAATTTTTACTACAATTTGTCACAGTGTTAATATCTGGCTTTAAGAACTTTTTGATTATTTGCTATTTCTCCATTTTCAATAATTTCTAATGTTTTGGAGTTAACAAATAGAAAGTCATTTCCATTGTGAGCTTCTATTTCATCAACGCTGTTACATTAATTATAATAGAAGTATTGATACAAGTAGGATGAACTATAAGAGAAGAGGATCACATCAGGACACTGTCAAAGCATTGTTCTTTCCAGTCGGATTCCATTTTTCTTATGAATTATGACCATGTAGCAGTCCTGTATATTAATATCTAGGAGAAAGAATTGACAAATGGAGACCAGTCCTTTGAACTCTTATCACCTTCGCTCAGACAATAAAACATTATATGGACACAAGAATAAAATCACAGTTTAAATCATTGTCCCGCCACCCTAATTTAAGAAATTTGTATCAAACTCATAAAGCCAGTACTAAAATGCAATCTTAACATAGTCTGACAGAAAGGGACCAACAAAAATTAAACATTTGGAAAAGGAAAATATTTGAGAAAAATTCATAACGAATGTTTTAGTATGATGAAAAATAAGGACAAGAAGCCTAATTCCTTGACAGAATAGTCATAGGAAAATAAATAAAAGTTTGTTGGAGCACCAACATGGATGAAAAGTACGAAAAAGTAAGTATCGAAAAATTGTGAGCAAACAACTTAGGTAAAATAAAAATGGTACAAAATAGAGAAGCTCTAGTAAAATGTCTGATGATAAAGATTATTGTAATGAACATAATAAAATACTTACCCCGCCAACGAATGAAAAAGTTATAAAGCATATCATTATTGTAATACCCGCTAAGACACCATCGGCATTCTCAGACTGTGTTGTATTAGGATGTGATTTGTTTGTTGAACCTTTAACAGACAAAAAATTACTAGTTTAATATTACACTTTTAACCTAAATTAGAGACGAATGAAACAACAAAGCACATGAACATAAGTATAATAAAAAAATTGTGTCATTAGCTTTCTGAAATAATTAATTGACAAAAGATTGCTTTCAATTAATACTTATTTTGTATTATATTTTAGTTTTATTGCGGTTTTTAGGTGACAAAAATGCTGAAATTACCGATAGATAGAAAAGAACACAATGACACAAGTTTTGTATTGTAAAAATATATTTAGTTGCGATGATCCTCTAACTGTCAGTGAGTTAATCATGCTTATCCAGTTATCAGAATGCAAGGCGCACTTTATAACCAAAATAAATTGGGAAATGTTATATTATATATATTTTCTCTAAATTAATCTGAAATATTCGTAATTATGTCACTATTTTAACGAAAATTTCCAAAAAGCGACATGTATTGTGGAAATTCATTTGATCACGTCTTAAGCTTGATTAATAAATTGAATATTTGTAACCAAAATATTAAATTTGTGAGAACAATCAGTATTGGAACAATAAATATGACAAAATGTGGATTTTTTTGCGATATTTCCTGAATTCAAGATTAAAATAAGATATTATTTCAATAACGACAGAAACCTACAACAATATTTCAGATTATTTTGTAAACTGATGAAGCTGGAGCTTTTCTAGCTTCATTTTAATTGCCATTTGTAAAAATATTTATTACAATATGTACAGGGAACACCAATACTTGGCAAGGCAAATGTTTTTCTTCTTTGATGCAAAGCTTTAAAATATTAAGCTGATTAACCCTACCTGTATCAAAAGTAGATTTGCTAAAAAGACTTATTCATTTTGAAATACTAACTCTCGTTCCCTTTCATCTTTTTTTTATCTTACTTGATGATTGAATTCATATTATTCCAAAGTTTTATACCAATAGAGATTACATATAAATTACAATCTCATATCTACAAATCAACATAATGATAATCAAGAACACTAAATACAGTACAGCTATTAATTACTAGTACTGCATCTTTTGAACTTTATTAACTTACAGTAATATATAAAAATAATCCAATGCACAAATATTTGTATTATGAATAATATGTTCTAAGCTCTCATTGTGTTAATTAAACCTTTATATTCTCAGTCGTATGAATGAACATTAAGTTGCTTCAATATCTTCTACTCATGTTCAATTTTTAGAAGATCTTTAACAAAGATGTGGTGAGACAATAATTTGATTAAGTACACGTTTGTAATTTTTTTGGTATCCCGTTTTTTTAATCAGCTTTACCTTTTCATTGGTGTAGCACACTTTTCGTTTTTCTAAATTGTTCGCAGTATGAATGTAACTCCACTCAAAGAAAGTTTATTTTTTCAGAAGATTATTTACAAATTTGCAAATAAAAACAGTACATCAAACTAAAACCAAATATCAGTGTTTATGTCAAATAACAGCCAAATTTAGATTTGAGGACAAGCAGACCCAAAGTTTCAGTACTATAAATTATTCAGATGAATTTTACTGCGGGTCAATATGATTTTTGACTATAATTTAAGAAAGTTTAAAAACCAACCATGTTCAAGTGTGGAAGTTATCCAGAGTGATCCAAAATTAAGCAAAACAAGTCGTGTGTCTATAGGTTTAGTCACCCATACAATGTACAATATAGTCTATCTACAGGATGATTAATTACTAATTGGAAATAATTTAACAGCAGAATCCTGACTTCAAATTATGAAGATTTAGCCCAAAACATGTAAATAAAATGTAGCTGCTTACTGAGTTACAAGGTGTTTTGCTTAAAAATTTAAAAACTGTTTGTGCTCAGTACTTTAAAACGTTTTTACATATTCATTTCATATTTGGCAGAAAGTGTAAACTCTGTACACACTACTAAATTATGTTAAACAAACGTTTCTGGCTACTACCAGAGGCGAACGATAGTGGCAAGTGTCTGGTTAATCGTTCCCAAATTATACGCCACTGGCGGAATAGAAATGTTAGCAAAATTTTTCCATTCTTCAATACTTTTTACGTAAATAACGTACTCTTTCCTCATAACGATATAGTCAATATTTCTCGAGATATTTCAAATTAAACAAGAAGTTAAGCAGGAAGCTTAAAAACAAATTGAGGTTCTAAAAATATAATCTAAATAAAAGAACCTACTATTTTAATAACACAAAAGTATCAGAAACAAACAGTAAAAACCTTTTACAACAAATGTTCTATGTGACCCCCGTTAACTTCAATAGCTTATTCATTCTTTGGCTAAATGATCTTCTTACTTTAAAAAATATGTTGGGTCGATTAGCCGAGTTTACAATTTGCTGCCGTAGTTCCTGACGACTGTTTATCGCCTATGAATATACTAAATATATGGCCCCAAAAATAAAAATCTGGGGGATTATCTTCGGGAGTTCTAGCGGCCACGGAAATTCACTACCTCTGCCAATCCAATGATGAGGAAATTGGTCATCGAGATAATTCCCCTCACCATTATCTGGTAATGAGGCTCCATCCTGCATGAGCCACATGTAACTTCTTCATTAAGTGGCAATTCCTCGAGATGATCGAAAAGAGTTGTTTGTAAAAATTATGAATATGAGTTACCACTCAAATTTGCTGGTAATTCATACGAACCCAACAAACTATCTCCAAAGATACCGCACCATACATTTATCTTAAATTCGTGCTGATAATGTGATTCTCGGAATACTTAGGGATTTGCAATACCCCAATTGTGACTGTTAAAAACTCGTCTACGTGTAAATGTGGCCTCGTTAGTAAAAAGAATTTTGTTAATAAAATTACGACCTTCACTTTTTTTTATAATCCACTGAGCAAAATTCATTCTTAAACGATAATCTGTAGGCAATAAATTTTGTACCGATGTAAAATGGTAAGGTCGTAAATTTTAGTTACTTTTTTAATATTCGCAAAACTGAAGATTGGCTTACTCCAGTCATTGCTGCTAAACGCCAAGTGGTTGGTTCCGGATTATTAGCGGCTCGCACTAAAATATCCTGATCCTTTCGGTCGTCCAATACCAATTTTTCTAAAATTACTATTTCGCCAGTGGTGTATAATTTGGGAACGATTAACCAGTCACTTGCCCCTATCGTACGCCTCTGGTAGTAGCCAGAAACGTTTGTTTAACATAATTTAGTAGGGTGTACAGTGTCAGCACTTACTGCCAAATATGAAATGGTTACGTAAAATAGGTTTAAAGTACTGGGCACAAATCGTCTTTAAATTTTTAAACAAAACACGCAGTAACTCAGTAAGCAGCCACATTTTATTTAGGTGTTTTGGGTTAAATCTTCATAATTTGAAGTCAGGATTCTACTGTTAAATTATTTCCAATTAGTAATGAATCGCCCTGTATAGTTATAGACCTTCAGTTGAAATTTTGAGAATTTGTAATGCTCATTTTTTTTTAAATTTTATTTATTTAATGTCGCCCGAACCACTGAGGTTATAAGTGACAACTGTTATAATTCCTTAATGGAAGTTACTTGTTATATGTTAATATAAAGTGTATTCTCTACATTAGCATTATAGATAGATAGTTATGTTATTAATTATGAGGTATGAACGTTTTAAATTTAAATATTTTTCATGTTAATCTCATTAAGAAACTTAATAATGTTGTACACGTTGCTATGGTCTCTGAGTATGTCGGATATGCTCTGTGCAAAGTTGAATTTATTTCGGGTATTGTTGAATTTTTGACATTCCACTAAAATATGTTTTACTGTTATGTTAGTTTGGCATGTATCACAATAAGGGATGTTTTCTTTTGTGATAAGATGGAGGTGTGGCGAGTGTGGCCGATTCGAAGGCGTGAGAGTATCACTTGCTTTTCCCTAGATGGTAGAAAGACCGTTGTAGCGCATTTTCTTTAATTTCACTTAGCTTCTTGGAGCACTGCGACTACTTGATTTGCCACTCACTGCAAACTATATTCTTAAAACACGATTTTAGGTCACTGAGGACTATCTTGTTTAGTTGAACACAAACGCCATTTGATGCTGCTTCGCGTGCCATATGGTCCGCTGACTCGTTTCCACTGACTCCGATATGTAAAGGTACCCAGATAAATTCTACCTCTTTTCCTCTTTTTGCGGCGTGCTGGAGTTCACTGTTAATTTATTTATGGATATTGTTATGGGGTACATGCGTTGGATCTCGCACAGGGCACTCATTGAGTCAGTTGTAATTGTAAATTTGTATTGGTCGGATTTATTAATGTTCTTCAGGGCTTCTAGGATTGTAGAGCTCTGCATTGAAAATGCTGAAGTTGTTGTGTAGCTTGAAGTTGGCGTTGAGTTTTAGAGAAGATTGCTGCTCCTATTCCTTCGGCTGTTTTAGAAGCATCAGTGTAAATATGTTGATAGTCGTTGAATGTTGTTTATTATGTCAATGAAGTAGTTTTGTATAACGGCTGCTGAGATTTCGCGTTTATTAAATTTTGATAGTTCTGAGATTATTTGCGGTTGGTTTATGGTCCATGGTGGGGGAGAGTTTTTGCTGGGATGGTAAATTGTGGGAAATGTTATGGAGTATTTGTGGAGTAAGCAGTTAGGTCCTTGCCATTTAATGTTAATACTGGGTTACTTCCCGTTTTTTTTTGAGAAGATAAGACATTTTGTTTTTTCGATGGAGAAATTGAGCCCGGTTGTGTGTGACCATTTCTTAAGGTTGTCTAGTGTGGCTTGGAGAATCCGGATTTTAGGTTTGTTTCTCTTAGTAGAAGGACGAGGTCATCCGCATAAAGCCTGCCTTCCACTGGTAAGTGACAGTGTTTCATGATGTCTTTGATTGTCACTAAAAATAAAGTAGTGCTCAAAACTTATCCTTGAGGTACTCCGTTTTCATGAATTCTGGGTGTTGAGATGTTTTTCCATTTGATCGTACTCTGAATGTTCTAAATAGAAGGAAATTTTGAATGAACTTTAGTAAATGTCCGTTTATGCCCCAGGATTATAGCTTTTTAATGATACCGAATCTTCATGTGCAATCATAAGCTTTTGTTATGTCGCAAAAAAACAGCCAAACAATGCTGCTTGTTTATTAGCGCTTCTTGAATTTCGGATTCCAAGTACACTAGATTATCGGTGGTAGATCTTTTCTGGCGAAAACCGTTTTGTTCGGGAATCAAGAGCTGTTTGTTTTCCAAGAACCATTTTAGCATACGGTTTATAATCTTTTCGAATAATTTACAAGTCGACGAGGTTAGAGAAATCGGGCTGTAGGAGTGGGGGTTTGATTTTGGTTATTGAGGTTTAAGGATGGGGATTATATACGAGTCTGACCAAGAGTTTGGGAAGTGATGTATTCAAATTGTATTTAGAATATCAAGAAGATATATTCTCGCACTGGAGCTTAATTTTTGGATTAAGATTATAGGCATGTCGTCTGGACCGGGAAATGAACTTTTCGTGTTAAATAAGGCGTCGTCTAGTTCTTCTAATGAAATAGTAGAGTTCATGATGTCATTGTCGTTATATGTGACTTGGTATTTCCTCTTTTTCATTTCTAATTTTGTATTTGAGAAAATGTGGAGTGTAATTATCGTTACTGGAATTTTGTTCAAAATGATCTGCGAATATTTCTGCTATATCTTATGCTGTAGAGATCTTGAGTTTCATTTAAAAACACTAATCGTTTTATCTTTGTTTTAAAATTTTGATTTCACTGTTATGTCGTTGTCTGGATAGCTGACGAATTTTTTCCCACATGGTAGAGACGGGTGTGCAATTGTTGATGGATTATACAAAGGATTTCCAGCTTTCTTTTGCATTTTTTATATTCTATTTCGTTGTCAGTTGTAGGGTGTCGCCGATATTTATTATAGGCTTGCTTGAATTTTTTTATGGCTTCGCTGCATTTATTGTTCCGCCTTGGGGCTGGGGTGTGAATTTTTAGTGTTTTGGTTTTGCCAACTGCCATATGAGCTGCTCGTAATAATACTTGTGAGAATTGTGAGAAGGTTGAGGCTATATTTGAAGTGGAGGGGTTCGGAAGGTCTCGAAGACATTGGTCTACTTGATCTGCGAAAAGTGTCCAGTTAGCCTGGTTTAATTTCCATATTGAGAAAGGAGTGGTATTGGCTGTGGAAAATGTTCAGGCCATCAATATGGGAAAATGATCGCTACCATATATGTAGGGGTAGACCTCCCAGTTTAAAGAAGTTGGTAGGGCAGGATCGCACATAGTTAAGTCAATAGCTGAGGCGTCTCCGGATTGTATGTTAAATCTTGTAGGTTCTCCTGTGTTTAGGATATTTATGTTGTTATTTTCCAGCAGTTGTTCAATAACTCTTCCTTTCAATGAGCTGTGTTTAGATCCCCAGTATGGGCTATGGCCGTTGAAATCTTCTAATACGATACGAGGGGATGGGATCTTTTGAAGTAGTTCCTCGATAGCGTGGATTGTGAGAATTTCGTTAGGTGAAATATAGAGGTTGCATATTGAAATTTTTGCCGCTGTTGATGGTGACAGTGGGATGTATTTAAAGTTATAGGTTTTGTTTCAAATGTCTCATTGACGTAGATGGCTACACCGCCTCTTGCCTTATCTCTATTGGTACTGTTTCTGTAAAAACATTGAAACAAATTTAATTTGGCGTGATAGGAACCTCTAAAGTTGGTTTCTTGGAGACAGATTATTGATGGTGTATTTTGAGAGATCAGAATTTTTAACATTTCATAACAGGTATGGTACCCGTTAAGGTCCCATTGCAATATGGACTTGAATGATAAAAGTCAAGGATTTTCTTGGGAGGAGGAAAGATCGCTGTCTAGTGTTGCGGATTTTCGGAGTTCGGGAATACCCCCCATAAAAGGGAGGTCCGGGAGCATTTTTAGAAAAATAAAGGCGGAATTATGCGTTTTAGGCCTATATTTTTATATGTATTTCTCATGTAATTACCATTATAATCTACATCCGAACAAAACAACTGTTTGTAATAAATCAAACAAAGATTATAACACATTTGGTTTATTCATTAATATTTACAACACCTTTAAAGACAATTTTCTTTTGTGTTTTCTTATGTACACGTCCAACACTTCTTCAGCCTTCATAACATTAGAAATGTCCTGATGAACGTGAAGTAAGGCAAGACCATTAAGTCTATCTTCGGTGATAGTACTGCGCAAGTATGTTTTCATACGACGATGATGAAAAGATCGCTCTGCCGTTGTGGTTGTTACTGGAAGAGTGCACAAAAGCTGCAATAAAACTTTGATGTTTGGGAGTGAGTCAGCAAACTTGTAAGCTTCAGCCGGATGACTGGGCAACTTTTTATCAGAGTTTGACTTCCACATGTTTTTCCAAACATGTAGTTCACTTTTAATGCCGAGAAACATGGTAGATCGTCTTTGTATTTAACAGCACCTTCAAGAATATCCCTTATACAGTCATCATTTAGTTTTGATGATAACAGATGTTGCAGCTTACCCACACATTCCATTTCACTGTTATC
Source organism: Galeruca laticollis (assembly GCA_963921935.1). Taxonomy (NCBI): domain Eukaryota; kingdom Metazoa; phylum Arthropoda; class Insecta; order Coleoptera; family Chrysomelidae; genus Galeruca; species Galeruca laticollis. The sequence continues at coordinate 157,834,253 of OY998180.1, read as the reverse complement.
CGATAATAATCATCAGGTGTCTCTGTCTGTATGTTAGATCGGTTTTTTGTAGATATGTTGTCCTAGGCTTTATAATTACTGTCCCCATTTCTTCCGCCAACTTAGTTGATTGATTATACACCTCTTTGAAGGTCTCGGCGCTGTTGTCCCGTTTCTCTTGAAGAGTTTGTATTGTTGTTTCAACAAGTTCCGCAGCACTCAATACGTCCATGTACTCTGCTTGAAGTTTGTGGGCTAGTGGTAACGTTATTCCAAAAACCTCAGCTAACACTACTACACTAATCAAGAAATCGGATGAAAGGATAGAGTGCAAGAGCGCAAATGCGTTGCTTCCTTTACCTCCTGGTGAATTAGCAATAGCTTCTAGAACAGTGGGGAGTGCAGGAAGATGCTCCATAAAGATCAATACGGCTTCGTGTCTTTCTATCCACCTCTTCTCACATAGCTTTTTCAAACCATGTTTTCCAGGTTGAAAATTGTGATTTTCCCGCATTTCGTCTTCTAAGCTTTTGAATCTTGCGGCAGAATCACGAAAAAAGCTTGCCAACGAAGAAATAACCCCTATAGCATTCCTAATGCTAGCTACAGAACAGGCTTTGCTAATAGCTAGGTTTAGCCTATGGTTGGCACAGTGGCTGTACGTTGCAAGAGGTTGGAGCTGAGAAATTCGGGCTTGGACACCTTTAAATATTCCACTCATATTGGAGGAGCCATCAAAAGCTTGCCCACGACAGTAAGCCAAGTCAATGTTGAGTTTTCCAAGCTCTTGCAAAATTGTTCGACCTAGGCTTTCACCAGTGAGATCCACCACATCAACGAACTTTATGAAGTCTTCCTCGATCTTGCATTCCGTAGTGTTAAAATACCTTATACATATTGATAACTGTTCCTTAATGGACACATCTGTTGTCTCGTCGGCCATTATTGTGTAAAACTTGGAGGGTTTTATTTTTTTTACAATCTTTTCAGTAATAACTTCACCGCAGCAGTCAATTATTTCGTTCTGAGTGGTTTTGCTGATGTAACTGGCATTCTTCCCACACGTTGTTAGGTGTGGGACCAGAACTTCGTCACCAGCGTCAACTCTAAATTTCAGTAAAGCTCTGAAATTACCTCCGCCGAAGTTACTAGAGCTTCCAGTGCTGTCAATAATACCATCGTCTCTGTGTCCCCTTAGTGGTATATTTTGGGCACCACATAAAATTACAGTTTTAATGATGGGAATCAGCTTCTTGCGATTTTCTTCAATTGTTTTTCTTTCCGCAGCATTCATTCTCGTTACTACGTTGTTTACCCTGCCCTCACGGGTCATACAAAAGTTATGATAGGCTACAGTATTTCTTTTGTGGTATTCCGTAGATGAGTGATGCTTCATTGTTTCTGTAGCTTTTTTATATGTAGTCATAGGCTCCACAACTAATTTTCCTAGTTTTACGTCATTCTTTCCGCCCTCACATTTACCAAACATAATACAATATTTGCACAAACCCCCTTGTAATTGTTTGCTGTAAGCCAGCCAGTTATACGTATGCAGCCAACTCTGTTGAAAATAACGGTTTTTGTTTCCTTCTGGCACTACAGGAAATTTGTAGTTTTGTGAGGGTACCCAACAGTTTTTCAGCCACTGATATTTTTCTTCATCTGTGAGTGAAGAGATGTCCTCCCTCTTCATCAAAAGTTGGCCGAAATCACGAAAAACTGAAGATGAACTGCCCGTATCTGCCGCTAATTCCAATGCATGGTCGTTTGCGGTAAGACCTTCTTGAGAAAAGCATCTTCCTTCTAGCGTGACAGAGTCTGCTGCATCCTTCTCCTGCGATTCTGATGCGTCTGACTGAAAAAAAAACACAGGTGGACATACTAGTTTTAAAAAAAATATTTTAAAATTTGCTATGAACTATAACATAACAGCTATATAATCAGAAAATCATAGATTACTGTAAGTAATTTGTAAACATACCTTAGTTTTTTTAGAAAAGAAAGACTCAAGACCTAGTTGCCTTTTCCTCCCTCCGCTTCCGCTCATTTTTCACTTTACAATGTCAAAGTAAACAATATAAACGTGGAACTATTACAATCTCTGCAATTACTAAACTAAGAAAAAGGCGGGTGTCCGGGCAGCGTGTTCTACTTCACAGTGCTCTGGCGACTGGCGCAGGAGCGGAGACACGGCCCCTGGCGGAGATATTCAAAAGCTGTAACTCCATAACTATGCGGCCGTATACACGTACGCCATATACCGATGGCCTAGGACTCTGGCACGTTGTCGGCGTCCATGAAGCGGCTCTTTATACGTTCTATTTTATGTTAAAAATGTCCTTAGTCCTTGTGAAATAAAACCAGTATAGCTATTTAAGTATTTGAAAGACAACTATGAATTAAAACTTCAAATTCTCTAAAGCATATTAAAATATTTCTATTATATCTAGTGTATTTTTGACCCGTCTGGGGGGGGGGGGGGCACGTGCCCCACCCACAGATCCGCGCCTGGTCTGCGGTGTGTAGGGATGATTCAAAAAAATTTAGAGTTTGGTTAAAATTTAGCGTAAAATTGTCTTTGTTGTCTTCGAAAATTTGTTGTAACGGATGCATTTCTTCTTGTATTGATTTTTCTGATTTTTTTTTCTTTGGTTTGGGTCTTTGAAATACGAGTTTTTCTTTGAGGTCTTCTATCGGTGGGGTTGAATCCGATATTTGTCATTTAACAGTGTTCATTGAGGTTTCTTGGACTGTGTTTTGGGATGTATAGATTGTCTCGTTTTCTGCAGTATTGTTTTCTTCGGGGTTTTGGTTGTTCTCAGTTAGCGAAGATGTGCATATATTTTGATTATGTAAACTATTAGACGAGATGGTGGCCACGTCTGTCGGTTGGTTAGTTTGTGAGGAGTTCAATGTGTGTTGTTGGATGTTAGTATTGGACATGATGCGGCTAAGTGTCCTACTTGTTTCCGAGTGAAACATTTGAGGTTGGCGATAGCTATGAAAATTCTATATGAGGTGTTCTCAAAGTTTATGACAAATGATGTTGGGATTGTTGTATTTCTTCCGAGGGGCGTGATATATATTTGTCGTCGAAAGCTAAGAATGTGGCTAAATTCTGGGCGAGATACATTTATTTTAAGAAAATTAATTGGTGACAGCAGGGGGAGGCCTAGTTTTAGGAGTTCTGTTTCCAGAATTGAGTGTGGAATGCTAGGACAGATGTTGGATAGTACAATTCGTTGGCTTGGAGTTATAAGTCTGCGGGCGGGTAATATTTCATTATTCATTTTGATTGACCCAGGATTTTCTAAAAAGGAGTCTATTTCTTCTTTAGTTCTTAAGTAAATGCATATTCTGTTTTGTGAAATTCTTGAGGCGAAGGTAATGTCCTTGGGGTTTACAGAGCATCCCAAAGATATTAAATAGTCCTCGATTTTTGCATTTTCAACAGAGTTGAATAGGATGGCTTGCTGTTTGTCAGGAAATTGGAATGGTGTCGGATTTTTTTTTGCTGCCGCTGCATATGATTGACGGTTGTTTCGGGGTAAATTGTTTGATGTTAACGAGTTCGAAGGTGAATTGGAGATATGATCTCCGTGCTCATTGTTATCCATTAGTCGGCCACCGTATTTATGATTTTAGTTTCTGGGTAGGTACGGACCTGCTCGCCTGCTGGACTTGTTCTGCTTATCGCTGTTATCAGTGTATACAGAATAATGGATGTGTACCGATTTACAATAAATGCTGGTTTACATATTAAAGAAACTTTATCTACTTACAATTTACTTCGGAATTACTAGTTAGTTTGCACTGCGCGATTGAGTAGTTAAAATATTTTATTTACTTAAAGTAACACTATAATTGTCGAATTATTCAGAGCTGATAGCATACTCGTAATGCTCATTTGATCTCTATAAAAACTCTGTCTTGAACAATGTTGCCATGAAGCCAGCGAGTAGCTCTAATAGTTGAGAATACCAAAATTCTACAGGAATTATAATTTCTATAAGGAAATAACAAAATGGTTTTCCAAGACTTTTAACTGAGTAAAAGGTCTTCAATTAACTTGGATAATAAGTAGGTAGTATAATATTAGCAATTTCATGACAACTATCTCAAAATTAATCAGTTCAGATCATACTTTAGAGACCTATTACTAGGAAACGAGAGCTTGTATTATGTTGGTTTGTATAAAGTACTAATATCATTTCTATCAGGTTCATCTATTTTCTTCCCATATTTTCCCATTAATTCTGGAGCCATTGAATATATTTGACCAAAGTTAGTATGTTAAATGTCCCTTAATATCAATTTATCATATTTTCAATACTTACTTATAGAAACCGATTCTACAGATGTTAATTCGGAGGTCACAGAGTACGAGCTAGTTGTAAGGTCTATAAAAAAGCAAAATCAACTAAATCAGCACAATGCAAAATAAAATTAATTATCTAAAAGCAGACAATGTACAAGCTGTTACCTTTTACTAAATGGAAGATATGACTGAAAATGATATTAAACAAAAAACAAACAGTTTTAGTTAGTGAAAATATCAATGCTAATGTATCTGAATTAAAATTAAACCCATTTTATGTACAAATACGATGATGACCAATTCTGTAACATCAGGCTAATTAGAATGTGATTTATTATGGAGTTACTAATATTATTAGTGTTTGTTTTTAGTTTTTTTGTTAAACTTCTTTCACAAATTTTATAATTATACTTACTCTCAAGATTCGAATCAAAAGACAATGTGGTTATTTCAGGATATATGACGGAATTCGAAGTAGATGTTGTAACTGTTTCTGTTAATAAATAAAAAAAGTGCTTCAACATAATGAAAATAACAAATAATATGTAAAATAGCACATGCATAAAACCTGAGCTAACAAGAAGTGAAATAAAAAACAACTAAATGAATTAGCTAAATTGTAATATGAAAGTTATATTAAATATATTCTTAAATCTAAATACTAAATCTACATAATAATTTCAATATATAATCAATACAGACAATAAGTGTAAAATATGCTAAAATGAAAGGATGTCCAACAATATTTGAAATAACATCAGATTATTATATCTATTACACCACCTACAAATAAGTCTCTGGTAACAATGATGATGATATACATTAGTTAATGCTTTTATTATGTCTTGTACTGCTTAATTATATAAAAATCTCATAACCCGGTTATGAAAATATAAAATTATCAGAATGTGGCTGTAAATAATTAATATGATAAACCTACGTTGCAATTTAACATCACTTCTTTGGATACCATTGTAGAAAATAAACTTTGTCATATTCTTGAATTCTTGTTTGCAGTAATAATAGCATGATAGTAATTTCATGGAATATTAACGATTTTCAAAAAATATAGGATTCATGAAGTCAGACTTTAATAAAATTAAAGCATGAAGAAAACAATGCTAGGAATTAGATTATGAATAGGAAAACAAATATCTGAATACAAAGTGAAACCAACAAATGCCACATAATCTGATACTACATTTAAATATAGTTTAAAAAGAAGACAAAATATGGATCATAGCAGTGGGAACATTACCTGGACAGTACAAAAGTATGTTCTATAAACGAGATGTTACAAAAACGAACTTTGAAAACTAAAATTGATTGACATGAGGACTATAGAAGTTGTAAGAAGATATCCCATTATATACCTACTGAATATCCTACGAAACATTCAATTGACTGAAATACTGATCTATCTTGTTATATTCTTAATCCTTCTTTAAAATCTGGATTAACACTATTTGCGACTGTAAATACATGAATTTATTCATATAGTCTATCCCATGTAATATTATTTTTATTCAACTAATTTCCATTGGTTTTGAAATTGGATTTTAAAATACTATTTCAACTTACCATCCTGAACACAGGTGAGACCATCTTTCAACATTCGAAGTGATTCCGGACATGCACAAGAAATTTTTGGAGACATTTTGTTGATCTGAGGAGCAGGTAAACACAAATGAGAGCAGTGGCCATTTACTGCTTGACAATGATTCTCTCCATCTGGTTGTCTGTATGGATGATAAACATGAATAACCATAGGATTCTGAATCTACAAAAAAATTGAATAATGTCATGTCCCATTACAATCATCAATTTGCCTTACGGAGTATTTCTTCCAATTGTTGTTGTCATATTTCTCATCAATATATATATATATATATATATATATATATATTTAATTTGAAAAAAGATATTTGCCAACTTATTTGTAATGGATATATATATATATATATATATATATATATATATATATATATATATATATATATATATATAGTTTTATTCAATATTATATGTCTTACAAAAGATATCATTATTTATACATAACACTTACCATTTCTGTTGATGTAACTGGTTGAATATCTTTTCCCGTAAATTTATTGGCTTTGAAAACAGCTGCCTTATCCCAATCCGTCCAGTACACCCAGTCTTCGAATGTTGTTATAGAAAATGGATGCCTTAATGCTTCAGTAGAAAATAAAGTTAGTCTTCTATTCCTTCCATTATAATCACAAGAGGAAATTGTATTAAGCTTAGCATCAACCCAATAGACTTTTCTTTTAACTAAATCAAGAGTTAAACCATTAGGCCACTTTACATCATAACTTACGATTGTTTGTCTATGGGAACCGTCCATTCCGGCACGTTCTATCTTCGGAATGGTACCCCAGTCTGTCCAGAAGATCCAACCTTCCATAGGATTTAATGCTATAGCTCTTGGTTCTTCTAATCCATCTTTTATTAATATTTTTCTCATTTTACCATCAAAGTTTGCTAATTCAATAGTGTTTTTTCCGGAATCTGTCCAATATATGTGATTGTATATCCAATCAACAGCTAAACCATCGGACGTTGTGATATCATTTGTGATTACAGTTGTTTTTTCATTACCTTCATCTATTGGAGCTTTATAAATCTTTTTGTCGGTAATATCACTCCAGAAAATCATTCCAGTTCGAAAAACAAAATCTAAAGCTGTTGCTGAATTTGTTTCGTTAACAATACTAGTCATCTCGTGATGATCTAGGGATATTTTACGAATATCCCTTCTACGCGCGAATAGAAGTGATGCATGACCTTCTATCGCTTTGCATTTTGTTAAATCTCTAGGATCTCTCATGTAACCACTTTCACATTCACATTTGTAACCTCCTTTGTCATTTATACACAACTGAGAGCAGGTACCAGGAATTTCACATTCATTTACATCTGAAACAAAATATAAAAATCGACTAATAAATGATAAAAAAATTATAATATTTATTAGGATATGGACTATATAGAGCATTTCAATGAAAAATATCTACTCTATACAAATCAGAAGGAATGGAATAAATACGTCAAAAATCATATAAAGGGGGACATCTTTTTGCTCATATGTACTTGTTATAACTTTCCTCCCTACGGTCACCACCCCTCCCACTTTTTAAATGGAACACTTTGTACCTGTTTGCATTCTCCTATAAAAAGATATTCCAAAAATGTATAATACTTAAAGTAAAAAGTAAATTATTTGAGAGTTACGAATAATTTCAAATTAACTTATTAGTTTTTAGAAACAGGATCAGTTACCAATAAACAACAATTAATATCACACATTTCCAGTGCAGTGTGTGTTTCTCACAGCAGTGTTTTCAGAATATTACATAAACACACATTCCATCCTTACGAAATTAGTCCAAGAGCTGCATGAAGATGACTTCGACCAGTGTATACAGTACGGCAAGTTCCATAGCCTCGTTGTTAGCTACTCGTGGCTGATGTTTTTACCACCCGCATTGCAGAGTAAGAGGGGGGCATGCATTGACCTCAAAATTGACCACCTATTTTCTTTGTGGAAAGACGCGCTTTGAAGCCTCAGGACTCCGAATCAAGTGTTATCTCCATGATGCCGGTCTTTCTGTCCGTCTGTGCGCTCATTTCAGGCCAAACCGCTGAACCGATTGGCGCCAAAATTGGTAAATATATTCTTATAGTTCAGTTCCAAAATAGTAGGCAGTAAGTTCTCAGATATATTGCATTAAACCGATAACAATTGTAGTATCATTTCTGAGAATTTAGTGCCTACTATTTTGGAACTGAACTATAGGCATAAACAGAAGAGTTGAAAAGCTTTTGGTTAAAATTGACCTACCCCTCTACGGAGGGTGAGTGAAAGAAAATTAAAAATACTCTTTGTTGGGGGTTGTTTGTCAGATAAAGTGTACATAAATAAAATTATTCAGAGGGCCAATATGCATAACATGTTTGAAACATAAAATGAAGCGTTTACGTTTTCACTTTAGGGGTGGCTTAAATAGTGCGAATATGCGAAATATTTCGCTTGGATGTCAATTTTTGGCAAAAATTTATACAAAAAAAAATTACTCGGCGGGCCAAATAACACAACTTTTGTTTGAAATATTTTCTCTAAAGCGATGGGTTTCAAACTTTCAATTTTAGGTGGAGTAATTTTTCGAGTCCCGTAAGTACACTACATATAGATAATAGAAATGATCTAAAATGCTAATATCTCCGTTCAGAGTAGATTTACGGCAAAAATGTATATAGATAAACTTAATCAGCAGGTCAAAATACACATCTTTTTTAATTTACATTTGCCTCCAAAACTTATTGGTTTTTGTACTGGTCTTGTTTTCCGTTCATGGTTGTGTTGCTAGTCACTACAGCTCACGCAATTCTAACCTAAAGCTGCACCTATTCCGTGTTTCGATTTCAAATTATTTTACACATATGTACTAAATTGCGGGTGGTCTCTGTGGTGGCCACAGCAAATTTATATATTAGGGACTGATCATGTTTCTACTTTAAAATTGACAGGTTAATTGGAAATTATCCGTAACTCCCGAATTATTTACGTTTTATTTTAGGTATTATATATTTTTGGAATCTCCTTTTATACGAGAATCCAAATATGTACAGGGTGTTCCATTTAAAAATTGTAGGTGTGACCATAGGGAGGAGGGTCACAGGTTATAACGAGTACATATGAGCAAAAGTGATTGCATTGGTCGTCATTCATAAAGTTATTTAGAGGCAGACATAAATAAACCATGAACTGTCCAGGAGTCGAAAGAGAGAATTACACAGGATAACACTGATTTTGCCATAAACGATTAGGCAAGTTATGGATGACATTTTATTTAAATTGAATAAGAGGTCGGTCATATTGAAAACTTTTTTAATAGGAACCTATCTATTATCATTTCACTGTTTATAGGATTATCAAGACTCAAGACAAAATAAAAATGTTTTTGTTTTATTATTTGTGTATGTTGACTATATGTTTATCCTGCATTCACTTCTTATCATTATGATATTGTTAATTTATTAAAGTAATCAGTTAATTAAGTTATCAGTACTAAAAAATTGCCAATCATTTTTGATAAATGAGGAGAAATATTGCAGTATTGAAATAATTTGCTATAATTAAAAAGAATGCATAAAGAATAATTTAAACAATATTTAGTTACAATAATGGCTAACCAAAAAGTTATAATCGAATAATTATTGACAATCATGTAAACCATCAACATCCATAACTTTAAAAGTGCCTCCTTACAAAACTTTTAACATTCAAAAGGAAGGATCCATGACATATTGTGAATTAGAAGTTTTAACAAATGTCTTGAGTAATGGTATCCATAAGAATACATTTACTATTATCTATATCATTAGAATGATTATTATTACCTTTACATGTTCTGTTATCTATAAGTTTATAACCAGTTTCGCAATCACAGTAAAATGAAGCAGGGGTATCCACGCATTTTTGTGTACAGCCTCCATTATCCTTACTACATTCATTTACACCACATAGATCTTTTGGTTCATCTTCCCAATTTGGACAATCTTGGCGACCATCACAAACTTGAGAGAAACGAATACATTGACCACCTCCGCAATCAAAATGAGTTTTTGGATCACATTTTGGTGCCGGTAATTCTGAAAAAAAATTTGTTACTTAGGTTTTTTAGGGTTGAAAGTGAACAATTCGGATCACAATTTTTAGTATTTACTTATGTTCAAAAATGTTATTTTATTCTAAGGTAAATATCTGTGAAGTGAAATTCCCATTCAAACAATGTCAGTTGACATGAGGATAACAGATTGAAGAGCTAGTTTGCTCTTCTCTAGCTTTGGGGAGGTAAATTTAGATAGGTAATATCAACTACATTTTTAATAATTGAATTGATGAAGATCCATACTTGACGATGAAATAAAACAATTTAAATTGTTTAAAACTTCATTATATTTGAACTAATGTTCACTTTAAACTAGTGACGCGTTTTGCCAACATAGTAGCTTTGTCAAACGAATGAAGGTATAATGAAAAAATGTTTTAATATATACAGTGCACAAATACAGAATTCTGTGTTAGCGAAACACGTCACTAGTTTAAATTGAACATTAGTTCAAATATTATGAAGTTTCAAACAATTAAAATTGTTTTATTTCATCGTTACATTTTTAATAATACTTTCATTATAATAAGCAACTCAAAAATTATCTATAAGAGAAATAATAACAACTAGTAATTCTATTTGAGAAATTATCATCAGAGTCATTGGATCCTTGATTTTTTAATAATTTACATTTTGCAATCTTTGGAAAACACACATTTTCAACCAAAAATAATTAATACTTATGTTGGGAATTCCCAAGGTTTGTATGATCATACAATTAATGTTCCTCATATATATCAAAAATGTATTTCAAATTTTCAAGGTAAATGTTGGTATTTTAGTTTACACCATTATTGTAAGTGTTTTATTTTTAATAGGGAAAACTTTGATTCATTGAGAAACTCGATGTAACCAGTTTATAATAAGAGGATGTGACAAATGAGTAAGTGGCATTGCATCATAATGGATTTCTATATATAAATTTATTGGTATTTAATTTTTAACTATTAGTCGGGAGCCAGCGCGTGATAAGTATGCAAGAGTTATCTGAAGGCTAATATTTTCAAGATAGGTTATACTTTAGTGAGGGAAAGCTAGTATACAGTCAGCAGTTGCAGTTCTGTGACACCTGGCACTGGGATGCGCGCAAAGGTGTAATTTTATTAGGATCTCTTAAACTGTTTTCCCAAAGCTTAAAATTTGTAGAAAAGGAGCAAGTATTGAACATGAATCTAATAATCAGACAGCCAAATATGGGGACACATAGCGTCAGCGCTACTCCATAGTTGTCAACATAATATCCTGACCCAAAGTGATTTCTGAAGGCTGAAACTTTTTAAAATAATAATAACTACTATAAAGTTAATAAAAAGCACAGTCAGACTTCTCTTGTAATAGAACCACTTCAGTTAGCAGTTAATAGAACTGAGAATGTTCTCAGTGTCTGGCCAGGGGCTGGCATCTGATCTTCAAGTTTATCTAATTGTCCAAACTACTTTCGAAAGACGGTTGCCAACCCTCGTGCGTGTTTGTTACTGGTGGAGATATGTGCCAGTGAGTACTCTTCCGGGAGCGTGAACAAATCTTATCTTTGTTCTGTAGTGACTCCGTATCTAGCTTTCCCGGTACCTCCGTATGCGCCCATAAATTCTTCGAAGGCTGGGTCAGACTCTTGTTGTAGATGGTTCACCCCTTCCTCTTTGTCATGGTCTCCTTCGAATGGCGTTAGTCGGTTTTGGTGAACTACTCTCGGTTTTCCATTGGGGATCTTGCTTATACGATAGATGATGTCGTTGATCCTCTTCTTGATTAAGTATGGACCTTCCCATGATTTCCGTCATTTTGGAGAAAATTCTTTTATCCTTGTCGGGTGGTGTGACTATACTTTGTCCCCTTCTTTGAAAGTGCCTGTGGCCTGCGTATCATACCGTTTTTTCATTATGTCGCTGGCAACTTGAAGATTCGTTCGAACCAATTTGTGCACATCGTTCATCCTTCTTCTCAATTGGATCACGTAATCTTCTTATGCTAGATCTGCGCCAGGCCGACAGCCAAACTCCAGGTCACAAGGAAGCCTCATTTCACGTCCAAACAGGATTTTCGCAGGTGTCTCACACATGCACTCATTTATGGCAGATCTATAAGCCAACGTAAATAGGGAAAGATACTGGTCCCCATCTCTCTGGTGGCTGGAAACTACTTTCGACAGGTATTTTCCAACGGTCCTGTTCATTCTTTCGACCATTCCATCAGGGCTATTTCGTAACAGTATTATTGATACTCGAGAAGAAGTAACTTTAACAAATGATATTTAATTGTAAAAGAATTAGAATCGTTGCACTTTCTTAATTGAACCTACGCTAATGAAAGTTAATTTGCTTTTATTATTATTATTTTTAATCAATCCTCTTATAGGTATTTGAGAATCAAAAATCATAGCTTAATCACTTGAAAAAAATTAACATATTTATAATTTTATTTCATCATTTTTCGTTCGAAACAACTAGAATTGTGAAAAGTTTTTGACATACATTGAGGCAAAACATTCTGTTGAGCGCATTTACCATTCTCACTTCTATCGACTGCTGACTGAAGTGGTTATATTACAAAGTAATCTGACTGTGCTTTTATTAACTTTATAGTTGTTATTATTATTTAAAAAAGTTTCAGCCATCAGAAATCACTTTGGGCCGGGACATTATTTTGACAAGTATGGAGTAGCGCTGACGCTATGTGTCCCCATATTTGGCTGTCTGACTACTAGATTCCTGTTCAATATTTGCTCCTTTTCTACAAATTTTAAGCTTTGAGAAAACAGTTTAAGAGATGTTAATTAAAATTACACCTTTGCGCGCATCCCAGTGCCAGGTGTCCCAGAACTTTAACTGCTGACTGTACAGTAGCTTACCATCACTAAAGTACAACCTATCTTGAAAACATTAGCCTTCAGAAAACTCTTGCATACTTTTCACGCTGGCTCCCCGACTAATAGTTAGTGATGGAAACACTAAAGTACATCATATCTTGAAAATATTAGCCTTCAGAAAACTCTTGCATATTTTTCGCGCTGGAGTAAATCAGTTTAGATATTATTCAACACATTCTGGAAGTGATGAAAATAATTGTTGTGTATGTCAATTAGTGCAAATTTTCGTTAAATTTACGTGAAACTGAAATCCACCTACAGGTAAGAATATAGATTGATTCAAATTATTCTTCTAATCTATATTGAGTCAAATCTGGATAACTTAGAAATTTAATTTTACATTGTTAATATGATAAATAATTTTGATCCTGAATGAACTGTCATATTTTTATTTATTACATAGGTTTCTTCTGTTTTATTAGAATATTCAAGAATCAGTAATGAATTGATGATCAGTTAGCAAAGGCAAGTACAATAAATTATTGCTGGTGCAGAGAGCTGTTAACCCTCAATAATTAAATCAATAACGTTATAGTAAAACTAGTCATAACTGTACAGAATTGCCAATTTCTTCAAGAATAACGTTTACTGTTGTAATAATGTTGAGAAGCAGATGATAATAAAAATAGACTTGCTGTATATCAATGAAGAGTGGAAATTGTAACACATATTTACAGAAATTTTTTCTCATTGTATGATGAATCACGAATCATAATATTCAACCTACTTCAGAAATTCCCTGTACATATTTTAATACTTGCAACTAAATTGTGTTCTAATATACATATCAATAAATAAGTATAGGTATATAAAATTTTTACTAACCACAATTTTCTTCATCACTACCATCTGGGCAGTTCTTCTTACCATCGCAATGAAGGTGTCCAACAATACATGATCGATCTTTACATTGAAATTGGTCTACCCTGCAAGTAATATTTAGACAGTTGTCTGGGGCTTCATCGGAACCATCTGGACAATCTTTTGTACCATCACACAACCATCGTTTATTAATACAAGTAAATTTATCTGCACATTCAAATTCTTCTTCAAGGCAAAACGATACTTTATCAAGTTTTGGACATCCCTAAAAATAAGACATGTGCTGTTTTATCGAATAGGTATGTTTCCTGTGTCTATAAAAAATAAAAATATGTGTGGGATATTTTACATAAACGGATAACAACAAAAGAGTCATACTTGATTATGAAAAATAAGCGTATCTGGTTCACATTTCACAGAATGTTTCTTATATCATAGCACATTAGGGCCTATATTATAAAGATTTATAATTTAGAAATAACTTTGTATCTCGTAATTGTCGATGCAATAAGCAACAAGGAAATAAATCAAAGCATATATCAACCATTTGTAAGAAAAAGATCAATTCAAGTAAAAATAATTTTTGCTAGATCCAGACCTCTAAAACGTTATATCGTAGGAATATGAGATAAAAGAGTATTCCTCAAATAATAAATTATAGTAATTATATACAAGCTACTGAAATTAATTATTTATCTAAACGTTTGTGGGGAATCTTGATCAAAGCGAAACGGAACGAAAAGGGTTGCCAGTCCAGAAATTTGGAATAGGTAAAAAATTTGGGAGGATAATAGTTAATAAAAATTAATATTCTGTTGTCGGACATGATAGTTTTTATATGGTTTTTGACCGTACAACCGCTAGCCGCCCTCAATTTCTCCGCTTTGTTAATTGTTTTTAGATATTATTACATCATCATATTAGATCCTCTAGAACTTTTTTTCAGTTCTATACGCTCCACAGGTGGTTGGAATAATAACCCAGCTTGTCGACAATTCACGGCTGCATATAAAAGATTATTAGTTAGGACAGAGATTTATAAAAGGGGGTAGGAAATTGCATTCCTTTAGAAGTTATACCTATTTTAACAGGATCTAGTAGGTTTCAAAACCCCGATTTAAATATCAATTCAAATGTGTCAAGGCTTACAATTTCTAGAATAATGAACCGAATGAAGATTATAGTTTGCAATCAATTTGGGGGATCATGATTATATAATGAACATTATTAGTAACTGTTCACTCAAAATTATTGTTTATATAGCTGGTTTTGTGGCATATCAACTCTTAAAAAACAAGTGCTAAAAGTGTTTAGGTGCATTGAGCAGTAGTCGCGAAATTTTTTGCATTCACTTATATAAAAAAAATCGTGGAGGTCTTTGTGAACATTTTTGACGTATTCATACAACCAATCTCACAAAGAATAATTTTATAAAAATATTGAAAAGTAAAATTATGTTTACTTGTATTAAAAATAGTTATTTCAATAATTTGGAAGAGCATGTATTAAATTGTAGCACTAACCATATTTACTCACTAATAGAATCTGTAATTTCAAAGTATCTTAATATTCATTCGAATTCATTTCATTACAAAAAGGCAGTCTGAAATCACAGATCCTGTTAGAAACCTGTTGACGAAACTAATATTGATCAAAGGGCAATAAGGTCACCTATACAACCTTTTATGTATATGTTTATTGGTCTAGCCAAAATATTATATTGTATAAGAAGTGTTGAAAATGAATGATTTCACACGAGTTCGCAGAAACGAGTGTGAAATCGAATTTTCAACACATGTTATACACGCTATTTTTGCGATGACCGCAAAAAACGCAGAGTTAGTATTTATTTTTTAATTAAAGTGTATGATAAGGTTACTACAATTTTAAAAATAAACTGTTGCTTGAAGATGGTTATTGACCATTTGATACTCTTTAGTTGATAAGAAGTTTTGAATTTTATGCGCATCACACTCACAATTACAGAAAATTCAATAATTCTCTCCAATTCCCTATTTCATTTGCTAATAGTTCAAAAGTCAAACTTAAAATGTCAGGTAGACATCGATCATCATCGACATGAGTGCAAAATAATTACACACGGCTGTCGGCCAATCAGATTGTTCAATTTTTTAATTTCACACGGTTATGCCCTTCGATTGCAATTTTAAATTTTCACTTAGAGAAAACTGTATGAAATGTGCCATATTTTAAAGTGGTCGTCGGAAAATAATTATTAAACATCAAGTAGGCATCACATGAAATATAACTTCTGTCATTCTGACGATAGTAATATCGAAACAATTGTCAATTTTTTCAAAAAATGTTTACCACTCCTTCAATATATTGTGGAATTATTTAGAAACAGTTAGTTTCATTTAAAAAAGTAATATGAGTAAATTCCACAGAGTAAGGGTCGAAGCAGTAAATTTCATTTATTTTTATATTTTTTCTCAACATTTATATACTTATTATTGATTTCTTTAAGTTCAAATTGAATGTTTAATTTATATTCGGATAGGTATTCCATTAATGATTATTTCTTTACACAATTTAAATAATAACTTATTTCTTTTTTCTGAAATACACGCATCAAAATTCTCATTTATACTTGTACTGTTCAGAGTTGTTACACATTTATTTTAACATTTTTTTAATAAACACGAGAAGAACTAAAATTGAATCTATTAATTTTCCTCGCGTGTATAACCAAAAATAAAATATTACATTTCTATCATTCGGGTAAAACCTCACAACTGCATTGCACACGATACGGCACTGAGCTAATAGGTGTGGTGACAGTTGGCTTCAAATTAGAAAACTGTGTTACTCGTCCTCTCTCTTACCTATGCCACATTCCGATATTCCCGAACAGTACTGCCCAGTAAATTTAGCCGTTCCAATTTTACTGAAATTCACTGGCAATATTTTCGCGGCACTTTCTAAGAAGCCCTGTTAGAGACTAAAAAATGTACTGGTGCTACTTTAACAGAAATGGTCATGTAGTTGCAGTAATGTGAGAGCTGACAGTACATGAATGATAAGTTGTTAATGTTATAGATTAAAAAATATTGTTATTCCAATCTGCATACAGCAAAAAATGTATAAAGTTGTACTGGAAGAAGTTGATACTGAAACCGCTGCTAATCTTCAAGGTTTCTTGTCCATTGTTGTTCATATAGATGCAGCTAACCCAGTTTAAGAATGATTTTTTTAGATGCGAATTTTGCTAGGCGATATTTGTAGGCCATCAGGAGATAGCTTCAAAACTGCCAGAGTTCTCTTTCCTTACTTGAAATGTAGTTTGAAAATATCTGGAGTATAATTACCAACTACATTTTGAATGTAACCCTCTATTCGTGGTATCCTTTTAAATGGTCCTTTAATCTTAGGAAGAATAGTAATTAAATTTATGGAATCTTCCATAGGTTCATTAGATATTGAGGTACTTGAGCTATCTGATTTTTCTGATGAATCAGAATCACTATCACTTAATATTTCATCCAATAATATACATTTCATTTCCTTCATCGTTTCAATAAACATGAAAAGAATAGGAATAGGTTATTTTCTGTACAACCAAAGCTTGTCACCGATCTACTGTCCGAATTGTTCCGAAATGAATTTGCAGTTTAAGATTACTGCCACTGTCAAGCGTTCCGAAATGGCTTACTGTGACCAGTAATACTAGCAATATCGGAACTTAACTTAAATCTAAGGTTCAGTCAGTGCTCACTGCGACCAACATACAAATTTAGTTATTTTAGAACAGCGCCCTCTTTGGTAATATACAGGGTGTCCCACGAGGTTTTGGCCAGTATATATCTCTAACACTAATTGAACTACAATATTGAAATTTGGCAGTTATAAACCGTAGGTAGTATTACACATTTTAAGCAATCAGCTACTTTGCTACAATGTCACGTTTCGGGTCACGTGGTATTATTTTTAGAAAAGGTAATGACACACCCTGTATATTGTTCCACTGCTGTAAAGGTCTCTCTTATACTAATTCGGCGATACCTATTTTTTTTGTGTTAGGTACTTAGAAACGACAAACAAATGTTTATAAAGTTTTTTATCTGAAAAATAAAGGGAGCTGAAAAACAAAAAGAATTGGAATACAATAACACTTTTACTACAGTTGATGCTCAAATTGATGTCCACCTTCATTAATGCAGCATTCAAATCTTTTGAGTAAATTCCTAGAATATGTTTTTTGTTTCTCAGGTCTCTTTGTTTTTCAAATAAAAAACTTTATAAAAATTTGTTTGTCGTTTCTAAGTACCTAGCACAAAAAAATAGGTATCGCCGAATTAGTATAAGAGGGACCTTTACAGCAGTGAAACGATATACAGGTTGTCTCATTAACTTTTCTAAAAATGATTCCACGTGACCCGAAACGTGACGTTGCAGCAAAGTAACTGCTTGTTTGAAATGTGTAATACTACCTACGGTTTATAACTGCCAAATTTCAATATTGTAGTTCAAATATTTTTCGAGATACATACTGGCCAAAACCTCGTGGGATTGACTATTTGACTAGTCCGTTCATCATGACATCCATAGATGTCGCTTGATATTAGGCGCGTTCAGCCACGCTAGCGCAAAGTTGGCGCTAGCTGCAACGCTTTGTGAAAGCGCTTGAAGGTGGCTGAACATCTATGCTTTGATGATCTGTGACAAACAGATAAACACATCACATAACCTTTAAATTTATTTTGTAAATACAATGCGCCTTCAATGGAAGACGTTATAAATTATATAATCTTAGAACTTGCGGATGTAAATATTATTGTGGAATTGATTCCACCTGTAATTGAAAAATAAGAAGAATATGTAGAAATATTAGCATTAGGAGAAGCAGAAAATCCCGTAAGAAATTTAAATTATTTCGAAGACGTAATTCCAAAAGATACCCGCAAGACTAATTATTATAGTTTATCTTCATAATACAGTTCTACCATATTCGTTGGTATATTTCCACGCAATGTTTTTCCATCAACATTAAATTCTATAGTTGTATACGTTTCAGTACTTTCCGCCATAATTAAACTTTATTAAACACTAATAAAAACTAAATAACACAGAAATTTTAATTAGAGATTAGAATTGTTGTTGTTGACATAACGAACCGCTGACCAACTTAGCGGAAAATAAATTTGCTGGAAAAAATGGCAATCTCTAGAGCCTAGCGCTGTCACTTAGCAGTCAAATTCGCACTTTCGCTTACTCAGCGCTTGCCAAGCGCTAGCATGGCTGATCGCGCCCATTGTGTACCATTTTTTACAAAAGTTTCCCCACCCTGGTACTATCGACGTTATACGCAATTTAGAAGCCTGTGGCTGTCGGGCTGTGGATGCTGATAGCTTATGGGAGTCCCCTGCATCGGCAACATAAATATTGAATAGTTATAATATGTATGTTCATTTGTCAGTGTTAAGTTCAAGCAGAATTTTAGCTCTTGTCAAGGTAAATCCAAAACTGTGTACAACATTTTATCATGGGTACACACACAAGCTTTTTATATTGTATAAATTTCTCTTTTTATCGAAACATTTTGCCAATCAGTAATTTTACGAAAAAAACTGACATGATAAAATCGCGAAATCCAAGGTCGAGCGATTTTATCAAATGTCAGTTTTTAGATTAAAATTACTGATGGAAAAATGTTGAGATAAAAAGACAAATTTATCCAATAAAAAAAAGTTGGTGTGTTTTTGATAAGATAAATTAACGACAGAACATAAGAACAAAAAACTTTATTTTTATTGAACAATTAATTAATAATTAACACAATTAATTATTATATATTGGTTGCATTGTTGTACCTACTTATTTTAATATTTTCTTCTTATTATATGTCGTATTTTCATTTTGATATGAGTCTTTTTAAATTACTAACAAGTAATTGTCATTGTGTAAAAGTGACATCCGCTTACTAAATATTGAGGAAGAAAAGTTTTTATCCAATAAAAAAGGATGCACCTTTTTATCGATGTCAAGTGACAAAACATTTCCACGTATATAACGTTTTAACATTGGAGTTAATTTATCAATATAACATGCAATTATTCTTTGTTTGCTGAAGCGGAAAAAATTTTTTGAACAGTGAATTACTGATGGAAAAATGTTGAGATAAAAAGACAAATTTATCCAATAAAAAAAAGTTGGTGTGTTTTTGATAAGATAAATTAACGACAGAACATAAGAACAAAAAACTTTATTTTTATTGAACAATTAATTAATAATTAACACAATTAATTATTATATATTGGTTGCATTGTTGTACCTACTTATTTTAATATTTTCTTCTTATTATATGTCGTATTTTCATTTTGATATGAGTCTTTTTAAATTACTAACAAGTAATTGTCATTGTGTAAAAGTGACATCCGCTTACTAAATATTGAGGAAGAAAAGTTTTTATCCAATAAAAAAGGATGCACCTTTTTATCGATGTCAAGTGACAAAACATTTCCACGTATATAACGTTTTAACATTGGAGTTAATTTATCAATATAACATGCAATTATTCTTTGTTTGCTGAAGCGGAAAAAATTTTTTGAACAGTGAATTTAAAATCATAGTTTGATTATTTTAATATATTAACGTTATATTGTCTAAGTTTTAAATAAACACCCAAAAATAAATTTGTGTTTAAATTTATACAAAAAGGTGAAAAGGGAATAACATTGTTTTTAGGGGATTATATAAATCAAAAATAGGAGAAATCATAGTCCGGAAATTGGTTTTTTATATAGTGTGGAGTAAAATTGTTTGTGTTCTTTTTTGGACGCTGGGGCACTTTTGAATTAAATTGTGCACTGTTCAACAGTGTTGCTAGGTCAAAAAATAAAAAATCCCCACTCTGAGCCGTAAAAAGTTGCCACATATGCATCATTTATCACCACTTGAGAAATTGTTGTTTTAACAATGCTTGTATCAATCCTCACAATTATTTAACCTAAACTTATTTTGTAGCCGCCAGAAAATTGTATTACACTCAGAAAAAGTATTTTTAAAAGTGTTACAAACGTTGCAAAACACTGGGAAAAATGATTCTTGCGAGTAAAAGTGGACAATTGCAACTTCAAAAGACTAATGAACCATACATAGTCTCCAATAGTCGCAATTTAACTTTTAAATTTCAAGAAAAATTTAGTCAAAATTAAAATGGAACATTTTATAATTTTAACAATTTTATTAATAAAATATACAATAGACTATATAATCACTACACCTACGTACATTGCTACCATAAAAACATAATGAAAATAGGCATCAACAATAATATATATATATATATTAATTATACATACTGTTGTTGTTTTGCAATCAAAGGATCTATGACTTCAAAATGATAACAACATTTTTTGTGAGAAAATTTTTACTGTGCAGGATACCAGTTACATTAGTTACTCCAAGACTGTTACGCACTTTTGTTTTATTCAGATTTACAACACTGGAAATTCTTTCGACACCGACACATACAGTACTGTGCGGAAGGGAAAATAGGACAGAAACAAATCGGGCCATTTCTGGGTATAACAGGCTGTCATCCCCTTTTTTGTACTGCATATGCCCCGCGAAAAGTGTAACATCTCAACATTTTTGTCAAAGTTTGAGTTTCTCAAAAGACGAAATTCTCTGTCAAGAGCATTTACATTTAGACTAAGATTTGGAAATTTGTTTGCAATTACGGCGATGCTTTCCATATGTTCAATATTTGAGGGATTTAGAAAGAAGATAACTTCAGGACTTGTATTTCAATTGAATTAAAAGGAAATCGTTTAAATATCTGATGAGTGGCTTATACGTAAAAATCTAAACATTTAACACGGAATTGATTTTCATCAGCATCATTTAACACTTTCTTATCAAATGCTAATGCTACTTTTGGTCCAAAAATTACGTTTTCAATTGGTTGAAAATTTTGAGGGTTTCTATATTGTAATTTACTCAAATCTGTGTTTCTCAAATAGTCAGCTTTAATATAACGTAGTAACCTGTAAGCGGATGATATCTGATTATAAAGTGAATGTATTTTATGTGTTTCAGATTGGAAAGCAAGATTTAAGTCACTGAACGTAGGTAATATATATTCTAAAAATTCTCAGTAGAGTTTGTTAGATGGATTGTTAAGTAATTCGTAAATTTTAGCGGCCCCAGTTACAATATCAAAATTTTCCGCTAGAAAATAGAAGAGTAAAGCATCATACTGTTCTAATACTCGCGTTACGGCCGCTGCTAAAGACAGCCACCTTGTTTGTGATGGATGCAGAAGTTTATGAGGTTTTAAATCGAGAAAAACTTGAAATTATTTGAACTGTGATTGCCTTTTGTAACTATGTTGCATATAGTTGTAAACATTTCGAACTAATTTTTCAGGAGCATCCGGTAACTTTTCACATGCGTAAGAAGTACAAATGCCAACGAATGACATGTGCACTTCATCACTAACAAATGTGGGTTGTCTTGGAGCAACGTTTTCAGAGAATGATGATGGCCCATCATTGTATTGGCACCATCTGCCGCAAATCCAATTAAATTATTTTTATACGGGATTTCATGTGTTACAAAAAAATTTACTATTAAATTGTACAAAGTTTGAGCTGTAGCTTCTTGAACTTGCATCAAAGTCAAAAATTCGTCAGAAACGTTGAAGTTTTCGTTGAAGCGAACACCCATAGTTAAACACTTCACACTTGATTTATTGCCTGTAAACTCATCCACCAAGAGGGAAAATTTTTAACGCTTGTTTTTCCACAAGAATTTCAAAATTTGGTTTCCCAATAACGTTATTTAGAATGGCAGTACATTTGGCTCGATTGCAAGACATTTTTTTTACGTCACTACTCTCTAATACTGACAACATCAATGACTTAATTCTACTAAATGATCTGTTATGTTGATTGTTAAATTATGTTCTGCTATGAAACCAGCGACTCTAATTTCGTTTTCTTTAATTTGTTTTTCTTGGGAGAATTTAAAAGACTTTTTTGTAAGTACAGGATGACTTTTTACAGCATTCATCTTACGTTGATGTTTTTTACTGCCACTATGTCATCAATAAAGTCTTTATCCCAAACCTTACAGTTAAAAAAATTAATGCCTTTATTGCTGGGTTTGATCCAGTGTTTGAATTCATCATGCTTCTCCAACCCAATATTATGTTTATGCGTGAATACTCGCTTAGGTTTCACCTTTTTTTTTCTTCCGTATCTGTTCCGGAACTGGAATAGTCAAGATCCGGCTGCAGGATTCGTGCGCTCATCGGTTTTTTCCTCAAACCCAGATTTTTATGCATATTTATAATTAGGAGAATATATATCTACCAGGTTGCCCATCAAAATTTAGCCGCTAGTATTTTTAATTAAATTATCAATAATTAATTTTTGAGAAAAAATTTCGTTCACTTGTTTTTTAAATAAAACCTCGTCTACATCACGGTAATTTATATAAAGATTCTAAAAAAACACGGTTGCCGTTGCGCACCTGACCGCACCTCTTCGCAGCCAGGTGTAAACAGGTACGTACATCTATTAATTAGATATTAAATTAAAGCTAATTTTTTTCTGTTTATTATCATATATGGTTGCCTAATTAAATCCGGCCGCAAATAAGGGTTGCTGGCTGTTAAAGATGATAGATACTTAAGGTAGAGTGAAAGAGAGTTAGCGAGTAACATCATTTGTCAGAAGAAGACAGCGATTGCCCACTGTGCGTCGCTTTTAAGCCATTGCGCATGCGTCGAATGCAAGTGCTCTCAACCATTGGGGAGTAATACAGACGACTTAATAAATACTCCAAAAAAAGGTCTTCCTTTTCAAAATGACAAATTTAAAAATTACAACATAAAATTAATATTGAATTAATATATTTAATATTGCTTTAAAAAATAAAGAAATAAAACCAAGGTTACTTATGCAAAAAAAATTTTTATTGTGAAAGTACTGTTTGAAAATTTTATTTGATTTTATTCAAGTATTTAGTCGCTTGTTACATATTATTAATAAAGCATTAAAGCAAATTAAATTTTTTAAAAAGGTATCTTATATTTCTGTAACTCTAATTTAAAAATCTCAATCATGGGAGCTTTCAGTTACACTATCATCGGAGCTATCACATTCATCGCTACAAATATCAGAATCGTCGTCATTATCGGAAGATTTGTTCATGGAATCGCACAGCACACTCTCAACTTCCGTTGGAGTTGAGCTTCCCAGGATCCATGTTGGTTTTAAAAATGCATCTAATAGCAGCCAGCCATTATTTTCCGGGCTGAACTTGATACAGTCCGTCTCAGTGGCATTTAACCACATCGAATTAACAAAGATTGTCCGCAATAATTTTTGTTTCAAAGATTTCCAGCACGGTGGAATGTGCGTTGAATCCAATCCTTCAATTATTTTCATTATTTTGCTTGGAAGCGTACATTTTGCTAAATAATAAAAATCTTGCGGCATTTACGCTTTGACATTTTAGGAGTCCATACATAAGCCACATAAACTCTTGGACTGTATCAACTTTGGTTTCATTAAATATGTCAGTAGGATTCGTCAAAGGCGCAAAAACTTTTTGAGTTTCTAGGTGCTTGATAAATACATTCAAGGGCCGAAGTTTCCCTTTGTTGAAAAATGCAGGCGTGTAGTCGCAACTCGTGTAGGCGTGAAAGTCGCCCAAAATTTTATTGATAAGCCCGTACAGTTTATGTAAACTTCATCCTTATTATTACTTTTGTTTGATGAGCTGTCTGCCAACCAAATTTGCAAATTAGGAAATGTATGCATATTACCTAATAAAATCATTAAAATGTCAGTGTTTGCTGTTTTTACCAAAATTTTTGAATTTTCAGGTACTTTACTTATGTGGAAAACAACTCTGGTTTCAGCTTCTTCGTGTTGACATGCTAATTCAGTTTCCTCAGTTTTCACTACGAAATTTTCAGCAGAACAATATGAAAAACATTGCTATCCAACAGAATATGAAAACATTGCTATCCAACAGCAATATAATTTTTTTTATTTTCTAATACTGTAGCAAAAGAATCATCGACTCAATGGTTAGCTAAGAATTTTACTATTGCTTCTTTGAAACGAAAATTCTTCAAGATTGTAAAAAAATCATTGAGTCTTCTTTGCAAAGGGCCATTAATTATATATGGAATATCAGTTCCTTCTCGATTTTGTCGTTCGAAATCTTTAATAGCAGGCGTTAAATATCTATCAAATATGATATGTACTTCCAGAGCATTTTTCGAACAGTTTCATCAATATCGTTTCTGCTATTTTTTCAAATGTTTGTGGCAAAGTAGAGCCAATTTTATACAAATAATAAAAACCATTAATGAAATCTATGTCGAATTGTCCAGGACTAGCTGGTGCAATCTTTGTTTACATAAAGTTGATTTATCCGTATTCATCATGTAGCTTGAACAGTTGAATAGTGCATGAGGTACAGGTGCAAGAGGGAATGAAAGACAGTACTCAATGTCAACATTTTGATTTATAGCAACTGCTAACAGACGTCCAAAAATATCTCGTTCCATTTTAATTAATGTTTTTTTTGTCTCCGGTGGTACTCTTTATACTGTTATTGGTCTCACATATTTTGATGAATCTTGAAAGCCAGGAAGCGACATCTTCTTAAACACCTTTTGCACTCCCAAAACATTCAAATACTTTCAATCACCGACACTCCATTAAAAAATTCCCCTCGCTTCACTGGCTATACCACTTTCCACTTAGACAGGAACTTCTACTGTCACGGCAACGGACTTTTCGTCCGAAACGGACTCCCCGCGTCACCACACCCACTCCCTGCACTTCTGTTTCAACAGAACCTGGATTGCATAGCCATCGATATATCATGGAATAATACCACGACAACCTTCTTCTCTTACTACAAACATCCCGATCAACAATTATCTATCGACCTCCTCGAATATGCATCCTCTCTACCACGAGCCATAATAATGGGTGACTTAAACTCACGAAACATTCTTTTCGGTGAAACACACACCAACCCCAACGGCAGATCACTCGCCGACCAACTTGTCTCACTTCCCATCTCGCGGATTGGAAACAATAATCCAACCCTAATAAGTCACCTCTGCTCTTCCATTGTCGATCATATAATCTGCACTGACAGATTATACACACGCATGGACGACGAGTGATTTATAGGCGACCCTATCTCAACAGACCACGTTCCACTTCTGGTCAAAACCACATTAAATAATCCAATACCACCACCGTCAACAAATTTTACATTTCGCGATTTCAAAAAAGCCGATTGGAATTCCTTCGCAAACCACGTCTCAACTAATTTACCACAACCCGTCATTCATCAGAATACTGATGACGTAGATAATCACGCAGAATAATTCCAATCCCTCTTAATCGATGCACAAGACATCGCCGTTCCTCTCACCACCATAAACACCAACTTCCACGCCCTTCCGCAAAGAATTCTGCACAAAATTCGTCAGAAAAGACAGTTATACAGGTTATACGTCCGCACTCGAGACCCCGCTGTCAAGACACAATGGAACCGTATAAACGCCCAGGTTCGGTACGAAATCAATGCTGAAAAGCAGAGAAAATGGAAGGCCGAAACAGCCGGACTGGACTTCAGAAAAGGGCGCGTGTTTTGGCAAAAATTCCACCGCCTCGTCGGCCTCAAGAGAAAGGTGGAATCACATCTCGAAGTGCAAGGATAGAAGATCTACACCTCCGAAGACAAAGCCACCGCCTTCAAAAATAACCTACAAACTGTCTTTTCACCACCTGACAGTCCAAGATTTCTTCGGGGCTTTGCCATCGAAACAGATCTCCTCACCCGCAATATAACACGAAGCCCACATGTTCATATTCCACCAAATGAGAACTCTCCACTGCTAACACCCTTTACAATCGAAGGAGTTCAGCAGGCGTGCCGAGCGGGGAAAAACAGTGCCCCAGGGCACGACTGAATCTCGAGACAGGCACTCAAAAACCTGCCAGAAGAGATTTTTCCTCCGCTCTGTACCCTGCTGAATGCCTGTCTGGCATTTTCGTACTTCCCTCGTTGTTGGAAATCAGCCAACGTAGTTCTCATCCCCAAACCCGGCAAAGACCCCACAAAGCCTGAATCTTACCGGCCCATCTCATTAATCAGCGTCCTAGGTAAAGTCTTTGAACGATTGTTGAAGGAAAGAATCTGGGACCTCTGTACTGAAAACAATATAATTTCGGCATTTCAATTCGGATTCAGTTCTTGTCAGAACGCCACCACCAACCTTCAAACAATCGTCACCCGAGCTTTAAATCAACGACGCTGTTCTGCTGCCATCCTCATGGACGTTCAAAAAGCTTTCGATCAAGTCTGGCACGCCGAACTAGTGAGAAAGCTACTGAGCATCCGATTGCCAAACCAAATCGTCAAATTATTATATTCCTATCTCACCGACCGATCGATCAGCGTCAAAGTTGGTTATAGCATATCCGACTCTTTTACACCCCAAACTGGCGTTCCGCAGGGCTCGATACTTGCTCCTCTACTATATATAATTTATACGTATGCTACACCAGTTCCACGACATCCCCGTGATAACATCCAACTATATGCGGACGACACCGCACTAATCATTTCTACCACAGACATTTGCTCTCTCAACATTCGATCCCAAAATCTACTGACTCAATTTTCTAATTGGTGCAGGAAAGGGCGGGTGACTCTCAACCCTCAAAAAACCCAAGCCATCGTTTTCAAACACCCCGATACCATGAGCGAACGACTTCTACCAACAAACTTCCGCCTCGTGCTCTGGGGAGATCGACTCGAAATCCGCAGGGAGGTCGTTTATTTGGGAGTGAGATTTACTCACACTCTCAACTTGATGCCCGACCTCATGGACACTTTAAATAAAGCCCGACGTCGAGTAAATCTTCTCAAGGCGCTCGGCGGCAGCTTCGGACGCACTCACCCTACCACCTTACTTCATACGTATAAGACATACATCCGCCCCATAATCGACTATAGAGCAAACGTCTATTGCACCCTTCCCGACCATCTCTTCAAAAAACTCCGAACTTGTGAGCAGTCAATCCTGAGATACTGCCAATACAAAGCACCATACTCTCCCAGCGCCACCGTCTATGTCAATCCCGACATCGAGCCAATTCCGCTACGTCTTAATAACTTACAAGCCCGATACGTTAGTCGCACTATCGAATCGGGCAATGAAATCTCGACAAACACCCTACGTACACCGTGGATTTCCAACAGACGGCCCCTCGGTAGAAAACCCAAGAGGAAGCTCCCATTTCCTCCTCTACACTTGTTAGCCACGGGCTACGACGACCTCCCAGACGAATACGTTGACTATCTAGACGAATCTCCAATTTCAATTCGATAATTCGAATAAAAACCTCACCATAAATCTCACATTATTTATCAGACCATTAACAAATTTTATCCAATACTTCTCACTTAGCACTGAAAAAGCACTATTTCTAACTCTATACTCAAATAACTATCATTTCAACAACTCTCATTAATTTGTTCAACACTTTGGACAAACCCATACTTTCCAGCCGCCCCACACCACCCACGTCGGTGTTGCAGGTTTTTCTGCGGTTTTCCTGCATACTCTGTGAATTCATTCACTAGCCAAATGGACCGACGAACGTCGACAGGGTATAAATGCAGCCGCAGCTGTACTCGCCTTTTTTTTTAGATTTTTGATCATTATTATTTGACGCCAACCACCTTAAATGATCCCAAACCACCGAAGGCACGTCACCGCAACTTTTCACCAAACTTCAACAAACCACCCAATTCCATACACTTCTGAAAAATGTCTCCTATACACTTTTCCACTAAAAATTCCAAAAACTAATAAAATCTCAAACCTTCTATATATTTCACCCTAATATCGGAGACATTTCAAATTCTAAACAACACCCAATTTTCATCAAATAATTTCTGACACCTAGCCAGCTCAACGCATATATCTATGTATCGACAGCGATACATGGTTCGTCTTCTACATTTACGATTCCATCCTAGACACTTTCTGTCACACCATCTCCACACACTTTTGAGCTTCTCTGCTTCCAAGCACCAACCCCCGAAACACCCCAAAACAAAACACTCCGGTTACTTTCTAGCGAAAAGCCCGACTAAATCTTCTCATTCCATACACCTTTAAACAAATCTTTACTAGCCACCTTTTCAAAAAAAAATTTCCAGACACTTTTCTACCACCAATTTAATTTCTCAGCTAACGCGTACTAAACCACCCAACCCAGCCCTGAAGAGGAAACCTATCCTACACCAGGGCACCAACAAGAAAACAACAATTCTACCAACAAACATCCCCAATCCAACAAAATTCATACGAATTTCTCTCTCTCTTTCTCTATAACTTGGCATGGCGAATTTTGAAATAATTTATTTTTCTTCAAAATGTTCCTAAATTTTGATGAAAATTGTAAAAGTTTTCCTTTTTCCTTCACTAACCCTGTTAAACATTGAGTTTCTTTTGAGAGGAAAAATAACCACATTTGACCATTTTGGGAAAAGTTTTTCACCAATCACCACATGTGGTGATGTTTCACCACACCTGGCAACACTGCTGTTCAAGCAAGTCTAGTGTAGTCAGCACTCTTTATATTTCATGAAGCGCCTGTATATTTGTATATTTCCGAGTATTCCTTAAGAATCGAATTTTGATGAACACTTACGGTAATTATGCATAATACAGGGTGGAATTTATAATACGCTTTAAATATTGCTATTAAATTAGCTGAATAGAGACAAATTTTTAAAGTACTAACATATTTGGGAAAATTTCTGGAACAATAATAACATCTGATATGGTCATGTATCTTGGTTTATAACCATTTTTTGGCATGAATATTATAAATACTGTCTAGAACAGCCAATATTAAAAGAAATTGGTGAATAATGTGGATTGTGTCACCTGTTGATGTATTGTTATTTTACATTGAAATAGTACATTCTCAACTGAAAACTTCTCACAGAACAATTTAACTAAGACTTACCAAATTTGCACTTTATTTCACAGGGTACTGTGCCTAAAATTCATGCACAGTTCAGAGAACTTGGACATGTCTAAAAATTAAGTGTCCAAGAGAATCAAACATCAAGTGTTTCAATAAGGATAAACTTCATCCAAAGATTTGATTTCTGAGGAACCAACATTCACATTGAATGGGGAGGTGAACCGCCAAAACTCGATTTTGGTCAGGGCAATCCTCATTGAACGCGTGAGACACACTCAGTGTCCTCAAAAGGTGAAAGTTTGGATGGGTACCATAGGTGACCATATTATTGGTTCTCTACTTATAGATGGAAATTGGACAGGGAAAATATTCAAGTATGTTTAGAGACGGAGTTGTTCCTGCGTTGGCAGACTTGATAGTTATTGCAACATCTAGTTCAATTTACTACAATTAAGTTTATATCATTTGAATTTATAATACATTATGTGAACAGTACCTTATTTTCAATTTTGACATTTAATAAGCGAATGACATATTCATTGTGTTATAAAACTAAGAAAAAAGCGCATGTGTTTCATTTCTCATTGCAATTCACATTTTAGTAATTCCAAATCATCTGATTTATTTAACAGTTTATGAGCCAAGAAAATTGTAATCGAGCTACGGGAAACATAAATAATTTAGTTAGCGCATATATTTTTAAGTTTTATTAAAGTATAAAAACACAAAAATGTCTGATTTGACAAAAGTGCAGGTAACGAAACTAAATGATGGAAACTATCAAGTCTGGAAGTACAAAATGGAACTTTATTAATAAAAGAAGATTTATGGACAACAATCATCGAAGAAGCACCATCAGATAGAACTTAACTAGAGGCATGGAATAAAAAAGACGGTAAAGCACGTGCATATATTGGTTTATTTGTTGAAGACGATAAAATTATTCATATTAAGAATAAAACATCGGCAAAAGCATCGTGGGAAGCATTAAAAGAATATCATCAAAAATCAACTTTATCAAACAAGGTTAGACTTTTAAGACGGTTATGCTTGAAGGTGGAAATATGCAAACACATTTAAATGCAATGTACGAATGTATAGATCAATTGACAACATTATGTGAACCAATTGCAGATGCTCTTTCAGTTGCGTTATATTTATCAAGTTTATCCGAAAGTTATGGTGTTTTAATAACGACTCTTGAATCACGTCCTGAGGCTGATTTAACTAAAACTACGGTGAAAAACAAACTTTTTGAAGAATATAGACAACGACAAGAAATCGAGATTGTTAATGAAGGTGGTGAAAAAGCATTGAAAGCCATAAAAGAAAATAATGTATAAGACAGTTCGAAATCAACACGTATTGCTTCTCTTGTAAAAAAAAGGTCACATCAAAAGTGAATGCCGTAAATTTGCAGCATGGAAAAAGAACAAAGAGAAATAAAATCAAGGTCAACGACAGGCAAATGCAGTACAAAACAAAAGTGATAATGAAAGTGATTCTGTATGTTTAATGGTCAATCAAAATATAAATATAGTCGAATGATGTATTGATTCTGGTGCATCTGCACACATGTGTGGTGATGAAACATTATTTAAAAGTTTGAACAAATCAAGCTACGATTCGGTGAATTTGGCTGATGGTAGAAATTTACCAATAAAAGGAATCGGAGTCATTGAATTCAAAACTGCTGTCAATACATTCAAATTGAATGATGTGCAATTTGTACCTGGATTAAAATGTAACCTCTTATCAATCAGTAAGCTTGCAATGAATGGCTGCAGTATCATTTTTAAGGGCGAGAAGTGCGACATCAATAAAGGCAAAACATTAATAACGGTAAAGTCACAAAATTATGTTTATAAAACAACACCATCGAATCGGGCTTACAACGCATCAAGTTCGGGTGAATCGAAATGCATTTACGAATGGCATAAAGTTTTTGGTCATCGGAATTTAATTGATATACGAAAAATGGCAGATTTATCAGTCTACATTTCAGAATACAGTCACAGTGATATTTGTGAAATATGTTTACAATGCAAGAAAACCAGAGATCCTTTTCCTCGTAATTCATTGGCTCACTTTAATTGACGATTACACGAGATATTCACATATTTATTTGATTCAACAAAAATCAGATGTTCGTGATAAAATGATCGAGTTTGTTGAAATGATGAAAACGCAGTACGGTAAAGTACCAAAGGTTATAATTTACGTAAATATTTCAAATCAAAAGGAATTAAAACTCAGTTATCGGTACCTAAAACACCTCAACAAAATGGAGTGGCTGAGCGCAAAAATCGTACTTTAATCGAAATGACACGTTGTATGTTGGCTAGTTCTGGTTTACACAAACAGTTTTGGGACGAGGTAGTGACAACGGCTAATCACATTATAAATCGTTTACCTACTAAAAGTGTAGAATTAACTCCACATGAATACTGGAACGGCAAGTAACCAGATATAAGTTATTTTCATATTTTTGGAACTCCAGCATATGTTCACATTCCAAAAGATCAACGTAAAAAGTTGGACGATGTGTCTGAAAAATTAATTTTCGTTGGATATAAACTGGGAACGAAAGGCTTTCGACTTTTAAACACTGATACTCATCGAATTAAAATAAGTCGTGATGTTAAGATTATTGAAGATAAAATTGTCGAACAACCTGATATTGAATTGGCAGTTGAGGATAATCGAATCGATCGATTTCAACCAATGACGTTACAACATGAAGTTGAAGTATCTGAACCGGCTTCAGAAGTGGAAAATCAACTGGATGTCATCGAACTCAGACGTTCTGAACGATCAAATAAAGGTATTCCACTAAAACGTTTAATAATGGAAATAAGCAAAGTTGAAAAAATGGTGGATGTTGATACAGTATACGATGAGGCTATTGGTGGACCAAACGCTGATAAATGGAAGTCAGCAATGGATGCAGAAATTGAATCTCTTCGAAATTTTGGAACTTGGCAAATGACCAAATTACCTCCAAATTCAAGTGCTATTGGATGTAAATGGGTGTACAAGACATAAACTGATCAAAATGGGAACATCGTAAAGTTCGAGGCTCGTTTAGTGACACAGGATTTCTCACAAAAATATGATCGTGATTATGATGAAGTTTTTGCACCTGTGGAAAATCCTACTACACTCAAAATTCTTCTAGCGGTGGCAGGTAAAAGAAAAATGAAGGTTCAACATTTCGATATAGAAACTGCATATTTGAATGGTAATCTGTCACATGAAGTTCACATTAAGCAACCGAAAGGATATACTTCTTCTGATAAGGATCAGGTATGTAAGCTCATAAATAATTTATATGGTCTTAAACAGAGTGCTAATGAATGGAACAAGAAATTCGATGCAGTTATGAAGAAAAACGAATATGCTCAAAGTAAAAATGATCCATGTTTATACACAAAGAAGATGATATCCTTATTGCAGCGACAACCGAAGAATTAATAAATTATTTTGAATCTCAGATGAATGCCGAATTTACTATTAATATTCTCGGAGAACTTAAATTTTATCTTGGTATTCAATTTGATAGAGATGAAAACGGTATATTTAGCCTAAATGAAGAAAAATATATCATGAACAAACTACAGGAATTTAATTTGAAAGATGCTAAGGATTCAACAACTCCAATAAATGTTGGCTACTTAAGTCAAACAATGAATCACGACCCTTTCGAATCACAAGAAATTTATCGAAATGCAATTGGATCTTTGCTTTATCTGTCAATCAGTACTAGTCCTGATATTGCAATTCCAACGTCGATATTGGCAAGACATGTAAGCAGTCCAGGATTGTGTGATTGGACTGAGGTAAAGCGAGTCTTCAGATATTTAAAGGCAACAAAGTCATTGAAATTACGACTTGGTGATCATGAAAACGAAGGAACATTTCAATGTTACGTAGATGCAGACTGGGCTGGAGATCATGAAGATCGAAAATCAAATACAATGGAGCATTAATTGGATGGACAAGTCGAAAATAAACGTCAGTCGCTTTATCATCAACTGAAGCTGAAATTGTCGCATTCGCAGAGGCTTCACGTGAACTCATTTGGATTGAACGTATTTTAAATGATTTTGATTAAAAATTGGACACACCAATTAAAATATTCGAAGACAATCAAGGTTGTATAAAGCTACTGAGTGGACCGTTATGCCATCAAAGAAGAAAGCATATTGATATCAAATATAAGTTCGTATATGATTTGATATTATCGAAACGCATTTCAGCTGTTTATTGTTCAACTTGTATAATGATCGCTGATGTTAACAAAACCGCTAGATGGACCAGAGTTGGCAAAACATGCCAATGCGATTGGATTGACGTAATTAAATTTAACTGTGGGTTGAGAAGGGGTGTTAGGTATTGCAACATTTAGTTAAATTTACTACAATTAACTTTATATCATTTGAATTTATAATACATTATGTGAACAGTACCTTATTTTCAATTTTGACATTTAATAAGCGAATGACATATTCATTGTGTTATAAAACTAAGAAAAAAGCGCATATATATATATATATATATATATATATATATAAATAATTCATAAAGGAAACTCACTTGTTCATCTTTTCCGTCTGGACAATCAAACTCCCCATCGCATCTCCACTTAGCAGCTATACAAAATTTATAAGAACATTGGAATTCTGAAGCACACGTTATGTTCGGACAATTCATTTCATCAGAATTGTCACCGCAATCATCATCTAGATCACAAACCCATCGTTTTTGTATACATTTGCCATTTTTGCAAGTAAACTCATCAGATCGACAAGTTTCATCTAAAAAATACCGTTATTATGAAAACATAGTAGGAAACTTCCATTGCATGACAATTAAAAAATAGCTATTTGTATAACAAGGGAGGAAAGTGCTACTTTTCCTCCAGAGGATGAAGTTTACTGCCCGACGCGTAGCGGAGGCCAGTAATCATTCGAGGGAGGAAAAGGCACTTTACAACCATGTTATACATATGATTTTTGTGCCTTCTTCAAATAACAAAGCATTTTTAATAATTTATTTATGAAACTAACAAAAAAAATTAATAAATACTGCTTATTTTACGAAACTTGGCTGGGCATCGAGGATGGACTTCTAAAATATTTGGCTGGGCATCGAGGATGGACTTTTATGAATCTTGGCTAGGCATCGGGGGTGTACGTTTTTATTTGTACTGTTCCTTTATATCCCTTGGGTCTAACATAGTTTCTAACATGTAAGACTAAAGTGACGACTTTAGTCTCGGAATTGCAAAAATTGTTTCATTGATAACGTACTATGACGTCAATTTTACTTTTCCTCCCTAGGGAGGAAAAGTACGACTTTGCTCCCTACAATGAGGCCAGGAAATGTATACTTTGGATAGAGGTAGGCGGAAAAATTATTTACATTGCATGTGCAATCATTTCAATGCCGAACTTCTATAAATCGGTTTTGGTTCAGTGGGGTGGTGGTTATATCGATCCTAGTTTAAATGAAAGAAATGATGAATGATTAGACATTCAGATGTTTTGTAGACGACTTCTATTTATAAACACAGATATAATCGAGTTAAAAATTTAATTGTTACTGTGAGTTAAACCAAAAAACTATTTACACCATATTAAATCAATTAATGCAGAATGTCGAAGTAAAAAAATAAATAATTGATTGAGTACCACGCCCTTTTAAAAGTTTGCTAAAAATAATAGAGTATTAAATAATAACATTGTGTAAAATCCGGAAAGTAATTAATCTATAATCATTTTTTTTTAAATTAATTTTGGACAAAGTAAATTTTAAATACTGATCTAAGAGTGAGGGGAAACTACTTTCCTATATAATCCAAACTGTCATTGAAGTAGAAGTAAGGAGGGTCAAAAAATGGCTCTGTAACTTTTGATATCTGAATAAATACAGTATCATAATAAAATAGCCTAAATTCTAACTATGGAAGAATTTTGCTAAAAAACTAGCTTTGAATCCGTATATTTTTTATTGTCGAGTACAGGATTAATATAAATTGCATTAGGTACGTCTAAAAAAATCTAGATGTTATGTCACTAACTAAAAATGATGTACCTACAGTGTTACATAAAAAAATACTGTTTCGATTATCTTGAACATATCTAAACTTAGTGTTTATCTAATTTACTTACTACATGATTTTTCATCACTTCCATCAGAGCAATCAGCATTATCATCGCACATCCATGTAAGAGGAACACATTCTCCAGGAACAGATCTACAGGTAAATTCGTCTAAGTTGCAAACTTTTTTTTCTGTAACAAAATACATTTGCCCTATTATAAATATTAACAAATTTTTGTAAATTTTTGAACCAATTAATTTACTTTCCCATGCCGGTTGAATTAGTCGTTCTTAAACCTCGAAAGCAGTAGCCAGGTCTATTTTCTTCAAACCTGTGCACAAGGTGGTGATCTAATTATGAGATCTAAGCCGAAAACCCTGTTTGTTGTAACTGATTGTTTGTTACCTTACTGTTTGCCTAAATGGAATCGTCAATAAATTGCAATATTCATAATGTATTCATCTGAAAACAAAGAAGCTGAGAAACCTATTGTTTTAGCGTACTTAGTTTGAAATAAAATTTCTAAAACTTTTAACGCTTTTAGCATTTATAACAAATTTAGCAGATCCAATGTGAGAAGTGACTTTAAAATCCTTGAAGTATAACTAAGTATAATTAATAACCAATCCACAAACTATACAATAGTTTACTAATAATTATAATAAAGAGCAATAATATTAACACAATATTAAAATATTTATTATATCGCATACCCAGAAAAACTTGAATTATAAATAATCTTTTGAATATCTAGTTTTTAAAAATTAATATACAAACTTTATTTAATGTAATGTTTTTCTTATTTAATTAAACGTTTTTATTACGGGTGGGATAAATTTATACACACACGTTATGTCTACTAACTTAATTTACTTATTCACTACACTATTCACTAATTTATAATATATACACAGCACTTAAACTAATTAATATAAACACTTCACTAATTTATATTCACTTATTTACTGTTTCTCTCGCGATTTCAAATTATAAACTAACTGTCTCTCGTTGGTCGGTCCTTTATATATTAGTGCCTTTTTTACTAGATAATTCTAGATTGCGGCTTACACGAAATCAATTGGCTCTGGCATTTTCTAGATAAGACTGGTCAGAAAAATAATGTCAACATAAGATATTCACAAAAAATCGTAAACAGTTCTAAGAAATCCCTGCGCATCCGCCATAATTTTAACTTTCATACATGGCTTAGACAGAGTCGGATTCAGGGTCTACACTAGTGTGCTATTTCGTAACATTACCCCCTCCTTAAATGGAAGTTCCTCCTGGAACTTTTGTGTAACCGGGACTGGATATTTGAATCGGCAACTGGCCCCATTTCTACACTTTCCGATCTTATGGAAATAACAGGGCACCGTCTTCATCGGATACTGATAACGGGGGTTGTAGCTGCAAATTGATATCTGGACACCGATATCTTGGAAGATAGCCTCTACCATATTCCTGATGACTCGCCAATCCAACTGGTTACTCGCTATCTTAGGCATAGCCAGTTTCTTCACGCTCGATTCCAACACATGGTCTCGGAGGTTTCGAAGTGCTTCCCACACATCGCGGTAGGTAGATCGATCTTGAAATTCATTTTTAGTTACCACGTAGAAGACGTCCCGCTAATTATGTTTCAGTTTCAGTGTCTTGCCAGGGGCTGGAATCTGGTCTTCAAGTTTTTCTAATTGCCCGAACTTCTTTCGAAAGACGGATGCCAACCCTCGTGCGTTCTTGATACGGGCGGGGATGTTGTATGGCAGTGAATAATCTTCCGGGAGAGTGAACAAATCTTGTCGTTGTTCTGAAGTGACTCCATATCTAGCTTTCGCGGTACCTCCATACGCACCCATAAATTCATCGAAGGTAGGGTCAGACACATCTCGAATATGGTTTACTCCTTTCTCTAGGTCATGGTCTCCTTCGAATGGGGCTAGTCGGTTTTGGTGAACTAGTTTTGGTTTTCCTTTGGGGATCTTGCTTATGCGATATAAAACATCATTGATCCTTTTCTTGATCAAGTATGGACCTTCCCAGGATTTTTGTAATTTTGGAGAAAATCCTATTCTTCTCGTCGGGTTGTGTAACCATACCTTGTCCCCTTCTTTAAAACCACCTACTGTGGCCTCCGTGTCGTACCGGCTTTTCATTCTGTCGTTGGCAACTTGAAGATTTGTTCGAACTAATTCATGAATATCGTCCAGCCTTCTTCTCAACTGGATCATGCTAGATCTTCTCCAGGCCAACAGCCAAATTCCAGGTCACAAGGAAGCCTCATTCCACGTCCAAACAGGATTTTCGCAGGTGCTTCACCCGTGGACTCATTGACGGCAGATCGATAAGCCAATGCAAATAGGGAAAGAAACTGGTCCCAATCTCTCTGATGGCTGGAAACCACTTTGGACAGATATTTTCCAAGAGTCCTGTTCATTCTCTCGACCATTCCATCTGACTGTGGATGTAATGCTGTTGTCCTGGTCATTTTCATTCCCAGCTTGTCACAAATCTCCTGTAATAGATGGCTTTCGATATTTCTTCCCTGGTCACTGTAGACTTCCAAGGGCTCTCCATATCGGCTGATAAATTCTTTCACCAATACATCCGCGATAGTTGTGGCCTCTTGATTCGGGATCGCGTAAATTTCCACCCACTTTGTGAAATAATCCATTACAACCAGGATGTATTTACCACCATTTTCGGTCGTCGGAAATGGTCCAGCGATGTCTAAAGCAATCCTTTCGAAAGGGCTTCCAACATTATACTGTTTCATAGGTGCCTTTCTCTTGCGATGTGGTCCATTACACGTAGCACAAGTCGTACATTTCTTACAACAGTCCTTCACATCATCGGAGCTGTTCATCCAATAGAACCTCTCACGGATTCGCTGGAGGGTTTTCTTCACTCCCAGATGACCTCCCGAGGGACTGTCGTGTAACTTCTTTAGTACTTCAGCTACTCTTGTTCTCGGGATAACTAGCTGTCTCCTCATCTCGGAACCATCATCGTTTTCAAGGACTCTTTTCAACAGCCCTTCTTCCAGGACAAGGGAATCCCCCTGAGCCCAATACGCCTTGAGTTTCGGTGAAAATCTTGACACTTCTTGCCAGGTAGGTCGCCGGTTTTCTTTCTTCCATTGCCGGATCATCTTCAGGTGAGGATCATTCTCCTGATCTTCTCTGATCCTGGTGGGTGACCATTCCTCGTTGACTGCAGCAGTTCTTAAAACTGCAGCTTTCCTAGATTCCGCCTTTTGCAGTGGAAGCGGTCTGTTGGGCACGGCCGTCTGGACAGAGAGTCGGCATTTCGGCGATTCACATCAGCTAGATGTTCGCCCCTGTCTAATTTCTCATGTGACTGGAGTCCTTGAGTTGCAGGAGTCCTGGGGCGCTTCGATGGGCTGCGTACGTGCTCTAGCTCACCACACTTTCGGCATTTGATCTTCTTCGGCTTCTTTTCTGTCATACTCTTTATCAAATTGACGTTCTGGTTCAGGATGTCTTCGTTACCTTCTTC
Organism: Galeruca laticollis; assembly: GCA_963921935.1. Taxonomy (NCBI): domain Eukaryota; kingdom Metazoa; phylum Arthropoda; class Insecta; order Coleoptera; family Chrysomelidae; genus Galeruca; species Galeruca laticollis. The sequence goes on along the minus strand of OY998180.1, from coordinate 157,794,937 downwards.
TTGCATGGTCCTAACTTTGTTGTACCGCGAATCCTTCGTGGTTCCATTGCATTTAAGAGGTTCTTGATTTGCAGGAGTCGTAGGACGTTTACACAAACTGCGTGCATGCTCTAGCTGGACACTATTACAGCACCTGATCTTCTTCGGCTTCTTGCCTACCATACCTTCCAACAAGTTGACGATCTGGTCAAGTCTGTCGTCGTCACATTCTTCCTGTATGGTCCTATTTTTGTTGTATCCCGAAGCCATCGTGTCTGCTTCATATTCAAGAGCAGCTATCAATGCTTCGACTAATGTTTTGGGATGGGCTAAACGAAGCGTCCTCTGCATATCGGGGTCACGTAAGCCATCAATAAAGGCCATCATGTTTTCTGGTGCTGATGGATAAGCAAATCGAACTAGTCGGGCAATATCCACTTCATACTCTTGCAGGGATTCATCACGTTTCTGCCTTCTGTTCTTCAGCTGGGATCTTTACAAATGTTCCAAATGTTCGTGACCGTATCGCATGCCCAGCTTCTTTTTCAGCTGGTCAAAGTCATCCGTTTCTTCAAGAGGTATCATCTGAAGTACATCTAAGGCATCTCCGCGAAGCGCGATGGTTAAGTTCACTGCCTTCTCCTTATCGGACCAATTATTCACTCTAGCGGCTGCTTCAAAATGTTTCACATAATTGGTCCACGATATTTTTCCATCGAACGTTGGGGCCTTGACTCGGGTAAAACTACTAATGTCTTCTAACTTAGGGTGTGTTTCTGACTTGCATGGTTTTGTTTGCTCGGTCTTCTTTTCTTCCGCTGGCGTGTCTTGAGTTCTTATGTCTGTCATATTTCTTTCTAACTCCTTAATTTTCCCGTCCATCATTGACATCTTATTCTCGATTTCAGATTTTAAAGACGAAATTTCGGTTTCAACGTCAGCGGCAATGTCGTTTTTCATTAATAAGATATCGGCAGATATGTCGTTCTTCATAGCAGAAATATCGTTCATTATAGCAGAAACATCGCTTTTCACATTCATTGAAATCATATCTCCCATAGCAGAAATCTTCTCGTCCATGTTAGCAGAAATGTCGTTCTTCATAGCAGAAATCTTCTCGTTCATGTTCTCTTCCATGGCAGAAATCTTCTCGTCCATATTAGCAGAAATTCACGAGATTAAGGTGGAAGCCTCGTCATTAAATAAAACTGTTTCTGGATCAAAGCCGTCATTTTCCAGTGCCACTTCAAGTCTTTCTACTAATTCACTTTTCCTACCGGACGTTTCCAACTCACGATCTTCCAATTCTGCTCTTAACTCCGTCACTTTCAAGTCACATAGTCTCTTGGCCATTTTTACGTAGCAATTTATTTATATTACGCCACACCTGACACCAATGTAATGTTTTTCTTATTTATTAAAACGTTTTATTACGGGTGGAATAAATTCATACAAACGGTAGGTTCACTTACTTAATTTATTTATTCACTACAGTCACTACACTATTCACTAATGATATACACAGTATATTCACTTATTTATTGTTTATCTAACGATGTCAAATTATAAACTGAACTAACTCTCCCTGGTCGGTCCTTGATATATTAGTGCCTTTTTTACTAGATAATTCTAGATTGCGGCTTACACAAAAACAATTGGCTCTCTGGCATTTTCTAGATAAGACTGGTCACAAAAATAATGTGTAGATAAGATAGTCACAATCGTAAACAGTTCTACGAAAACCCTGCGCATCCGCCATAATTTTAACTTCATACATGGCTTAGACAGAGTCGGATTCAGGAACTATACCAGTGTGATGTTTCGTAACAATACGTACAAAGAAAATCAAGCCCCAACATTGGAAATCATATTTAACAAACTGCAATATTTTAACGATTTTAAATATAAAACATTAGAAACACGTCGACAAATTTCAATAAAATGTGGTTTTAAGTACAAAAAATTAGATAGTCGAATGTGTATTATGGAATCGTCCCGTATTGTGGTACTTCGTAAAAATTATTCAAGACAGATTTTATGTTATAGAGAAATTAATTGAAATATAGTTAAATTAGATGAAACGTGGTTCGGCACTCACGGTGTCGTTCAACGTGGTTCGGCACTCACGGTGTCGTTCAACGTGGTTGGACAGACAATTCACAAAATTGTGTCTTAAATGCGCCGCGCATGAGGGGAAAACGAGTAATAACTTTGCAACCTGGGAATGAAAACTGCTTTGTATTAAATGCCTTATTTCTTTCAGCATAAAATATCAACAAAGCTCTGCTTGATAAATAAATAATTTTTGAAAATATATCTCTGATTTAAAAATAAAATTGATACGCGACTGGTCGGTTCCTTTTAAAGATCGTGTTTTTAATATATTTTTAAACTGACTTTGGAAGAAGTATACCATAGAATGGCCACATCGAACACCAAAGTCAATTTGCATGGATTTTTTGGGAAAATAAGACTTAGAACATTTGAGAGGAATTCGACTTTATTACTGCACGAAAATATTTTATTAAATAATAGTTCATATTTTTCAGCAACTAAAGTTTTTTTATATTCTTAATTCATCCTATACTTCTAGTAGCGCTTAATCGAACATTCAACTAACTCCTAAAACCTGCTAGGTATGCTCCTACCTGTTCATTTATAATAGATATAGATGTAATTTACTTCGACATACTGATATTGATAAGTAAACCAGTTTCGATAATTATATTTCAAGATAAATACTTACGGCATATTTGTTCATTTTCATCACTACCATCATTGCAGTCTTTTTCATTATCACATTGCCAATAACTTGGTATGCATTTGCCACTATTGCATTTAAATTGATCTTTTGAGCACGTTACATTACCTGAAATAGAATACTTTAGTTAGTTAAATCATTTTTTGTATCTTGAAAAAATTGAGTAACAATATCAAAAATTAAGGTATTAAGTATTAGAAATGAATACACTCAGAACTTGTGTTTTGATATTAATAAATACAAGCTTATACCCTTTCTAGTGATTATTTCATATTTTTATTATTCTTAATTTTAATTCAAAATTAGTATTACATTCATACAAATCACAAACAAGTGTCAAACAGAACGGAATACTGGGATGCCCAGACTACTACCGTATCAGAATATCGGGTTACTATTCAGATCCATTTATTTTTTGGCTTCGATATATCAGCCAGAGAGTTCATGAAAAATTAGATAATATAAAAATCGCATTGGAGGTGCCATTCTATACATAAAATAATCGATTCGTTACGAGGAATTGATCATTTAAAAAGCCCGTGTAAAAGAATGCCTAATTTTTTCACATTATAGATCAAAGAGACGCCGTAATATTACTAATTTTTTCATATAAGTTCAGAATTTCGTCCGCCCATCATAATTCATGTGCTGTGACATAGGCATAAAGTTACAGACAATAGTCAATAAAGATTGTTAACAATAATAATAAAAAAAGTTTTATTTTGAGAGCTATGTCTAATTTTAAACCATTTCCGGTACGTAGGTACACATGTTTTCATAGTTTAATGCCAACTTTCAACATGTGAAAATTTTAATTACAATTGCAATTTTGAATAAAAAATACTCAGTAACACCCATTCGCGTAAACATAAAATATTGAAGCTAAAACTTTTTATTAATGTGCTATTGCTTTTACTAGTTTGCATCTACAATGCGGTTCATATGTATGGAATAAATTCAATTTTAGCGTTGTTATGTACTATGTGAAAAAAACCTGAAACAGGTCGATTTTTATTCTTACATTGACAATTTTCAGTATGAAAATATTATCCCCCTCCAGCACCCCCTCTAAATTATAAGCACCCCCTCGAAAATTTTAAACAAGAAAGGGGGTCGTGTGGCACCTTGTTGGAAAGGGATTTTAGACCTCTGTTCAGCAATATAAAGTTTTTTTTAAACTTGATGCAATCATAACTGAGAAAATTAATTTTTACGATGTAAAATTTTGATAATGTCTATCACAAAACTTAATAAAGATAATAATGTCGCATAATATTTAGAATTTATTTTTCAATGTACTTTACAATTAAATTAAATGTTCAAAATAACCACCATTCACTTCTTGACAATAACCGAGGCGATTTTGGAATTCTCGTACATTTTATATGACCTCAGGGTTATTTTGTTAATTTCTTCCGTTAACCTAACTTTTAAATCAGCAATATTGTCTGGTCTATTAAAATATACTTTAGAAATAATCAGGTATTTTCGTATCTGTTCTGCCAAATATCAGGAAAAAATCTTTCAAGATACTAAAAAATTAGTCAAAAAGCCAAATAAACAATTGATATAAATATAGTAGTCTGCTGTCATTTAGGTATTTAAAGTTACTAAAAGACGTCAGTATAATATGTGTGCGCGTATTAAATTTAATTATGGCTCATTTGTCCCGAGACTCAAAGAATAGACATTTTAATTATGATTGGTTGTGGTAATAACACAAGAACTCAAAAGAATGTTTGTGAAATTTTTAATAATAAATACCCTGGTCAACACGTTTCGTAGTCTACAGTTAGCGAAATTGAAAAAAAGTTCCGTGAAACTGGACATGTAAAAAATATTGAAAATCCAGGTATATGTACTACTAGAAATTGAGGAAAATCCGCATAAGATCACTCGAGAACTTGCCGCCGACAATGATGTAAGTAAATCATCTATTTTGAGAGTTTTGCATAAAGAAAAATACCACCCTTACAAAGTTCAGTTGGTTCAGGAGTTAAATGAAGATGATCCTGATAGAAGGCAAGAATTCTGTGAATTGATGATGGACAGAATGAACGCAGATTTGTAGTTCATGAACAAAATAATTTTTTCTGATAAACGACGTTTCATTTAAACGGAACGGTTAACAAACAGAACTGTAGATATTGGAGCAGAGAAAATCCTCACTGGATGTGTGAGGCTTACACTCAATATCCTAAAAAAGTGAACGTTTGGGCTGGAATCATTAACAATAAAATTATTGGACCTCATTTTTTTGAGGGCACAGTTAATGGTGAGGTTTATCTAGATTTTTTTATTAACTTTTTAGTGCCTACATTACAAAGACTTTTTCCTGATAGTAATCATCCAAATGAGATAGATCGATCTATTCACTATCAACAAGACGGAGCTCCACCGCATTTTGCACGTACAGTTAGAAGTTATTTAAACGAGATTTTTCCCAATAGGTGGATTGGAAGACGTGGAACGATCGTATGGCTGGCTAGATTCCCCGATTTGACTCCTCTCGATTACTTGGGATTACTGGGATTTAAAATCTAAAGTATATTTTAATAGACCAGACAATATTGCTGATTTAAAAGTTAGGTTAACGGAAGAAATTAGCAAAATAACCCTGAGGTCATATAAAATGTACGAGAATTCCAAAATCGCCTCGGTTATTGTCAAGAAGTGAATGGTGGTTATTTTGAACATTTAATTTAATTGTAAAGTACATTGAAAAATAAATTCTAAATATTATGCGACATTATTATCTTTATTAAGTTTTGTGATAGAGACATTATCAAAATTTTACATCGTAAAAATTAATTTTCTCAGTTATGATTGCATCAAGTTTAAAAAAAACTTTATATTGCTGAACAGAGGTCTAAAATCCCTTTCCAACAAGGTGCCACACGACCCCCTTTCTTGTTTAAAATTTTCGAGGGGGTGCTTATAATTCAGAGGGGGTGCTGGAGGGGGATAATATTTTCATACTGAAAATTGTCAATTTAAGAATAAAAATCGACCTGTTTCCTTTTTTTTCATATAGTACATAATAACGCTAAAATTGAATTTATTCCATACATATGGACCGCATTGTATATACAATTTATTGATAGGTGTAAACAGTACAGAGATTGGCCTTTTAAGAAACGGAACAATTAAAATAATAGAATACATGCTCACATAAAATTAATATGTTTTGTTGTGATGATACCGACTGCATAATCTTTAAAATTCTATTGAAATAACTAATCTAATTAATATTAATTTTTTTTTAAATAATGAGATAAATTGTCAATTCATCAAAAACTATATTTATTGGCCATAAATAATAAATACAGTAAATGTCCATTGGATTAACAGTGATTGGCCAATGTTTTATCATTAATGTGAGTAATAAGAAAATAAAAATAAACGGTTTTAAAGATTAAAACAAACTTTTCCGCAGACAGTATCGTGCTAACAAACCGATATTTCTCCAAAAATGTGGTATATCTGGATTTATAGGACCCGTTGTACAGGCTATGGTGCGCTGAGAATCAGTATGGTTCATCTGTAAGACGCCCTGAATAGTATCCAATCATAAAATTGATCAGTTGTATATGCTACGGAGGCTGTATCGTGCTAACAAACTGAAATTTCTTCCAAAATAACCCAAAAATGTGGTATTTCGGGTACCATAGCGCCCGTTGTACTGGTTCTAGTGAGCTGAAAATCAACAGGGTTCATCTGTGATATGCCCTGAACAATACCCAATCATAAAATTGGTAACTTTATGCACTCCGGAGGCTGTAGAGGATGTATCGTGCTAACAATACAAATACATACACACAGGATTTTTTTTCTAAAAAGCCGTAGATAGGGTTGGCTGAAAAGTAAAAGTAACAAATGAATCGTTTATTAAAAATATCTACTTTTTTCAAGTATTTAACAAATCATACATTTACCCGTATACAATGTGGAAACCACCTATAAAATTGGTTGAGTCCTTATTTTATAAGATTATAAAAAACCCTGGGACACGTCAACTTCTAAATTCAAATATGCGTTTTTAAACATAAACTTAAATGTACACGATGATTTACGCAAGTCTAACATACAGTGGCGGCTTTAAGGGGGGGGCGCGGGGGGCGCGCGCCCCCCCCCCCCAACGGCTTTCAATTTTGTTCTACTCTACAAAATATTTGATTACCTTACAACATTACAATGGACTCAGCCATGAAAAAATAATATGCCTAATTATTTTTGAATCGAACACCCGGCCTAAATTATTTAATAGGTCTTATTGCTATTGCTCTTGGTCTGTTAATGCGGCGGCGAGTGCGAGCGGCTTCTTACTTTGAACTCCAAACTCCAGATTTCCAAGAGCGGCAGCGGCGTCTTTGCTTTGTCGGCTTCGCTGATGTTCCGCGCTTCGTTTTTATCCATTTCTGACTTCGACTTGGTTAGTTAGTTAGAAGACTTGAAGACTGATGCATCTGTGTATTTAGTGGTATTATAATAGTGTGTAATTCAATATGTCGAATAAGAGAGTTTCAAATAGTATTTTAAATTATTTTAAAAAATCAAGAACGGAGGAGAGAGTAGAAGATGAAAATACAGATGTTTTACCAACCGATGTTGCAGTTGCTTCTACTTCCACTCAAAACCAAAATACGGATTTGATGGAAACTGAACAATTGAAATACGATGTCGGCGCATTTTTAGCGAAAATGGATACCATCCCCGATATCACTAAATATAATTTATTGAAAAATCATTGGGTTCCTGAACCACAATATGAATTTCCTTTCTCAATTCATACCAAACGAGGTCGCGAAGAACGAAGACGTCCAACAAACGCGCATTTTAAAAAATTTGAAAGGCTAGTTTTTTCGGAAGAAAAGAAAGGCCTCTGTGAGTTGTTTCAGTTATGTTTGTTTTCTTTTGTTCCGTGTTTAGAAGCGTTTTGTCTCCTTTTAATATACCTATAGAAAACTTAACAAACGTATTTTCTTTTAATTGTATCTCGATGTTTCTCCTCGCGCCCTCCGAATGACCCATTTTATAAAGTTTTATCTTTATACCGTGTAATGCATCGCCGAGTGAAACATAGGAAATCCCATGTAAATTTTGAAGTGGCTAAATATTCGCTCCCCAGTACATTTTATAGAAAAATTTTATAATAACTTTTTGAAGAGGCCGATGTGAAAAACTCATATGCCGAGTTTGAATAAAGTCTAATAAGCAAATACCAAGTTATTCAATTAAATGTAATGGCAAAATTACGAAAATGTTCATAGCTCAGGTAATACAATAAACACCAGCAAATAATTTCTATGACGCTATTGCCAAAAACTGACGTATAAAGTATGTTTCACATTACTTTTTGTTTTGTCAATGTCAAAATTTAATTTGCTGGTGTTTACTGTATTACCTGAGCTATGAACATTTTCGTAATTTTGTCATTACATTTAATTGAATAACATAGTATTTGCTTATTTGACTTTATTCAAACTCGGCACATGAGTTTATCATATCGGCCTCTTCAAAAAGTTATAACATTTTTCAATAAAATGTACTAGGGAGTCAATATTTAGCCACTTCAAAATTTTCATGGGATTTCCTATGTTTCACTCGGCAATGCATCACCCGGTATGTAAAAAGTGACAACTTTTAAATTGCAAGCATTTTTAATATATTTTCAATTTTGAACTTTATAGGTGGGAGGGAGAGGCCGATGCGCCCCCCCCCCCCCAAGTTCAAATCCTAAAGCCGCCACTGCTAACATAGTACGTACTTTTTACTTTTAATGAAACACCCTATATATTTTTGAAAGCTCCTAAACATCCTGATTTCAACTAACTATATCATGTATGGTCTATTGTGAATAATACCGGGTCAAATGTTGAAATTAATAATTTATCACGCTTTAAATAATGTTATTTTTTTAAATTAGCTAAATACAGACATCGAATTTTCAAAGTATCCGTACATTAGGGAAAATTTCTAAAATAAATAATACCTGATACGCTTATGGATCTTGGTTTTGTTAAAAATGTTTGTCATGAATGGCTACATATACCAAAAAGTAAACAAAATCGGTAAATAATGTTGATTGATATCTATCAGTTATTAACGTGTTGACATCTGAAATAGTAAACTCCAAATTGAAACCTTATTTCTTACAGATGAAGTATTTAACTGAAACTCACCGAATTGCGGTTTTAATGATGATCGGCTACTTAACTGGGATAATTGCAGAAGTAAAGTTGAAGTGGCAAACTTATTTAATACGAGGTATCCTCAGTTGCCTAATATTTCACAAGGTACTGTGACTAAAATTCATGCACAATTCAGAGAACTAGGACAAGTCAAACCATTAAAAAGAAAACCGCACCTAGTGTAAGATGATGTGAAAGTGGATATTATCAATTATGTTAAATGTCGAACACACTTCAAGTCAAGTTCACGTCAATATGCCCGTCACAATAATGTGTCATACAACTGTCCTAAAATGTCTACATAAAGAAAAACTTTATCCATATAGATTAACTTTTGTGCAGGAGCTAAAAGAAGACGATCCAGATCGTAGATTTCTGCGAGCGAATAATGGAAAACTGAACAGAAATGAAATAACGGTTGGTATAATTATTTTTTCTGGTGAATCAAAATTCACAGACCTCAAAGAAAGGATAACTACAGAAATACGGAACGTTTCACCTCGAATTTTAATCAAAGTACGGGAGGAGTTTTAAAGGAGACTGTGTTATTGTCAAGTTGGAGAAAATTTTGAGCATTTATATTATCAATTACATCAGGTGTTCTATTTTAATTTCTTGAAGGAAAATGATAAATAATTTAAAAAATTTCACCCGGTATTATTCATAATACATACATGATATAGTTCGTTGAGAAGCTTCAAAAAGTATAAAAATATACAGGGTGTTTCATTAACAAGAAAGAGTATGGACTATGTGGGACTTGCGTGAATCAGGGTGTACATTTAAGTCTGTTTTTTAAAGTTGACGTGTTCCACCGTTTTTTTGAATTTTCTGAAATAAGGAGACAAACAATTGTATTCCATAAGTGGTTTCCACAATGTATATAATATTTAAACATAAATATGAGAATAATAATATCAAGGATTGGTATAAAATCCTAATTGAATTAGCTTTTTATCCGTTAGTGTGTTCTGGATAGGCAAAGATGGCAGACGTGGACGTTGAGGTTGTGTCGGCTAACGCGTTTGAGAAAGGCCATAATTTCGTCGTTTGCAGGATACATTAAAAGTAACTGGTGCACAGCCAATTGGCGCCAAGTTTAAATTGTTAGGCACCAAATTTCAATCGAATTTGTGTATTTAGCACATGATAATGTCTAATAACTTACAACTTTTTGGATATTATTAAAATTCAAGTAGTAATTCTATTTTAATGTAAGTATTTCTTAACAAATTAAAAAATTTTACGTATTTTAAACAAATATAAAAATTCAACAGTAAAATAATAAGTTCTAGTTTTTATATTAAACAATGTACTTATTTTATAAAAATAGTATGGGCCATTTTAATATGCCTTTGATAATTCTTTAATAAGGATTGCAATAAATAAAAATGCGACACAAAAATAATAAATAGTTTATTTAATTTAATTATAATTTAAAAAAAATAACAATAAAAGCCATTGCACAATTTTTCTGTCCAATTTATCAATGCCTTTTTCCTTAATAAAAAAATAGCTAATATATTAAATAATAGAAAGGATTAATCAAATTTCATTATTTCTTCTTTGGATAATATGTTTGCTTCTCAATTTTCCTTTTTTTGCAGTTTCTTACAGGTTTCTCTTCCATTTTACCTTTTACAGTCCATATTCCATTTACCAAAAAATTAAATTTGCTTTCATCCATGGTCCTACTAAAATTGCACCATTCTGCCAAGATAAATATAAATGAAAAATCCATGAAAACCTCAATTTAACTGCATTTTAAGTTTTACTGCTTCACTTCTTTCATTAAAATTATGTGGAGGTGCAGTATTATCATTTTTATTTGAAGTGTCCTGGATAAATTGGATAACATCATTCATTCTGGTAGTGCTTACTTGTAGACGGTTCATTAATGAATAATCCTTGGGTAGGCTCCTCGTCGCTGTTCGATGATGGACCTAAAACAGAATCGCTTCTTGCCTTCTCAAATAAAGCTTATGGCATGAATATATTTGCACAGTGCAGATTTGATGCTGTCCTCTGGACACTGGCATTTATACTGATGTATACATATTTTGCATTGGTTGCAAAATAATATTCTACAATCGGTATCACATAATTCAGTGTAAGATACAATATAAAACTTACCACTTTCTGAAACTGATTTTACCTTAAAATTTTCACATTCTGAAAACTCCACCATACTACTTATTTCTTCTGCTTTTTTATGAGCCTTCACGGTAATTTTATATTGGTAATTGTTTGCATTCGGTCTTTCCACATTTTTCATCTACAATATCCTCCCAACAAATCCACTAATTTTTCAACTCTAAAATAAAAAAAATATATGATCATTTAGGTATAATTAACATTTAAAAAATACTTTTTTAATGAAATGATTTCTAAATAATTCCACAATATAAAAATTCTAAAAAATTGACATCTTCACATATTTGTAATATCGAAACAATTGTCAATTTTTTATAATTTTATAATTTTTTTATTATATTGTGGGATTATTTAAAAACAGTTAGTTTCATTTAAAGGATACCTAATATTACATTGTCGACTTCAGTAATTTATTTAAACTTCCAATTGCCATATGGGTATTTATTCCTGCTTCAATTCGATAAAAATGGGCTCACATCATGATTCATTTTTGCTCTTTAAATAATACCTAAAAACAGCACAATATGTTACCTTTGTAAATACTGAAGAAAATCATTCTCCCCCTCTTTTTCTAAATATTTAAAATACTTTTCACTCTTTTCTTCAACTGTTTTAACATTCATTTCTTTTAATATAGTTCAAATTTCTGTCTTCATGTTCTTCTTAACTTCCAGTTTCTTTATTTTTCTAATTCATTATACGAACTAATTGACTCTTTTGTTTTGCATATTGGACAAAGGATATGTTTCGTTTCATCATTTAATTCCGGGTGAAATTTTTTGATATGATGATGGTTGTTTAGCCCCTTGGAAGTATATTTAACATGACATTGAAGCATGTTGTTACAATATAGGCAATATTCCTACATCACAGAGATCTTTATAACAATAAAACGTGGAAGAACCACGTGGAAATATCTGAATTCAGATATTTTATTGTTATAAAAATCTCTGTGATGCATCTTATTGTGAGACTTTCTGTACCTGACATGAACCACTGATGATAACGGAAGTCGAAAGCGCTTTGCAATTTTATAAATTATATACTCAATGCAACTTAATTTCTTCATTATACTAATTTAAAAGCGTATTTAGAAATTTTCAATTTCAAATTATTTTTGAACTATCGGATCTGCGATTTACCTCTCCGACTGATATAGATAACCAAGTTGTTTGTTTATTCCTCTCATTGGCAACTTCAGGAACGGCGTCATTGAGAACTGCGAGAACAATATACATATACAACCAATACAACATGAAATCTCCCCACCATACGATTTAAAAAAAGTTTGAATATTTTGTAGAGAGTTCAATTGAATAACTTAAAGAGAGATGAAACCCTTAGGCACCAGCATGGTTTGCAAGATATGCACTTAGGCGTTGTTTATCAGTCGAAATTCTGACTTCTGACATTTTTATAGTACTTCACTGAAGCACGCTTACAACATTTTTCCTGCTAGCATACGAAAACTACTCAATCGACCGATGAACAGACACTTTCTGACCGGGTGTAAGGCTTAACTAATTAGGGGAAAAAGGGGTTTTGTTTTTGTTGGTGGTGCATAGGAGAGCATTTGAAGTGGCTTCCGATGATTCTGATAAAATTTTAAATAGGGTTTTTTATACTTTAAGGATTTCAAAAAATTTGTCAATTCGAGAAAAAAATTATTTCGGGTGGAAAATTGAGAAAAAATTATAAACATGGGATTTTCCGTAAAACTATAGATCAGATTTTGCTCGTTTACGAACTTATCCTCAGTTTCCACGTTCTGAACCTACATATAAAATTTCATTAAAAAATTCGGCTGCGTTTTGGAGTTATCGTATTGACAGACCGACAATTTTTTAAAATAGAGTTTTTGGAATCCGAAATATATTAAATGTGTAGATCCACTCGAAACGTCAAAATCTCTCCATTACAATACAGCTTGCAAACGTAGGAAGACCCCTGAGATTTTGATGCGCCATAAACAAGCCCACTACCTCGTAAATGCAGAGAGCTAATTTTTAAATTGTATTCGTGCACTTCGTATCGTTGGTATAGTCTCAGACAAAAGTTGAAAATATTTTAGTTTGTATATTATTCAAGAGCGATTTTGCCAAACAAAATGCCGCTTAAAAGTGAGGTGAAAAATAAAGCTTTAACAGGTCAAAGTAGTGAAATTATAAACAATGTATTAAAGTTTTTTAAGCAAGAAGCAGAAGCTGGAACTCCCATAATAAACATCCCTAAGGTATGCTCAATTTTTTAATACAGTTCTAAACCTTTTATTAATCTTAAGGTTTCACTTCTTAATATTTTAAACAATTGAAGCATTTGGTGCAAAAAGGTAGTAACTCAAAATTTATAGTGAAAAATGTATCTAACTTTTAACTATTGGATTGGGTTAGGTTGTTTGACTTATTTTGAACACAATATTTTTATAATGAATTCCAACCTGTAACAACTTCAAAATAACACCATTTCTTTATTCTTCTTGAAATACAAATTTTAAATGTTTTTAAGGTCCAAGAACGTATTGCTTGCAGGCACTGGTGAAGTCTTAAAGCTATTAAGCGAATTAAAATTGAAGGCAACAAGGTTAATAGTGTTGAAATAACGATGTTTTCAACACCCCAATAAAAAAGGGTCTCGAGAAAATTGCCAGTTGCGCTTGATGAACATGATCGTGCTTTTTTACGCAGAACCATCGTAAATTTTCATGTTACAGAAAAGTGTGTACCAACTTTAAAGTCAATCCATAAAAAATATTGCGAAGTAATGGACTATCAGGGACGTAAGGACACATTAAGGAAAGATATCCATAAGACGTAAAATGAACAATGTAGTTGTTATTGATAACGCGTCCTATCACAACAAATCAAAAGATACATTACCGACCTCTGCAATAAGAAAAAGAAAAGAAACATTCCATTTGAGGAAAAAAAGGACACACCAGAATTATACGCCCTCATAAAAGTATATAAACCTAGGTACAAGACTTGACTTGAAATTGATGATCTTTTTACCTCTAAGGGTCACAGCGTATTAAGATTGCCCCCTTACCATCCCGATTTGAATCCAATTGAATTGGTATGGGCAGCAATGAAAGAATATGTTGCTAAAAAAAATATTACGTTTTCTTTCCAAAATGTCATAACTTACTGGAGTAATTTGGTGTATTAATCCACTTTCGAGCTACGCTCTAACAGCGTGCGTAGCGACGCCCTGAACAAACGCGCTGTTGTCAAAGACGGTGGACTGTAGTGAAGTTCTTTTATCCTGATCAAAGCCAATGAAAAATAGGGTGAAATAATACTCTATTTGTGAAGGAGTATCTATTACTACTGCAATAGTGGGTTGTAAGGCCACAGCCTGCAATCCCTACCGTCTACTTGTCTTTATAAAATTCAAATTATTACAAAACACTTCTTTAAAAACACAATAAAATACGACTATATGTATACAGAATCTCCAGCTTTCTAGCTAAACCAAAACCGGTCCTGCTTTTTGCACTTGTATGAATATCACTTTTACAGAAATTAACTTCGAATGAGAAATTTCTCGTAATGAGAATTGGAAAATTCAATGTCACACTGACACACTTGATACTCTTTCTAATCGGACATACCGACGACAGTTGTCGCTAACTGTCACGATCCATTGAATGACGGCGTGAAAATGAAAAATGAATATGTTTATTATTTTTCTTTTCAGGAATATGAATTCCGAACACTTACTGTGATGAATTTTATAAGTAATTCACTGGTGAAGAGTGGAAAAAGCGGTGTGATCGCGCGAAACGTTTTGAGAAAAAATTTATGGAAAGCCAAACAATGATTGACATTATTATTGAAGAGCTGATTATAAATTTAAATAGTGATTCTGATACAAATTCAGACAGCGATAGCAGCGAAAATGATGAATATTCTGATTTATCGGGTTTCTGACGAAAATGAACCATCTACAAGTGAAGGAAGAACTTATACAAATTTGTCTAAAATGAGGTTTCATTAAATTTGTAAAGTTTGGTTTTATCACCTGTGGGTTCTGTTAGTAAAACAAACTTTTTAATATTTTAAAATTAGCAAGCAATTAATAATTATTGTAAACAATGTTAATTATGTTTTATTTTAATTCCATTCAATTACTGTTTTTTGTCTAATAATACTTCTCGATTTTTTGAATTTTTTCCATTTACCCTCAAATTTTTCGACATTTTCTCCACTTTCAATAATATAATTTGAGAAAAAATGGCCTATTTTGATTTCGATATTTTTTAATCAATTTAGTTTTTTTTTTAATTTGTAGGGAATTACACTTTAATTTATTTGTATGCAAAAATATTCAAATTTTTGTTTTTTCTAAGTGTAAAACTTTATATATCCTCACGAAAAAAGAATGTTCAAATAAAACTTTTTGTTTATAAAACGCCTAATTTGTTTAATAGAAATGAAAATAACTCTACTTTTCACCAAATGCTCAAAAGAGAATTAAAATGAAATGTCAGATAAAATGAGAATATTGAAATCAGTTATTTTTTTGTTTTAGTTTTGGTTCTGTGCCCTACTGATACTTTTTTGTCGATTTTATATTACAGAGCAATAGTTTACCTTACAATTATATAAAAAAAATCATGAACATATTTTAAAAATTATGAAATTGGGATTAAAATTTAGAATAGCAACGAAATCTGCCTGATTACCTAAGCAACAGTTCCTAGCTTGTTTCACCTACTGTACTTTCACAAAATAGTGAGTTATTGTTATCTTTTACAAAGCTGAGTTTTCTTTTTATCTTCTATGCATTCATGGGGTCCACCATCGTTTGGCAAGCAGTACTTCCCTTATATACATATATTATACATAAGGTGAATTAAAATGAATGCAAATACGTTGAGCACATTAATTGCAGTTTCTTAATCTACAACAACTACTATGTTTTGAAAATTTTACTTTACTAGATATTGATTATCTGTCTAATTTACAGAATGACTCAAACAAAGATGGTTTTGGTAGTTTTGTTAAACCTATGGTGCGTGGCAGCTAAATTGAAAGATGACTGGAATAATGAGAAAGGGTAAGTATCAATATTCTATATACCGGATTTAAAAATAATGATTAACAGGTTCTATTACTTAAAACTTCCATTCCAAGTTGATTGAGATATTCTGCGAGCTCACAAATAATCCGTAGTAATAACCCAAGGACATTGATAATTGTTCGAAAAACATTTATAACAGGTTTCTATAGCTTGTTGTCGATAATTACGAATCATGAGGAAGCTGTTAAAAAAATTTTGAGCATTTATCAATGTTCGAGGGTTATTCGGATAGAAATTTTTTTGCTAATTTTAGAAAGAAATATAGGGCAAAAACAATTTATTTAATGGTGCGATTAACAAACGAACAATTAGAAAAGTTAAATGAAGATCCAGACGTGCTAGTTTCTCTGATGAAGATTTCTTTCCACTACGCATGTTGGTAATCATTTGATTATGATAATCTTCACCAATATTCAAGTAGGGTTTTATTGAGTCGGCACTGTTATGACCCGCGATTTTTATGAGCTCTTGATCTTGTACACCCGTTTTGGCCAATCGACTGACCGCGGTCGATGTATTGGAGTAATTAATATTTTTTTTCCTTGGCATTCAAACCAGTTTGTAAAATGTCCGCTAGGGGGCGTAACAATAATTAAAATTACAAAAACTAAGTTTTATCTAAAATTTGCCTAATTGAGGTATATTGAAAATGCAGGCAAACAAATCTTACTCCTCCAATCCAAAAGTGGTGGGGGTAAGACAAACATTGGTTTCAAAAATATGCAATATCTCGGAAACGCCTTATTGCAAAAAATCGTCTTACATTTTACAAACTTGAAAATAATTTCCAGAAATTTCTCTTGGCCCCCACTTTCATAAAAATTATTTTTACAGAAAGGTCATACGCGGTTTTCGAGATATAGCCGCTTACCCCGCCTGAAGAACCAAAAAAAAATAAAACGTATAGGAATGTTTGTCATCAGCATCAACTACTAAGCTTATTTAGTAACGTGTGTTCTGTGTAGGCTTTGTAATTGTTTTCCCGGTGCTACTGCCATAGGTGGAAATCGAACCCGGTACCTCTCGATCTCAAGTCCTCTATTCACATAAAATTAGGAATAATTCCACTTTTCCAGTGTCTTCCCAAATGATCGTATATTATTCAATAAAATCAATACAGACATTTTGACGGAATTTGATTCAAACAAAAATTTGGTATTATTGTAGGAGTATAATCGATTCACCAGCACTCGGGCAAGTTATTGAATGTCCATAAAAAAGTTGAGCTCTGTATTAGAATAAAAAAACATTGGGGTGTGATTGACAACTCAATTGGTGACAACAAATCTGTTACTGCCAATTTAGACATCCAAGGTTACAATAATTCCCATAGAGCCAAAAATTGGCATGAATGTTTAGAATACTATTATAAAGTAATTGTGAAAAGTCCCCATCGATCTCCTTGTGCAAAATTATTTATTCATGTTAAAAGTTCGCGAAAATTGGTTTTTTTGCATTTTTCTCCTAAACTATACATTTTACAGCAAAATAGCTCAGACAAAAATTGTAGATCATTCAATTCTCTACAGAAAACGTCACCACACTTTTTCGTAAGAATCGCCATTTTCGTGATATAGCGATTCAAATAGAAAAAAAAATCCTTCGTAATACGCATATTAATGTACTTTTATATACATTATTCATCCGTTACATACGTTAAAATATGAGTCCGTGTGACTTATACATAGAAATTATATAATCCTCAGAGAATAAATGAATGTAGAAAACTCTGTCACTAATTTTATTTGGCCCTACGGCCGTCTATTCAATTACCGAATTTAATAAAAATATTAATTAAAGCCGCAGAACAACAACATGGAGCTACATCATCTTCATCTTCTTATGTTATTTTTGATGAATGTATGAGAGTTCCCACAAGCAAACAGAAATTTCTTGCAAATACCCACAACAAGTCTCGATTCATTTCAATGTTAAAAGAAAAATTTACCACTGAAAATATTCTTGTAAAACAAGCTGAAAATTATGCTGATGTTCTAATCATTGAAGCGGCAATAGAACAATTTAACTCAACTATTATTGTTGGCGAGGATGTTGATTATTACTTACTGTTCGAACTCCAACCGAAAAATTTATCTATTTTTTGAAACCTGGAAAGACTCGGCAGCAATCAGCAGTATATTCATTCCAAAATGTATGTGCTTTACCAAAGTGCCAAAATCACATACTTTTTCTACACGCAATAACTGACTGCGATACGTCATCATTTTTCAGGAGGGGTAAAACAACGGTTTCTAAATTGTTCGAGAAACAAAATGTAATTAATTGTGCTGAATTATTTAAAGATAGTAACGCCACCGTTATATGTACGGTGGTAACGCTACTCCAGAAACTATCATCACCAAAGGAAGTCGCTTTCTTCTTTTTATGCACGGAGCTCCAAAAAAAGTTACCTGCTTGGATAAACTCGATACTTATTTTTTGGAAAAAAAATAGGTACAATTAGATTGTCTTTCCCTTAGAGTAATAATAAACACAGAGAGGTCTATTCATTCAAAAACACGTTTATTTTTGCGGCCAACAATTCTAAACGCCAGTAGTGAAATCATGAATGAATTACAAAAGGTGGGGATGTTATTGTAGATACAGCCTTGGTAATTTTGACCGTTTATCTGACAAACTTGGCACAGAGGAACCATGATAATCTAAAAACATTTTATTAATTAACTTAAAAGTTTATTTTGTCACTAAATGTCTTGAAAACACATCAAAACGAAAGAACTAAATGTTCACTTTCTAGTCGTAATGGCGCCCGTATAAACAAACCACGTTTGACATTATTTACTACAATACTACGGCGTATTTGAAATGATCGTCGATCACATTCTGACGATATTTGCATCTCTCTTTATATGGTAATTAAACAAGGACAAAACTACTAAACAGATTACTATTGACACATTAAACATGTACTGAAATTTTGAGCAACGTTGCCACTTTTAGTTATAACCATAAAGGTATCTAAGGTTTTAACAAATAGTTGTTTAAAATTTATAGAATATGCCTTTATTAAATAAAATTCAAGTATCATTAATTAATTTTTACAGTAGCAACTCAAATGCATAAATTAGTATGACTTTTTTTTATTTCTATAACTTTTTAACACATTTTCAATTAAATTCTAATTTCATTTTTCCTGCAACAAAAGAGACTTTGTAAATATGGCAAAGCAGTGAGTAGGAGATGCGTCGCTTTGGACCACCCCACCACCTTCCCTCTGACGTCATGACCACGCCCTCTGACGTCACATGGCCACGCCCCGCATCCTCTCTGATTGGTCCGCCATTTTTTAGGCCACGCTCCACCTCCTCTCTGATTGGTCCGCCATTTTTTAGGCCACGCCCTCACCTCCTCTCTGATTGGTCCGCCATTTTTAGTCCACGCCCCCACCTCCTCTCTGATTGGTCCACCATGTCCTCCTCTGATTTCTCCGCCATCTTTAGGAAATCCTCTGATTGGTCCGCTACTTGTAGGCCCTCCTCTGGTTGATGAGCGTCATCGTGTCTGATTGGCCAACCTACATTATCCACCAGGTGTCGGTAATACAGTTACCCTACCCTGTCTTGCCATCTATCGTCAATACTGTCAACCTACATTGTCCACCAGGTGTCGGTAATACAGTTTACGTACATTGCCATCTGTCGTCGTCAACCTACATGGTCCACCATGAGTCGTTAATACAGTTAACCTTGTGTCATCTATCTTCTGTGTGACGTATCGTCTGTGTCGTCTGTCATGTGTGTTTTCTGTCGTATGGTCTGCCATGTGTCGTCTGTCACATGGGCACTGTGTCTTTTGTCGTATGACGTGTGTCTTGTATTCAGTGTCATGTCTGTCATTCTGTTGTCAGTCTACGCCATCTGTCGTCGTCGTCAACCTACATTATCAAATATGTGCCGTCAGGTAACGTCTTCGTCAATAAAACAACAACAACAATCTTATTATAATCTTTTTCAAAAAAATAAAACACATTGTTATAAATAAACATTTTAAATCCATAAAGATTCCTTTTCGTTTTTTCCATCTGTCTTTTTGTTGTTTTATAAAGGCAAAACACACTTCATCACTTTTTCAATCATCATCATCATAAAGTCTATGCAGAATTTAGTAACCAAGAATATTTCAAAAAACTGTTTGTATCTTTCACCTAAAACAAATGTCTTAAAAAAAAACACATTTTTACTTACTTTTCGAAAGCATCCATAATTCCTATCAATTCTTTTTTTCCATATGTCATTCTTAATAGACACACACATGTTTCTCGAAAATACTTTTTTTTTTCATTACTAATATCTCAAAAATATAACACATTGTTATAAATAAACGTTTTAAATCCATCTGAATAATAAAAACCTGTCGCAAGTGAGCTTAGAATGTGACTCGATGTTTGGGGCAAGAAAAAATTAAAACAAACACATGTATTTTATTTATAAATCTGAGGTCTTCCCCCAACCTCTGCTTCAGCTCAATAACATCTATTCCGAGTATATTATCAAGTTCAAGTGTGGCTTGGTAATAAACTGAATCCAGAAGAGTGGGGTTGGAAGTTAGTTGACAATACATTGCCACCAATACATACGTTACTCCCACCAGGCTTAGGGACACTGCAGACTGTGCCATCTATAGAGCCTGTCGAGTAACTAAAATAGGTAGATAATTCCAAAATATTAACGAAAACTGTAACGTCGTTAGTAATCAAATTTTATTGATTTTTATTACTGCGTATGCGCGATGTCATATTGCTCGTCCCCACAGGTTATCTGTTAAACTGTTGTCGTTTCTTAGTTCATGTGTTGAGGTTATTATGAGGTTTCGGTATTTTGGTGTAAGTGGTGTACTCGGTAAGTTTGATTAAAAAAAATTAAGTATCTTTTCTTTCTCAATTAACAACAATTTTCTTTATTTTTATAAAATACAGAATTTTTACTAATTTAATCGACAACTTTAGAGATCATGGTTGTTTTTTACATTAGCTAAACTGAAAATTGTTGCATTACTAGAGTAAATATTTCTTTTTACAGTTTTGTTCCTCCAACCCAGGAAGATAAAATTAATATGGCTGCAAAGCAGTGGTAATAAATCATTAAATTTGTCGACGAGGAAACGATGGAGGATATGTTACCTACATTTTCAAAAACAGTGTTTCTTTAGATTTGAGAAAGACTAAGACAGTTTGATTTGCATTCCCATATGAGAGGAAATTAACAAAAATTGATGGTAAGTTTTATTTTATTCAATATAGCATGCTATAATTTTGGACATTTTAAAATATAAATTGAGTGAATGGAAAGACTAGTACTGAGTGTGTAATTTTATGAAAATTCCAGCTAAGCGCTTTCAGCCATTAGGTCATTCTCAAAGCTGTCGTCAAGAAAAAAACATACAACAGGTGTCAAAAAACATCAAACCCTGTAACTGCTACATACACTGAAATAAAATGTTTGATGTTATATCATTATTTAAGTAAAATTTGTTAAAATTACCCTATAAAGATGGTGTAAAATTGTAATTCACATAACTAAACGACTAATTTGAAATTATCAACTAAATGATATGTGTGTACACCCTCTTTATAGGGTAATTTTAACAAATTTTACTTAAATAATGATGTAACATCAAACATTTTATTTCATTGTATGTAGCAGTTACAAGGTTTGATGTTTTTTGACACCTGTTGTATGTTTTTCTCTTGACGACAGCTTTTAGAATGGCCTAATGGCTGAAAGCGCTTGGCTGGAATTTTAATAAAATGACACACTCAGTACTCGTCTTTTCATTCACTCAATTTATATCTAGTGTGTAGACCATACTCAGACAATTCCATTTTAAAATGTACCCATTGAAAAAATAATAATCTGGGTTTTTATTTCATGTTATAGCTATTCCCTCCACCAGCTATGGGATGCCCCTTGCCGATTTTCATATATAGCCCATGGTATGACAATTTATGGGAAATGAAAGTGAGTATTAACTTTTGTTGAGGCATTACGTCTAAGTATTTGGTCTAGCGGAAAGCAAAAATCCAAAATATCCAATAAAGACTAAAAATAAAAAAACAATAAATCAAAAATTAGTTAAAAACCAAAAAAAAACAAGAATTCCTAAAAAAATCGAGAACTCCAAAAAAAAAGAATTCAAAAAAACCAAAAATATAATAATAATATTTTTTTTGGCTTAGTACAAACACATGTGTAAACTTATTATTTCAAGAGTAAGCGCATTTTGTTTTCTTTTGTTGATATAAATTTTCAAACATATTTGTGTGTTTATTTATTTATTGTTGTTATTTTGTGTGTTTACTTGTAGAAGCTCAACCAGAAACTAAAAAGGACTTCCCCGAGACGGTGGATTTTTAAGAGCCCTTAAGTAACATTTTAACAATCATAGACTGCCAGGAGCTGCAGAGGAACTTAAACTGCCTTATGCGATGGTTTCATAAGAACGGCATGCTTTTAAATGTAGAAATATACAAATATGCAATATACTAAGTTTAAGCTTGTATATAAACCTATTTAATATTTCCAGTAAAGAAATAAAGATGTGTTTTAAGTTGAAATGAAATGGTAGATATATTATTTTAAATTTTGTACAGTCACAAGTG
Source organism: Galeruca laticollis (assembly GCA_963921935.1). Taxonomy (NCBI): domain Eukaryota; kingdom Metazoa; phylum Arthropoda; class Insecta; order Coleoptera; family Chrysomelidae; genus Galeruca; species Galeruca laticollis. The sequence goes on along the minus strand of OY998180.1, from coordinate 157,772,151 downwards.
CTGTTTAGCACTCTTATATGTAATTACTTGGCACCTTGTATTTACAGAGCTGGGCAGTAGTTAACAACTTTTCCTTTAAAAGTATTTTAATTACTTTTGTTCTAACATTCACCGTAATTATACTCAAATGTTTTCTTTCACAGAAAGTTGCCAAAAATAGTAGTTAACTACTCATTGCTAACACTTTTTTTGATTAAGTAAGTAGCAGTTATACTCCAGTAGTTTGTCCAGCTCTGTGTGTTTATAGGAGTATAATAATAAATAAATTAATTAATATAAACTTATCATAAATAATTTTCTACTTTTATCTTGATTTAACATCATTTAAAAATCTAATGATACTCCAATCAAGAATGTATGTTACTCAAATTATTTTTTAATTGCATTGTTTTTACATTATAGTTTATTTATTGTCACTCTGATTGTTAAGAAAAGTACTTTGTGAAAGAAATTATTTTTGTGTATTTTTATACCAAAATAAATAAACTGTTTATATGATTATTGTTTTATTTTTCCCAATTTAACCATTTATGGTCCATCATTTGATATTTCATTAACATCTAATCATTATTGAGTTAAATTGAATGAAATGTCAAATGAGGGCTCTATCCCCTCTATCTATTACGCCACTGAGCGTAGCTGTACTTCTCTCTGCATTTTTTAACCAAATCATATAAATCTGACGATTTATAATTCCACAAACATGGGTATATTTTATATGTCTTGAGGAAGTCCTTTCAAAATTTCCAATTTTCGGCCATATCGTTGCAAAAACTACACGCCAAATTTAACACTGGATTTACTAATTGCGATACGTATGATACTAGCACACTCACGTCGATACTCGAGACAAGTCTCTGTCGCCCGGTCGTCTTTTCACGGTTCTTCAATAATGCGACAAACAACGAGACAAGCTGATACTGAGACTGCGCTACTGATACTTCCACATACACGTCGAGACCTGTCTCTGTCTCTCGATACTTGCGACCTGTATCAATAATCGATACCGATCTAATCCTGAATTGGGTCCCTTTAATACAATAAGGCATATTTTTTTTATTCACCGGTAGATCCACCAACTACGTTTTTATTCATTGGTGGATTTCAGATTAAAGAAATGACGCGTTCATTTATTACTGTTGCATCAACCAAAATTGCAAACTATCCCACCGCTGTTTCGAGGTGGTGGATAAATTTGGTGGTTTAGAAAATGACAGCTTAACCTCAAAAAAACATGCATATTATTTCATCCTCCGAAGTTATCAGATGAACTGATACTCCGGGATCTGGAGGCTAAAATAACTACAACACTTTTCAAGTATTTTCATTCGTTTCGTTAATGTTTGCTAATTACAACAGTCAATTTAAAAATTGATTGTCAGTTGTCAGATATAATGATGTAAATAACAACAACTGCGTTTTTTATGTGCCATTGGTGACTCCAACATGTCGGTCCAGCGGAGACTGACGTCAATCAACCAGTGGTGAATATATGATGTAAAAAAAACGTGCCTATATTTTGCAATAGACTGCCTAAGCTGTATCGTGACAGGAGCGGAAGGAGCTTATGAACCTTTCTACACAAATCGATAACACGTGCAGTTTTTTCATTCCCAGGTTTTTGTTCAATTTGTTACAAATGAGGGCAAGAATTAGTGAATAAGAGAGTAAGTGTGTAGTTTAAAGGATTTATTCATAAAAATTGCAAAGGTAAGGAAGGCTTTTTTAAAGAGATATTGAGGTTATATATTATGGTCATGTGTTATTATCATATTTTTGTTATTATTTTCATTATAAAAATGGCCTCAAAATATGTTCTGAAGCTCTAGCACTAATAAATTCCTTGAAAAATAAGACTATTAAAAGGGGTGAAAATGCGTTGGAATCAAACCATGTGAAAAAAATTAAATTTGATGCTGATTCGACGATCATTAGGGGCCAAATTCATGCTAATTTGAAAGATAAATCATACAATGTTAAGGTAAGTCATCAATGTTTTTTGTAGTCTACATCTTTTAAAACTAACATGTTATTACAGATAACCTTAAACAGATCAAGTGATATTTGGAATGCAACGTGTGCTTGACTGATAAAATGTCACCATATTGCCACTTTAGCTTTAATCGGACATTACAATATATCTGTTACTGATACTGAATGCATCAAATTGCATTTTTTCACGTGGTTTGATTCCAACGCATTTTCACCCCTTTTAATGATATTATTATTTTCAAGGAATTCGTTATTGTTAGATAGCTTCAGAACATGCTTTGAAACCACTTTTATAATGAAATTTGTTACAAATATGAAAATAATAAGAAAAATATAACAATAACACATGATCCTATGACCTTAATATCTCTTTAAATCACTTGTAAAAAGCCTTACGTTTGCAATGAATAAATCCTTTAAACTACACGCCCACTCTCTAATTCACTAATTCGATCACACTTATTTGTATCAAATTGAAGAAAAAACTGAAAATGAAAAAACTCTTATGGCAATCTTTTGCATTCGTCGATATGTGTAGAAAGGTTCATAGGTCCGCCCGCCCCTGTGACACCACACTTAAGTAGTCTATTGCAAAAAAGGGTGCAATACTAAATGCGACTGTTTTGTTCGTTAGCATGTACCAATTGTCAAGGCCAATCGTGCTCATATATTGAATCAACATTAGATGAAGCTTGTTATTATATAAGTGATAGCACATATGATCAATCACCTATAGAACAACATATTTGTATTCAGCAGAGAGAAGAAGGTGAAGAAAACGAAGACAGTCCACTAGAAGCTCTATCAGTGGCGTAACTAGGATGAAGCTCTGGGGGGGGGGGGGATGAACTACCGGGAGATCTGGGTATCGGAAATTTTTTCAAATTTTGAACACCTAAAACTGCATTTTAGCTTTGCGTTTCTTATAAAATTGTAGACTTCCTAGCTTTTAGTACATTTGAATGAAGTATAGGTTTGCTGTGATTATGTATTAGAATAATATTCTCTAACTATTTTTTAATTGATAGATTACAAAATTTACACTGCTTTCATAATTTACAATGGTATTATTGTTTATTATAAAATGATACTTAATAGAACTGGGTTACAATAGATCTGGAAAAGGCATACTGAGCAAACCACGTTAAAAAAAAGCAACGAGCACACTACCTCATAGGTGGTGAGGAAATTTGTGCGAATTACAAAGGATTTTTTTTCAATTCTATCAATTGCCATATCATGAAAATGGCGATTATTACGAAAAAAAAATGTAAAGACATTTGTTGTAGAGAATTGAATAATCTACAACTTTCATCTGAACTATTTTTGCTGTAAGTCATAGTTTAGGAGAAAAATCGAAAATCCACATTTTCGCGAACTATTAGCATGAATCAAATTTTTTGCACAAAGAGGCCAATGAGGACTTTTCACAATTTATTACATTACAATAGTATTCTAAACATCCATGCCAATTTTTGTGAATTATTGTAACCTTACCAATCATTTTTTAGCTAAATTGACTGGATAAGTTTGTTTCTTAAAATTTAATAAATGGGTAAAAATTTCGATTGCAGAAAACCGAGTATAAATTGGGACTATTGGAATACCTTAATACCTAAATTAAACAATGTTTTTGAAGACACTGAAATCACTGCTAGAGTATTATTTTATTTACAAGAAGAACAGGAACAACAAGATAATGATAATTATGGACCAGCGTTAAAAATTTTAATACAAGTCATAAACAATGAAGAATTATTTACAGATTATGCTAGAAATTTGGCAGAGGATACAAAAAAAGCCAAGAGCGATGAGAGATTTAAAAATTATTTGAGTAAGTACCTCTTCATTACTTTGTTGTATTTACAAAATATTTTTAAAAATAGATATAAGGTACGTATGACATACGTTCTAAAACGAAAAATTGGTTTTTAAATTCGAAATTATCCTTCCTTAAAGTTGTCTAAAAATCACCTTTGGATTATAATGTATCTAGGTATATTGTGGTATCTCGGCTTTGACATATTTGACATCAATTTCGGATCTTTTTTTGGTAACAATCAACGTTGTACTAACGAACCATCAACTACTCAACTCTTTATAGTCCAGAAATGTAATTGGAACTACACTCTTAGTGACTCAATGCCCAAGTTTTGTTGCAGCAATTCGATTTATTAGGCAACAAATATAAGTTCTTCGTAGTCAATTGCTTCTAGTCCCAGCATTATATTTTTTTTATTTTCACCTTCCTGTTCATTTTGAGATATTTCTAATGAACAGTCTTGGGTATATAATCTTCTTCAATTTAATGTATGTTTCCTTTAATAAATAATTTGAAAAAATTAATGATGATACCCAGTTTTAATTTCAAATATTTAAGAACTATTTGAATGAGGAATAAAATTTACTGTTTCGACCTTCACTGTGTGGAATCTACGCATGTTACTTTTTTAAATGCAACTAACTGTCTAAATAATTTTACAATATGATGAACAAATTATAAAAATTCTAAAAAAATTGATCGATATTACTGACGATGATATTTAGTATAGTCGTAGGTCGAAATTCTGTACAGTGACTCATCGCTCTTACTGTCCATAAAATTAGTTGCAGAAGCGAACTTCATGAGCGCATCATTTTTGAAGGGTTCTTAATAGTCTTATATAAAAAATAAATAGAAAATGTTCTTGTACGTTCGTCTATTTGAAATCTATAACCAATATATTGAATTGATATTTGCATAGATGTTTGTTACAAGTATAAGAAAAAAACTAAAATATATGGATTTTGTTGTTATTTGTGTAATCAATTACCTATCGCTAGAATATATCTGGCAACACCGCTTATAATACATTGCTTGCTAGGGGGTGGTGAGTCACTGTACAGAATTTCGACTATAATATTTAAACAATTGTCAATTTTTTAGAATTTTTATAATTTTTTCATTATATTGTGGAATTATTTAGAAGCAGTTATTTTCATTTAAAAAAGTAACATGAACAGGAATATTTGATGAGGTACTGATTTCTTTGTAGGTTTAGTATATTCCAAAATGTTAGACGCTACGAAAGGAAATAATAACGAAGAAAGTAATATTGGCTACGATAATAAACAGAAAGTTGCTGGTCTCCATGGTATGATACATGCATTGACAATGATGTCTGGTAAAAATCAATTGAAAATGTTAAAAATGATAAAAAATTTGGTTCCAAGCACATTGTATACCGTTACTAATGATTTAGTAAAATCTATACACCCAGCTGGTGGTAATCATCTCATTTCGGCACATTTGGTCACGGCACAACTGAGTTACGAAGCTTTAATGAATATTGTACGTTGGTTAGTGAACTTTTATATTTCAGTAAAATACAGTTGGTCCGTTGGTTCTTTACCCACGCGTAATTAATATTTGATAACATAATCGACATAATTATTAAGTGGCGTCACTCTCTATTAATATTGGACAAAGAATAAAATAATCTAACATACAATTTTTCGAATAATTTTCGTACGAATATTATTGATGGCGCATGGGTAAAGAACCAACGGACTAACTAAATATTTTGCATTCACATAATAGGTATTTCAGGAAAAATACATTTTACTCATTAAAAATTAATGCAGCACTTGAATGATTCTAAGGAAATTGTTTAGTTGCTAAAAATGTTTAATATAGATGAAAAAGAGATGATGAAATATTATTACTAAGCATTTATTTATCGGAAAGTTTTGAAATACTAAAAATAACAATTATTACTGAAAGTAACAAAACGATATTTTTGAAATTGTCCCAATCACTGAAAGTTAATAAGAAGGGTAATATCGCCTAACTGATATTTTTTAGAGCTTGGAGTTAGAAACTTCAATATTGATCCTAAATAATGACCTCCATTTAAATGTTTCTTAGTTAGTAATCCGCATTCATTCAACCTCTTTGTTGAATAGGGTCTAACCGCGCGCCATTATAAAAATATCTCTCAAAAATGACTTTCGAGGGATTTAACAGTCGTTCGATATATTCTGGAGATTTTGAGCTTACTCAAGCTATATCTACATAATATAGACCCCCATTATATTATATCGTTTTAGGGTTCTCTGTAAAATTCTAGATGTATTTCACTAATACCTATTTGCACATTTCTATGCAGTTTTTGATATGGCTATGGATATCAACTTTAGATATTTAACCTCCTACGCCTTTGAAATACGGCGAAGACCATGGGGTTTTACAGTGCAAAAATGATTACTCTCTTATATTAGGAAACAGACTTCTGAAAAACAAAAAACCTAAACTGTCTAAACTGCATCGTGCTTTCTTCTTACAAGCATACATTTTTGCACTGCTGCAGTTCAACAATTTTTTACAAATTTACCCTTATTCCAAAACTCCTTGCTTTTATTCGTCAATTTTGTCCGTTTACCTTTAGTTTTTTGCACAATATCTGTTTAAATCAATGTATTTTAGTGGATGGAATGCATTTTAAGCATTGAGTGCCAGATCAGGAGTATGCGTAATTAAATCTTAGTTCCTACAATTTCTAGTTTTTAGGCTTATTTCAGAATATATGGTCTATTTCAAAGAATCATGTTTCATTTAAAACAGTAAAATAAGAATCCACGTGACGATTTTTGATTTCTAAAGTTTACCTTACCTATGCCCGTCTTAATGTAATGTCACCTTCCGTTATTCCTATTTTATCTTCACAACTTTGAGTGATCTAGTCAGAAGACATTGTAGCTCCCGCTAAGCATTCAGCTACCAATCGCCTTCGTTTTATTCGAACTACTCTATCAGAATTTCTAGTACTTTCCCTTTTACCAGGCAGTTTCAAAGTGGGGATTGCATCATATTTTAAATTTCCTATATTTTTCCCTGTATAATTTGAAAGTTTCTGTCTTACAGAAATGTCTTCGAAACAATCTTTCTCAAAATGTATTGAGCAAATACATGCTATAAGGAAAACAAATGTGTAAACATAGTGATCAGTAATAATTTTTGTAATATTTATTGTTTTTCAAATTAATGTCGTCTCGCCGAAGACATGCAGTTAACCATAGTTTACAAAGTTCATCATTTTTTGGGAACTTAAAATATCTAATGTCTTGTAATTTGCACATCCATAAATAGCGCAACGGGGCATTTTAACCACTGACTGTTAGAGAATTTAAAAGTTCGTAATTATAATAAAACCGCAAGCATTCAAAACACACATTCCATCGTTCACGTCGACTACTTGTAAGAGTGAAACCCTGTGGGCCTTGTTGGGTTAAATCGACGAAAACTAAAACACTTTGTATATCGGTCCGTGTTCTGCGATCATACCGTTGTGAGTGTATCGTGGCTGAGACAAACATTGCTCAGCATTGCAAGGAGTGCATACCCAGGAAATAGGTACTGCTGACCCTTATAGTTTTGGATAGAGCGATGCTCAAGTTCGTAATATTATTGTAAGTTATTTTGAATTTATTTTGTCATTACATGTCTAATGATTCATTCAGTGATTTTGACTTTGATAACTTAATAGGTCTTCCTAGAACAGAGAGAAAGCTGTTCTAGATTCAGTAAAAGATTAAAAAAATAAAAATATTAAAGTCAAATATAATTGTAATAATATGGCAGATTTTAAACCAGAGTATTTAAACTACGTACCGGAGTTCGACGGTAATCCTAATGAACTCAATAGGTACTTATCCGTATGCAAATCACTTTTAACAATTTTTATAATAGGATTTCCAAGATATATATTTGATCAATTCCTTAATTTGTAAACATCGTGGTAATGCTAACCTTGTTGTAAATATTCAAAACGTCACTTCTTGGACATCGCTTAAGGACAACCCTTCTAGAAATTTTGCAGATCAAAGGGACGAGGCCTGCTTAAATCGTGATCTTGTCATGATGAGACAAGAAAATAACGAACGACCTCAACATTTCTATGACAGAATTTTAAACATTTTAAATTTAATATGCAGTTACGTTGAGTTACATGAAACAGCATATCATAATAAATTGTTAAAAAAGGACTTGTATAACAATTTAGCCTTGAAAACCTTTTTATCAGGTCTCAGAGAACCGCTTGGAACGACAATACGCTATATGAAGCCTGACTCGTTAAACCAAGCTTTACAATATGTTTTGGATGATAATATTCAATATCTTCAAAATTTTCAAAATAAAAATGTAAATAAACAAAAACCAAATAATAATTTTAACAATAGGAACAATTTTAATAATCGAGGTAATTCTAATAATAGAAATACCTTCTACAATGAAGGTTATAATGCACAAACCCCAAATAATAATAATTTTCCAGACAATAATTTCTTTCAAGCCCAAAACTCTTTTCCGATGAGTCCAGTAAATATTCAACCGTGGCCCCCAAGAAACCAAAATTTTCCAACCAATTCTCAAACTTTTAATCAAAATAGAAATGTCAATGTTTTTAAACCTAATCACACCCAAACAAAATTTACCGAACCCAACGCCAATGTCCATTTCCACACGTAATACATTTCATAGAGGCACGGCAATGAGCGCTAATACCAGGAACGGTACAAATTTCGCAAATCCTTTTAACCAAAATCAACCTCGATGAAATTTTATATCCGAAGAATTATTCAATGCAGAATGTCAGGTTAATGATTTTTATCCTCAAAATTTCAATTCATATCCCTATAATACACTTGTAAATAGTTCTGAAAATGATCTAATTGATTTTAACGACTCCGAAATAAATTTTCAGGGCCAGCCTCACAACAGTTCTGCCCGTAGAACCACAAGTAATATCTCTTAATAATGTAAAAAAAAGTGAATTGCCCTATATGTATCTTCCTGAACACAAATTAAAATTGTTAATAGATTCCGGGTCTTCAAAGTCCTTCGTTGACTCAAATGTAGTTATTTTCTAAGCATATTAAAGATGACCCGTTTATCGTATCAACTGCCCTTCAAAAATCTGCTCATAGATATAGTACCTTAATACCTATGTCAAAAATATGTAAGTTACCAAAACCTTCATATCAAAAATTCTTTTTGTTCAAATTTCATAGTATATTACATTTAAAATTATTGACCTTTACCCTGACGTTATTAATATCTGATAACATAACCGACAAATGTCAAATTATTTTGTTCTGTTCTTCACTATTAATAGAAAGAGATGCCACTTACTAATTATGTCGGCTATCAGATATTAATGACGTCAGGGTAAAGGTCAATAATTTTAAGTTTAGATGGCTTAATAGGAATGGATATCCTTAAAATTCTACAAGCCAACATAGATATTAATAAAGGATACTTGTCAACTCCTTATACAAAAATATAGGTACTTTATCATCCCACTAACAATGAAGTGAATTTAATAAACAGAGCGCCTCGTTGTGTACAAATAATAAAGTAAGAACTAATATTTCTAATGGATAAATAATAATTCCCTATCAAAAACATGGAAATTGTGAAATACCAGAATCTCTATCTAAAGCGAAAAATGGTACTGCCTTAACCACAATTTCTAACAGTTCCACAGATTCAATTACTCTAGATTTTTCTGAACCCATTATTGTAGAAAAAGTTCATACACAAACTATCCAACAATTTGAATTAAATCATTTTAGTGTTTTTAAATTAAACTCACGGTCTCTAGTTAATTCCACAATATAATAAAAGTTATTGAAAATTCTAAAATATTGACAATTGTTTCGATAAATCAATATCATCGTCAGAATGACAGAAGTTACATTTCATTTTATGCCTACCTGATGTTTAGTAGTTATTTTTGGCTAGACCAAGAAGAAGATGTGATATTACAAATATTTAAGCTTAGATATTATTAGCCCTATGGTGATATCCTGGATATCATTTTTCCAATTAAGATCAGTATAACTGTGCAATGATATAGAAAACCAGGAAAACTATATCTGCTGATCTTTACAATTATCACTTAAGAAGACAGTTTATTAGTGGAGAACTCCCTAGATTTAACTGTTCATTGACAACTTCATATTGTGGGTTTCTTAAATGTCAAGTAGATGTTTTGCGTAGTGGGATTTGTCTGGTTGTTTTTATCTGTATGCTCGTAAGTGGTCACTGTATCGTATTTCAAAATTCCTAAGGGTCTGACCCAAATAGACAGCATTACATTCTGGACATTTGAGTTTATATATACCTGACTTCTTTAATAGTGGTATTTTTGTTTTTAAATTTAACAATTTTGTACTAACGTTACTTTCTGTTTTAAAAGAAATTGTTGTATTCGTTGCTGAAGATATTATCTTTGAAATATTATTAGAAATATTTCCTGCATATGTGATGGTTTTATAAGTTTTAATTTCATCAGCTTGTTTAGGATATATAAGTTGTAATGCAACTTTTTCTTCTTTTTTACTAATTAGCTTATTTATCATATCAAATGGATAACCGTTAGATGTCGCTATTTGTCTAATTGTATTAATCTCTCTATCAAAATTACATTTGTTCATAGGAACTGAAAAAGCGCTATGTATCATTGAATTATATGCTGCTAGTCTGTGTGACATAGGGTGGTTAGAATTGAATGGAATTGTCACATCAGTCTGTGTTGGTTTTCGGTAAATTGAATAATCAAGTACATTATTAACTCTTTGAATTTCTAAATCAAGAAAATTGATTGAGCTATTTTCTTCAATTTCTAATGAAAATTTAATTTTCGGGTGTAAATTATTGATGTGGTTGAAAAATACATCTAATTGTCGTTCACTACCCATAAAACAAGCTAATATGTCATCTACATATCTATACCAAAATAAAATATTTTTCGAAATATTACTTTCAAAGATCTTTCTTTCTCAATTGTCCATAAAAATGTTTGCTAAAATAGGTGATATAGGGCTTCCCATTGGTAAACCTTCATTTTGAATATATATCTTATTGTCAAAAGTGAAATAATTCTGATTAATGCATATATCAAATAAATTAAGTATATCTGATATTATTCCTGGATTAATATTTTTATCTTCTAGTAATTTTCTTACAAGTATTAGACATTCATTAGGAGGAATTTTAGTAAAAATATTAGTTACATCGAACGAAATGAGTTTATAGTTATCTTGCAAGTGGATTGCTTTCAACTTTTTGATTAGTTCTATTGAATTTCTAATTGAGTACTGAGATTCATATCCGTAAGTATTGAGTATATTGTTGAGTTTCTTTGCTAATATATTATTAGGAGCATTAACATAAGAGACTACAGGTCTAATTGGTTTCGTTATTTTATGTAATTTAACTGTTCCATATAATTGTGGAAACTGAGGATTCTTATGTATGATAGACCTCTTTTCGTAATCATTTAAAAGATAATTTGAATTATTAACAATATCCCTTACATTATTAGAAAACTTTTTTGTTGGGTCTGCTTTAAGAACTTTTACATCGCTGGATTCTATAAAGTTATATACTTTGGAATTGTAATTTTCAGTCGTCAAAATGACAGTTGTGTTTCCCTTATCGGATATGAATCTCAGTCCTCAATTAGAAATTCAATAGAACTAATCAAAAAGTTGAAAGCAATCCACTTGCAAGATAACTATAAACTCATTTCGTTCGATGTAACTAATATGTTTACTAAAATTCCTCCTAAAGAATGTCTAATACTTGTAAGAAAATTACTAGAAGATAAAAATATTATTCCAGGAATAATATCAGATATACTTAATTTATTTGATGTATGCATTAATCAGAATTATTTTACTTTTGACAATAAGATATATATTCAAAATCAAGGTTTACCAATGGGAAGCCCTATATCACCTATTTTAGCAAACATTTTTATGGACAATTTAGAAAGAAAGATCTTTGAAAGTAATATTTTGAAAAATATTTTATTTTGGTATAGATATGTAGATGACATATTAGCTTGTTTTATGGGTAGTGAACGACAATTAGATGTATTTTTCAACCACATCAATAATTTACACCCGAAAATTAAATTTACATTAGAAATTGAAGAAAATAGCTCAATCAATTTTCTTGATTTAGAAATTCAAAGAGTTAATAATGTACTTGATTATTCAATTTACCGAAAACCAACACAGACTTATGTGACAATTCCATTCAATTCCAATCACCCTATGTCACACAGACTAGCGGCATATAATTCAATGATACATAGAGCTTTTTCAGTTCCTATGAACAAATGTAATTTTGATAGAGAGATTAATACAATTAGACAAATAGCAACATCTAACGGTTATCCATTAGATATGATAAATAAGCTGATTAGTAAAAAAGAAGAAAAAGTGGCATTACAACTAATATATCGTAAACAAGCTGATGAAATTGAAACTTATAAAACCATCACATATGCAGGAAATATTTCTAATAATATTTCAAAGATAATATCTTCAACAACGAATACAACAATTTCTTTTAAAACAGAAAGTAACGTTAGTACAAAATTGTTAAATGTAAAAACAAAAATACCACTATTAAAGAAGTCAGGTATATATAAACTCAAATATCCAGAATGTATTGCTGTCTATTTGGGTCAGACCCTTAGGAATTTTGAAATAAGATACAGTGAACACTTACGAGCATACATATTAAAACAACCAGATACATCCCACTACGCAAAACATCTACTTGACACCAATCATTCATTGACACCTAACACAGAACTAGAAGTGCTGCATATTTGTGAAAAGAAACAAGAACTGGATTTCCTTGAAGAACTGGAAATTAGAAGACATTTAAGAAAACCACAATATGAAGTTGTCAATGAACAGTTAAATCTAGGGAGTTCTCCACTAATAAACTGTCTTCTTAAGTGATAATTGTAAAGATCAGCAGATATAGTTTTCCTGGTTTTCTATATCATTGCACAGTTATACTGATCTTAATTGGAAAAATGATATCCAGGATATCACCATAGGGCTAATAATATCTAAGCTTAAATATTTGTAATATCACATCTTCTTCTTTTTTCTATAAACATATATTAAGCCAATCACAAGTTAGGTTACTTCTTGGTCTAGCCAAAAATAACTACTAAACATCAGGTAGGCATAAAATGAAATGTAACTTCTATCATTCTGACGATGATATTGATTTATCGAAACAATTTTTTAGAATTTTCAATAACTTTTATTATATTGTGGAATTAACTAGAGACCGTGAGTTTCATTTAAAAACACTAATATGAGCATATTCCACGCAGTAAGGGTCGAGACAGTTAATTTCATTAAATCATTTTGATGAAACTTATAAACCAAATTTGGATTTTTCAAAACTTAGAACTAATCATTTAAATACAGAAGAAAATAAACGGTTTTAAAGATTAAAACTAACTTTTCCGCATCTGTGGCCCTGATTAATATTCTATCATAAAATTGTTACTTGTATACAAGTAACAAACCGAAATTTCTCCAAAAATAACCAAAAATTTTGTATATCTGGATTTATAACACCCGCTGTACTCGCTCTAGCAACTGACAATCAATGGGGTACATCTGTGGGACACCTTGAACAATATTCAATTATAAAATTGATCAATCGTATACTCTCTGGAGGCTATATCGTGCTAACAAACTGAAAATGCTCCAAAAATAACCAAAAATTGGTACTTCAAGTACCATAGTACCCGTTGTACTGGCTTTAGTGATCTGAATATCAATAGAGTTCGCCTATGAGACGCTCTGAATAGTATCCAATCATAAAATTGGTCACTTGTATATACTCCGGAGGCTGTATCATGCTAACAAACTGAAACTTCTCCAAAAATGACAAAAATATCGTACTTAAAGTACTGTAGCACCTGTTGTATTGGCTCTGGTGAGCTGAAAATCAATAGGGTTCATCAGTGAGAGGTACTGAATAGTATTCAATCATAAAATTGGTGACTTGTTGAACTCCGGAGGCTGTATAGTGCTAACAAACTGAAATTTCTCAAAAAATGACAAAATGTCGTACTTCAAGTACCATAGCACCCGTTGTACTGGCTCTGGTGAGCTGAAAATCAATAGAGTTCATCTGTGACATGTCCTTAACAACATTCAATCATAAAATTGTTGACTTATTGCACTCCGGAGGCTGTATCGTGCTAACAAACTTGAACTTCTCCAAAAATGACAAAAATATCGTACTTAAAGTACTGTAGCACCTGTTGTATTGGCTCTGGTGATCTGAAAATCAATAGGGTTCATCAGTGAGATGTATTGAATAATATTCAATCATAAAATTGGTGACTTGTTGAGCTCCGGAGGCTGTATCGTGCTAACAAACTGAAATTTCTCAAAAAATTACAAAATGTCGTACTTCAAGTACCATACAACCCGTTGTACTGGCTCTGATGAGCTGAAAATCAATAGGGTTCATCTGTGACATATCCTTAACAACATTCAATCATAATATTGGTGACTTATTGCACTCCGGAGGCTGTATCGTGCTAACAAGACATGTAAGGAAAAGTGGCCGACGACAACGACGACGACGACATACACACAGAATTTTTTTTCTAAAAACCGTTTTTTCGTATTGTTGTTGATGGAAAACGTAAAAATATCTCAAACAAAATTTCAAAATTCCAGCTTTTTTTGGGGTAAACCAATACTTTTCTCGCATATAGATAGGTTGGGCGGAAAAGTAAAACTATAATAATTAATCTAATTAAGGAATATGCAGACATATTTCATCAAGATGATTTGCCACTAACCCTTACAAAATACAATTGACGAAATACCTGTATATACACGACCATGTAGATAGTCTTTTATTTATAAAGACGAAGTTCAAAAACAAATAAAATAAACGGTTTTAAAGATTAAAACTAACTTTTCCGCATCTGTGGCCCTGAACAATATTCTATCATAAAATTGTTACTAGTATACACTTCGGGGGATGTATCGTGCTAACAAACCGAAATTTCCCCAAAAATAACCAAAAATTTAGTATATCTGGATTTATAGGACCCGCTGTACTCGCTCGTCAACTGGAAATCAATAGGGTACATCTGTAAGACACCTTGAACAATATTCAATCATAAAATTGGTCACTTTTGTACACTTTGGACGCTGCATCGTGCTAACAAACTGAAAATTCTCCAAAAATGACAAAAATTTGGTACTTCTAGTACCATAGCACCCGTTGTACAGCCGTTATTGAGCTGAATATCAATAGGGTTTATCTTTGAGAAGCTATGAATTATATCTAATCATAAAATTGGTCACTTGTATATACTCCGGAGGCTGTATCGTGCTAACAAATTGAAATTTCTCAAGAAATGACTAAAATGTCGTACTTCAAGTACCATAGCACCCGTTGTACTGGCTCTGGAGAGCTGAAAATCAATAGGGTTCATCTGTGATATGTCCTTAACAACATTCAATCATAAAATTGGTGACTTTTTGCACTCCGGAGGCTGTATCGTGCTAACAAATTGAAATTTCTCAAGAAATGACTAAAATGTCGTACTTCAAGTACCATAGCACCCGTTGTACTGGCTCTGGAGAGCTGAAAATCAATAGGGTTCATCTGTGATATGTCCTTAACAACATTCAATCATAAAATTGGTGACTTTTTGCACTCCGGAGGCTGTATCGTGCTAACAAGGCATGTAAGGAAAAGTGGCCGACGACAACGACGACGAGACACACACAGGATTTTTTTTCTAAAAACCGTTTTTTCGTGTTGTTGTTGATGGAAAACGTAAAAATAACTCAAAAAAAAATTTCAAATTTCCAACTTTTTTGTGGTAAATCAATACTTTTCTCGCATATAGTTAGGTTGGGCGGAAAAGTAAAAATCCCAATGGCACAGGACCAATTGGACAGGCTTATTTCAGTAACATGTTTGCATGAAACCCAAAATAAAAAATTATATACAAAAGTAATAGACTGTTTTGAGATATACAAAAAACCAAAGTAACATTCTGGCATCAAATCAAAAACAAAAAAATAAAAAAAATTTCTGGTAAATTTGTGAATTTTCTTAAATAAATGTTTTAATGTACGATTTAGAGAAAAATGTTAAATACAAAAGTTGTAGAACGTGTTAAGGTATATGAAAAAGCTCAGCAACTTTTTTGCGTCAAATGAAAAACAAAGGAAATACGATTTTTTTTCAACTTTGACAGGCCGCCATTTTGTTTGTACTGGGCCGATTTGGCTCATTAACGAACAAGACTTTGGCCTAACCGATTTTTGTAGCGAGTTTGGTTTCGATCCGTCAAAAAATATGCCCTCTATCGTGCTTACAAATTCCGTTACAACACATACATATATACATAAGATATTGAGAAATTTTTGATTTATCTACCGTCAAGAATACCATTTTGCTATATATATATATATATATATATATATATATATATATATATATATATATATATATATATATAACCTTTGGAACGGAGGGCGATTTTGGCATCTAGGAACACCAAAACGATAAACTGCATTGAAATTTTTCCGAAGTCGCGTCATGCTACTCTCTACAATAGCCCTATTTCATTCTGAAATAAGCCTGAAAGATGTTAGTTCACGATGGTCGTCTCCCATGTGTATTGTTCCAAAGAAAATGGACGCATCGGGGGAACGAAAATGGAGAGTAGTAATAGATTATAGGCAATTAAATTCTAAAAGTATAGATGATAAATATCCTCTGCCTAGCATCACAGATTTTTTTAGACAAACTAAGTAGATGTCAGTATTTCACCACTCTCGATCTGACCAGTAGGTTTCACCAGATTGAAATGGATGAAAATGATATTGAGAAAACGGCATTTACGACCGAAAATGGTCACTGGGAGTTCCTATGAATGCGATTTGGCCTTAAAGGAGCACCAGCGACATTTCAACGTGTTATGGACAACATACTACGAGGTATTCAGACTGACTAATGCCTGGTTTATCTAGATGATATAATTATGTTTTATACGTCATTGCAAGGACATATTGACCGCTTAAAAAATGTTTTTCAGCGACTTAGAGAGTCAAATTTTAAAATTCAACTCGATAAGTGAGAATTCTTAAGAAAAGAGGTGGCCTACCTAGGTCACATTGTGACACCACAGGGCGTAAAACCTAACCATGATAAGGTAAAAGCCATAAAATATTATCCGTCCACTAACAAACAAATTAAGGGATTTTTAGGATTGTTAGGCTACTATCGCCGATGTATTCAAAACTTCGCTAAAATAACGAATCCCTTGACTAAATACTTGAAAAAAGGAGCAAAGATCGTACATGATCAGGAATTCATAACTGCTTTGAAACATGCAAGAATTTATTAATTAGTGAACCAATTCTACAATAGCCTGATTTTTCTAAAACTTTTAACCTAACAACTGATGTAAGTAATGTCGCTTTTGGAGCAGTCTTTTCTCAAGAACCAATTGGCAAAGACCAAAATTGCCTATGCATCTAGCACCCAAATTATTCGGTTATCGAAAAAGAACATTTGGCCATTGTTTGAGCCACAAAATAGTTTCGGCCGTACTTGTACGGACGGATGTTTAACATTATAACTGACCATAAACCACTAATATGGCTGTTCTCCCTAAAATAGGAAAATGCCAAATTCACTAGGTGGAAATTAAAACTTGCAGAATTTAATTTTAATGTAATATATAAAAAAGGTAGTTTAAATTCAAATGCAGACGCTCTATCAAGGATTGAACTCCATACTAAGGAGACGAGTCCGTTTTGACAACTACTAAACTACTACTAAAATATATAGACCCACCAAATTACGATTCACCACAACCAAGTACTAATGACAATGATCTTATTGACCTATACACAGAAAATATACCAATTCCTGATATGTCATTAACAAACGATTACACAGACAATATATTGGTAGAAGTACAGGTAGACAGAAATACAAATATCGAACCTGAACAACAAACCGAAATAGCAGACAACGAAGAACTTGAAATTGTTAAAAACGATAATAATGATACTATACATTCCAATAAAATACACAACCAAACTTTTGAAATACCTACAATAAATACAGTAGTAAATTACGCACAAACCCAAATAATTATTAATGACGTACTTCATTCACCAGCTACATCTAAAATTAAAATTTTATTTGGATAGAAAAGAAGTATAATTGCTCAAATGTCTATAATTTCGAATCAGATGTCATTCACCTCATAAAAAACTATATTCATCCAGATAGTTCTTATTATATTTATCTCGAAAACCCTAACATACGAGTATTTGAAAAATTTTTAGTAACCTTGCAAAAATATTTTAAACATTCTTCTATAAAAAGGTGTACCAAAAAACTAATAGATATTACAAACGAAAACGGCATATAAGAAATTATACAAGCTTAACATGAGGCTGAGACGAACCACAGAGGGATAGACGAAACTTACATGAGACTTAAAGATAAATACTTTTGGCCTTATATGAAAAATTCAATACAAACTTATATAAACGATTGCGATATTTGCCAACAAAGTAAATATGAAAGGAACCCCGTAGCAATTAAAATGAACCAACCCCAACAGCACCGAAACCATTTCAATATCTATATTCAGATACTTTTACTCTTGAAGGAAATACATTCCTCACAATCATTGATACATTTTCAAAATATGCTCAAGCTTATCTTATCTAACACCGAAGTTGTTAATAATCTAATAACCTTTTTCTCTCATCATGGAATTCCCGAACAAATATTCACAGACAATGGAACCGAATTCAAAAACTCGGTATAAAATTAGAATTCATTTTTCTTCTCCACAACATCCCCAATCTCAAGGTTCAATTGAAAGACTACATTCAACAATCTTAGAACATATTAGATTATTAAATACCCAAGGATCCCTCAAAACAACAATTAATTTAAAAATGCCTTATGCAATCATGGCTTATATATATTCAATACATTCCACGACAAAAAGAAAACCTATAGATGTAATTAACGGTTATTTAAACTCTGACGATCCTTTTAACCTGGATATTGAAAAAAATCTTATTAATGATTACATCAATGACCACAACGAAATAACTAAAATACTATACTCTAAAATTAATGAAGACTTATTAAACGAAAAACAAAGACGAATTGAAAAAATTAATAAAAAACGTGATGACTCAGAGATCTTTCAATAGAATCAAACGATATACTCACAAAAGACAAAAACAAGCAAACACATTTAACAAACCTACAACAATAAAGGAAGTAAACGCACAACACAAAACAATTTCGACCAACTCTAAAACTAAAATGCACGTGGACAATTTAAGACTGCCTTTACAAAATACCTACAATTTTCTTAATTAACCTTTATTCTTTTGATTTCTTTCAGATCGCTTGGAATCCTCGGATCCATGCAAAATAAAATCACCCTAAAAACCTAGATAACAATTTTAAACTTATACCACTAAAATTAGGGACTTTAAAATGACTCATTATTATTATAATTTAATACATTATTACGACCTTAACCCACTTATCAACGAAGTCGGCAAACTACATTATCATTCAAATCATTTAAAATCTTACGTTTCAAGAAATATTAATTATACTAGTGAATTAAAAAATTATGAAAAAATTCTAATTTACTTAAAAGACAAAACCGAAAATAATTTACGAGAAATTTTGCCCCTACCTCATAGGACAAAAAAAAAAGACTTATCGATGGGTTCGGATCTATATTTAAAGGCCTAACTGGTAATCTAGATGCTGAGGACGGTAAAAGATTTGATCTCCAAGAAAATCAAAACCAATCAGCTAACAAAATTAAAACACAGAATTCACTGTCAATATCTATATATATATATATATATATATATATATATATATATATATATATATATATATATATATATATATATAATAAATTTTATACGACAATAAGTCAAATAACAAATAAGCCACAACGAAAAACTTGAGGCAAAATTAAACCAAATAAACCTGTAATAGTTCATGGAACTGTATAAAGAGAAAATGCTATGTTTATTAAATATACCATTAAACAAATTATTAACATGTTTGAAATAATTATTTCTATATTACAAGATATAGAAACTGCCATACTGTTCTCATGGCTAAAAATTATGCATCCTAGTATAATAAAGACTAGCGAAATTTAGAAAAAGGTAAATTGACAATAGAAATAAACTCAGAAAATAATAATAACCTATAACTTTAACCGAAAACTTTGATCACTATCATTTGTATCCAATACCAATTGGTAAGCAAGGTCGATTAAAAGCATTTCCCAAAAAGACATTTTTGTTAAAAAACAATAATCAACATAAACCAGGGTAGAAGCCTTTAAAAATAATAAAAATTGAAAAAAATAATAGTGGGACGAAACCCATTGAAAAGGGAGGAGAATATTATAAAAATGAAAGGAAAAATGATTTACGGGCGAATTTTTTTTCACGAAATTTGGTGAAAACTTACCTTTTTATGTCCCAAATACACTGTAATTTATTTGATTTGAAATATGCATTTTTTCACCTTATTTTGACTTAATATCGAAAAAGCAAAAAATCGAAAAAAACTCGAAATCGAATTTTTTTTATCATTGTATACAATTTTGAGCACTGGTATTTATTAAAATTTACACTTTAATTACTCGAAAAACGTAATATTACATGTTGCATTGATAAACAAAAAAATTGCCATCGGAATATACTACTATAATTAACAAACAAATAAGTTAATATTTAATAAGACATCTACAATATTTTGAGAAAGTTGTACAATCTTCTTTAAATTATATGCGTAGATGCCTATTTATTACTATTTTAAGATAACTTATATACCTGAGTGACATACGAAAAATTTTAGCCTATCAAAAGATATTTCATAGAGAAGAAGGGGCTAGGAGGATCTGCGCAAAATTTTGAAAACATCGATTTTGACATCAAACGATACCTCGAATATGCACTATCGATGTTGTAAAAACACCTTTTCCATTGTCACTTTTTACAGAAAATGGTGTCAGGAAAAATGTTGAATCTCAACATTACAAATTATTTTTGAGAACGAATGGACCAACGCATAGTAAATAGTTCATGTCGTCGACGGTGGATTTTTACCGCACAAAGTAATTTGACAGAAAAATGAAACGGTGGAAGAGATCATGAATACATATTTGCGCTATGTAGAAAAACATTACGCAGCAAACAGCTAGCTATATTGTTTTTGATGGGTACCCCGAAATTAAGAAATCAGTTACTGTCACAACAGTTCCAGCAGCTAATTCAACTAAAAGAGGAGACCGTAGTCGTAGACATCAGACATTAACTCCAGAGTTCGATTATCAAAACCATACAAAAATACCATTTTAGCAAGAAAATTTTTATCTAACGAAAAAAAACTAGGACAAAATAATAATAACGTTAATGAAAAGATTACAGCCACAAGGATTTTCCTGTAAACAAGAAGAAGATGCTGATGCTGACATAATTTAGATCTCGATAGAAATTGTCAGAGATACTAATAAAACTGACATTGTTGTGGGTCAAGATATTGATCTTTTGGTCCTTTTGAATCAATTAAATTCAAATAATCATGACATTTATTTTCTCAACCCAGGTTTTGGAAATGTAAAAGATCTATTTTTCACGTCTAATAGTTTCAAATATGAATCCTTCAATAATATTGTTGCATTTCTGCATTGTTTTTCTGGTTGCGATACAGCATCTGGATTTGCGGGAAAAGGAAAGAAGGTAAATAAAAGAAGAAGGACAATAAAAACTTGTCAAATTTGGCCAATATTTTTTATAAGTGATGCAAGTAAAGAAGATATCGAAAAGAAAATGGATTACAATTAATCAAATCTATTTATAAATGTAAAAATGATAAAATAACACTGAATCAATTAAGATTTCAAAAATATCATTTGGCAAAAATGAAATCACTTTCATATTGGTAAACCTCCTACCCACAGAAGGAGCAGCCGAACAACATTGTTACAGGGCATATTTTCTAAGCTTCAAACTTGGTTGGGTAACGAACTGACAGCAACAGAAAAAGAATTAATTTCGGAAATGTTGCTCAAAATTATTTGCTGCAGCTGTGAAACCGGATGTAACGGTTTAAAATGTGGCTGCCGAAAACATGGTTTAAAATGTACAAATTTATGCTCAAATTGCCATGGCTCTGAAAAATGCTCCAATATGGAAGAAAAAACCTACGAGGAAGTTAATGATTCAGAAGGAATTGTGGATGAAGAAACAACGCATTCTGGAAATAATATTGGAGACGAAGAAGGTGATGGCCAGGAAGATTTCGAAGATCTACTAGAATCGGAAAGGTTTGTCGAATCTAACGATGGAGAAATGCCATCAAAGAGACAAAAACTAATGGATAAGTGATTCGAATTCAAGATAAGGTATTTATGAATAACAAGATTAATGTATTTAAAAATATTGTAATGATTAACGTAATCTGACTAAAGTATCTAAATTCAATAGTATGATTTACATTTATTTTTTATATTATGAGATTTTCTATTACATAAATGTAATAAGAATTTAATAAATCAAATTTTCAAGTGAAGAAAATTGCAGCACTCACATTTTCTAGATGAAATTGTATATAATGATTTAAAAAAAAAGAAATCGAGTTTTTTTCGATTTTTTGCATTTTCTGAGAAGATTGACAATAGTTATATATTTTTACACCATCGGAAAATTGATATTTCAACGATCAGAAAGCACACCAACATTTTGAAAAAAAGCTGATATTTTGACGGGTGAATTTTCGATTTAAAATTAGGATGCTTTTTCGATATTAAGTCAAAATAAGGTGAAAAAATAAATATTTCCAATCAAATAAATTACAGTGTATTTGGGACATAAAAAGGTAAGTTTTCGCTAAATTTCGTGAATAAATTTTTTTTTGTAAAAGATAAACATAAAAAACCAAAGACTTGGTTTCTTGAGTTTTTTACATAAATTTTGAGGTTATGTGAAAAAAGTGTAAATACAAAAGTTGTAGATCTTTTTATTACCTACAACTGTACTATTTGACTTTTTTCCATAGGCCTTAACCCTTAAAAACTCACCCACCTCAGATCGCTCGCAAATTATTTTTCCTTTAATTTTTATAATATTCTCCACCTTTTGCAATGGGTTTCATCCTACCATTATTTTTTTGGTTTCAGAAATTATCGACCCTGGTCTAATACGCATTTATGAGCAAACCCTGTCCTAAACTATATCCGACGAATCAGTACTCCTGCCAGAACATCGAACTACAAGACATTAAACAAGAGAATCCCTGTGAAATCGAACTAATAAATATTAAAAACACCTCCACCTGGCACGAAACACGATTCGTCATAATTCATCCATTCTTCCAGCGACTAGAATAAACAAACGATTGGATTGCTATTTTTCCTTTTAAAGAAACAATTACTTTAAATTGTCAAAACCAAGAGGGAGCAATAGAAGTTACCGACACCTACCTAATCAATATTCTGCCAGATTGTTGTTTGAAATCAAACCAAATTAAACTCCAAAAGAAATCTATTCAAGGCCCAGTGTATGGACAATAATTATTTTTTGTCTTCTTATTCTAATTGGAGGAACCATAGTTGGCAAGAAACTTCATTCCCGGTGGATGCAACCAACGGAAGACCACCCTATTAATCTCGCTAGTGTTCAACTTCCTCGCTAGCCCTCGAAGTTGAATTTTCGAATAGTGGAATTATCTCACCACTCCTTATGGGAATCGTAGACTCAGCAACCTATTTCCAAGGATTTGCTAATCGTATCATTTTTCTTATCAACTGTTTTAATCTCTGAATTGTTCACTTTTTAGTCAAGCGTTATAGACATCAGGTGCATTTTTATTGTAACAATTAATTTTTGAAAATTATAATAGTTTTTGAAAAACTAACTTTGCGACTTTGAAACATTTCTCACGAGTATTTTAGGTTTTTGAAATTACTTTTCCAGGATAAATTTCTGTCCAAGATTAGGCCTAGGAAATTTGTTTCTTACACAAACTTTAGGTTTTTGCCATTCAGGGTTAGTACGGGGTTATCTGCTAGACGTTTCTAGGAAAAGAGAATACATTTTGTTTTTTTCGGTGGAGAAATTGAGTCTCGTTTTATTGGACCACTTCTCAAGGTTATCCAGTGCAGTGGAGAATTCTTTGGGTACATTTTAGGTTTGTTCTCCTCAATAGGAGGACAAGGTCGTCTACATACAGTCTTCCCTTAACAGGTAAGTTGCAATGTTCTAAAATATCGTTGATTGCTACTAAAAATAAAGTCACGCTTAAGACTAATCCTTGAGGGACTCCGTTTTCTTGGACTCTAGGTGATGTTATTGTTCCGTTTGAGCGTACTCTAAATGTTCTGAGTTGATGGAAGTTTTGGATGAAGTTCAGACAATGTTCATTGATAGTCCAGGATTGAAGCTTTCTGCTGATTCCGTATCTCCACGTACAGTATGTTTTCGCTATGTCACAGAATATGGCCATACAATACTGTTTGCTTATTAGTGCTTCATGTATTTCAGATTCAAGATCAACTAAATGGTCAGTTGTAGATCTGTTCTGTCAAAATCTATTCTGCTCGGGTATTAGGAGCTTTTTGTTTTCCAAAAACCATACAATTTTTTGATTTTTGGAAAGTAATGCTTTATCCACATTATGTTATGAATATTGAGCAGGTGTTTTCTTGTATTTCCACTTAGTTTTTGGATAAAGATTATTGCAATATTATCTGGAGCTGGGGCCGAGTTTTTTATGTTAAACAAGACATCATCCAGTCTTTCTAGTTATATTGGAGAGTTACTGTGATCATCATTGGTATTTGTAACTACTCTGCTTCGTTTCTGATTTTATATTGGAGGAATTTTGAGGTATAGTTTGTATTACTTGAGTTTTTTTCGAACTGATCAGCAAATGCCTCTGCAATATCTTCTGTTGATGTAATTATTTTATCATTACGTTCTAAGAATTTGATTTCAGTGTTGTGGCATTTTCCAGACAGTTGGCGAATCATTTTCCATATAGAAGGCAGTGGTGTAGAGTTGCTAATAAATGATAGCAAAGTTTTCCAGCTTTGCTTTTTGCTTTGTTTCGTTTGATAACGAGCTGTGGCCGTAAGTTTCTTGTACTCGATTTGATATTGTGTAGTAGGCTGTCGTCTGAATTTGTTAAAGGCTTGTTTACATTTCTTGATAGCTTCTTCACACTTGTAGTTCCACCATGGTGCTGGTGTATGAGTTTTAAGTGCTTTAGTTTCACCAATTGCTATGTGAGCTGCTTGTAACAATACATCTGATAATTGTGAGAAAGCCAGATATATATCTGAAGTAGCGGGATCCGGAAGGTCACGGAGGTTTTGATCCACTTGATTTGTGAAGTGTCCAATTAGCTAAGTCAAAGGTACGGGTAATAAGAATGGGGAAGTGATCACTATCATACACATAAGGGTTGACATCCCAGTTTAATGATGCTTGAAGGGTCGGATCGCACATAGTTAGGTCGACAGCTGAGGATTCTCCGTTTCGGATATTGAATCTTGTAGATTCTCCTGAGTTTAGAATGTTTATGTTGAGGTTGCCAAGTAGTTGTTCTATTACTCTTACTATTGGTGAGCGATATTTGGAGCCCTAGTGTGGACTACGGCTTTTAAAATCTCCTAATATTATTAGAGGGGCTGGGATTTGTTGAACAAGTTGCAAATTGAGATTTTCATGTCGCTATTAATGGTAACTGGGACAGCTTCTAG
The DNA here is from genome assembly GCA_963921935.1 of Galeruca laticollis. Classification (NCBI taxonomy): domain Eukaryota; kingdom Metazoa; phylum Arthropoda; class Insecta; order Coleoptera; family Chrysomelidae; genus Galeruca; species Galeruca laticollis. The sequence goes on along the minus strand of OY998180.1, from coordinate 157,746,466 downwards.
AGATGTGTTTAGGAGTATTGGTTCTACTTCAAACATATCACTGACGTATATGGCAACTCCGGCAACTATTTTAACTAGTAATAAGGTTGCGTTTAAGTTTTGCTCGTGAACAAGTCGTTTGGCAATTCCGACAGTGTAGTCCATTTAATATTTCAAATATCTTTGAAAACTAGAAGAGTCGCTAAACAATATGTGGTTGACTCCTATTAAAGCTATACAGACATACAACTTTCCCCTATGTTCCGCTACTTCAAAAATCGTCGTCCTAGAGGGAATATCACACCGCATTTCATGATTCTTAATAATTATTTCTCTATTGACTTTGGCTTCAAATTTTCTACTTGGAAGTCGATGCTAGACTTCGTGGCCAAAAATTCAACATTGCTAAGCAAATTTCAAGACCACTGTGCGGCAAAACGTCTCTACTGCTTCGTAAATTCTTGAAATTCATTTCCGGCTCTATCATGGAATATTTTGAAGAGCAGCTATGAATATTTTATGAGTACATCTTCATTTGAAGAGATTTCCCAAGCGTATATGTTGATTATTATTTATGCCTGTCTCTACGTTATAATAATTTTAACATATTTTTTAATTGTAAGTTTGTATTATGTATTATTTATTTCATTATATACCTTGTTAGCTTTTATATTGCAGTTTTTTCTTTAAAGTTATGTATTTAATATTACTCTCTGTTGTTTATTCAGCATAATAGACGTTTGTATTGTTTTAGGTGGAATGAAGAGATATCAGGAAAACGTGTTGCCAAAAATATTTTAGACTCTTCTATTGAAATCGGTGGTTATACTGCAGGAGCATATGCTGGTGGAGCACTAGGAGCTACTTTTGGCCCTATTGGGGTGGTCGTTGGAGGAATTATGGGAAGTTTTCTAGGAGGAAAAGCATCCAGTGAATTAATAGATCATTTAACCTTGCATGTATTTGACCTTCCCAAAAGTGAAGCTCTTGAGAATGCTTATAATTTCTTTGGATTATCAAGACATGCTACAAATCATGAAATAAATAAAGCATATAAAAAAAAAAGTCTCCAATATCATCCTGATAAAAGAGGGTCCGAAGACAAATTCATTAACGTCCAAGTCCAAATGTCTATCATCAAAGCGGCTAGAAAAGATTATTGAAACTATGTTTTTATATTTAAAAATATATTAACCTTCGGCACTCGCACCCATAGTGCTTGGGTACTCGCGCTTGGTCGGTAAAACCCAATAAGTTCCACATTTTTTTAAATATAACTTTATTTCAGAAAAAAACAATAAAACAAAAATTATGATCCTCAAATACCAATAAAAAATTAAAACAACGACGACTTTAGTGAATAATTACTCTTTCAAATTTGCACAAGCCGGACAGATAGAATTTGCCTGTTTTAGACGTATCAATTTCTGACATATCTTGCACCAATATTTTATCTTTCTATTTTTTTAACAAAAATGGCATCTCTTTCGCAAATCAGGTATATTCGTGACCTCGGCTAAATTATTCTTTCTTGTTAATTAGTTAATTGGAATAGTGCTAACTGCTTTAGAAACATTTTTCTGACGCATGCATTTTACGTGTTGTTGGCAGTATAAATTGTGCATTTATTCCAGATACATTTATCAGTGAAAAAAAATTACCATGGGCCATCGACTAGTACTTCGGGCGACGTTATAAGTAGCACAAAGTTTATCTACAGTATCCACTCTGCCTTGGGTAGAATTGTAGAATGTAACAATTTGTGGCTTATTTTCGTCACCAGTGTCAGCATCTATTGCATCGTCGCAATGCATAGAAGAAACTAGCATTTTTACCCTTTTTAGAAACATAAGATACGAGGGTACTAAGCTCCTGAAAACCAAAATTACTAAATGTTGTCGGGCGCCATTTCGTATTTACAAGTTCAGGAAGTAACCATTTTTTATTTGTTTCTCACAATTCCTGAAAGCGTCATTTTGTGAGTCTTTTTTAATGTTTGGACAAGTGGAAATAACGTAAACTAGTTAACGCATGTTACATTGCGACCAGTGCCAGAAATTGGAGTAACTAGCCTGTCAACAATACTACTTGCATCATTTTCTACACAATATGGCCCTTTGGGCTGTTTTCCAACATACACCTCTAAATTTTGGGTATATATTGTTTTTGCTGTCGCTCTCTAGACATGGTCAGTCAAAATCTCTCGACGCCGGTACCATTTCTGTTCCATAATTCCTTGAGATTACTCCTTAAACAACCTGCTAAATACAGCAAGCCCAAAAATGCTTTAATTTCCACTATATCAATGTACCGCGGTTTCCTGAAAATTGGTGTTATACGAAAATTATCACGCGGTTAGTATTTTTCACAATACAGTGCAAAGCTTCAGGAGTAAAAAATACACTCCAGCATTCTAGAAGGGTTTTGCGTCAGGTTTGACTCCGGGAAGATGCATGATATAATATTTAAACTTCGTGTTCTAACGTGTTTATTGCCTTCGTCCTGCGTGTTTCCACCATACAGTTTGTCTATCCTTGCCTACAAACGACGGTACTCGAGGCTGTCTTTTCATCTACAGCTTCTTCTTGATCAGTCTCTACCTCTTCAATAAGTCGAAGCAAATGTTGTTGTTTTTTTTTCATAGTTCATCTGAAAGATGATATTGTGAATTCATTACTTTTGGGAAAAAGAAAATAGACCAATATTACCTTAAATGAAAGAACATGGAATAAAGTAAAAGATTGTAGCAAAAGTACTCGCGCCGGGTCTAATAGACTTTTTTTTCATGTTTTACGAGAAACAAAAACGTGCAGGAAGGTTAAAATATTTAAGTGATGAATGACGAGTTTCAATTAAATTTGCAATTTAAATTTTTTGTTTATTGCATATGATATTTTTTTTTAAAAAGATAATTAATTCTTTTTTTTCGACTTCCACAAAAGATAATAATGAAATGTAACGTTATCTATAGAACTGCAAATGGATGTGAGCAAGCCACAGCTTCTATTGGCAACCATGCATAAAACATGCACAAAAATAAAATAAATTGTAAGGTGTATGGGCATGATTGTCGAAGTTCTTATGAATGTTTTACTACTCAAGAAGATGTTAGTGGTGTTGAATTAACATTTCATGAATCTGTGAGTCAGCATAAATAGGTACTACAAATTGTATCTTTTAGATTCTAGCATATTTACTACTACTACTAGGACAATTCGAAAGTTCATACAACGTCCATCCTACATGGGTAGAAAACTCTAAGTAATAGTATAATTATTTTGCATAATAGTAGGTATTTATTTCTTAGAATTGCCGGCTATCATTTTTAAAATATCAATCCGTTATATTCAAAACTCAATAAAAAAATTACAACTGAACTTTCTAAACTTTAATATTAAAAATATATGTAACTGCAAAAAACACAACGCATAATTTTTCTCTCTAAAATTATAAAAATGCACTTTCCTTTCCGGTCGAAGGTACCCATTCAGATGAAAAAATAAGAGCAGCTGCATATTCTTCGAAAACAAAGTAGATGCGAATTTTCTCATAATTATACAGGGAGCGGCAGACCAGCTTGCTTATTTTGAAATTCAATTAAAGGTACAACATGTAAAATACAGAGTGGAATGTGTAACTGGAACCAATTCTGTAACTTGCTAAATAAAGGTTTATCGCAAAATTCCTGAAACACGTCAATTTTTATTCTCAATGGGGCATATTACAAAGAGATTTTTTATCTTTTTAATTATCTGGGGGGTTGCAGACAACCCCAACTTTTTTTTAAATGGAAGGGTAGGTTGATTAATTTTTTATTTGAAAGCTTTTTCAATTGTAAATACAATTCCACTTTTTTTTGTTACTTTTTATAAGCATTGTGTCGGAAAAAAATGAAATAAGGAAATATTTACTCAAATTACTTCAATGCAATAAATGTTCAAAGTGCTCTCCACCTTGTTGCTGACAATATCCTAATCGATTATAAATAGCATTCCGAACATTTTGTAACACTTCCGGCGTTACTTGCCTAATTTCGTCCCTGATTCTTTGTTGAAGCTCGGCGATGTCGTTAGGTTTAGTGGCATAAACTTTGCTCTTTAGATATCACCATAAAAAATCTAATGGGTAAGATCGGGTGATCTTGCTGGCCACTCAATTGGGCCCCTTCTTCCAATCCACCTATTTGGAAACACTTCGTTAAGATAGGTCCGTACATTTTGAGCAAAATGTGGTGTTGCCCCATCTTGTTGAAACCACATCCGTTGGTCAAATAAGTTGGGATCCAAATGATTGGGGAATAAATTTACTAAAGTAGGAATCAGTTCTTCTTGGAGCATATTAAGGTATGTTTGTCCGGTTATGTTTCCATTGAAACAAAAAGGACCTACTATGCGATCCCCAATAATTCCATCCCCGACGTTTGTTTTTTGAGGCCTTTGGGTATGGGATTCACGCATCCAACGGGGATTTTCGTCAGCCCAATAACGGCAGTTTTGTCGATTGACGTGCCCATGTAATGTGAACGTAACTTCATCAGAAAACAGCACTCATTCCAAAGCAATTTGTCCACCATCGATAGAAGCCATAATTCGTTCGCAAAATTCGAGTCTACGATCAGGATCATCTTCGTTAAGCTCCTGCAGGTCTTGCATCTTATATGGGTGCTTTTTGGCTTCTTTAAAATTTTTTAAAACGCTTGTGTGACTGACACCATGAACGCGAGCTATTTGCCTAGCTGGAGTAACAGGATTTTCTTCAACTTCCAACAATATGTTCAACTGAGCTTCTTCGTCAACTTTTAAAACCTTTTCTCGAGGAGCATCCCTTATGTAGCCCAACTCCCGATATCGAGTTTCAATTTTGCTAATCGTACTTCGATTAATTGAAGGTAATTCTGGATGAACTTCAGTAAACAAACGAGCAACTTCAGCATGTGTTCGACTTCTATCCCCATATCCGATCATCATTAAAATTTCGATACGATGCGTCTCGGTTAAATAGGGCATTTTCTTATTTTTCGTTTTTAATTTACACGTTGAAATGCAAACAAGTACTAACAAATCAATCACATTCAGTTCAAATTGACCAAAAAACTATCGAGCAGGTTTTTTATTGGGCTTATCAAGTAAGAAAAAATGTACCTATACATTAAAGTAATTTGAGTAAATATTACCCTATTTCATTTTTTCCGACACATTGCTTATAAAAAGTAGCAAAAAATGTGGAATTGTATTTACAATTGAAAAAGCTTTCAAATAAAAAATTAATCAACCTACCCTTCCATTTAAAAAAAAGTTGGGGTTGTCTGCAACCCCCCAGATAATTAAAAATATAAACAAATCTCTGTAATATTCCCCATTGAAAATAAAAATTGACGTCTTTCAGGAATTTTGCGATAAACCTTTATTTATCAAGTTACAGAATTTGTTCCAGTTAGACTTTCCACTCTGTATATGTTCACGTAGTTTTAAACACGATATCAGGCAGATTGCGTCCGTCATTGTCAATACACTGTGTTAATCTACTTCTGAACTATCGTTAAAGGATTTCCAGCATATCGACGGGAATGTTTGCTATATTTTAACGAATTTTATTCTTAAGGTAATTCGGGGTACTAGGACGAAATATAGAAGAGAGCCTCTTCGCTGAAGAAAATAACGTCGTCAGGCGTTGCGAAAAGCGCTTCACATGAATTTTCTCAAGGAATAAATTAACGTGGATACAGCCGCACTACAGCTAATTTGTACGGATGAAATTTCAATTCTCCTTGAAGGTACAAGTATAAAACCCAATAGCAGTAAATTGTTTTCTAGCAGTGCGCAAAACCTTACCAAGTCGATCTTGTTTTGCGGTGTCCTTACTGTTCGTGGAAGCCCAGGTTTCTACTTTTCACATCACCAGTTTGCCCGAAGTTGTTAATATATGTAACAATCGACTGCCTACACTGCCACGGGGCGCAATATTGAAATAGACAAGGAATGCACGTAGCGTGGCGATGACCGAACGACCAATAAGTACTAAAATATGCTTCGAGAGCGAACGCGCGTTACATCTTTATCTACTCCATGATTACGATCCCCTCTTTTGACTGACTCAAATGAGCAAGTTGTTCTGCTCCATCCTGTAGAATAAATAATAATCAAATTACTGTATTCTCTTCTTGGTCTACATTTCAAATTGTACCTTCGGCCGTCCTTTCCATTAACGATCCATCCGAACATTTCCTTTCTTAACGCACTTTATTTTGGACTGTATTACTTTAGAAATAGACCCAGGACGCGTCGAAACTTAAATTCGAAATTGTAAAGACAGATGGATACAAAATATACAGAAAGGTTGGTTTTAGAGTACTCTAAAATAATATATCATTCTTCCTCTTTAAAGGAATAGTTTTGAAGATATCGAAGTTGACTCTATTTTGCGTTTCATCAGGTAACTCTATATTTCTGTTTACTATCACTATTACGTAATATAATTCTTCTTACTGTTAATAATAATTACTTCGATTGTATGGTTTGTATATGTTTAAATAAATTTTTCGTAAAAATTACTCATGGTTGCATAATTATGTATGTATGGGTTAACACAAATAAATGATTGCATCAAATTACCGCTCGGGTTATTTTGATGCATCTAAGAAAATTATTAAATTGTATGTAGATTAGGTTTTCAATCACTGCAATAACGAAAATTCCACAGTTATATTGGGCTATTTTTATATAAAATAAAATCTTTTAAAGCGTTGACTAAACCAAAAAACTTGCTATATACTTAAAATATCAACTTACAGATGAAAATTTAAAAACCCAGACGAAAATTTGAGAGTGCCTCAAGGTAACGTAAATGGGCACTTTAAATTATAATAATCAGAACTGTGTCGGGTACCAGAAAAAAGTATTTGTAAATTTCAGGTACGGGTATTCACTTTAAATTTACACGTAAGTACTGTATTCGTAAGTACATGAGGTATAAACAATACGGGTGCGAATACTACCCGTAAAAAGACGAATAAAAAATACGAATGTTATTAAAATAATATGGTTTTGTAAGTCGACGACAAATTATAAATCCTATTTATTTAAACAGAAGTTTTATTAAAAAAATAAGGCAAAATAAACATATAAAACAGCTGAAAGTTGAGATAGTATTTTTAAATAACCAAAAACGTATTTTTCACAGCTCAAAATAACATACAAATAGAGAGACAAACTAGAAATCATAAATTGAAAACTCTTGCCACATTTTTGAAAATAATTTTTTAAAAGAACCAATTTTTCAAATAAATTGTCCGAAAGGGCATGTCTTCGCAGAGTTGTTCTAATACTAGCATAGGAAAACAATCTAAAGACTATTTCGTTGATCATTTATGTATCTTAAATAATACTCTAATTACATTTTATTTTTGGCAAAGGACTGAACTGATGTGTTCGTATTTGTAACAACTGAATCTGAAATAGGTCCTGATGGTACTGGTTCGGAACCGATTTGATTGAAATCGAAAAAAGTGGTTTGACTTTCACTAAGGACCTCTGTTTCTACCAGTTCTTTGTCCACAAAGTGACGTCCTTCCCTTATAACTAACTGCTGAATTGATTCAGTAGTTCGGTTAGATGTTTTGTACATAATGTTTATCAAGGAAGCTTAAACTGGGGATGCACAACAGCAGCTATTTCTGCATCCATTAAAAATAATGCCTCAAAACGGAACTCTAATAATTTAAAACATGTTAGAAGCAAAGGAGCTGCAAACTTAAGGTTTCTCTTACTAAGTTTCCCCAGTTTGTTTCTTAAAGATGCTAGGCATGGGATCAGCATGCCGTAAAACGCATTTGTTTCGCACGTCTAGCGTGACAGCATCACGTTGTAGTATTCTTTTTCGTTTTTAGACCTAATTGTTTAAAGACTTCATTGAATTTGTCTTCACGTTTCAAAATTTTACGAATTACAGCATGTTACACAAGAATAAGAAAAACAGCAACCCAATATTTCAAATATAACTTCTGCTGACTTTCGCGAAGAGGATTTTTTCCACAATAATGTACACTTTTCCATGGCTGCTTATGTCTTAATTGTAATTGAGTGTTGCTTTTAATAGCTTTATCAGAGTCAGCGGTACAGATCACACTAGTAGTGTGATTTGCACAACGGCGATGAATCGGAAGAATAAATTGGTTCGTGGGTACCTCGTCATCTACAATAAATGTTACTTCCTCATCATCAGAATCATTTAAATATTCGTTGTCACCATCGTCGTTACCTTTACTTATATTTGTGCAGATAGGTTCAGACAAACGCGAATTATCTAAGTTAGATACCATCCCATATTCTTTAAATGCTTTAACAAAATTTGAGCCATTGTCTGTGGCGGTGGCAATTATTTTGTTACAGTCTAATTCATAGGATGTATGCCCATCTTCCGACACGCTAGCAATTCTGTCAAATGAATGTGTTCCTTTAATCTTCGAAAAGCAAGTGCTACATAATGACTATTAAAATCATCGTTAATAGACACCAAAGAAACTCTTTCTTTTCCCTGACCAAATGTCAGTTGGAATACATACATATGGCACGTTACTCAATTTTGATTTAATTTTTAATTGTCTTTCCTCAAAAATGTCTGCAATTCTTCTACCCAAAGATTTTCTTCGTAGTAATTCCAGTCCAAAACCATCAAACATCTTGATGAAACTAGGATGTTCGATAAGAGTAAGGAGTAAGGGGGCTCATTGTATCGACAATAAATTTAATTTGCCTTTTTTCAAATTCATCTTGGCTGCAACCTTTATTAAATTTTGCTTCACTAATTTTTTTTCAATAACGGTTTCCTCCTTTTGTTTCAATATTTTCTATGGGCCCAAGTGACAGGGGAAGTTTCAAGAAAGAATACGACATTCAAAATGAGTGACGTAAAAGTTTTATTCGAAGACGCGTTAGGTAACGTAACCAAAGAAAACTGGAAGAAATGTGTTGAACACGTGATACAAGAAGAACTAAATATGTGGGAAATGGATCATATAAGTGAACACATGATTGAACCATTTATAATCAATGTTAATAATGGAAGCTCAACAGAATCGTCTGATTCTGATATATAGACTAGTTTTTGTGTTAGTTATTACTATTATTTGTTAGACTTTTTTTTTATAAATATTACATTAATTCGTACTTTATTCCTGCATTTTTCTTTTTTCCTCTCCTATTGTAAACGGTATATTCGTAGTAAAGTTGATACCTACTGCAAAAAAATTTGCTATTTTTTATATAATATTTTATGTTTATTGTTTATTCATAGGAACACAAAAAAATGTATTTTTATTGAATCGATATTGTGAACTCTTTTGAATAGTTTTCGTAATTATAATTTCATAGCACGTTCATATTCATATACCAAGTTTGTTTTGTCCTGATTGCACGCCTCTGAGGATTAAATTGTTTATTTGTTCATTCAAATACAATAGAGCGACCCTTTCAATACAATAGGCGCCCCAACCGAATACAGAGTCTACCTGAAATTCGTAACAAATGAGAAATTTTAGTACAAAATTAGATAAACTTCGGAGATATTTTATTATACACCCTGTATCGGTTTTGCATACCTAATGAGCTTTTATTACTCCATGCCTTTTAAAAACAGAGTATAATAATATTACAAGCAACATGGACTATATAAGTAAAACTAATGATCTAACTATTTTCACGAGTGTAATTCGATAGAATATTTCTCGATTAGACTGTATTAATGCGAAATTTATATTATTTAAACAACATTACATGGTATTTAATTACTCTTTTTGGTTCATTTTCAATCACTTATTTTTGGATTAAACTTGAAGAATCGTTTTCAAACCATGACATTTTTATGATATCTTAAATAAAAATTATGATAATAACAACAATTGTTACTTAGACGTTACTTAGATACGGACTTAAAAGGGAAATTATCGGCCCTGTCGGAGAGTTATCTCCGAAAAGATCCTGCTTCATTTGAAATTTTTACCATATGAGTGGAATGTTCCGAAAATTTTTCGTAACTACAGTAAGAAACAATTAAACTAGCCGTTTTACATATATATTCAACCTATTCATTTATCCATTCATTTATTCATCGAGTATGTATAGCGTTATTTCACTACCCTCCGTCCCACTCCCCAGAATCAAAAGTGTAGTTGGTGTGCTAATTATAAAAAATGGTGTCCTAAATTGTGCTAGGTGTCCTTCATTTGTGCTAGCATTTTGGCGAAAAAATTCCAACCGGGGGGGGGGGGGTTAGCGTTAACCTGGCCCCACCCGAATTAAAAAGCATTTTTATTGTAAGCTGTTGGTGTGCTAGCTATAAAAAATGGTGTGTTAGGTTGTGCTAGGTGTCCTTTATCAGTGCTAGCATTTTGGCGAAAAAATTCCAACGGGGGGGGGCTAGCGTTAACCTGGCCCCACCCGAATTCAAAAGCATTTTTATTGTAATCTGCTGGTGTGCTAGCTATAAAAAAATGGCGTGCTAGGTGTCCTTTATCTGTGCTAGCATTTTGGTGCAAAAATTTCAACCGGGGGGGGGGTAGCGTTAACCTGGCCCCACCCGAATTCAAAAGCATTTTTATTGTGAGCTGTTGGTGTGCTAGCTATAAAAATTGTTGTGCTAGGTGCCCTTTATATGTGCTAGCATTTTGGTAAAAAAAATCTAACCGGGGGGGGGGCAGCTTGACGGACCTGTATTAAGTACAGCATGACAGATGTATTCATAAGTACTTATAAAACACATACTTTAGGTACTTAAGTACAAAATACGGGTAAAGTATTCGTTACCCGGTACAGCTCTGATAATAATTAGGAACGATATTGGCAGTATGGAAAACCTGTTGAACAAAACAGACAGTACATAATTTCGACATATCAGTCTGACCGTTCTTCGAAGAAAAAAACAACTACGGATATCAGACAGTTAGTTGCTCATTCGAAGGATTAACAGAATAATAATACTTTTGGACGGTAGTGTATTTATTATTAAAACAATTTATTATTTTGTTAATCCTTCGGTGGAGAAACTGTCTGATATCCGTAGTTGTTTTTTTCTTTGAAGAACGGTAACGAATACTTTAACCGTATTTTGTACTCAAGTACCTAAAGCAGTGCCGGATTAACCACGTAGCAAGAGTAGCAATTGCTACGGGCCCCGCGCGAAAGGGGGCCCCGCATATTCAAACACACTCATCCCACTCATGGTATGTTGAATTTTTTTGATGTCACAAAAACGTGATACGTTACAACTTTTCTTACTAAGACAATCCACGGCAGACACTCGGTACCCGACTATTTTCTTGGCGTAAATAAAACACCGAATTTCATATGGTAAACGCACAAGTTCTACAAAAAGTTGCTTGTATAAACGTGTAGCATTTCAGTCGGCCTGATAATCCAACTAGTGTTTTTGAAATATTTCGACAGTTAAAATATATTACAGTAGAAGAGATTTAAAAAAAACACCAATAATAGTCAGTACTTGTGAAAATGATTTGGAAGACAGTCTAGACAACGAATTAGTGCAGTTTGCCGAGCTACTTAAAACGGATGTGGCCGGTGCGATTGACAGTACGAAAAACGGTGCTCTGGAAATTCAATATTTTCAATTCCTAATGGACAATTCATTAGAATCATGTTTCCCCAATTTAGAAATTGCTTTGCGCATTTATTTATCTCTCATGATCACTAACTGCAGTAGTGAACGTTCATTTTCGACATAAATAATAAGTTACGGAACACTATGAGTCAAGAATGTCTGAATTATCTCGCTTTGATGAATATAGAATATGATTTGCTCACAGAAATTGATACGAATAGTATTATTTCTAAATTTACCCATATGAAATCTAGAAAAATTACTTTGTAAAAGTTTAAAAAATAACAAGATAAATAAATATAAAATATAAACATTATTTAAAATACACTGTTCATAAAATATAACATTAGCTATTCCTAAAAATATAATATACTTTGTATTAAATATAAACTTTGAAATATGTATTGAAAAAAATAATTTGTGTAGTATCATCAGTTTTCGATTGTTACTTTCCTATCAAAATTATTCTAAATTGCCAGAAAATCTCATCTCAGGCTTTTTGTACTTGTCAGAGCCTAACAGCGCCTATAGTAATTTACTACACTATCAATTAACCACAAAATTGTAACCTATAGATAGCAAATAAACGTATTGAGTATTGAATTGTTTTTTTACCACTTTATACTTAAGAACCCACAGCAGATCAAGGGCTCTTTGGAAGAATTTGATACGGGCCCCGCGCTTGCTTAATCCGGCACTGACCTAAAGTATTTGTGTTATAAGTACTTATGAATACCTGTCATGAATAGTTTTTATAATTATTATAAATTTCGGTTTTCTACTATACACCCCCGTTTAAGTCAAAATTTTAATAATTTCGACATATCAGTTTGACCGTTCTTCGAAGAGAAAAACAACTACTTTCCTGGCTAATACCACGTAGATTATTGAATTATATCCCCATCGAAGAACGTGACGTCGATCGACCCTTTTGTCGATACAGACAACTGTGGTGATTCGCAACCGTAAGGAGAAGGGCATAGTACACTAACCGGTTTCGACCTTCTTGGGCCTCTTCAAGATTGCCGTAATGACTTCTAATTCTAGTTGTTTTTTTCTTCGAAGAATGGTCAGACTGATATGTCCAAATTAATAAAAATTTTACTTAAACGAACGTGTATAGTAGAAAACCGAAATTTATGTTTCATATAGACACACCTCGTATTTCATGAAATATATACAGGTTGTCCCAAGTAAAATTGCACCCCCAATATCTCCAGTTATGTTCAGATTTGAAAAAAATGCCAAAACAGATCAATTTTAAGATAAAGGGGGCTCAATTTTGATAGAAGTTTCAAACTCCTTTTTTCATCCCTCTAGCGCCCAGAATCATCCTTTGAAAAACCTTAAATGACAAGGGGTGTTAAGTAACACATCATTTTGAAGCTGCTTTCATTATCTAAGTTCACTGTCATTCCTCACGTAGAGTACAAATAGCGTTTCGCAATTGAAGAGCGAAAAATACAGTTAAAGGAATAGTTTGTGATTAATTAATTGGTTAAGAAGCAAACTTTTGTGCTTCCATAATGAGCGATCGGTACTGCAGTATCAGCATTTATTAATAAAAATTATTTATCAAATGCATATCTACTGTTTTATATTTTAATTAACATATGTAAGTATATTAAAATTGGAATCTAATTGCGTATTATTCGCATTTAATCTAAATGAGATAATTTATATCCTACGTTATTGTGTTTATTGCCAACAAAAATAATTAGACGTAATATTGATGGCGTAATGTTTTTATAAACAATAATTAAACCAATTTCTTCATTGATGTGTAACAAAAACAATTTAATCTTTTTAAGCGAACATCCTTCACATGCATTAGAAAAATTGATCCAACGTAAAAATTCCTTGTAGTTATTTATTAGACGGCAATAATGACAGAATGATAATTAAACGATCATGAGCTATAAGATTATTTTTAAAATATTTATTTATAAATCAACAATAATTGAAAAGTATATTTTGTAAATGCAATTATTATTTCCGGAATATTATACCTATAAAATATAAACTGATTGACAATCAAAAAAGTAACACCATCAAGTGGCAAATGAGACAAGAACTTATCATCAAAAGAGTTACTTATATAATTAAAATTATTTTGAAAAAAGAAAAACTAATTGTATATATATATATATATATATATATATATATATATATATATAAAGGAATTGGTTTTTCTTTTTTCGACTGGGAAATATTTATTTTTTTAGTGAAGATTTCAGGTTTGCGGTTATAAGAAATAAACTGTTTTTCTTATCTGCTCAATGTTTCGCCATTATTTAATGGCTTCATCAGGAGCGAACTACAAGATTTATTCAATGAAACAATACAATAATAAAACATTTTAAAATTACTACTTACAGAAAGTTGGTGTCAGTTAATTAAAATGTAAAACAAAACAAAAAAAACACGTTCAACATATTTTACTTACTTCAAGATCCCTCATAATAACAGACTCTCTTAACTCAATCCATATTATCAATCAACTTTATCCCACACATCCAATAGCCCTCCACATTAAAGTCGAATTATCGCAGTTGCAACATTCCAATACCTTTGTGGAAATACTTTGGGTTCCTTCTCATACTGGCCTTCAAGGAAACGAAGAAGCCGACCGCAAATCACGACAAGTAGCAATTAGTGAAACCGTGAGTGAAGTGCAAACGGTAGTGTATAACGACATAAAACCGCTACTTAAATCAAAAGTGCTAAAATTGTGGCAAATCGAGTGGCAATCGTCCCAATCGAAACTACGCGACGTGAAACCTGAAGTGAAACCTCGAGCGCAGCCAATAAACAAAAGATCGCTTCAAGTTAAACTGACTAGGTTACGAATAGGCCACACCAACATTACTCATAGTTACTTAATTACTAAAAGTGAACCCCCAAAATGTGAATTATGCAAGATCCAGCTTACTGTCAAACATTTAATAACCGATTGCCTAAAATTCCAACAATCAAGACAAGATAACAACCTCAGCAACAATTTAGACCAAGTTCTTGGCGAAAACTGTAATACACAGAACCTTTTTAAATATCTAAGTGACATTAACATATTAACTAAACTATAAACAACCCATATTTGTGTCGCTAATTACCCCAGTGGTAGATGCGACTTGCTTGTAAATAAAAAAAAAATATTTTTAGACAGTAGGTACATTTTACAATTAAACACGTTGATAAAATTAACAACTAGTTTTTTTTGTTATAGAAAGTGTAGAAACGAATGAGTTACAGGGAGATAAAACTGATTTACTTTTTAATTGTATAGGGTGATACCTAAATTTTATTTAGAATGTTACAATAGATATTACTTAATGGATTGACGTCAGATTTATAATTTATGGTGTTCTTTGTTTTATTAATGTAGCACATTTCCAGAAATAACCTGTTCATATGTCTGTTCTCTCTTTCTAAAATTTTTGTATTCGTGTACTCAAACTCATGTCCCGTATTTATATGGTGTTCCACTGCCGCACAGGTATTTTTTGTTGCGACAATCGCTTTTGTGTTGACTGACTCTTTATCTCAACCATTAACCCGTCTGTCCTATGTAACATCCATTGCAACTGGAACAGGGCAAACTGTAAACAACATTGCTATTAAATAACGTGGGTGTTTTATCTTTTACTTTTGAGAAAATGTTTCTGATTGTTATCGGATTGTAAGGGACAATTTTCAAATTAGGAATACTATTTTTAAACAGTGGTGTAATACGATGAGTCAAATAGTGTGGTTTTTATTTCTTATGACCGCAAACCTGATATCTTCGCTAATATATATATATATATATATATATATATATATATATATATATATATAATTATATATATATATATATAATTATATAAAATACAAATAAAAAATGGAAGTAATAATATAACAATAATTAACTTTCACGCTCTAACAGAAGAAAAAGACGATGAAACAAAAGACGCTGGGATAAAAAAACTGTTGATATTACTGCTCCAAAAATAATCTCCAATTATAACAAGCGCATGGGTGGGGTGGATATCCTGGATCAGTCCATAGAGTACTACCGGACGTTCATGAAAACCAAGAAATGGACACTAAAAGTCCTACTTCACTTTTTTGACTTAGCTCTGGCAAATGCGTGGCGGTTGTACAAGTTACAATCAGCTGCTGCTGCAATTCCAAAGAATAAAGTAAAAGATTTGTTGGAATTGCGAATGCAGGTGGCCGATGCCTTGGTAAATACTCCCACGCGTAAACGAAGACTTTGTGACTAAATCAAATGAAAATATATCTCCAAACCCTCTCACTAACTACCGGCGTGCGAATCGGCCTTCCGAAAATAAAATATTTGACGGTTATGATTATCTTCCATGTTTTGATGAAATAGGGAGATCCCGAGCTTGTAGAATGGACCGATATCAAAGCAGGTCAAAGATTCGATGTGAGAAATAAGACGTATATCTTTGTTTGTTTAGAAAACAAAATTGTTTTGCAAGTTACCACAAAAAGTAGGGTCTGCTAAATTGTAATAACAAGTACTGATATACCTAGTAAATATATTATAGAAATTATGGTTGTTTGATTCTAAAGATTTTTAATCATCAAAATTATATTACTACATTTCTAAATGTTTCAGTAAAATCAGTCGTTTAAGTCTGACCGTTATCGTGCATGTATAGTATTAGGTGGGGGAGATGGTGCGGATTTTTTAAATTATTTTTTAGATGTACCTTATTGAGCTCTAAACACAACATATACATAAAATACTAAAATTCAAAAAAAAAAATTCAGGCCTGAAAGGGACATATATATAAGGCTCGAAAAAGGCCGTTTGGGTCTATGGCCTGGTTCCTGGTTAATTTCTTCCATTCGTCCCTGTTCCTGGCTTTTTCTTTCCAGTTGGTGATCTTTTTTCCCTAATATCTTGTATTATTGCTTCCCTCCATTTCCTTCTGGGCCTGCCGCTCTTTTTTCCCCTCTGGTGTTGCCCACGCTACCCCCTTTACTGTCCTTGAGTCCTCCATCCTTTCTAAGTGTTCTAACCATTGTAACCTTTTTGACTGTATAATTTCATGTTAGGATCGTTAAATATTTCGTGGATTTCTTTGTTTGTCCTCCTTTCCCATCCCTCTTCTGTCTTTTTGCCCCTGTATATCCTCCTTAGTATCTTTCGTTCCTATATTTCAATCTTGAGCTGTTCCTTCTTATTTAGTGTCCATGTATCGTTGCCTTATAGTATTGTAGGCCTGATTATTGTTTTGTATGCACATTTCTTCGTTTCCCATGACAATTCTTTGGATTTTAATAAATTATGTAAAGCTCCTGCGCATCTATTGCTCTTTGCTATGCGAAGGTCTATTTCAGCTTGTTCTTCGCATCTGTTTGTAATAAAAACGCCAAGGTACATGTAACTGTCTGTTTCGCTTATCGTTATTTTTCCACTGATTTTAGTTTGTAATTCTAGCTTTCCAGGGTATTTTCTTAAATGTTTAAATTTTTGAGTTGCATGTACTGACTCTTCTTTTCATTTATTTTTAGTCCCATTGTTCCTGCCGTGTCTAATAACTGTTCTGTTATGTTTTTGAGTTCCTTTTCCCTCCTCGCTAACAATACGACATCATCTGCGTATGCGAAAACATGATGAGATCTGTTGAACATGGTTCAATATCTGTTTATTTTACTGTTTCTAATGACTGTTTCAAGGACTAAGTTAAAAAGTAGGGTGGTTAAAGGGTCTCCCTGTCTGAGTCCATTTTGGACTTCGAATTCTTCCGTTTCCTCTCCTCCTACTCTTATTGCACACCTTGTATTTTTCAGGGTCATGTTTATTAGATTAACAAGTTTCGGTGGTATTTTTAGACTTTTTAAAGAGTTTACCATTTTTTGTCGATTTACCGGTGTCGTATGCGCTTTTAAAATCAATGAACATGATATGGGTCGGTATTTCGTATTCATAGCAACTTGTGGGCACCTGTTTTAAAATAAAGATTTTATCAGTCGTTGACGTTTCGGAAACCGCCTAGGTATTCTCCGATAATGTTTTCTGCTACTACTTCTACCCTTTTTTTATTAACATAGCTAGTACCTTATATGTAACGTCCAGCAGGGCTATACCTCGATAGTTACCACAGTCAGCTGGGTCCCCATTCTTGTATATTGGTAGTATTACTGCTTCTCCCCATTCTAGTGGCATTACTTCCGCTATCCATATTTCCCTGATTAGTTCTATTATTTCTGTAATTAGTAGTTGTCCTCCATATTTTATATTCTCTGCAGTAATTTTGTTTGACCCCGGGCATTTATTTGTAATAATTTCTGTTATCTCTGCCCCTGTGGGTTCCTCAACGGCGCATATGGGGTCTTCATTTTCTTCATCTTTTTGCTAAAGTTCAGATTCGTCGTTCACTAATTGTTCGAAGTATTGTTTCCACCTTTGTTTTTGCTCGTTTTTTTCGCCTATTAAATTTCCCTCCTTATCCTTGATGTATATATTTTTTGGCGGGAATTTTTTCGTTATATCTTTTACATCTTTATAGAAGTGTTTAATTTCTTTTTTTTTGTAATTTTCTTGCATTTCTGCAACCTTTTTTTCTTGGCGGCGTCTTTTCTTATTTCTGCACATTTTTTTTACAACCTTCCTTTGTTCTGCATACTTTTTTCTGTCGATATATTTCCCCGTTTTTAGATATTTTTCTCTCAGTTTGTGTTTTTTTAGGATTTCTTCATCGCATTCGTTATCTAACCATTCTTTTCTTTTCTGCGTTTTTCTCTTACTAATAATGTTCTTCTCCGTTGATGTTTTTATCGCATTCTTTATGTTATTCCATTTTTTCTCAACTATGCTTGCCATGTTTGAGTTTGTTGTATTGTTTAGGCTCCTTTCTACGTCTGCTCTATATCTCCTGGATACCTCGTTTTTTTGTGATTTTTCCATGTAATATTTTATGGTATTTCTATAGGTGTCACGTTTCATCCTTCATCCTTTTCCGTTCTGTTATCTTCATTTTAGCAATGACTAGAATGTGGTCGGAGTTCATATCTGCCCCTCGGTATGATTTGATATTTTTAACTAAGTTTGCGTTTCGTTCCTCAATGAGAAAGTGGTCTATTTGATTTGTCTGTGTTGTACCTGGTATGATCCATGTTCCTTTGCGAATTTCTTTCCTTTTGAAGTGTGTGCTCATGATTTTCATTTATTTTTCTATAGCTTAATTTATTAGTCTTAGACCGTCATTATTGCTTATATTGTGCTTGCTTTCACCTCCTGTTATTTCTTTGTAAATTTGCTCTTTGCCTATTTTTACATTTGCGTCTCCTAGAACTATTTTCAGATGACTATTGAGAATTTCATCATATATACTCTCTCAAGTTATTCGTAGAACTCGTTTTTATATAAAATACAAATAAAAAATGGAAGTAATAATATAACAATAATTAACTTTCACGCTCTAACAGAAGAAAAAGACGATGAAACAAAAGACGAGTTCTACGAATAACTTGAGAGAGTATATATGATGAAATTCTCAATAGTCATCTGAAAATAGTTCTAGGAGACGCAAATGTAAAAATAGGCAAAGAGCAAATTTACAAAGAAATAACAGGAGGTGAAAGCAAGCACAATATAAGCAATAATGACGGTCTAAGACTAATAAATTAAGCTATAGAAAAATAAATGAAAATCATGAGCACACACTTCAAAAGGAAAGAAATTCGCAAAGGAACATGGATCATACCAGGTACAACACAGACAAATCAAATAGACCACTTTCTCATTGAGGAACGAAACGCAAACTTAGTTAAAAATATCAAATCATACCGAGGGGCAGATATGAACTCCGACCACATTCTAGTCATTGCTAAAATGAAGATAACAGAACGGAAAAGGATGAAGGATGAAACGTGACACCTATAGAAATACCATAAAATATTACATGGAAAAATCACAAAAAAACGAGGTATCCAGGAGATATAGAGCAGACGTAGAAAGGAGCCTAAACAATACAACAAACTCAAACATGGCAAGCATAGTTGAGAAAAAATGGAATAACATAAAGAATGCGATAAAAACATCAACGGAGAAGAACATTATTAGTAAGAGAAAAACGCAGAAAAGAAAAGAATGGTTAGATAACGAATGCGATGAAGAAATCCTAAAAAAACACAAACTGAGAGAAAAATATCTAAAAACGGGGAAATATATCGACAGAAAAAAGTATGCAGAACAAAGGAAGGTTGTAAAAAAAATGTGCAGAAATAAGAAAAGACGCCGCCAAGAAAAAAAGGTTGCAGAAATGCAAGAAAATTACAAAAAAAAAGAAATTAAACACTTCTATAAAGATGTAAAAGATATAACGAAAAAATTCCCGCCAAAAAATATTTACATCAAGGATAAGGAGGGAAATTTAATAGGCGAAAAAAACGAGCAAAAACAAAGGTGGAAACAATACTTCGAACAATTAGTGAACGACGAATCTGAACTTTAGCAAAAAGATGAAGAAAATGAAGACCCCATATGCGCCGTTGAGGAACCCACAGGGGCAGAGATAACAGAAATTATTACAAATAAATGCCCGGGGTCAAACAAAATTACTGCAGAGAATATAAAATATGGAGGACAACTACTAATTACAGAAATAATAGAACTAATCAGGGAAATATGGATAGCGGAAGTAATGCCACTAGAATGGGGAGAAGCAGTAATACTACCAATATACAAGAATGGGGACCCAGCTGACTGTGGTAACTATCGAGGTATAGCCCTGCTGGACGTTACATATAAGGTACTAGCTATGTTAATAAAAAAAGGGTAGAAGTAGTAGCAGAAAACATTATCGGAGAATACCTAGGCGGTTTCCGAAACGTCAACGACTGATAAAATCTTTATTTTAAAACAGGTGCCCACAAGTTGCTATGAATACGAAATACCGACCCATATCATGTTCATTGATTTTAAAAGCGCATACGACACCGGTAAATCGACAAAAAATGGTAAACTCTTTAAAAAGTCTAAAAATACCACCGAAACTTGTTAATCTAATAAACATGACCCTGAAAAATACAAGGTGTGCAATAAGAGTAGGAGGAGAGGAAACGGAAGAATTCGAAGTCCAAAATGGACTCAGACAGGGAGACCCTTTAACCACCCTACTTTTTAACTTAGTCCTTGAAACAGTCATTAGAAACAGTAAAATAAACAGATATTGAACCATGTTCAACAGATCTCATCATGTTTTCGCATACGCAGATGATGTCGTATTGTTAGCGAGGAGGGAAAAGGAACTCAAAAACATAACAGAACAGTTATTAGACACGGCAGGAACAATGGGACTAAAAATAAATGAAAAGAAGAGTCAGTACATGCAACTCAAAAATTTAAACATTTAAGAAAATACCCTGGAAAGCTAGAATTACAAACTAAAATCAGTGGAAAAATAACGATAAGCGAAACAGACAGTTACATGTACCTTGGCGTTTTTATTACAAACAGATGCGAAGAACAAGCTGAAATAGACCTTCGCATAGCAAAGAGCAATAGATGCGCAGGAGCTTTACATAATTTATTAAAATCCAAAGAATTGTCATGGGAAACGAAGAAATGTGCATACAAAACAATAATCAGGCCTACAATACTATAAGGCAACGATACATGGACACTAAATAAGAAGGAACAGCTCAAGATTGAAATATAGGAACGAAAGATACTAAGGAGGATATACAGGGGCAAAAAGACAGAAGAGGGATGGGAAAGGAGGACAAACAAAGAAATCCACGAAATATTTAACGATCCTAACATGAAATTATACAGTCAAAAAGGTTACAATGGTTAGAACACTTAGAAAGGATGGAGGACTCAAGGACAGTAAAGGGGGTAGCGTGGGCAACACCAGAGGGGAAAAAAGAGCGGCAGGCCCAGAAGGAAATGGAGGGAAGCAATAATACAAGATATTAGGGAAAAAAGATCACCAACTGGAAAGAAAAAGCCAGGAACAGGGACGAATGGAAGAAATTAACCAGGCCATAGACCCAAACGGCCTTTTTCGAGCCTTATATATATGTCCCTTTCAGGCCTGAATTTTTTTTTTTGAATTTTAGTATTTTATGTATATGTTGTGTTTAGAGCTCAATAAGGTACATCTAAAAAATAATTTAAAAAATCCGCACCATCTCCCCCACCTAATACTATACATGCACGATAACGGTCAGACTTAAACGACTGATTTTACTGAAACATTTAGAAATGTAGTAATATAATTTTGATGATTAAAAATCTTTAGAATCAAACAACCATAATTTCTATAATATATTTACTAGGTATATCAGTACTTGTTATTACAATTTAGCAGACCCTACTTTTTGTGGTAACTTGCAAAACAATTTTGTTTTCTAAACAAACAAAGATATACGTCTTATTTCTCACATCGAATCTTTGACCTGCTTTGATATCGGTCCATTCTACAAGCTCGGGATCTCCCTATTTCATCAAAACATGGAAGATAATCATAACCGTCAAATATTTTATTTTCGGAAGGCCGATTCGCACGCCGGTAGTTAGTGAGAGGGTTTGGAGATATATTTTCATTTGATTTAGTCACAAAGTCTTCGTTTACGCGTGGGAGTATTTACCAAGGCATCGGCCACCTGCATTCGCAATTCCAACAAATCTTTTACTTTATTCTTTGGAATTGCAGCAGCAGCTGATTGTAACTTGTACAACCACCACGCATTTGCCAGAGCTAAGTCAAAAAAGTGAAGTAGGACTTTTAGTGTCCATTTCTTGGTTTTCATGAACGTCCGGTAGTACTCTATGGACTGATCCAGGATATCCACCCCACCCATGCGCTTGTTATAATTGGAGATTATTTTTGGAGCAGTAATATCAACAGTTTTTTTATCCCAGCGTTTAACATTGATGGTTTCGTCAGAATATGTGCAGGTACTAAATCATCGCATACGAATTGTTGGGATTCACCACGTATCATACTGCAATCTGGTTTAAAATTCATTTGTTGTCTCTCAGGTAATCGGTTCATCATAATTATTCCAGTACCGTGCATACCCAGTACACTTAACTTTTCAAGTAGTGATACGGAAGAAAAATATCTGTCAAAGTAAATACAACTTCCTGGTGGAATGGATTTTGATAGATGTAGGACGACTGCCCCTATTCCAAGGAACCTATCTTCGAAAGGTGTTTTCGCGACTTGGTAGACCTCAAAATCAATCATGACTTCATCATTAGTTGTGGCTACAAAAGATTTTAAACCTTGAGGTCATGGTTTAGTTTTAATGACCTGCCGTAATCCACGTGGATATATGCCACAAAAGGAAATCATTTCTTCGTCAATAGAATAATATCCTGGCTGTCTTTCTAATCTGTCGCAACCTATCTTAACATGTGTGATAACTGGTTGAACTTACCAGAGTGAGTTGTTATTTCCTGGTGGAGCTGTATCGCTATCTACTATGTGAAAGGCTGTTCGCAAAATTTTGAAGCGATCTCTAGACAGCTAGACACCCAATAAACACATTTATTTTATAAGATAAACAGTTAAAATATAAAAAAACAAATACTTACTGCGCTTACGATTATTAACATAGTAGGCCGACATATTTAACGCGTTCTTGACGGGAACTGACTCACAACTAAATGAATATTTAAGTCATGCCCGATCATTGCTTTCCGTCTTTAGTCCATAAAGTTTGTCAAAACCAGCGTAAAAATGTGTAATCTCTGCTCGGGCGTCAATTTGTAATCGTTGCTCGAGCGTCGATTTGTAGCGGTGTTCCGATCCGTAGCTCGGGCACCGAGTTCGTTATTACTAGTTGTCGCGGTTAGTCAGAGTGGTAGAGTATAAAAAGGGCTGGATGGTTAGATATACTTCGTCGGTGTTGCCGGTTTTTGCGGTTTTCCTGTACACTCTGTGAATTTATTCACTAGCCAAATGGACCGACGATCGACGCACCCGCATTTTTAGATTTAATATTATTATTATACCGCCGACCACCGTAAACAGTCCCCGAGCCACCGATGGCACGTCACCGCAACTTTTCATAAATCTCAACAATTCATCATATTCTATACACTTTTGAAAAATGTCTCCTATACACTTTTCTTTCGTAAATTCCCAAAACCAACAAAAATCTTAAATCACTAATATTTCATTATATTCCTCACTAATATCGGAGACATTTCAAATTCAGTTAATAACACCCTTTTAAATTAAATAACTTCAATAATTCCTGACACCTGGCCAGGTCAACTCATATATCTATGTATCGGCAACGATACATGGTTCGTCTTCAACATTTAAACTCCAATCCTAGACACTTTTTGTCACACCATCTCCGCACACTTTTGAGCTTCGCTGCTTCCAAACATCATCCCCCACACACCCAAAGCCAAACAACCCTCCAGTTGTTTTCTAGCGAAAAGCCCATTCAACTCCCTCAAAATTCTATACACCTTTAAAAAACAAATTTTACTAGCAATTAAAATAATGAATTTTCCGATAAAAGAATTGACAGATATACCAGTGAGAAAATAGTACATTCTATATCAAGGGTGGAACAAACAAAATTCTACGCGAGTAGAAATATTTGTTTCCCGAGCCACAGGTGAGGGAAACGGTTCTACGAGTGTAGAATTTTGAATTCCACCCGAGTTTTAGACTATAATTTTTCTACGACTATCTAATAAAAAACAAAATTATATATTGAAATGATAACTCCTTAATTTCTAGAGGAGTTGTGGTGAAATCATCACTGCTGTCAGTATCAAACAATAAAAAGGAATGAAGCCATGTAATAGCTATTATTTAAATGAAATTATATAAATTTACTTACTTTTTATGAAGTATCAATCTTACATTTTTCACTTATCCGTAACGAACTGCGCATGCGTAGACTTACCACTCAACCGATACGATCCGTTGAACGGATTGTTACGTCCCCTACTCCGTATACGTATCCCGACCAAAATCAGTATTCTGTACTATTAGTGCTATTTTACAGGTCTTCTTTGATATTGGTTTGGTTCATTTTTGTACTTTTACCAAAACAAACCAGTGACAACCTAAACAAGTTTTCAGGTGATTCAATTAAAAACAGAACGAAGCGTTACGGTATCTGTTAAAAAGGTTTTCTTGACAACTTCTTTACGTCTACGTAACTCCAATACGGATATACACTTGTAAAAACTTATGACATGCTAAAAGTGTCTGATCGACATTTTTGACAGTTGACAATTGTTGTTCTTTATTTTTTTCTTAAAAACTGCCTCAAAATAAACGTATGCTTCACGTCTAGCTCTAACAGTTAATACTTAACAACCATATTAGTCATTTTACGTTCACTTTAGAGGATTTTTTATGCATTTTGATATTTCTGCACTACTTCTACTCTGCGTAGTGCAGCTGGTGTAGAAAACGGAGCACGCCTATTTTTTTGTTTCTGTCAAATGAACCCTGACATTTAGAGGGCGCCACAAGTATTAATTCCATACCAAGGGCGAGAATGAATATTCTTACCCTAGGGCTGGAATGAACCTATTCCATAATCAAAAACTGCGTCAGAATATAGAAATTCTATAATAGTCGTAGAAAAACTGTTTACTCGCACAAAAGATTTATCAACAAAAATTTCCAGATAGAAGACAGCCAAGAAGAGAAACATTGGAAAATGTGCTTCAACGATTTATTAGAACTGGCAATGTAATTTACGAAAAACGCGAAAGGTTGAAGACTGCAATGACAGGAAGATATTTATGTCCAAAAAATTCTGTCTAAGAACATAATGTATCCTTACCATTTACAGCGAATGCAGGAACTATTGGATGATGATTACGAAAAGCGGTTAACCTTCTGTGAGTGAGCTCAACAACAAATTGAGCAAAACAGAGATTTCTTCAATTTTGTATTATTTGACGATGAAGCAACTTTTCATAAAAATACGTTTGTTAATAGACACAATTTCCATTATTATGCAACAGATCATCCACATTGTGTACCGACTATCAGTCAAACTAGGTGGTCATTAAATGTATGGAGTGGAATAATTGGAAATCATGTCATAGGCCCATATTTCTTTGGCGGAAGTGTTAATGGGCAAGTTTATTTGAATTTCGTAGAAAACGAATTACCCCAACTACTTCAGCATTTACCTCCTCATGTTAGGCGGCGAATGTGGTACCTACATGACGGGGCACCCGTTCACCATACCATCTGATCAATGCACATTTAAATAATGAATTTCCCGGACGATAGACAGATAGAGGACCACATAAATGGCCACCTCGTTCACCAGAACTTACAAAAATGCATTTTTTTGGTGGGGTTACGTTAAAGAACAAGTATACACAATATCCGCGACAACTAAGGAAGACATGAAGAATAGAATTAGAGAGGTTTTCCGAACTACTGATGTCGATATGTTACAACGTGCTAGCAGAGCTTTTGAAGATCGCATACATTACTGTATGGAAGTAAATGGTGGTCATTTTGATCATTTAATAAAATAGTTATCTAACGTTTTTAGTTCTTTCTTATCTCTTGTTAGTTATTTTTGCTTAATTTGTTTATTTTGAGTTTTGTAGATACCCTATTTTTTTATTACAGTTTTAAAGGTAGAAAATGACTGGTTTGATTTTGTCACTTAAAATTAACGAATATAGAAGTATTTTAAACTTCACATTCAGAGCAAACTTGTTAAAAACATGAATATTTTTAAATCATAAAATAAAAATGAAATTTTCTTCAAAACAATCAATTTTAGAGAGTACATTACACGGACATAATTTGAAGGGATAAAATAGTTTTACAAGATGTTAGAATAATATACTGGGTGTTCCATTAAAAAAAATGAAGTTTTTGCTAATTGAAATATGTATTAATGCTTATCCAGAAAATACCCCGAACCCCAAACGAAACTTCTACCCTGTTCAGACATTTCAGCCATCCTTTACTTTCGTACCTACCACATAAGTTTAGTTGCTTATCATTGATAACGTTTACTATGCAGCATTTATAGTGCACCAATTTTCGTCAAATCTTCATATTTTTCGCCCCAACTTGGCAACGTCGTAGTTTATGAGAAAATAAAATATAGGGCTAGATGCAGAATTTTACGCTGAATTCGAAGGTGAACAAAAATACAGGGTATGTATATATCATCGATACAAGCTTAAGAGCACAATAATAACCAAACTATTGCTTAGGCTGCAAATGATACTAACTTTGATTATTATTTGAAGATACCGTACATATTACTAAATAACAGACAGAAAGTGAAGTAAGAGTACATTATAATATTAACTGAGTTATTATAATATTAACTGAGTTATACAAGGTAATAAACAACCCAACACAAAACAGTTTCAGAGCTTTGGAGTAAGCGTACATATTTTACTCATAATATTGACGACATACAGTATGCTCAGGAAAATCAGTGCTTCTTCTAGCAACCATTTAATAATGCTTCTACTGATTGCAAGACCTGGAAAGTTATACAATAGAAGTTATGATCTCTATTAGCAAAAGAATACCACAAATAATTCGGTTTCAAACAAAAGCAACTGACCATTCAGAAAA
This sequence comes from Galeruca laticollis, assembly GCA_963921935.1. Lineage (NCBI taxonomy): Eukaryota > Metazoa > Arthropoda > Insecta > Coleoptera > Chrysomelidae > Galeruca > Galeruca laticollis. The sequence continues at coordinate 157,719,302 of OY998180.1, read as the reverse complement.
GTCAAAGAATTGGTGATAAAATCAAAAAAGAATATAGATCAGTTTTTTTAGAGATTCAACAGATATTTGATCAAAGTGTGCATAGAGCAATAATTTCTAGTGTATGAGCAATATGGCTCGACCGACATTCTCAGTGAAATTCGGTTTACCATTATAGAAACAGGATTACAAAGACAAAATAAAATAATTTTATGAAAATATATCTGGCTGACAAACAAACCGATTTACCCACTAAGGCAATGCCTGAGTGTGGGGAAACTAAGTCATGGTTAGCTCGGTGTTCGTAACAGTAAGTACATACAATGAGTAAAACAAACAGTGTCAAACAAAAAAAAAAAAAAAAAAAAAAAAAAAAAAAAAAAAAAAAAAAAAAAAAAAAAAAAAAAAAAAAAAACAAGAAAAGTGACAGATACAATTTGAAAATGTAAAAATCCCAGAGATTATGAATTGAAAACATTGAACAAAAAGACTAAAACTAAAATATGACGAAAATAAATACATTTAATAATTTTACATTACAATATCTTCAACCCATATTAGGTTCAATTAAATCTTTAATTGCAGATCTTTCTTTTAACCAAAGGTAATTTTTAACTTTCTTTTTAAAAGAAAAAACACTTTTTACATCCTTTATTTCTTTTGGGAGGTAGTTGTAGACTCTATTGGCCAAGTATTCAAGAGATCTCATTGTAGCAGTTTTTAGAGTAAATACTGTTTCTAGGGGTGTCTCTTTTTTGTATCTGGTATTATGTGCATGATCTACATAAACCAGAAATCCCCTTCTCTTGAACTGCTGTACTGCAATGTTAAAAAAATATAGCTGCCGCATATCCATTACTTTATTATCTTTATATAATACATCAGATGGAAATAATCTTGGTTTTTTAAAAACTATTTTTAAAAACTGTTTTTGTAAGACTTCTACTTTCTTAAGGTGAGTATTTGCAATACCTCCCCAAGCCAATATCCCATATCTCAGACGAGATTCTATAAGCGCAAAGTATAGTTTTCTTAACTGATGAGTGTCTAAAATATTCGCTAAGTTTTTAAATTTAAACAACATACTGCGTAGTGTTTTTTGTATTTGATTACTATGAAAATTCCATCGTAAATGACTGTCAATTGTTACTCCCAAATATTTAATGTTATTTGATGAATGCAATACAATATTTTCATTGTGACCTTGTATAGTTAAAAAGTTATACGGAGGTAAAAAAGAAGCTAGGCATGTAAAAGGTAAGTAACAAGTTTTATCGTAGTTTATGGATAACTTTTTTTGTTTAAAGCAATCAAAAATTTTTACAAGATCACTTTCTGCTTTTTCTTTTAGTTGCATCCAAGTATCTGCACTATACACTATTGCAGTATCATCAGCAAAGGAGATCATCTCACCACTAGATTGAAATGCCAGTAAATTGTTTAAATATATTATAAACAAAATTGGTCCTAACACTGTCCCTTGCGGAACTCCACATTCTACTAATTTCTTTTTACTAATAGAGTTGTTGATTTTAACATATTGATAACGGTCAGTCAGATAGCTTTTTATTAAGTTGTAGGTATTTCCTCTGAATCCTAGATCTTCCAAAGTTTCCAAAAGATTTGTGTGATCCACAGAATCAAAAGCTTTAGCTAGATCAAGAAATACACATAAAGCTGGTTTGGTTTGGTCTATATATTTATATAATTTAGAGGTTAGAGCACAAATTGCATCCTGCGTAGATGTACCTTCTCTAAAGCCATATTGATTGCAAGAAATTAGTGTATTTTTATTTATGTACTGAATAATTCTTTTTTTAAGGATTTTTTCAAAAATTTTGGCTATATTTGAGATTAACGATATGGGTCTGTAGTTAATTACCTCAGATTTAGAACCCTTTTTAAATAGAGGCTTTATTAAACCAATTTTGAAATTAGTGGGACAGTATCCGGACTCTATTATTTTATTTATTAAGTGAGAAAGTGGTTGAGCTATTTCGTTTCTTATTTCTTTCAAAGTTTCAGCTTTTATTCCGTCAATACCTGGCGCTTTTTTGGATTTTAATGAGTCTATAATTTCTAGTACTTCATATTTGGTTGTAGGTGCAAGAAACAGGGACGACTGATACGGCTTTCTTTGTAGATTATAAACAGATGGTGTTGGGATATTACTTGCCATATTTTTACCTATTGAAGCATAGTGATTATTAAAACAGTTCGCGATTTCTTCGTCTTCTTTTATAAGTTGTCCGTTCTCATTTCTAATTTGTTTGATCACTGTTTCTTGTTTGCTCGGAAATATTTCATTTACCACCTGCCAAAGAGCTTTTGAGTCATTACCTAAATTATTAATTTTGTCCTTATAGAAATTTGTTTTCACTTGTTTTATTAAGTTATTTAGTGTATTTCTGTATTTAGTATATTCCTGTTTTAGAAAAAAATTCATTGGATTTGCTCTTAATTGATGGAATAGTTTATTTCTGTGGTTTATCGACTGAACAAGTCCATCTGTAATCCATTCTTTACGTTTTATTTTATTGTGAGAAATTTTCACCATTTTACTATTTTTGTCAATGACTGACTTTAACAGGTTAGTGAAGAAAGTAGAACTTTCTTCTATATCATCTATAGCCATAAAATGTGCCCAGTTATATTTTTGTAAACAGTTTTTTAATGAAGTAAAATTAATATGTTGTTTGAATCTGTTTTTTGTGCTGAAATCGCCACATACTGTGTATATCGGTAGTTTAGCAATTGTCATGTAGTGATCAGTTATATCGCTCTGCAAAACAATAGACATGAATTCAGTATTTTTTGTTCTATTTTTCATAAAAATATGATCTACGCATGTTTTGCTTTGAGGTCTTGTTATGTTATTAACCAAAGATTTATAATTTAACTCGTATAAATTGTTAAGGTACTCATCTACGGATTCATTGTTTTCCTCCAATATATTGATATTAATATCACCAACAATTAAATGATAATCTGAGTGATTCTTGGTTACGTTAGAAATAAAAACTTGTAGCTCACTATTGAAAACGTCAACGCTTGTCGACGGGGATCGATAAATGCTTGTTAAATTAATTACTTTATTATTTACATTAATAAATATGTCGATGATTTTAAACAGTCCAATATTCCCTATCTCAAAGGTATAATCTAGCTCCTGTTTTATGAAAACTACTACTCCGTCACAGATGTTTATATTTCCCTCGTTGTGGAGAGTATTATAACCATCCAAATGAAAAGCATCCAGATCTGTGAGATTTCTAGTTTCTGTCAAAATGATGCAATCAAAAGTATCTTGTAGTTGACAAAAGTAAGTTAAAAAGGCATCAAAATTTTTTGCAATACTTCTTATATTTTGGTGTAAAACATTGAAATTATAATTTTTTTTATCTGCTAGGGTGGTAGTTTTATTGTAATCTCTAATATTACCAATTTCGATTGCTTTATGTGGCACATATTCATTATCTCGTATATAAGGATCCATAATCTTACCAAAACACAAAATAAATAACAACAAAAACAAACAACTAACGCTGATTATATTATACCTTAAAGAAAAAATGAAGTTAGAGAATTACTTATTGTATTTATTTTTTACCAGTAGAGTTATTTCTTTGTTTCTGTATTTGAGACCTAGTGTTAGCAGTTATTGATGTTACAGTTGCTTTTTTTTGTGGCGCATCTGAATTATTTTTATTAAAAGCAAGTTCCTGGGAGATGTTTGACGGATTCGCTTGAATCTTGGTGTTACTATTTAGGTTCTGTTTCAACACAAGTTCTTGGGCGCTGCTTGGCTGGTTTGTTTGAACTGTAGGAGTGGAAGGAGTACTATTTGACTTTGGTTGTTCGTTAGCTTTTTCAATTTCCAATAGTTCTTCGTAATCGTATGAATCCCCATCGACGAATAATTTACCGTTTTTTATGAAGCAGTTATTTTTCCCATCGTTTTTTGCCAATATTTTATGTTTCCATAATAACTGGTGTTCTTTTCTTTGTTGTGGTGTTAGGTCGTCCGCAATGCTGATTTTCTGTCCTTTCAATAGATTTCTATTCCTAATGACAAGCTGTTTTGAAATAAATCGTTTAAATTCAATTTTTAGAGGGCTGTTTGTGTTATTACCCAGAAAGTAAAAATTGTTTATTTCTTCCTCAGGAATGTTAATATTTAGAAGATTTTTGAGCTCTTCGCAAATTTCTTTGCAGGTTAATAGTGGGCTTCGTTTTCCAATTCCGAAGATTATAATATTATTTTTCTTTTCGGCTCTTTTTGAGTTTTCTATTTCTGTTTTTAGTTCTTGATTTTCCTTCTCTAGTAGCTCTACCCTTCTCTTTAATTCTTCAGTTTTGACTTGTTGCCTAACTTCTAAGGCATCTATATAGCTTTTCACTTCATTTCGGTTTTTTATAATTTCTTCTAGTAATTGTTTTGCTGTAACCTCTTCTTCGCTCATTTTATAATTCAATGGATTTTAATCAGAAGACGTATATGGTCTGCTTTAATATTTAGGTATTTTATTAATGACTGACTGATAAGATAAGGTTTTTTTGCCTTTCAACGATAGCGTTGATGATTCTAAACGGCCCAAATATCTTAATTTTTACTGCACTTCTCAAAATATCTCCTTTTGTATTTACATCACTATGGTATAAAGTAATTTTTGTACAAAATTCAAAATTCTTTGTTAAGTACGTACCAGTAGAATTTTATTAAGTTTCAGGAGCTAATTCACAAACACTCTACTCTGTAAAGCCAACCACGCACTTATCCTAATCATTGTTTATTTGCAAGAAATGGAACTGAAAATATATATACGTGTCCTATAGGTGAAAAATGTAATATTAGTTTTAGTGAAAAATGTCATTCTTGATAAAAAGTTTTGCTTGTTCTGAAACCCCATAAAATGAAATAAAATTCAAGTTTTTGAAAACTCGTCTCATTTTATAGCCAGTTTCATGAAAACCGTATGAATATTTGCACGAAGTTCGAAAATAATGTATTAATCTAGTGAGTGACGTTTACAATGTACCAAGTAACTGTCAACTTTTGTAAATAAATTTCAAATTGTCATTCTTTAATAAATATTTGACAACAATATTAACTATTCAACTAAGAGTATGATGTACCCATTATGCGGTGTGGATTAAAAAAATTAATAAGTAAGTTTGATGAGACAAGATTTGTTCAAGACAAAAAGAAATTGAAAAAGGCGTACGTTGAGGAGGATGATGCAGCTAGTGCACTAGCTATGCATTCGTTAAGGGAATATCCCAAGATGCGTCTACGAAAAGGAGCAGTGGAGGTTGGTTTTTGCAAGAGTCACTTACAGAATATATTTAATCAAAACAAAATTCAACCATTCAAACCGAAATTTATTCATACCTTACAAGATTATGATTATGATACAAGGTTAAACTTTTGTGCGATGATAGGTGACAAACTTATGCATGACCGATTCTTTCACAATAATATTTTGTTTTCTGATGAAGCAACGTTTGCAACAAACAAAATTGTCGATATTGGGCTAGTGAAAACCCCAGCTACAGTGCGGTTTTACCGGATCGAATAAACTGACCGTATTTTCAGGAAGATCCATTAAACCAGGAGGTTCATTGTAACGAGAAAACCGCTACTAACCCTTAGTGCTCGCTATAGATGTGAGGGTTGTCTCACGTGGTACAACCCGTGCTCGCCAGTTGACTAGCTTCGAGTCCAAAAAGGGGTGGATTCTTCAAAAAAATTATTAAGTTTTCAAAAGGGCGCCAGAGAAGTTTTGGCAAGAGCCCAAGACTCCTTAAGTTATTCACTTTGGACCATAGGTCTCTTTTCAAAGTATTTATTACAAGTTTACAACAAAAATGTCTCAAATAATATCTGAACTCAGCTGAAGGCTGTAGACAGAATGTAGTTAGGCTGAAGGCCGGAATCTACATAAAAACTTAAATTGCAAACTAAATTATCACTTACAACGAAGTCACAGCTTAAATAAATAACTGACAAGCAGGTTCTATAAACTCTGAGCAGAGCTGAAGGCTTTAAACTCAAGGTGCAGAAGAGCTGAGGGCCCCAAACTACACCGATGTCTCAAATCTACAATTATAGGGAAACGACCAAATGGTTTTCAAAATACAATGAAAAATCTAATGCCAAAAATTACCAATGTCACAGTTACATGGGTTCACACTTCCGCAATTTATACGAATATGAATATAAATAAATGCATAGGCATAAAATTTAAATAACAAACGAGCCTAGCGTTGCTAAAAAAAATATAAATCGGAATTATGTACGGCGCAAAATTATTTACATAAAATCGTCAGAGTTCGGAAACTTAACTAAATAACGCAGTACCCCGTAGTATCCTAGCGTTCAGAGCCAAGAGCACAATATTTTAAATTATGAAGCAAATTATTACAATTTTAAATACAAAGTGAAAAGTGCTAATTGCCGCAAAAAGAGAGAAATAAAAACCTTACAAAAAAATTGTGAAATGTGACGGCTAAGGTGAATGTACAAATGTATGAAGAATAAAGAGGAAAACTGTTCACTTATCCTTCTTCTGGACCCAGAACAGCAACTGAAGTCGCTCCAGAATATTCCAGCTCTCCTGGAACTGGTCTCACTGACTCCGTAAGCTTCAATCAGCGAATTAACATCCAAATAAAAAAAAACCTTGATAATGAGTCCTACTAATAAAGCCGTCTACATAAATTTTCCACGTGTATTCCTAATTCTACCAATTCTACTGGTATCCTTGGTCATCGGCACCCCCTGGATCAGTAGATTATTGGGTCAGACCTTCCTACTGTTACATCGAGCGATATTTTCTTCCCCTACGTAGAATTTATCAGGATTTTCCGTGAAAAAACGTTATGGCTCCCAGAGCACATGCAAAATTTAACACTTGAAATGTGTGTTTACACGTTGACGGCACATGGAGGACTGAATACTTCGCGCAGTCAGCGCTCTGAATTCTCCCCGTCGACAAGCTTGCCAACATTAAACCTCCGACAGCTCGGCGAATTTTTCGCGTTACATCATTTGTATTTGCTGGACAACTTCTTAATACTTGAATTAGAAAATATTCCCTTGAAGCAAAGGCATAAAATGTACTTTCAACATGATGGATGTTCGTCACATTCGATTTTGCTAATTAGAGGATGGCTGTATGAATATTTTCCTGGGCGATGGATGGTACGTTATGGACCAATATTTTTTCCGCCCCGATCCCCCGATTTAACGATTTTAGATTTTTTTTATGGGGCTACTTAGAACAAAAAGTTTACGCAAATAATTTAAACCATAATATTGAAGACTTGAAACGAGCTATCATTAGTGCCGTTAACGAAATTACCCCAGAAATGCTGCGAAATATTTACAAAGAATTTAGAAAGAGAATTGAGAGATGTTTTGAAGCTGGGGGAGGATATATTGAATAGATGTTTTTTGTTTACTTAGTGTTTTTTACATTGTTATTCTGTATTGTTATTTTTGATAGTGATTATAATTCTTGAATAGATGTCAAATATTTCTTAAAGAATGACAATTTGAAAATAATTTATAAAAGTTGACAGTTACTTGGTACATCGGAAACGTCACTCACTATATTAATATATTATTTTCGAACTTAGTGCAAAAATTCATACGGTTTTCATAAAACTGGCTATAAAATGAGACGGGTTTCGAAAAACTTGAATTTCATTTCATTTTATGGGGTTTCAGAACAAGCAAAACTTTTTATCAAGAATGAAATTTTTCACTAAAACTAATATTACATTTTTCACCTATAGAATATCCCGTCTGTGGACACGCTGTATATATCCATTTAGGGTATCAAGTTATTGTTCTTTATCACCAATATAATTAAGATCTTCATTTTCATCTATTTTGTCGAGTATTGGTGAGAGGGTGAGTAGTACCCTGTATTGAAATATTATGAGCAAATGTTTTGTCTACAAATCTTAAAATGATCGAAGTTTCATTTGACAAATAACTGGAATAAATTTAGAAAACTCTCCACTTTTTCAATTTAAGTTCAATATTGATTGTGAAACTCTTTGCTAATGTTTAACAATACAATTTAAAAAATCAAGTTTATCAATTGTATAATAATTTGTCAACACTTTCACCAAGTAATTCTAGATTATACGTTCAATATATATATATATATATATATATATATGTTGCTTCATTTATGATGGACAGATTCAACAAAGGAAGGGTTGACCAAACCACTACAAATGAACAAACTTTGTATCAAACGTTTGTAACAACTTTAAACCAAAGGTAATAAAATGCGTATTAATTAAAACAAGTCAACGTACTATACAAACAGTATATTACAAAATTAAACTTTAAACTGGCTTGCACCAACTAAGGAATTTGTTTCCGTCCGACCGTTTCTCATTATTGCGGAAATAATCCGGACCTACTTGTTCTCGAATAGCCATAATGTTGGTAGTGTTCGCATATAAATTAATTAGTGCAGGGTTGAAGTTACACAGATCTATAACAATTTTGGTTTTACGGAAGTTAATTAATACGAATGGTTCACCTATTAATTGCTTTGAGATTTATACACTGCAATAGTGACTTAAATATACAAAGAATAAAGCTGCAATAATTGTTTTTATGAGTAGATGGTTGTTTTGGCGACAGTATGCATTTATCATAATAAATATGTAACTTACGTTATGTAATTCAAAGTAATATTGCAAAAAAAATAATCGGTAATGGAAAAGCATAATTTCGAATTTTTTACTGTAAATGTTCACATATTAATAATACATTTGATTTTATCGTTAGGCTTTTATGTATCTTTCAATGCCAAACATTCATATTTTTACAATGTTTTCTCAAACATAGAAAAGTTGCTTCGGCTGAATTAACATCATAATTTAAATATAGATTGATAACAGAAGATCCAAAGAAGTTAGTAGATCATTAATTTTTCAAACTTTCATGAAAAGAATCAACTTCTAGCATTATAAATAGAACGTAAAGTTTTTAATAAATTGCATTTTTTTCGGTTCTGAAACAAAATAAGAATTTTTTCTACTTCCGTTCCTAAAACCGCATTTAAAGTACGGGTTTGACATGCGCAAAACGATTCTTTAAACACTAGTGTTTAAAATGCGAGACGTCACTTCACGTTTATCTTTTGTTTTTTAACACGAAGTGTATCTTTTGTACGTTAAATTGCATGTTCCGTGTTAATTTTGTTGTTCTATGTCATTTGATTTGTCAGTCATCTTCCGTCATGTTATGAATATAATTAAAATATAATATAATTTTTTAATTTCTGCGGGAGAAGAAAAAGTATAGTAAGCACCTCGTGTTAAAAACATCTTCACTCCACTTGTGCCTAATAAAACCCCGGACTAAAGTAACCTTTTTGACACTTAATATACTATTAATAAAATGCGATTGTTCGAATTAGGTTGAAACTTGAATTTTTCTTCCATCTGTCATAAAGCATTGTATTTATAAAAATAATTATTTATTTATAAAAATATAGCACATAATTTTCATAAATGCGGCCAAACCTGTACTCTATTTGAAAAGGGCAGAGTGCAATAAACCCCTGTATAATGACCATTCCAAGCAATATATAAGTACAGTCATTCTACTTTAATAATGAAATTCCGACCTTAGATAAAATTTAATGTACATTGAGAGAAGATACAACTATTTCTGAAATTGGAAGAGATAAATTGTGGAAAATTCTGAGAGATGAATTTTTGATGGAAAAAAGTAAACAGAAAGTCGCTTTTAATAGAAAAAGATGAAATTGTATGTGTTGGAGACGGAATTAATTGCGATCAATAAGGGAAATTCGCAATGAAAATAAGATGTGGACGAGACATGGCTAAACGGAAGATTACACCGTCGGAAAAACATGGCAAGATCAAAATGTAATCTCTTCCCGTCAAGCGTTTTTGGATGGTTTATCTGTAGGAATAATAGCACCTTGTACAAAACGAAAACGACTGATAATTACGCATATTGAAAGTAGAGATGGGTTTTTGAAAGATGGTTTGTTAGCATTTGAGTCAGTTCACAACGGAGACTATCACTAAGATATGAATGCTGATGTTTTTGAGGACTATTTTTCACAAATGAAAACTCTAATTCAACTCAACTCGGTAATTGTTGTGGACAACACTCTTTATCATTCAAGGGGATGTGAGAAATTGCCTACTACCACTTGGAAAAAAGCGGACATAATTCAATCGCTTTTAGATAAAGAAATTACATTTAAAGAGGATGTGTTAAAAAAAGAACTGCTGGCAATTGTAAATATACATAAACATCCTTTCCTAAGATATAATATTGCCGAAATGGCAAAAAACCGGAATATTATAATCAACTTCCTCCTTACCATTGCGAGCTAAACCCTATAAGTATACTTAATATGGCCTCAGATGAAAGGATTGGTGACAAGTTAATGCAGAGAGATGAAAAAATACATAGAACATGTAATCAAAGAAGAGCAGCAACTGTGGAAATTAGACAATTTAATTGAACAAGTTCGGACCAGATGAAGATTCATCAGATTTTTCAGTTTCCTATAACTAATATTTCGTGTTAGAATAATATTAATAACCCCGTGTTGTAAATTCTATAGTTCTAGTAAATCATAATATAAAAATAATTGATTATTATAAATATTATAATAATTGACTCTGTAATTAACGTATTATTATTAATTGATATTGTATTATATGACTAGTCTTTGTCGCAATCATGTTGTTCATTTAGTACCATAACTACTGACAGCCCCACCTAAAGCTACGGCTATGCCTACAATTACAAGCATGGGATTTCTAGTGTTTAACGGCGGTGTACAGGGTCGGGTAGGCAAATAAAAGAATAAAGATGTGTATTATAATGTAAAGCGTTTTAGCTGCTTACCCGGAAAGGGTTTTGCATGTTAAATTAGGTTTTATTACTCTCTGTCTATTTAAAACAGGCTATAATACATAAAAAATATAAAAGCGAATACCTAAATAATATTGAGCAAAAGCTTGATTAACAACCCTCGAAATGTTCAAAAAATGATTAAAGCCAACTTCTAAATATATTAATTAGACTAACCTACAGTAAATGTCAGAGCGCAATCGGCAAAGTATGTATGCATCACCAAAATAACTCCAACTACCAAGAGGAACTTCATTATAAGTAGCACAGAAATTGATTATCACACCACCAAAACCAGATTAGTTTTGAGAATAATTAATAATATGTTCGCTATATCAACATTATTTTCAGATAACATATTGAACTTATTTGACCATATATCAATTTAACAACTCTATTCAAAGACAAAGTACAAACGGATAATATTAATGTGTAAACACAAATTCCTGTTTACATTATAGTCGACAAAGAGCGATTTATTCAATATTGAGTCAGTTCAAAGATGATAACAATAATTTGCAAGAAGCTTAAAACAATGTTAAATATCTTAGTAATAACATTTTCGTAGCTGGTACATGTAACTACTAAGAAAACAAATTAATATGCGAAATTTTATCATTCAAATTCTCGCAAAAATGAATCATTATTTAACATAGTACTTACAGGGCGTTTTCAAAGTAATTTAAAATACTGTTGTGAGTTTCAATCTTCTATGTTTAAGATCGGAGTTGTTTGAACAACGGATTTTAAATATCTCCATATACAAAAATCCAGAAAATGTTGGTGGGGCGTTCTTGAATATAATGGCAATTTTCTCACCTATTATAAAATCATTAACCTTAAATTGCAAACACATATACTACAGTGTCAAAAAAGTAGTGTATTAGGTATATTACATTCAAACTAGTCCTCTTCTGAAATAATAAACGCCAACAATAAATCCGTTCAATAGAACATGTTTTAAACGCATTTTCCAGAATTTACTTCAGCACTCGGAGCCATATCAAATGAATAGGGTGGTTATTTATTGAATTTGGTTCACAATGATAGCCTCGTTATCGTGGTGCAAAATCAACGAGTTTTCTTTCCACAAATCTGGTATTCTTCGACGAATGTGAATTAATGAAGAAAAAAGCTGTAAACATCCCCTAAACTCGACTTTATCGATTTTCAGTTGGGAGCGCCATTCCGAAGCTTGTTCGCACGTTAAACCCTTTTTATCACCAGTTATAATTACTACGTTTTGTGGTAGTTTTGGCAAAAGATTTACGTCTTTCTGATCTATTCGACATGCAGTGCGTTTTATGATGAAACACTAGTTTAAAATAGTACGAACTGATTCGTCAAACACAGCTATATCTCTCAAACTTCTCGTGAGTACAGTTTTGGCAAGTAGCGTCATAGAATTACGCTCAACCGTGCTTTTTAATGATAATTTCCCGGTCTCCTTGTCTAAATGTATATGTGTGCAAATATTTGGATATTGTCTTTTCAAATAACTGGATCCGACATGGCAGTATTTTTTCATGACTAGCTAGGTCGCCAGAACTTACTGTTTTAAATTTCTATTTTTAGAGAGGTATCAAAGATTTAGTTGTTAAAACACGTCCAACTACACCCGAGGACATGAAAGATAGAATTCGGGAAGCGTGTCGAAATATTTCTCTTTGAAATCAAAGAAGTGTTAATTCAATTTCAAAAAGTCTGAATTTATGCATTGCAAATGATGGCAGACATTTTGAATATTTAAATTAATTAGCTATTAGATGATCTTTTAGTGATGTGTACATTTCTGTTAGTAAATTTTGTTTTCTTATGTTCCATTACTTATGTTATTACATAAGTTATCGGTGAGTGTTTACTTATTATTTCGTTGTCAAGACAAATTAACTAACATAATTCCTCTTCAGCCCCGGATCTAGGGAGAGAGGACAAGCCTGGACCCATGTCCCGGGCGCATCTAAACAATCCACTATAGGATTCGGCACCCGTCTCTATTCTGATTGGCTGATTTCAATTATATCTTAGTACGGTGCCGAATTACATAGCAAAATGTTTAAAACAGTGCTGAAATCTAGAGTGTAATTATTAAGCGGTGCTGAAAAGCAGAGCGGAATGTTATCAGCTGCTAGTTTGTTGGTGACGTTATGGCTTAATGATTACTTTGATGTGTATCGGTATTTATACTTGCAATGTTGCAACATTGGACAAACTTATATTTACCACGCTAAATTTAAAAAAGCAGAACTTTACAAAAAAGTATTGACATAATCAGGCTATAATTGATTTAAAAATTAAAAAAAGCACACATTTATTGCATTGTTTTGAGTTTTCACTTCTGTCGACAGTCCCTATAACTGCCTCTTTGTTAGCTCAATATATAAAGTGAAGTTGGCCCCCACAATGATAATTTTCAGAGGAAACAAGTGGCATCGGAATCCACTTCTAATGCACTCATATGCACCACTAACAAAATCCCCCCTGCCCCTAGTTAGTTAAACCTCATTATTTAAAGTGAAGTTGCCCCTCCCCAAAGATAAAATCCGAAAAAAATTTAGGGTAGTGGAGTCCACTTCTAATGCACCACCATCAAAAACAAAATCTTACCTTCCTCCAAATATAAAAAGTATATGCCTTCCCCTAAGCCAAAAAAATTGGAAAATTGCCAAAATTATGGCAAACCTTAGTGAAAATGGACCCGGAAAATTATCGAGAGGGTAGAAAGTGTCTGCTTATCGGTCGTTTGAAGAAAAAATCCTTTTTTTTTGGTAAAGTAAGTAGTTTTCGTATGCTAGCCGGAAAAATGTTGTAAACCTAATATGCGCGTAAGGTGCCCGTTTGCACTGTCTTCATGAAGTACTATAAAATGACACAAGTCACAATTTCGACTAACAACGCCTATGTATATCTTTCAAACAATGCTGGTGTTTAGGGTTTATTCAGTTGAAATCTCTACAAAATATCCATTTTAAATCGTTTGCTGGGGAGGATCGTGTTGCATGTTCTTGTATATTATTCTCGCAGTTTTCAATGACGCCGTACCTGAAGTTGCCAATGAGAGGAATAAACAAACCACTAGTTATGTAAGCCTTTTTATTGAAATACATTTTTCATAAATAAGTCAGTCATTTTGAAAAAATATGTAATTACACTTAAAGTATTTACTACAGGTTATATATATATATATATATATATATATATATATATATATATATATATATATATATATATATATATATATATATATATATATATCTACATCTATATATTTGGCATGATTTAGTTTCAGATGACATTTACACAGAGTATATTGAATAATAGACAAGTCATGTCATGAAATATTCCAAATTAAGAGCAGATGTCACTGTAGACATTTTATCATAATAAAACAATACAAATCTCATTTTAGATAGAAATTATATAAAGTAAACAAAAAAGGAGTAACCAAAAGATAATTTTTTTGTGGATTGAAAAAAGAGTGGGAGTCTGATTACATCTTCCCAACGGTGAACATCTAAAAATTTAAAGAGTTCTCCGAACACATTTGAAAAGTTGTATATAGTATTTAAGTGTTAGTAATAGTATTAATTGTCATTCGGTACCCAACCATTATAAATTCAGTGCGTGTTGTTAAAAAATTATTCTTAATCAGGAAAGTGAAGATCCTGAATTCTGAGTAATATTCAGAATTGTTCCAGACTGCTGTGCCCTAATCCAGAATATTGGTGAGTCTATACCAAAGTATTACCAGCGTAAATAATGCATTATTTCAACTAGACACATCAGGCCTTTACATATTAACTATGGATTCATCTAAAATAATTCTATACATAAATTTTGAATTCAAAATAAAAAAGAAAAGGAAATTTAAGCATACATAATAAATAATCATAATTGGAGAAACCAAATTGAACAAAATTAAGACTGTGATCGGGTGTTTGACATTGACAATTGACAATTCGAAAATTATTTGAACAGTTCGTAAATTTATAAAATTTCATAAATAGGTATTTTGTATTTTAGTTCGTAATTTACTTAATTTTAATCTGTAGTGGTATAGAAAGGGTATTGTAATTGTTAAAAAGGAAAACTAAAGTTAATTTTGTAATTTGTTAGTTTGACACAGACACATAATTGAATTCAACTTACTGTAAAAGGTAATTTTGTGAAAGATTTTGAAAAATTTCGTAAAATAAATTTACTTAATTCAATTATAAGAAATCTTAATTTGACAGTGACATTTTTTTGATTAGTGGTGACTGATACATTATTAAATATAGTAAATGTCAGAACGTAATTAAATAGCCCGAATAATTGATTGTATACAGTTACATGAAACAACTGGGTAAATAATATAGAAAACAAATAAAAACTCATAATTAAATAAATTCATCTTTAAATAAAGAGATTATTGCCAAATGATTTAAAATGGATATTTTGTAGAGAGTTCAACTGAATAAACCCTAAGCACCAGCATTGTTTGCAGGATATACGTAGGTGTTGTTAGTTGAAATTGTGACTTCTGTCATTTTATAGTGTTTCATCAAGGCAGTGCAAACGGGTAATTTACGCGCATATTAGGTTTACAACATTTTTCCTGCTAGCATACGAAAACTACTCACTTTACAAAAGAAAGGATTTTTTTCAAACGGCAGATGAACAGACACTTTCTACCCTCTCCATAACTTTCGGGGCCCTGTTTCACTAAGGTTTACCACAATTTTGGCAATTTTCCAATTTTTTTGGCTTACGGGAAGGCATATACTTTTTATATTTGGAGAAAGGGAAGATTTTGTATATTTTAAATAATGAGGTTTAACTAACTAGGAATAAGGGGATTTTCTGTGCATATGAGTGCATTAGAAGTGGATTCCGATGCCTCTTTCTTTTGAAAATTATCATTGGGGGGGGACAACTTCTCTCTATATATTGAGGTATAACTAAGTAAGGGGAGGGGAGATTTTGTTTTTCTTGGTGGTGCATATGAGAGCATTAGAAGTGGATTCCGATGCCACTTGTTTTTTTTTGAAAATTATCATTGGGGGGGGGGGCAACTTCACTCTGAATAATGCGATACTACCAACTGAGGGGAGGGGTGCAAATTATTATTTCGGTGGAGCATTATGGTGTATTACAAGCGACTGACGGTACAAAATTTGAAAATTCCTATGGGGGGTATGCTTGTATTTGCCCCCTTCCCCGCCCCATAAACAAATAGCTGTAGTCTCTCGGAAAATGTGGTGCATTAGGAGTGCATTACGACCATATATGTTTTTGTTGAAAATTTCGATTTGGGGGGCACTGAGCTTTTATAAACCACTTGAGAAAATTTATCTAGGACCCAAGTGTTCATAATTAATAATCTGTCGTCAAAATTACTTGAAGATTTCCGGAACCGCTGTCTAAGTTTCTATATTGAGTTACTGAATCAAATAAAATCAAGGATTAATTTTGATGATCAAACCTTCGGAAATTTACAAGTTTTAATCTAATAAATTTTTTTCTACGACCTTAAAGAAAAATGTACATTTTAAGTGCGTATTCGAAACCTACCACGTTGTAATACAGATTTTCATTTCCCACGGACTAGCTGTGAAATATTTCATTTATTTCAGAGTTGTTAAAATTTGAAAATTTTGAACGTTATTTGTTTCACTACGTAGGTAGGTACATGTACAAAAAGAAATAAATATACGGTTCATTCAACGTGTTAAGAGCCCGACTTAATAATTTCAGAGAAAAAATTCTCTAAACCATGCAATGACGACAGGAAAGTTTATAATAAAAATTGTTATGAAAAATATTACAGTTTTGTTTATGATTTAAATGGTCGTAGAATAAGTATAGTGTACAATTTGCTCAGCGCACGCGAGTCCACCATGTTTAAAGGGCGGCAATATGAAAGTTTCGGGCATTTTTTATAATTATGGAATGGAAATAAGCATTTTCACCTCTGTTGCCAGTAAAATTAAATAAAAAATTGATGGATTGTGCATCATTAGTACACCCTACGGTAGAAGCCCATAATTGTGTTTAATTACGACGATGGTTGAAATGTCAAAGAGGAAATAAAACAGAATTAGTTGAGAGGTAAGGATGAAATTTTAATTTCAAGTAAACATAAATTTTTAGATCAGTTAATTCTAACCCAAGTTATTAGTGACAATGAGCTTACATTATAGGTTTCTTTATATTTTTGATCCAGTGAGGTCGTTGTGATTTTTATCTGAAAGCAAATTTATTACTTGAGGTTAAAGTATTACCTGTTGCGTTAATAACTAAATGTATTTTAAATACCTTATTACAAGATTTGTTTTTTGGACAACTAACAAGGTCTGGATACTCCGCTGTTAGGCCCATGCCTCCTTCAAAATGAAGTGAACAAATGTATGTATCTTTATTAACATTCTTAATCCCTTGAAATCGACAATCACTTCGTCCAGATCGTTTAACCCACAAATCACATTTGACACACGTGGGACAACTTTTTAGATGTTTTTTTATTGTTGTTGTTTGGAAACAGATTCCAAACATGAACCTATCAAAAATTCTTAAACCACCCCTGCCCATCACGTACTCTAACGGTTTTTGCTCACCAAAGGCGACAGGGCATATCTAACGAATCATATCGCACCGGTACCCTATTATTGGTCATAATCACATGGTGACGTCAATTGCGTTTCGTCATTGATTAAGAAATAAGTAGTATATAAGCCCGTTCACTCCACATTGACCTCATTTAACCCCAAAGTTGAACTGAAAATGAAAGGTTACAGAACGGTTCCAGAACCGACGGTGCCGTCTTGGGTCGATGACCCCTTCTCATATAGGTAAGAAAACCACATTACTTTACTTTCGGCGAAGCAGTTTCGGCGACCCCCACCCCTTCTCGCACGCGTTTCTGCGATAGCATAACTACGGGAAGTAACATTTTTTAACGCTTAGTATTCGATTTTCGCTGAAACTGTTAACATGGCAAGCTCCAAAATGTTAAGTGTTTCCCAATTTTACGGTAAGAAAGATAAACCGACCGATGAGAGATTTGGATTGTGGCTCCTGTTGGAAAATTTGGAAGGTAACAATCTGGTTACAGATATTGGAAATATTAAATACACGGAAGGCGAACGCCCACTGGAAGATGGGCTTATACCAATTACAGAACCATTTTGTGACAACATAATGCTTGTAAAGGTACGCGGCTTAGATGACTGCGATGTAAATTCTAAACTTGTCAAAAAAGAAATATGTGGTTCATTTAATAGTTATATACATGGAAAATTTGGCGAATTGGTTTCAGCAAAACATGGTGTTAAAGCTAAGCTGCATTTCCTCTTATTAAGTAACAACCCACCTGCCATTGGAACAAGAGAAGTAATCGAAGAAGATTTGGAAATTATTAAAAGGAAACATAAAGAACCTGTGTGCATTCCATACAAAGTAGAATTGGCGGAGGTTAAACTCGACAGGCTACTGGAAGAAATACCGGATTCATTGGAGCAACTCCGGAAGGAAGATTACTACCTAATGGACTTGGACATAACGCAGGATTTTGCCTATTTCTTAATCAATGGTTTCGTACAGTATGCCCCTGGTACTTTTCCGGCGAGTTTGCAGTGTAAAATAAGACAGATAGCAGTTCAATATCAGATGCTAATGTATGAGCATTAAAAATCTTAAATGTACTTCCCACGGGAGTGACCGATTAAATGGATAATTTCTCTTTATAATCGGTTAGACTAAATAGTCCCAATTTCTTGCAACAATTAGTACTAGTGTAGTTACAATAAATAAACAAACATAAAATCGAATTATTGCACTTTGATTACATGCCAAAACCAACCAAGTACCTATAGAAATACGAAACCACCTATCGAAAAACCCATAGAATTAAGGGAAGTAAAAAGTATAACCCAATTCTACAGTTGTTTTAATACGTTTTTGACGATATTCCAAACACGGCTTTGGGAAACTAAGAAATTATATAATAAAAACTTTCCAAATAGGATTTACTTAGCGTATACTTGACGTAACAGATATAGTGCGAACTTAAAGTTGTCGGCTTTTCGTTTGACTCGAATACGAGGATATCGTCATAGTCCAGTCACTATTATAATTTAAAATGCTTAGTTGACGATACAATCATTTAATATTATAAGTTCAACTAATAATCGTTAAAATGTATTTTATAATTATTAAATACATTTATCGACAGTCTAACGATTATTTTTAACCCGCAATTATGGAGCGCCATCCTACTTTCGTTAATGTATAGAACAAAATACATTGCTTTAGACAATATTAACCTATTTATATTTAAAAACATCTTAAACATAACACCAGACAATTAACACTACCTTATATCTCGTTTTATTAAGAGGAATTAGAAATATAAATTTCAAATAACTTATTATTTTTCACATCTTTGAATGAACTATGACTATCTCTTTGAGAGGGCGTTTTTACGAGCACATCAGATGTTCACTCCTTAGTTGGTAGTCTGACATCGAGAAAGAGTGAAGTGTTTTTCTGAGGAATTTGGATAAGTATACATATTTATTATATAGCAATTATTTTTTTAGTTAAAAATTAAATATTCACAATGTGGCGCCCTTGAGAAATATCGAGTTCGGTCCAAAATATTGTGTGTAACAACGACGAAAACTTAAATAATGGTGATGAAAGTGAAAACAGGATTCGACGACATTTAAATTTGGAAGCACAAAAAATTTGTTTCAATGTGTATAAGAATCTATGTGAAAAGTTTGGTTTCGATGAGGAAACAGAATTAATGCAAGCAGTATCTGATATAACAAAAGTTCCCCTGTCAACTATACGTAAAATGGCCAACAATGGGCCTTATGAACACAAGAAGCGATGTGATAAGGGATTGGTCAAAACTTTAATAACATTATTAAAAACCACCATATATGACTGTTACAAAAATAATGAGTTACCTACGATTGAAATAAAAAGAAATAAATTGACAAATACCGATCGTAATGTAAATGGCTGTAAGAAAACTATGGAAAATAGGATTAAAAAAGGATGGACTGTTGGGTCAAAAATGTGTATGCCAACAATGCCTGCAAACAATGGATCTATACTTATTATTGTGCATTGCGGTGGAAATGAAGGATGGGTTCCAAATGCCTTAAAAATATGTGGAAAAAATGGAAGATTACAACGTTGACTATAATAAGAACATGGACGCTAATATTTTTGAAGAATGGTTTGAATTCACTTTGATCCCAAACTTAGAGCCAAATAGTGTTGTTTAGTTCTTGACAACGCTTCTTATCATTCACGTAAGCTCAATAAAATACCAAATAAAAGCTACAAGAAGACCGAACTACAAATTTTTTTAATGGATAATAATTTGTACTTTGAAGATTCCTATACAAAACAACAACTGATTGAAGTTTTACAGACAAAGAAATTTAAGAAATTATACGCCCTAGATAATAATGCTGAAAAACATGGAAATGAGACTTCCTCCTTACTTTTGTATTTTCAGTACCATCGAGTTAACTTGGGCACAATTAAAACAGAGCATCCGGCGTAACAATACATTTCCTAAATTTGATACGAAAGTCGTCGACCTGATTAAAAGAGAAGTAGCTAATATTACCAAAGAAGACTGGCAGAAAAGGATTAAAAAAGTAAACAAAACTGAAGATGAGTATAAGAATATTGGGTAAGTCCATATTAATGAGGGAAATAGATGTATTATTGATTTACAAGACGATAGTGAAGCAGATGATATGGGAGAAGGATTATTAGAATTTTTGGAAGAAGAAACATCATATTTATTTTTAAAGAATTGTTTTATTCATTGTTATAATTTTTGTTTGTTATTTTTTCATAGAATTTAGTTTTGTTTATGGTTTTTGCTTTGAAATTTCGTTTTCCATAGAAAAATCGAATGGGATACAAAAAGGGCTCAGTTCACGTCTGGTATCCCGTTTAAACCGAACGCCCTGTCAACAATTACGTAACATCAAATACAATTTAGGTATTGGTAAAAGTTAACAAAATATTAATAGCTTTCAGAGTTTAGCTCCGCAACATAACTTAAAGGGAACATACGATTATATTGCTATACTATATTTGTTACCTCAACTATAACACTACGGCATTCTCTATAACAACAATATTTTTTTGCACCTTTTTTTATCGAGAACATTTTTTATTTCAAATAAAATAATACATGCTTAATATTTAGCTATAAGTGTACTTTAATTGAAATTTCATTACTTATAGAAGATATATGATTATAATTATTGTTTTTTCAGCAAATTACATTTAACACGTGGTATGTACTGCTTATTTATTTGTAATGTTCCCGAAAAACATGGCAGAATTTGGGGCATCCGCACAAACAATTTTCAAATATTAAAAGGTCTATTGAATCTCTTATTCCACTTTTAAATATATTTCCATAAAAGTTGAAAATGAGTTTAAATTGTTGCAGAATTGTAAGCAGATTGAAAACATGGTAAAAAAAACTTGTCATGGTACTTTGAAATTCAGTTTTCAGACATTAAAATTAGATGAACTAATGTTCCGCAATTTAAGAATATTTATTTAAGGATTGACGAGTCTTCCACATTCCTCTGCTAGTGCAGAGAATATTTTCTCAACACCTGATTAAAACTAAAATTCGGAATATACTTGCTATCAGTTCATGCGATTCTTTATTGGGAAAAAAGGATATGCTTAAAGATAATTATTGTTATCAATTTATTCCCAGTTTATCTTTATTAAAACAAAGAATAAACTACAAAGAGGATCTTAAAGAATGTAATGAAGATCTCTCTTTCTAAAGGTTGACTATTAGTTAGGAAATTATTTTTTTTTAAACCTACCTACCTGACGAAAATATTTTTCCTAGTGTTATTTTATTATTTAAAAGTAGTGTTTACATTTTATGTTGCCTTTATAGGTGAATGTGTGTAGAGTATAAAATCGGAGTTAGGTTTGGCTGAGTGGTGATGAATGTTCAACATTGTTGATAAACAAAAGATTTGAGTTAGTTGAGTATGCTTTATTTTTTATAAAAGTGGAATTTTTTGTGAATTTTTTAGGATCTGGGAACACCATCTAGGAACACCAAAACGAAAAACTGCATTGAAATTTTTCCGAAGTCGCGACATGCTACTCTCTACAATAGCCCTATTTCATTCTGAACTAAGTCTAAAAGACTGATATTTGGCTAGTAAGTAGGCCAGATTTCTTCTACTTTTAGCCAGACAAAACTTCCGTCAAAGAAAGAGGCGCGTTCAGAATTTTTTATTATAAGGAGGAACAAAAACAAACTAAACGAGAATCTGTACACTCCACTTCGAAAGATATCTTAGACATCTGGAACAAAGCGAGAATACCGATTAGATGTTGTAGAAAGGCTTGAAAATATGTTTAAGGAATGGCAGAACCTGAAAAAATAAGGACAATG
This sequence comes from Galeruca laticollis, assembly GCA_963921935.1. Classification (NCBI taxonomy): domain Eukaryota; kingdom Metazoa; phylum Arthropoda; class Insecta; order Coleoptera; family Chrysomelidae; genus Galeruca; species Galeruca laticollis. The sequence continues at coordinate 157,696,941 of OY998180.1, read as the reverse complement.
AAGCTAAAAAGTTAGCTAGTTTAAAAGATCGGGAAACCAATTGGTCACATGGGCCGTGTTGATACAAAACTTTCAAAAAGGAGTCTAAATTGGAAAGAAAAAAAAGATGTTTGGAAAATCTATAAGAGAAAGAGACACAGGACATAAAACGTGTGACAGAAAAAGTATATATTCCTGAAGATTCAGATACAAGTGATAGTAATATTATAAAAGTGATTCATCCAAAGATATTTCCGCGACAGAGCTGGTTATTAGAAATAATTCTACAAGAAAGAGGGGAAGAAAGGGGATAATTGGTGACAATCTTGCTCTTTCCTTGATGTTATGAAATTGGGTGACAGAAATGCTTCCCTAGTGTTAACATCTACCCTTAAACAATCAGGGCGTGATCAGTCTCTTTATAATGTGAATTATTCGTCAATATGTCGACACAGGATTAAAAGGCGAGAGACCTTAACAACAAATTGGCACTCATTAAAATGTCATCCTGCCGTACTTTATCGCATTTATGCTATAAAATAAAAAAAGAACACGCTTCTTATAAACTCGTTACTCGATTGGTTGAAATATGTCAGAACGGTTCTTTGACAGTTAATGATATTTCAAATTAAAAAAAGTATTTTAAATATAATTCAATTATAAACGGGCGTAAATAATAGTTATTTGTAAAACAAGTGTCACAATGACTCGTTTTGTAGTACGAGTGAAGTGTGCACAACGAATCGCGAAGCGGTGAGTTGTGCAAATCACGAGTACTACAGAAAGTCATTGTGGCACAAGTTTTACACAATGTTTTTTATAATTCGCATTTATTTAATTATTTAAATAAAATAGAATTTCATATAATCCCTGTTTTTAAACTAGGAGGAGTGGTTTGAATTTAAGTTGGCAATTCTGTAGATTCCTAATTGGTCAGATCACAGATGTTTTTATTCAGCACTTCTGCCTTTTGACATATTATAACCAAATAATTGTGTAAATTGTAAACAAACTTTCATTTAAGCAAAAAGAGGACGATTATGTTTAAAAAAGAGCTTCTTCGTATATGCTCTTGCGATCTATTTATATTATATCATGAACAGAATTATTTCTGTAATACATTTTCACATAGATATCTGGTAATTTATACCAAAAATCGAACGTTTTGTATACCTATATATTGATCCTATACAATATAAAAATAAACAATTGACAAATCATTGATAAATAAACGTCAGCGTACTTTATTCATTAATATTTTTAATATATAAATCATTCCAATTTACCTTTAATATAATAATTTGCTAGCTAGACCAACGCTAGACCATTTTATTTATAATTTGTGTCAAGTCAAATGTCAAATAAAAATATAACTAAATTCAATAACCAACTGTACACTAAAAATTACTATAACAGTGTTCAAAGAGCTTCATTGTGACACTGTAAACAATGAAGTCTCTTTTATACGCGAATTATAAAAAGCATTTTATAGCTCTTGTCTGGTTATACAACTCGCCTAAAGGCTCGTTCTATAATTTCCAGATGCGTGATATAAAATACTGCATAATATGGTACTTATAATATAAATAACTATTATATTTGACTATATTTGTAAATTTTACTTCTACATTTAGAAGATAACTGACGATACTGGTGATAAATTAGAAAAAAAATAATAGACCATTTTAGTAGATATTGATATAATAAAAATGGGAAAACATGGGATGAAAAATAGCTATTTGTATAACAAGAGAGGAAAGTGCTACTTTTCCTCCAGAGAATAAAGTTTACTGCCCGACGTGTAGCGGAGGGCAGTAATCGTTCAAGGGAGGAAAAGGCACTTTACCCCCATGTTATACATATGATTTTTCCGCCTCCCTCAAATAACAAGACATTATTAAATAATTTATTTATGAAACTAACAAACAAAATTTATTAAAGAACTAAGAAGTAGGTAGAGTATAACTTATAGGCTCGTTATTTTCATCAAATTCGCTTGAATCACTCATTTTTTAAATAATATCTTATATTTTGTAGATACATTCTAGCATAACACACTTTGAAACTGTTAATCTGTCAATCGACCATAGCACGCTATAATATTTCTGTCCTAAATTCGAAAACCGGATGAATCTATGATTTGAAGTCAAATTATTAATGTAAAAATCGTTAAATTAAAATAACAATTTACTGAATTCTACCAATTTGCAAAATACAGGGTGTTCTATGAATAATCGGTAAAATTTATACTTATATAATAGATTATAGTTTAGGCCGTCAATGCCGTATAATAGTATATTATACACCAAGCGACTAAAGTGACCCAATTAATCCCACGGGTGGTGTTTGATTAATGTCACTTTAGTCGAGAGGTGTATACCTTAGAGTAATAATAAACATAGAGAGGGCTATTCATTCATTAACACGTTTATTTTTGCGGCCAACAATTTTAAACGCCAGTAGTGAAATAATGAATGAATTACAAAAAGAGGGGATGGTATTGTAGATACATGGCCTTTGTAATTTCGGCTGTTTTTCTTACAAACATGGCACCGACGGATCATGATAATCCAAAAACATTAAATTCATTAACTCAAAAGTTTATTTTGTCACTAAAAGTCTTGAAAAACACATCAAAACGAAAGAACTAAATGTTTACTCTCCAGTCGTAATGGCGCTTGTATAAACAAACCACGTTTGACATTATTTACTACAATACTACTGCGTATTCGAAATGATCGTCGATCGCACTCTAACGATATTTGCATCTCTCTTTATATGGTAATTAATCAAGGAAAAAACTACTAAATAATTACTATTGACACATTAAACATTAAACATTTTGAGCAATGTTGCCACTTTTAGTTATAACCATAAAGATATCTAAGGATATAACAAATACTTGTTTAAAATTTATATAAGAATATGCCTTTATTAAATAAAATTCAAGTATTATTAATTCATTTTAAAAGCAGCATAAATTAGTGACTTTTTTTTATTTGCAAAACTTTTTAACACATTTTCAATTAAACTTCTAATTCCATTTTTCCTATACCTAAAGAGACTTTATAAATATGGCAAAGCAGTGGAAGTGTCCGCAAGTGAGTTTAGAATGTGACTCGATGTTCGGGGCTAGAAAAAACCAAAAAAAACATATCTATTTTATTTGATAATCTGAGGTGTATACGCTATTTTTTGCAATTTCGGTAATTCTACATACATTTTTAATAAAAATAAATACTACTTAGGATAGACTTTTACGAAACATGGTTGGGCATCGAGGATGGACTTCTAAGATGCTTGGCTATACATCGAGGAGGGACTTTTATGACACTTGGCTGGGCATCGAGGACGGACTTCTAAAATGCTTGGCTAGGCATCGAGGATGTACGTTTTTACATGTACTTTAAATCCCTTGGGATTTTAACTGTGACTTTATATCCTTGGATCTAAAAGCGACACTTTAGTTTCTAACATGTGAGACTAAAGTGACACCACTTTAGTCTAGGAATTGCAAGAATTATTTCATTGATAACGTACCATGACGTCACTTTTACTTTACTTTTACGCTAGGGAGGAAAAGTACGACTTTGCTCTCTACAATGAGGCCAGGAAATGTATACTTTGGAAAGAGGTAGGCGGAAAAATATATTGTTCCGAAAATTTTTAACCCTTTAATGCATGATTTTTCGAATTTAAAAAAAAATGTTTTTGTGATGGTAATAAAGTTTATAATTCGAAAAAAATATGGAAAAAAATCTATATTACAAAAAAATACAGATTTGACAAAAAAAAGCTTTGTTGCAAATTTACAACTTTATGCAAATATTGTAATTTAGGTAGGTTGCAAAAATGCAACTATATGCGTTTAGTGGTATCAAATGATGCAGTCACTATTCATGGAACGCTTTAAAACAATTGTTCTTTTCATTTAAACATAGTACAACTCCGCCTTTTCACACTTAATGTCTGTGTAACCACTGCTTTTAAACTTTTTACATCTGGTGCGCTTCTCGGTGAAAATAGGCCAATGGGCAACTTGATCGGTTCTCACCTCTTGGGGCGGAGTATGTTGGGCATTTCCTCTAAGATTTTTAGTTTGCACTTCCAATTCAATGGCGGTAGGCCTACTCCTTTTTGGAGTGTTCTTTATTGAGCTATAGCACCAACAATGTGCAACTTCCACTCTAAATTTAGACTAGGGCAATATGGTTTTTTGTAGACCTTTTGCAGTTAAAACTTTTTTGTATAAAATCCAAGAGTTCACTATGGTGATATCCAGTAAATGATAGAATATGCGCAGATACCATTTTCTACTTCTAAAAAGTATTTTGTGTCTTCCAATCATGCTGTCCATCAGATCTACCTCTCCCATATGTTTGTTGTAACAACTCACGATATTAGGACACTCTACTTCTATTTTACTCCTACTATTTTTATCAAATCGTTTGACAGTACTCACAGGAAGTTTACCAACGTATGATGAGAAGAGTGTGACATTCTTGTTATCTTTCCAAATTGTGCATGAAATGTCTACTCCATCAACAGTAGTCACATACTCTTCGGAAAATCCTCGATTTTCTTTTGTTAAATCAGTATCTGTAGGTAACGGATTATTCGGTATCCTGACCCTCCTTACCGTACCTAAAGAAAAAATACCTCTTTTAGATAGGTGTACCATGACTTTAACAGAGGTATAATAATTATCGTAGAACAAGGTGTAGTGTTGCATATTAGGAATAAGACGAGACAGACGTACAATGATATTTGAAGACGCACCTAAATTTGGTTCATTGTTTATTCTAGGAGGTTCTTGTCCTGAGCAAATCTCGAATTGGTATGAAAATCCTGAAATTTCAGCAATTTCGAAAAGTTTGAAGCTCCATTTGTTGGGTTCTTTAGGAAGGTACTGCTTCATAAAATGTCCAATTTTGATGGAACAAATTTGTTCATCAATAGAAAGAGTGGGTTCCAACGTAATACTCTTGAATTTTTCATTTAAATAATCAATGATGAAACGAATTTTATGCAGTCTGTCGTGGTTAGGATTATCTCGTGGCAAATGATCATCATTATTGTTAAAATTAATAAATTGTTTTATATCCTCACACCTATTTATCGACATCACATTTGGTACATGGTCATATCCTATTTCTGTGCTCCAAAAAGATCGTATGCTGGGCATATTTATTATGGACATGTAATAGCAAATGCCTGTAAATTGTTTGATGTCTGAAGCAGAAAAATGTTTTGGATTATTCGAATTTTTCTGTGTAGAGTATAAATTAGTTTGTTCTGCAATAGACTGAAAAAAGTCCTCCCCACAAAAATATTTAAAAAAATTGAATGGAGTTTCTAATGCCGTATCATCAGGCGCTAATTCAGTTCTTCCGTGAAACAGGGTTTGCTGTTCATTCAAAATAAGAATACGTCGATGCCATTTCAGTTCATCATAGGCACTTTTTTTTTATTCTGCCTTTTAGTTTTTTTTTGGATGATGAAGATTGATGTTGATTTGAATTTCGTTCTCCACCCTGTATATTCACAGTAGTTATTTCACTAACTGTTTGTTCTTTGTCTTCATCATTATTTTTATTTAATTCAAATATGTATTGATCTTCTTCATCACTAAGGGTTTCTCCCTCACTTATTTCACTGTCCATAGGTAAATGTTCGTCATAAGTAGGCTCAGCAATGCTGTCATCATCTGAAAATTCTAGTCCGTCCTCGCTGTCTGACCAATTTTCCCAACTTTCATGTAATTCTTTCTCGGTCAATGCTTTTTTATTACGATTCATAATTTTGCTATTTTGAGTCGTATATGCACATTGTTGCAAATGTGCAACAAACACCAAACTGTCAAAATGAGCGACTAGATAATAAAATTTATTATTGATTACTTACCTTACGCACAGCTGTAGTCTTCTTTAGATGCACAGTATTTTTTTTCTTTTTTGTTTAAACGAAAACTTGATAATACTATTTGCTAGAAACTTAGGTTATGTACACTATGCAGAGTAAACCATGACTAACTGAATTTCTTTCAAATAACTGAATAACACCGCCATATAGATGATTGAAATGTGTGTAGATTTGTAGTGTAGACTGTTGCGAATATGTGACGCTATGCATTTACCAAAATTTATCGACTTTAGGGCCGCTTTTATAGGTTATTGTTAAATCTTCGAGTTAACTCACATCGGTTAACCATGCAGTTAACTCTATTTGTGGAAACTTTTGATTTTATAAGTACATGTCAAGTTGATGATGTCAGTTGTTAGTTCATGAGGATAATGGAATGGTAGTTTACAGACATTATTATTGTGGGAGACTGTCAGTATTAAATATTACCAATTAGTGTTTTTGCAAAAATTTACTGGAAATGGAAAACGGAATTAACCGCCGATCATTCAACTTCACACAACCAGAGGTAGAAGCTCTTATTTCTCTTGTGGAAAAATACAAGAATGTAATCGAGAATAAAGAATCTGCTGCTATTTCCTGCCAAGAAAAAAATGTGGCATGGGACAACTTACGTAATTATTTCAATGGAATGGGCTTCAATATCAGACCAACTAAACAATTGCGAGAAAAGTGGATCAATATTAAGAAGGAACAGTGCCATATTATCCAATAGGCTGACTAGGCTATAGCCTAGGGCGCCGTGAAAGGAATAGGCGCCGACTGACCGGACTAACCACTAACGATAGTCACAATTCGTGCAAATAATTTTTGCTGTATACGTATTTTTTTCGTGGAGATCGAATGTGTTGTAAGGCACCAATAATAAACAAAATTTTATTCACACCATTAGTGAATAGAGACATTATTTCAGTCGACCGGGTTTGAATACTTGTATAGATTGAAAAGCACCGCTTTACATGCATATATTTTGATTATCAATGCGGTATTGTGGTAACTATAGACAAATCTCTTTTTGCTGATTTGCGGCAGTGACGGGATGCCGCCAGAGATAAATATGCTAATATGCAAAGTGCCTTGCGCTCGCCAAAACAAAAAAATCGACAAAGGGTGATTGGAAACGCAACATCAAAGTTTACAAAAAAACTTGGTAAACTTTGTAAACATTTATTTTAAAAATTGGAGGTAGTCAGTTGAGTTTTCAGTCGCTGGCAGTAATCGAGTAATCGTCAATTAAAATACGAGGGCAATTCAGAAACTAACCTCCGATTGGTCACAGTGCGGGTAGTGGGGGGAGTAGCGCGCCATCTGTGCATTCACACGCTCAGCAGGTCAGTCGGCATCAAGCCGTAGTCGAGTGAACATCGTACCTGCGCTAGTTTAGTTTTTGTGGCAGTTTGAAATGTGTGCTGCAATAGAAAATCCCGCCAAATGTGAAGTGCGTGCTGTTATAAGGTTTTTTACAGCCAAAGGATACTCTGCAGCAGCTATACATCGTGAGCTTTGTGCCGTGTACGGACCAAAAGTTATGAGTGAAGGAGTTGTCCGTGAATGGGTACGTTTATTTAAAAGTGGACGAGAAAACGTTCATGATGAAGAGAGGAGTGGTAGACCATCCTTGGTGACTGACGAACTCGTTCAGACAGTTGATGCAAAAGTTCGTGAAAATCGACGTTTCACAATGGCGGAGTTGTCTACTGATTTTTCACAGATTTCTAAGACTCTTTTGTACGAGGTAGTGACAGCAAGATTGGGTTACCGTAAGTTCTGTGCACGATGGGTGCCCACAATTCTTACCGACCACCACAAAAGTCAAATAATGGCCTCTGCATTAGACTTTCTGTCACGTTATGAGGACGAAGGAGAACTATTGTTAAACAGAATCGTGACCGGTGACGAAACCTGGATTAAGTACGTGAACCCTGAGACAAAACAACAATCAAAGATGTGGGCACATTCAGATTCGCCTACCAAACCAAAAAAAGCCCGGCAAGATTTTTCTGCCAGAAAACTGATGGCAACGGTGTTTTGGGATGCCAAAGGGGTGTTGTTGGTTGAATTCATGGAACGTGGGACGACCATTAATCAAGACGTTTACTGTGAAACACTAAAAACATTACGACGGGCTATACAGAACAAACGCCGTGGTATGCTGACTTCCGGCTGACTTCCGGTATCGTTTTTTTGCACGATAACGCCCGTCCTCACTCTGCTCGCAGAACAACAGCCCTTCTTGAGTCCTTCAAGTGGGACGTTTTCAACCATCCACCTTACAGCCCAGATCTGGCGCCAAGCGATTATCACCTCTTCATGCATATGAAGAAATGGCTCGGGTCCCAGCGGTTTGATGACGACGAAGAGCTCAAAGATGCGGTCACAGGCTGGCTCAAGGCACAAGCGGGTGATTTTTATGCAGAAGGAATTTCAAAGCTTGTGAAGAGATACGATAAGTGCCTCAATCGTTATGGAGACTATGTCGAAAAATAGTGCAAAGATGTAGTTGTAAGATGTATATATTAAAATATTTTTACTTAACTTGGTGTATTTTTTTCAATCAACCGGAGGTTAGTTTCTGAATTGCCCTCGTAATATCTATCAGTTGCGGTATTTTTGTCTTGTTTATCATTTTATCGAAAACAATGAGTGGAAGTGGAGGATGTGGGAGTGGAAGTGGAGGAAGTGGGTGTGAAAGGAAGAAGGCTGAAAAAGAAAAGCAAGAAAAAATGGAGAAGTTCTTGAAAAAAATACCCAAATTAAATTCTTTATTTTTGTCAACCTGTTCGAGGTACGGAAGCCGATGCAGATAATGAACAATCAACTCTCAGTAATGATGATATTATGGATAAAGGTAAGCAGATAATTGAATAACGCGGTGTAAGAATGTAATTTTTATTTTTATATTCTATAGAAACCGCAATAAACTCATGCAATTCTGATACTGATGAAGTTCAGGACTGTGCATCTTCATCAAGCAATCCCCAAGAAACGTCAGAATTATTTTCAAAAGTCGATTTCACAGACCCAGCTGGATGGGTTATACCCGAAAGTTTCATAAATTACATTGTAATGAACCCATCTGTAATTGTACAAGAAATTTCTAAAATGGATTTCCAAAAATCGAAACGAATTTATGATATTCATAGTAGATTTGCTTCAAAAAATATGTTTTTCAAAACTTTGCACAGCGGGGAAACTGTACGTCGTCAATGGCTATTATATTCAGCACTAACAGGAAATGTTTATTGTTTGTATTGTAAATTATTTAACCGGACAAAAACGAATTATTTGATGACTGGATTCAACGACTGGAAAAATACCCATCGGATTTCTGAACATGAAAACTCTTCTGAACACTGGGAAAATGCGAAGGCGTATATTGCGCGATCAAATGTCTTAGGGAAAATAGATACCGAAGTTCATAAGCAGTACCTTGCAGGAATATATTACTGGGTTAACATACTTAAACGAGTAGTTGCAGTTATAAAATTTTTGACATCGCGTGGCTCAGCATTTAGGGGTTCTAGTGAAATGTTTGGAGCTATTGATAACGGCAACTACCTAGGTTCGTTAGAGCTTTTAGCAGAATTCGATCCGTTTCTGAAAACCAACATTGAAACAAAAGGCAATCCAGGAAAAGGAAATGTTTCTTTGTCATCAACTATTTGTGATGAATTTATAAAACTCATGGCGGTGGATCTAAGAGAACAATTTGCATCAGAAATAAAAAACACGAAATATTTTGCAATAATCATAGATTCTACACCCGACATATCCCATACTGACCAACTTACTGTTGTTCTCAGATATGTAATTGAAAATGGTTCGGTAGTAGAACGATTTATTACATTTGCTGCTAACGTAGGGCACAAAGCTTCAAGTATGGAAACAGCAGTTTTGAAAGTTTTAGAACGTATGTCATTAGACTTACAGAACTGTAGAGGACAATCTTACGATAACGCTAGCAACATGTCTGATCGATATTCTGGTTTGCAAGCTAGAATCAAAGAAAAGAACAAATTGGCAAAATTTATACCATGTGCTGCCCATTCACTGAATTTAGTAGGAACCTGCGCTGTTGTAACAAATTTCTTCTTGTTTGTGAAAGAAATGTACACTTTCTTTCAGCATCAACCTATAGGTGGGAAATAATGAAAGAGTGTTTAATACGTAACCGAACTGTGAGTGGGTCAGAGCTACGTGTGCCTAAAAAACTTTCAGCTACTAGATGGTCAGCTAGAGTCGATGCCTGCACCGCTCTTTATGACAGTTACGATTCTTTTAAAGAAGCTTTGAATTTTATTGTGAATGATACCTCGCAAGCACCTAAAACAAAAGCTGAGGGGAAGGGTATATTGCAAAAAATGTTAAGCTTGGAGACTGGTATTATACTCTCTTTCTGGAGAGATATTTTAATTCAATTCCACAAAACAAGCCAGTCTTTGCAATAGCAAAGTATGGATATAGTGACAGCCATTCAACTCTATAAATCATTAACTCACTTTGTTACGGAAATGAGAACCACTTATAACAAATACGAGGAAAGCGGTAAAATGTAGTACCTATACGTTGAATTCAAAAAGGAAGAAAAAAAGGAAATGTTTGCCAGGAGAGAGTGATGTTGGAGAAACTACTTTTGATGGTAGGATAGATATGGAAGTAAATATGTTCTACGTGGTTGTAGACAATATAGTATCAGAACTCGAGAGGCGAAAAAATTTGTACGATGAAATCAATGGATCTTTTGGTTTTCTTACAAACTTAGAAAACACCGAAGACAATATAATAAAAGAAAAGTGCAGACATCTTCAAGGAATTTATACTAGAGATTTGGATTGTAATTTTGAAAATGAATGTGTACAATTCAAATATTTTATTCAAACTCTGGACTCACCTAACTCTGAGAAAAAAACATCAAAAACTATGTCATGGTTGCAAACACTCCGCAGCAGAAATTTAATTTGTACGTTTCCCAACATGCACATTATTTTAAGAATATATCTGTGTCTTCCAGTGACGAATTGTACAGGCGAAAGGTCCTTCTCTGTGTTAAAATGAGTGAAAAATTACTTAAGAAATTCTTTAACAGACGATAAATCTGCTGACCTCTCAATATTATGTATAGAATGTGAGTAAAAGAAAGAAATTTTGAGGATACTATACAAAAATTTTCAAGTATTATGTGTCGTAAAATCCACCTTTAAATAATCGATTTGTACATTTTCACAAATACATATATATTTTGTGAAACGCGTTTTATTTTATTTATTTATATTTTTACATTCCTAGTTTAGAGGCGCCAAACTGATGTGAGTCTAGGGCGCTCTAATGTCTTAATCCGGCCCTGAGAAGGAAAATAAGAAGAAGTTTGCGGCTGAGAGAAATGAAATTTACAAGACTGGAGGTGGTACTAAGACAGAAATAATTATCACCCAAATAGATGAAAAAGTGAAAGAAGTCATAGGAGCGGCTGTTACTGGCTTAGATACTTATGCTGATTGTGATAGAATTTTGTATGAAGACAACAATAGTGAGACTATTGAGCATTTAGAGTAAGCTACCGATGAGCCAGTGACTGATTGTAAGTACATAGTAAATAAATCAAAGTGATAAATTTTATATCTCATATTTTTAGTTGCTCAAAAAACTCTCCTTATGCCTGGGGCAAATGGAACCCAAAAATATTGAAACGTCCCCTATCTGAAAAACTGAACGTGAATGGGAACTCAGGAATTTTGACAAAATTTGGCCCAAATTGGAAGCCCTCCGAGAAAGAGGCAACAGTGATGAATGCAAATCATTCATTATCTTCCAATAAAACTTGTGTAAACACTGCAAATGCAAAAACTGTAGTTTTCAAATTGGTCAACCCTAACAAAGTCAAGGCAACTCATATAAACCAAAATGGTAGGTATCAATATTTACCATGATATATTGGCATCTATTTATAATATATATTTATTTTAGAAAATAACATCACTGAACAATCATGCTCATCTAGATATATGTCTGAACATCCTGAGTTTCAAGGAAACAAAGGAACAATACCACTCAAAAGAAGTCGAGAGTTTCACCAGGGGGACACCCCAAAATCTAAGTGTCTGAAAACAAGTACCAGTATTAATTATAAGAAAAAAAGCCAATTAACTGCTGACTGCAGAATAAAAATTAATACTTTGTCTGAAGCTAAATTAGAGCTCATTAAAGTTCAGAAAGAATGTTTATTAAAAGAGACACTCCTGAAAGAAGAAGAACATGAATTGAGTATTGTGCAGTCAACTGCCGAACATGATATCAAAATGAAGAAACATATTGTAGAACTCCAAATATTACAAAGGCAATTGGATCGTGAATAAACGGGATATCTTAATAAAAATTTGTCATTAATCATTATACTTTAATTTTTGATAACGATTTTATATATAATTTCTTTATTATAGATTTTGAAAATAATCTTGAATCAATGTTTGTCTTACTAATTCACTACCCACATCCACATTTTGATGTCCATACTGGTTGAAATCGGCATTATCTATATGTAAATCATTTTCAGCAGGCTCTGAATCATTCATATCTATGGCTATATTGTGCAAAACTGCAGTTGCAAGTATCACTGTCATCGTTGTTTGTACTTTTAATCTCATTATTAATTTTAATACTGGAAACCTTCTTTTCCATGCCCCATATTGTCTTTCAACGATATTTCTGGTTCTGATTTGAGATTAATTGTATAATCTTTCTACTTCAGTTTGGGGGTTATTCAGTGGAATTATGGTATATTTTGTTAAAGTGTACCCCTTATCAGCTACAATTTAACTGTTGCCGTAATGTCCTTCTTCTAATTTCGCTTTGAGCCTTGAGTTATCAAAAATTGTCGAATCTGCTGCAGACCCAGGCCATCTACAGACAATGTCTCTTATTTTCATTTTTCCATCAGAAATTGTTTGTACATTCAATGAGAAATACCCTTTTCTGTTCCTGAAAAGCTTTGCATTTTCTCTCCCTAAAAAACAAAATAAGTTGGACACTGGCAACCAGAAGGATACAATCCATTTATTATTTTTGCAATGTCTTATACAGTTGGTCCGGTGAAACTTTTGCATGCGTCATTAATATCTGATAAAATAACCAACATAATTTTTAAGTCGTATCTCTTTCTATTAATAGTGAAGAACAGAACAAAATAATTTGACATTTGTCGGTTACGTTATCAGATATTAATGACGCATGGGAAAATATTCACCGGACCAACTATACTGAATAACACTCTTTGTTTTACATACCAGGTGATTAAATTTGCACATGAGTACAGTCAATTGCACCAATACAATTGGGAAATCGTGCAAACTTATACATATGTAATTTAGCTTCTTCTATTTGTTGTTGCGAGGATGGCATTTGAATGTAAATGGGAGCTAATGATACAATTGCCCTTGTAACCTCTTGTACTACTTTACAGGTTGTGGATTGATGGATTCCCCCAAAGTCACCTGCAGTGATTAGAAAATTACCTGTGGCATAAAACCTTAATGCCACTAGTAACTGTGTTAATGGAGTCAGAGCATGGTTTCTAAAAGTAGAATATACGTTTTGATGAGTATGGTAAATAATATGAATTGGTATATACTAACTGATATGTTGGCCTCACTAAATGGTGCTCTAAAATATCTAATAGTTGCCTAACAGAGTCTTTACTAATACGAAATCTGTTTATGAATTCCTCATCTGACCAAAGGTGTATATGTTCAGGCCTTTCTCTGAATATCCTATTTCGACGGGGTGCCTCAACAATTTCAATGATATCATCCTCGTCATCTGTAATCATCTCCTGAAATATATCTTGAATGTCCTCATACATTTCATCAAACTCTTAGACAGAAATGAAAGAATGGACAATTATAAACTCACAATAATATGGAATCAATATTTATGCTTTCAAATGTCAAATCTTCAAGTTATCTGGCACCCATCCACCTAGTAAGTTAACGCATACAATTTCGGATTAACTTCCGCCCATAAACGCATCCGTAGGTTAAAATAGAAGTTAACTCAAGGTCACAGATAACTGCAACCTATAAAAGCGGCCCTTAAGCAAATTCCCTGATGAATTTTTAGAACGTTGTAAATTTGCAACAGTATAGCATTTAAGGGTTAAAATTAATTTCAATATTTGACATTTTAGAAGAAAAATAAATTCTACTACAAGCTACATTCATTTTACGTGAAAAAGCTTTAAATATTCCAAAAATCCCATTGCCGGATGATTTGAAAGTCACAGATTTAATAAACGATGTGTACATAAATCCTAATGAAATAACTTATTTATTATTCCACGGTATTGGGTGGTTTTAAACGTCGTCGTAAAAATATCGAGAGTTTTCAAACAAAGTGTAATTATTTAACAGCAGACCTGGTATATAATGTGACAAATGGTAAAATCAAAACTGGAGAACATATTACATTGGGTATGAGATTAAAAAGTTTAAAAAGCAGCCGTAAGATTGTCAAGGGTAATATAACAAAACCTTGATAAATAGTCGACTATTTTGTTGCATATAAATTTCGACTATATATTATAATAATTTAACGAGGCATTATTTTGGCATTAATAATCTGCTGAAAGCCCGAGAGCGAAGCTTTTGAAAAACTGGCAGTATTAACCGTAGAAGGTTCACATTCATTGTAATTTCTCAACATGTTCTAAATACCCTGGTGATGTTCTTCATCCATCTGCAAGTAAGACTGAATTGAAGAAGTACTAGCGGGGCCAGTAATTTGAATGAGTTGCTGCTCTGGTACTCCAGATTTTGCCAGTTGAACTGCAAGAATGGTTTGTAATTTTCAATTAGTTGGTATCTAAACCAATAGACTTTGCTCCCAATTTAGTCCATTTTGAAAGTTCGGTTTTCCCAACAGGTGAATTCTTGTACCACAATGAGTTTCCTTTTTGCCGGAATTGATTTGGAGTTAGGAACAAACGTGGACATGTGAATCCTGGTCCTCTTTTTCCCATCAATTCTCTGAACACTCTACAATGAATTTCAAATTTGAAATGTTCAATGAAAGCTGAACAACCTTCGCCCACATGCCACGCTTCCTCTACTGAAGTCAAATAGTAAAAAAAATTTGAAGTAAATCTGGAGTTTTTTCATCGCATTTGTCAATAATAGACCAACTTTTTCCTATTTTCCTACAACTTTTCATTTTATATTGTAATACACTGTTGTAGTTTTATATGCACACAAATTTCATATTTGTAATCAAAGATATTTTTTATAGGTTGGACCGATTCGTTAAAAAAGCGAGTAAATTTATATATTTTTATTCTCAATATTCTCTCGCCCTTTGGAATACTGCTGGCTAATTTTACTATAAAAGATGACAACCAAAGAACGTTCACATTTGGGTTTCGCCTACTAGACCTACATACAAAATTATTTCTTATAATGAGCATATACGTGATTTATACATGTCAAAAAACAAAAATTCAATACATAAAGTTTCTGCTGGTACTTACTCATACATTCTTTGGGATCTTCATCAGATCCATCATCACAATCTCTCTCCTCGTCACACAAAAAAAATATAGGTATACATTTTTTATCAGCACACTGAAACTGCTTTAAAGAACATGATGTATCCAGATCTGAAACAAATATTAGATGATAATAAACAAAAAATATATATATACAAATAAAGCTTTATACAAGTTATTTAAAACAATATAGTGTATTCAACGCGGCGTCTGCTCAAATTTGCTAGAGAACTCTAGAATGCTTGTTTCTACAAAAAAAGTAGCGCCAGACGTTCGGGAGCAGTTATTCGACCGTTGTATAAAAAGCAGTAAGTGAACATCTGCAAAGTTAGAGACAGTACCGCGCACTGTTAAAATAAATATTGTAAATAATTGGTGACAGTGTAGTAATGAGTGTATAAATAGTGCAAGTGTTTAAATGAATGTGCAACTGAATTCGTTACAATATACAGGGTGTCCCACGACGTTTTGACAGTCCAATTTCTCGAAAACTGTCCATACGACATGTATGAAATTTGGCAGATATGAACAGTTGAAACTGATGCTTATATTTATTATAAAATGACTTCCGTCTTTCCTGTTATTTCGGATCACGTGACCCCAACATACTTTTTTTAAATGGGACAACCGGTATAATATTGCAATTTTGGATATATCATTTAAAATCAAACATAACGATACCACAGTTGTCATCATTGTATTGTGTAATAATGATAATCTGGGCTATTTATTTTTAATAAATTTATTAAAGCAATATTTTGTTCCCAAAAATTTAGGTGGCTATGAAACAAATAACTATAGTAGCAACAACATAGGTTGTCATTCAATATTGTTGGGTGAAGTTTATTCAAGAACTGTCAATAATTATTAGTCATAATCTTGTGAAGACACTGTAATAACAACTAAATAAGGCCGTACATTTTTACTTACGATGAATATGTTGACATGCTACTTATTTATGGAGAATGTGCGAAAATCAAAACTCATGCTCAAGGTTTGTACACAAAATCGTTTTTCTCTTAGAATAACTCCAAGCAAATATACTTTTGTCTACGTCGAATGAAAGCTAAGAACTGGTTCTTTTCCAAACGGTAAACATCAAGTTCCTCGTCAAAAAACCGCTCAGACAGATGACAATGTGATACACATTTTATCTTATCTTCAGGTAAATCAACACTTCAATACGATTTATTGAACAAGAATAACAAAGAAGTAGAAATTCAATACAAAGAGTATTAAAAAATCACAAAAACCAACCTTATAAAATGCATTTAACACAAGGTTTAGTTGCTGCAGATCCTGAAAGGAGAATAAATTTTATTGCTGAAATGTTAGTACAAAGTACGGAGATCCTTATTTTTTAGCTAAAATATTATGGAGTGATGAAAGTAGATTTCATAACAATGGTATTGTTAATCGCCATAACTATCATTATTCGTCGCAGGAGAATCCAAAGTGGATGCGCGAAACCAATTTTCAAACAATATAGGAATCAATGTTTGGTGCGGTTTATTTAATGGTCGGTTGATTGGTCCCTATTTTTATGAAGAAACATTAACGGGGCAAAGTTATTTAGATTATATTCAAAATACTCTTTCAGAATGACTTGAAGACATTCCCTTACGTGAAAGGCAAACAATGTAGTGGCAGCCAAATGGAGCATCTCCTCACTTTTTTGTGCCAGTTATCTTGATAACACATTCCTTGAAAAATGGATTGGTCGAAATGGTACGATTTTGTGGCCACCCCGTTCACTGGATATTACAACCCTCAGTTTTCGAGAAATTGCACTGTCAAAACGTCGTGGGACACCCTGTATAGCTGGCATAGGTATCCGTAGCCATCTGACTTTGTTTAGTAAACAATTGTCCTAGATCCCTAAAACTACAGACCGACTGGAGTCATGGTATGGTACCTAGTGTTTCATTACTAAGCCATAGGAATTTTCCAAAAGCCAAAGAAAATTATTAGAGAGAATATGATTATCCCAGTAAAGTTATAGTTACCATATCTCAGTTCAAATATCCACTGTATTTTAAAAATATTGAAAACTCTTCGAGACGTGGATTGTGTATCCATGTCTATTATTGTTGTAAACTGTTCTACTCATATTTAGTAAAGATTTTATCAGTTGTTTAAAAAGATTTCTTGGCAACTGAGTCATATCATATTCCCAACTGATTCTGTCGCAAATCTGCCAAAGCTAATTTTTGGTGGGCGCCTTCTTTTCTCTGATACGCCCATCTTATTAAACGACTCATACTGACTCGGGTGGGCTAAAAATCAATAGGCTGTGAGACACCCTGAACAATAACCAATCATAATATTGGTTACTTGATTACACTCCGAAGGCTGTATCGTGCTAATACAGCGAAATTTCTCCAAAATTACCAAAAAAGTAGTATATCTGGATTTATAGGACCCATTGTACTGGCTCTGCTGAGCTGAAAATCAATAGGTTTCATCTGTGAGACGCCTTGAACAATAACCAATCATAAAATTGGTCACTTGCATACACTCCGGAGGCTGTATCGGGCTAACAAACCGAAATTTCTCCAAAAATGATAAAAAATGTATATCTGGATTTAAAGGACCAATTGTACTGGCTCTGGTAAGCTGAAAATCAATAGGGTTCATTTGTGAGACGCCCTGAAGAATATCCAATCATAATATTGGTCACTTGTATACATCTTACAAAAAGTGGCCGACGACATACACACAGAATTTTTTCCCTAAAAACCCGTTTTTCGTGTTACTCCTACTGAAAAAGGTAAAAATATACAGAAAAATAAATAAAAAATTCCACCTTTTTTGGGGTAAACAAATACTTTTTCCGCCTACCTCTATCCGAAGTATACATTTCCTTGCCTCATTGTAGGGAGCAAAGTCGTACTTTTCCTCCCTAGGGAGGAGAATGTTCAGTTTGTTAGCAAGATACAGCCTCCAGAGTGTATAAAAGTGACCAATTTTATGATTGAATATTGTTCAAGGTGTCTCACAGATGTACCCTATTGATTTTCAGCTGACTAGCGCGAGTACAGCGGGTCCTATAAATCCAGATATATTACATTTTTGGTTATTTTTGTACAATTCGGTTTGTTAGCACGATACATCCCCCGAAGTGTAGACAAGTGACAATTTTATGATAGAATATTATTCAGGGTCACAGATGCGGAAAAGTTAGTTTTAATCTTTAAAACCGTTTATTTTGGAATGTTTTTAAGTAAGATGTTTTGTATGGTGTCTGATCCGGGGGCTGTTTTGTTTTTTGAGTTGCTGCATTGTGTTGTATATTTCGGTAAATGTTGTAAAAAATTTTGTGTTTACTGTGTTGAGTGAATTTATGTATTGTTTAACCGTATGTGTTATGTTTTGATGAAATTATGTGTGATGTGTAATGATTGACAAAGTCGCTTTGGAAATACTCTCCGAACTGTTCTGCGATTTCGGGGGTATTGTAATATTATGTTTGACCATTATTCATGACTTTATTTATATCAATATATTTTTGTCTGAAATGACGGGCGACTTTCCATAAAGAATTGTCGTCCGGTTTCAAAGTTTCTAAAAATTTGGACCATTAATTATTTTTATGTTCAGTTATTAGATTATTAATTAATTGTTGGTGTTGTTTTAAGGATTGATGGTAGTTTATATTTCTTGTTTGTTGCCATTTTTTTCCTGATTTTATTTTTTTCATTAATTATTTTTAATATATTGTCAGGTAGGGTATTTTTTATAGGTGTTTTATGTTTAGTAGTGGTTGATTGATCTCTTGCGTTTATTATTATTTTTACAAGGTTGTTTACGTTTTCAATTTTATCAATTATTATTAAGTTCTTATTTATATATTAACGAAATTTGTTCTAATTTGTTTTTTTATAGTTAAGAATTTCATTATTGTTGGGGTTAATGATATTATGGGATAACTTTAGGTGAATGAGGACAGGATCGTGGTCAAAGTTAAGGTCGGGGAGAGTTTTTATTTTAGTTATATTATTCCCTATCGCTTTATCTAATATACTGGGTGTATTATTAGCTGCGAATGGGTGGTAAATGGGTCCAATTGTATGAAATACAATGTAGTCCGTATTGTCGCAGAACTTCATGAGAGTATTACCATTAGCGTTGGGGTAGTTGGTGTACTGATCCCACTGCGGATGTTAGCAGTTGAGATCACCAACTACCAAAACATTGTTGTGTGTGTTGAAAATGTTGTGAAAGTCTATATTTGTGAGTTTATTGCCGGGCGGATTGTATGCTCTGACTATTTTAATTTTATTATCAAAATAGATCGCAATATACTCAATTGATGTATTAATTTGTTGCAGAAATGTATGCCTTTTTTGATTAACAATGCAATACCGCCACCGTCAGTATCACCGGGGCGGTCTTGTCTATAAAGATTTGTTGGTATATTTAATCTCGAATGGATTTTTGATCTCCTCTTTCAACTTATTTACCATGTCCCTA
This sequence comes from Galeruca laticollis, assembly GCA_963921935.1. Taxonomy (NCBI): domain Eukaryota; kingdom Metazoa; phylum Arthropoda; class Insecta; order Coleoptera; family Chrysomelidae; genus Galeruca; species Galeruca laticollis. The sequence continues at coordinate 157,677,035 of OY998180.1, read as the reverse complement.
TGGTGAGTTACATTCCCATCTATCACTATTGGTTGGCATGAGCTGGTATTTTTTTTTATTTTTAGGGGTAGCTTTAGTTTTTTTGTGTTCGTGTTTATTTTTGCTGTCATCGTCCGAACTCTGGTCTGTTGGGTTATATTTTTGGAAGTGAATTTTCTTTCGTTTTTTTTTGTGAAGTTTTTTTACTCGTATCATCTTCAGATAAATCTGATAAAGATTCGTATGAGTTATGCGTTATTGTTTGATTTTGTACTGAGTGTGTTTGGTTAAAAATTTTGTTAAATGTATATTTACGAGGTTTAACAAATCCCGGAGGGGTGACATATTTAACTTCCATCGGGGTCGCTATGGTTTGTAGACATGTTTAGTGATCTCGCTATGATTTTTGGCCCTGTTTTTATTACTTGAGCGTATTGGGAAGTAAAAGCGTCAACCGTAGTTTTGTTAACGTTTTCGTCATCTTCGATTTCTGTAGCCCAAGAAAGATTTGCTGATTTATGTACTTGAACCTCAGCTGTACCTTTATTTTGAATATTAGTGTTTTCGTCGTCGTCTGTGGAATAAACAATGTTACTGTTTCCAATCGTATCTTCTTCCATATTAACAATCTGGTTTGTAATGTTTTTTTAGGGATTTGTCAGGTGTTGACGTATTGTTTGTACTATTTCTTCTACACAGAGGTATTGATTGTTCTAAATTAAAAGATGTTGTATTAGTATCACTTTCTATAGTCGTATTTTTGTGTTCTCTGCCCTTTTTTTCAGTTTGCAGACACTTATTGTCCGTTTCCAGACACTTTTTTTCTATTTCTAGACACTTTTTCTTGTTTTCAATACTATTCTTTTCAATTAAATCGGTAATATTTGTTGTGTAATTGTTTACTGGTGTATATGGTTTCGGTAGTTCTATGCCAATGGTTCCCAACGGGGGCGATACCGCCCCCCTGTGGGCGCTGCAGCCTTTTAGGGGGGCGGTAGCGGATTCAGAAGCAAATAATAAGCAGTCAAGAGGAATGGTGAAATAAAAACGTAGGTTAAACCTCAGATTAACAAATAAAATAGATATGTTTGTTTTGACTTTTTCCTGCCCCAAACATTGAGTCACATTGTAAGCTCACTTGCGGGACATTTCCACTGCTTTGCCATATTCACAAATCCTCTTTAGTTACGGGAAAAAAGAAATTAGACATTTAATTGAAAATTTGTTAAAAAGTTATGCAAATAAAAAAAAGTCATACTAATTCCTGCATTTGAGTCACTGCTTTTAAAATTAATTAATAATACTTGAGTTTTATTTAATAAAGGCATATTCTTAAATTCTTATATAAATTTTAAACAATTTGTTGTATCCTTAGATACCTTTATGGTTATAACTAAAAGTGGCAACATTGCTCAAAATTTCAGTACCTGTTTAATTTGTCAATAGTAATCTATTTAGTAGTTTTGTCCTTGTTTAATTACCATCTAAAGATAGATGCAAATATCGTCAGAGTGTGATCGACGATCAGTTTATATACGCCGTAGTATTGTAGTAAATAATGTCAAACATGGTTTGTTTATACGAGCGCCATTACGACTAGAGACTAAACATTTAGTTCTTTCGTTTTGATGTGTTTTTCAAGACTTTTTAGTGTGAAAATAAATTTTTAAGTTAACTTATTTAATGTTTTTGGATTATCATGGTTCGTCGGTGCCAAGTTTGTCAGAAAAACAGCCGAAATTAGCAATGCCATGTATCTACAATACCATCCCCACTTTTTGTAATTCATTCATTATTTCACTATTGGCGTTTAGAATTGTTGGCCGCAGAAATAAACGTGAATTATATCAACGATTTCCATGTAAACTGATGAGTTGCTGTTCCACGGTGTAAGATGCAGACCCCGCAGTCAGCATAAATATTATATATATAAAATTACTTGTTGTAAATAAAGTGGGTCAGTTACTAGATTTCACGTTGTTTATCGTAGTTTGTAGAATTATGATTTTGTAAAATAAACGTTTTTAAAAACAGTATTTCGAGTTAGTAATTTGAAAGTCGTGTTTATGAATGAATAGCCCTCTCTATGTTTATTATTACTCTAAGGATTAAACAAACACACTCTACGGTAACTTTATTATTTATTTGACCGTCGCCGCCATATTGAATTTATTTTGACAGGTCGTTGAATTGTCTAATTAGGAAATGGTCTAGCGTTGTTCTAGCTAGCAGATTATTATATTAAATGGTCTTAAAGGTAAATTTGAATAAATTCTATATTAAAAATATTAATAAATAAAGTACGCTAACGTTTATTCATCAATGATTTGTCAATTGTTTGTTTTTATATTGTATAGGATCAATATATAGGTATACATAACGTTCGATTTTTGGGATTTTACAATTTTCATAATTATTCAATAATATGTCAAATGTCAAAAGTGCTGAATAAAACCATCTGTGATCTGACCAATCAGGAATCTATAGAATTGCCAACTTAAATTCAAACCACTCCTAGTTTAAAAACAGGGATTATATAATTCTATTTTATTAAAAAAATTAAATAAATGCGAATTATAAAAAATATTGTGTTCGTCGCGAAAACTTCACTCGTACTACAAAACGAGTCATTGTGACACTTGTTTTACAAGTAACTATTATGTGTTAATCTGAGGATAAATCGATACTAATCTCTACCGATTCCAGTCAAGAAATAGCGAACGCATTCTGCTTGCGGATGCTCTATGATAGAGCGATTTAAATGACAGATCGAAAGAAGTAACAGTTCATGAAAATTAATATTCTTTAATTTTAATGTGAGCTATAAAATCGTAAATATATTGGGTGGTGTAATAGTTATTTGTAAAACAAGTGTCACAATGTCGTTTTGTAGTACGAGTACTACAGAAAGTCATTGTGGCACAAGTTTTACATAATATTTTTTATAATTCGCATTTATTTAATTTTTTAAATAAAATAGAATTACATAATCCCCGTGTTTAAACTAGGAGTGGTTTCAATTTAAGTTGGCAATTCTGTAGATTCCTGATTGGTCAGATCACAGATTGTTTTATTCAGCACTTTTGACATATTATGACCGAATAATTGTGTAAATTGTAAACAAACTTTCATTTAAGCAAACAGAGTATTATTTGTTTAAAAAAGAGCTTCTTCGTATATGCTCTTGCGATCTATTTATATTATATCATGAACAGAATTATTTCTGTAATACATCTGGTAATTTATCCCAAAAATCGAACGTTATGTATACCTATATATTGATCCTATACAATATGAAAATAAACAATTGACAAATCATTGATAAATAAACGTTAGCGTACTTTATTCATTAATATTTTTAATATATAAATCATTCTAATTTACCTTTAAGAACTTTTAATACAATAATTTGCTAGCTAGAACAACGCTAGACCATTTTATTTATAATTTGTGTCAAGGTTAAAGTCAAATGTCAATTAAAAATATAACTAAATACAATAACCAACTGTACACTAAAAATTACTAAAACAGTGTTCAAAGAGCTTCATTGTGACACTGTAAGCAATGTTATAATGAAGTCTGTTTTATACGCGAATTATAAAAAGTAAATTTTGTATACGTGAATTATAAAAAAATATTTTCTGTGACTATTGCTGAGGTGGCAACTCAGAGATTTTACTTGTGTTAAAAGTGGCTCAAAAAAACAAGGCAACTGACAACTGAGGTAAAGATATAGCATAAGAACATTTGAAAGCTAAACTGTCATTTTATGTGTAAAAATTAGTGCGAATTTGAAATCACTCCTCAACGCAGAAATTTTGCAGATTTCCAAAGAAAATGATAGTATATAGCATAGCCGATAGATATCAACTGTTACATGGGTGGTTAGGAAGAACTGTGACGGTAAAAGATATAGATGGAGACGTTTTCGTGGGAATGTTATATGCTGTCGATATTTCACTAGACATAATAGTAATCAAACCGTACCTGGGTCATGGTGGTGGTAAGTAAGATTCAGATTATGTTGATTTATGAATAACTTAAATTACTTTGTAGTTTACTTCGAAGGTTTTTATTATCCATCTGACGTATATGTATCCATTCAGGAAGAACCAGATAACTAAAATAAATGTTTCATTAATTTTGTATGTGTTACCCATCAGCTGTGATTCCTAAATTTAAATAATAAAATGTTATAGAGAAATACTGTATTTTTTAAGAAAGACTAACTACATAAGTAGATATTTAAAAACGAGGGCTTGACTATCCTTTAATCTGTATTCAAGGGCTACCCTATTTCTTAAGCAGGCGTCCCACGATCAAATATTTGGTCAAGCTTGATTAATCAAACTGAACTGATGACGTAGAATTATGATAGTTTGACGTAGCTTCAAACTTGAGAGTCACGCGGTCAATATTTTTGCTTCAAACTTCTTGACGGTAATAACTAAATTTAAAATTTTTCTATTCGAATGCACATTTATTATGAATATGGATTTTAAGTTAAAAACCATAGTGGCTCTCACGAGTTTAACAGTGGTTTTAGCATAAAAATCTGAAAGCATATAGAAGAGAAAACGGAGAGCAAATCTTGGTTTCTTTGTCGATACGAAGGCAATAATAATGTCTTAGCAACGGTTCGAAATTAACTCCGAGATGAAGATCTACTAGGATAACTTTATAGCACATACACGTTGTATCTAGATAAAAGATACCAAAACAAACACATGAAAGTGAAAACTGAAAACCCACAAAACACGAAAACCGAGGACCAAATTATCAATAGTAATACAACAAGTGTAATGATGATTATCGAAATACAAATTTCTTCGATTTTGAGAAACAAATCGTTGTTTGGAAACCGCACGAGCGCGTAAGCGCGAGTGTGGTTACCTAAAACAACAATTTGTTTCGAAAAAGAGAAGAAATTTTCGATAATCATTAATTACACGAGTTGTATTTGTCAAGATTATTTCACGAAAACAATTAAAATTGGGCTATGATGACGTTCGTTGCAAAATTCCATGAATTGTTTCCACACGTACTTTTTAGATCGCACGGTATTTTGCGGCATTTGTTCTTTTACTTTCTTTTGAATCTCTTTTAGATCAAACAGACCAAAACGGTTTTTAGAATTCATTCTTGATACAATAATTCTGACGTTTCTTTATTAATTGGACATTTTCTGCCAGGCACTAGATTTTTAATATCGAATAAAACAACTAATGACAACGCGAAACACACAGATAGGAAAATTGCATGTATCCAATCAGGTGCCGAAATACAAAATCGAAAACATGGTGTTTTCAGATATCAATCCTCATATTTAAACCAATCGAAGGCGCGTATTTTGTATTGAGTGAAACAATCGACGTTAACACTCTCATCCGTATAATGAGGTTATCTATGAACTGTCATTTCTCTGGTGTCAAAATTGACCAATAGTAAATCAGATTTCGTCAAACTGACTGATCGTTTTACAGGCGCCGCTAAATAAAAAAAATTGATCAAATTCATGTATGACGTCACCAATGCAATTTGATTAGTCGAGTTTGACCAAATATTTGATCGTGAGACGCCTGCTTTAGAGAATCGTAGTTAAAAAAATAACGTTATCTTCTTTTTAAATAGGAACTTATAAACAAATCAAACCATATATGGATCCCGCAGCGCTACCTAAGTGTTAAGTCTAAACTACTGTAGATGTAATAAAATTGATGTTTATGTGGTGTTAATAGTGTGGACTTTTATGCATTATATTTTCTTTTGTAAATAATTAAGAGACTTTTCTTAGACAATATCAAAGACAATATACTAAGTAAATTCAAAACTTTTTTCTTAGTGTTTTTAAACGTACAGATCAAATTTCCGCCGTTGTACTTGAACATGTGTACCTATAATTAAATAAATAGTTTATTACAAATACAAATATGGAGTTTAATGACAACATACTTCTTGGAATATAATCTTGTATAAAATAAAGTGAACACACAAATATTAAGTTTTCCAATCCTCATTTTACTTTTATTCTGTCTACCATTTCGAATTCTCTATTTTTATTTTTTATTTGTGCTCTAAATTTTCTACTTTCAGGAAATTGAAGAAAACTGTGTGCGTTTTTATTTCTTATCGATTTGTACTGTGGTACTGAGCAATATTGACGACTTTTGTCGCACATTTTTATTAACTAATAAACAAATCGTTTCTCACCAATATAAAATACGAAAACCAATGTCCAAAACACACGAAACAAACAAGAAGCATTTAATCCAACCTAGATCGCTTACCAACAGGTCCCAATACAGCAATGCTGTAGTAAATAAAAGTCCTAAATGACGCAATTGTGCCACATGTTAACAAAAGTTCTGGATATTGAAAACGATCCAGGTAGGAAATTCCTTTCAATTTGTGGAATATCCAGTAAAATATACGACAGTAAGTTATATTTAATCCTGTAATGATTTGTTCAATTTTTAAAGGAATTTGTATTAGAAAAATTATTTATTATGATTGGAGAGATTCGCATAGAGTTTGCCCAATGTAATATGGTAGTATATTTTCATGTAATTAACATTACTGATATGCAACACACAATACATAAACACTATTTAATACTATTTCTCATTATTTTGGTCATGTGAAACTTTTTTACAATTTTATAATAAATAAATCTTGTTCATAAGCACAACATATTATTAACAATCAACCATATACCTACATTTTGCTATTAGTCGGTTTTTATGAGATGAGTATGTGAAAATAATGTTTTTTTCAGAATATGATTATTAAATATGATTAATATAAAAGTGATAAAGTAAGTATTTATCAGAAAGTGTCTATGAAGGGTAATATAAGTCAGTTTGAGGTTTTTGACAAGTAATAAGTGATACTATTTGCCGTTTTGTAAGTTGGTTAGAGTTATTATAGTATTGCATTTGAAATTTCCCAGATAAAATCACAAACAGAGCTGTAGCTTTTACATAACGCAATCTAGCTTCCAGTTGAAAGATTGAATGTATTATTTGTTTCTGAAATCTACCTTCAATTGTCAACAGAAGTTCACTTCCTCACCTCTAAAGAGTAGGTGACATTAACAATAGTCATAGAATAAGAAGATTTTTTTCCAATATTTTGTAAAAAACACAATTCTATTTTCAAATGAGAGATTGTGAGTATTTGTCATTACAGTTTTATGGTTGTTCGCCTCTTGATATACAAATCTATTAGTCAGTATTCACCCTTTAGCTGTGATTCAATACTGGAAATTGCAAATAAACCAAAAACCATTTGGTAAGATAATTGAAGAAGGCAATCTTTTAAGAAAAATCTCAATGGCTGTGAACCTTACCATTGAAGTTCTCAAATTCAGTGGAACTGTCTACAAACCATCACACTGAACAGTGAATATTGAAAACTGCAAGCAGGTAACTGAAATAGGTGTAACAATGACGTTCATGAACTAAGTGAAATAGCCCTCCATAGTCTAGTTCACAAGTGCCAATTCGTGATGAACCTAGTGTGGACCACCGAAAATTATGATTTTGGTTTCATTCGATTCGAAGTGGCATCTAGAACAAACCAGTGACTGTACAATAGGGGTTGGCAAACATTGCAATAGTTATAAACAATTACGTAAGACAAAAAGAATGGTTTAGTTTTTTGAAAACTATTAGAGATAATCAAAATTTGAAAAAAGATTCTGAAAGAGCACAAAATTTCCCAAAAAAAAGTTATATATTCCGGAACTGTACCGACAATATTTACAATTGTAATTTGGAGGTAAACATTGGGCTAAAAACGGGTAGCGGCTTATTTTAACCGACTAAATATGAATATTGAGGACTATCTAAATACATGAATAAAGAATAATCCGTTAACAAAAAAAATTACCCAATTTTTTTAATTAACTATGCTTTTGTTAGTTAGTACACTTTTCCAGCTGATTATTTCTAAACTAGAAACCTAGATTTTTTTACTTTTTGGAGCTATTCTTAAAAGGGTGTAGAAAAGATCCCAGTTGAAAATAATGATTTTTAAGGGAAAAATCGTTTCTTAAAAAATTTGTACTTTTGAACTTTGCGCTTTCTTTCTGTTTTTCTTAATTGTTATTAAAATAACTTATAAACTATTTGAATGTCAGGTTCAAGTATCAGTTTGTTCATTAATTAACGAAGAACAAAAAAGTCTTCAATCGTTCTTACCGTATTGTCAATAGCTTATGAGTTATATTAATAACAATGGAGAAAAACAGAAAGTGACGTCCAAAAGTTGCCATATGTTTAAAAATTATATAAAAAATAGAAAAAACTTTTCACATAAAAATAGACGTAGGGGAGATGTGGGTATAGTGGCCACCCTAAGGTTCAAAAATCTTTGTAATAAAGAGCAATATGATGATGAAATCAAGTACCCAATACAGCTCAACTATTATTATTGTCATATTAAAAAAGTTACAGCCTTAATTTAATATTTTTTTTATTTACAAAATATTTTGCAAAATATGTGCAAATGGCTACTTCACCCCACACAGCGGGGCAAAGTGGCCACCCATATTTTGGGGCATAGTGACCACGATAAAATGTATTGTAAAACATGTGGTTCAACAGTACTTTAGCATTTATTAGTTTATTATACATAAATATACAGCTTAAGAACATAGTTCACATGTAAACACATCATCATCTTCGTGGCAGCAGCCACATTCTTCATGGGCCCATCTTTTCCATTTTGAGCAGCATATCCACCCTCCCCTTTTTTGGATTCTGAGAAGAGGCTTGAGCAGTAGAGACACTCTACATCTTCTTGCAAATCATCGTCGCTGCTACTTGTGTCATCTTTAACAGGATTTCTTTGTCGCAACCTTGCTTTTAGCCTTCTTACTACCAAAGACTTGTTTCTTAACTGCTACTGGTTTTTGAGATTCCTTTGCTATTTCTAGCTCATTTTTATAAGGACTGTCGGTGATTATTGCGCTTGAACCTCTTTTTCTAGCATTTCTCTGAGATTCCGTTTTACATTTTGGAATCGGAACGATCTCTTTTGGACTGAAGAGTAAACTTGAGCAAATTGGTCCACTATTTTGGATATTAATTATGCTTTCATCAACAGGTTGTTTGTTAGTTTGAGAAGTTGAAGGAACTGGATCTGCTACATCATTCGCTTTGTTGCCTTCATAATTGAAATTTTCGTTTTCCGTATGATCTGCCCTAACTGCAACATCTCTATCAGTAACTTCAGCCGCAGCAAAATCTGCATCACTGAACACATGTGGATTATACGGAACAATTCCACAATGTCAGCACCAAACAATTTGCAAACTTGAAATTGTGATACGGTTCTTCCTGGGTTATTCTTAAGATATTTTTCAATCTCTTGAACATAAAACGTATTCAAGGGCCCCATATATGCCACATCAAGCGGCTGTAATTTGTGACTGCAATGGGGCGGTAGACACAAGACAGTCATGAAATGATCACATGCCATATTGATGAAATCTAGGTTTTTTGTATGCGTAACATGCCCATCTAGTATTAACAAGCAAGGGTCTTCGGCTGTAGGCTTCGCATGCTTCAGAAAATGTTCAAACCATTTAGTGAAAATGTCCAGCTGCATCCATCTTGATTTATGACAGGCAAATCCAGTCCCAGGTGGAGCCCCGTCCTTCATTCTCACTCTAGGAAAAATTATCATTGGGGGAATGAGTGAACCACCAGCAGACATGCAATCGACAATTGTTGATAAAACTGCTCTTTCAGCAGATGTGAGGCTACCTACTTGTTTCCGACTTTTTCGTGCAAAAATTTTACTTAATTTAGACTGCACAATTGTAAGCCCTGTCTCATCTACATTAAAAATTCTCATGGCATTGTATGGGAACCAATTAAGGCAATTGTCTAAGAGACCAAAAAACTTGTCAACACTGGGCCAATCCCATTAACCAGTCTTCCCCAGCAAGCTCGGTTTGTCTGTTGAAAGTATGCTTCAAACCGTTTTTTCAGCTAATTGATACGCAAGGGATCTAATGTCTGTTTTAGTGAGACCATAAAAACGAGTTTCTAGTTCCTGGATATGTTGGACAATTTCTACTTCTTGGTCCAAAGTAAAAACTGGGCGGATAGCGCTTAAGACTTTTTTAATATTCCCTTTAGCATCTCTATTTTTATTTAGGACTCTTCTTTTGAGAGTATTTCGTGGAACATTAAAAGTTTTACTGGCTGTTTGGAATGGCATATGCTGTTCCTTTACGGCTTTGATTGCTTGTGCCTTGGCTTTAGGATCCCATGATCCTTGGTGTGACGTTCTTGTGTACTTCCTTGGCATTTTCTGAAAAGAAATTTGCAAGCTTACATTCAATACAAAATGAGATGTGTTAAAGTGGCCACTCCAAAATTTACACGGGGTATAGTGGACACTTGGTGGCCACTTTACCCCATCTTGCACCTCATGACAAATGTGATAACCTACAAAACGTAGTTCGCATATTCATCAATTATATTACATGAATACCTTATACTATATGTTAAGGCTCTGCAAAAACGTAGCACTCTCACACTTATCAATTTTGTTGTACTGCAAATTGAACTCAACCTCAACTCATCAACCTCCTGCAAAAACACAATTATGCAGATCCCATCTGATCTGTAGATCTTATGGTTCCGTATTTGTATTACAGTTTACTGTAATGACGCCCGTGATAGTTCAGCGCTTTACCGCACAGGTGACGCTGGTAGTACAAAGAAAAATTACTTGTGGCCACTATGCCCACATCTCCCCTACGGTTGTTTCCATAATATTTTGTAGTATTTAAAAAAATATTGCGCAAACATTAATTTGTTTATAAAAAATTGTTCGTTTCAAAACAAATGAAAATTTCATTATATGATAAATAATGATTTTAAAAGAACGTTTCCTTAATATTAATATTTACTAAAACAAAACAATTGTTAATCAGCAAATGCGTTTTTTGTCAATAAAAATTTGTTTTAACAAACGATTTTTTTTAAAAATCATTATTTTCATCAGGGATTACATTCCAAAAAAAAATTCAAAAATCTTATCAACAATGGATTTGTTTAAAACAATTATTTAAATAATGAGAGTTCAAATTTTGAAAAATTACTGTTAAATATCTTTCAGCAATAAAAAACAAAATAATAACAATAATTGAAAAAAAATCCTGATTGCTTTATTTACATCAGTAGTTTTTTAAAACCTTTGATTGTTAATAAAACAAGTTGGGAAGCGCCACATGTCGCGTATAGGAAGACTTAAAAAGTAGTTTCAGTTAAATTACTGAATTTGTCTAATAATTAATACAATAATCAAACAATGAAACATAAACACTCTCTCTCCAACAAAAATTTTAGCTGAAAATGTCAGTGACATTTTTTTTAAAATGACAGCTGTCAGAAGAAGTCAAAATAAATCCTTATGTATATTACTCACTTACGGCTCTATTCTGTATCGCGAAGTTGCTACTGAGCAAGTGCTTTAGAACAAGGTCAGTGGTTAGGTTGCCATTTGTCTTCAATTGGTATTCTGTAGAGGCAATCAGTGGTTGCGAAAGTTAATTTATAGTTGTTTCTGAGCAACCACAATATTTGTGGTTGTTAACGTTAGCAACTGTCTCGGCTACACAAAAGTTCCAGGAGGAACTTCCATTTAAGGAGAGGGTAATGTTACGAAACAGCACACTGGTATAGTCCCTAAATCCGACCCTGTCTAAGCCAGGTATCAAAGTTAAAATTATGGCGGATACGCACTGCTTTTTTTATAACTGTTTACGACTATATTATCTAAACATTGTTTTCGTGACCAGACTTATCTAGAAAAGGCCAGAACCAATTGTTTTTGTGTGTGTAAGCCGCAGTCCGGAATTTACTAGTAAAAAAGGCTTTAATATATAAGGGACTGATCAGGAAGAGTTAGTTAGTTGATAATTTGACATCGTGAGATAAACAAATAAATAAGTGAATATAAATTAGTGAACTGTTTATATAAATTAGTTTAAGTGGATATACTGTAAATATAAATTAAGTGTTAGTGATTAGTTTAGTGTTTAAATAAATTAGTAAGTAGCCATACCGTGTGTTTAAAATTTATCCCACCCGTTTATTGTTTAAATAAATAACAAAAATATTACAGTACGAAAAATGTTGTCTCGAATTATTGTTAAAATAATCTATATATTAAGTTGAAGAATGCAATCACCATATCTACGGGTTTCACTCCTGAGCACTCAATCTACTACTGTTTAGGGATTTCGTCCCGCTTTGGTTGGTAGGGACTTTGGTTAACCGAATGGTAGGTCCTACGTCACCGATATGACGTAAAGTACCATTTATAGGCGAAATCGTTTGGTTCTCAATTGATATAGCTGATTGATGAAATTTACATTTACGTTATGTATTGCGATCGGAAAAGTTGTTTATTGAGTTTTACTATATTGTCTTGGAGTTTTGAGTTAGATATATATAGCAAAAACCCAAAAAAAACAGACAAAACTCAAAGAATTTTAGAATATTGACCAAAAATTCAATTCGTTTCAACGACTTTGTTTGTTTACAAATCAAAATTTCAGTAACCGTGCTGCAGATCTCGGTATGTGATTTGACAGACGAAAAAGGGTACCAAAGTAAGCTTGACGTCATCGTTTTTCGAAACGAAATCGATTGGTATGTATTTGACAGACCAAAGTGGGGTACTAAAGCGGGACGAAATCGCCATTTACCGTTGAATAAAAGATAAAAGTTATATCTATAAAAAGATACCACGGAACAGAAAACGTGTTCAGCGTCGATACTAATCTCTACCGTTTCCAGCCGAGAAATACTGAAAGCATTCTGATTGCGCATGCTCTATTATTGATCGGTTTAAATGACAGATCGGACGAAGTAACAGTTTATGATAAATATTTGTTTAATTTTAGTATGATCTATAACATGATAAATATGTTAAATTGGGAGGTGTAATATTGTTTTCATTGACTATTGTAAATGTGGCATATCCGAAATTTTACTTGCGTTAAAAATGGCTCAAAACCAAGGCAACTGAGTTGATGATATAGCTAAGAACATTTGAAAGTTAAACTGTCATTTTATGCGTAAAAATTAGTGCGAATTTGAAATTACTCCTCAACGCATAAATTTTGAAGAATTCCAAAGAAAATGATAGAATTATATAGCTTGGCCGACGAATATCGACTGTTACAATTGTTTGTAGGAAAAACTGTAAGGGTAACAGATATAGAAGGACATGTTTTCACGGGAATACTATTTTTTACCGATACTTCACTAGACATAATGGTAATGAAACCTTGCCTGGGACCCAATGGCGGTAAGTAAGATTCAGATTATGTTGATTTATGAATAACATAAATTACTTTGTAGCTTATTTAGAAGGATTTTATTATCCATCTGAGGTATATGTATCCATTGAGGAAGAATGAGATAACTAACATAAATGTTTTATTCATTTTGTATGTGTTACCCATCAGCTGTGATTCCTAAATTTAAATAATAAAATGTTATAGAGAAATACTGTATTTTTTAAGAAAGACTGAGTACATGAGTAGATATTTAAAAACAAGGGATTGACTACCCTTTAATCTGTATTCAAGGGCTACCCTATTTCTTAGACTCCCAGTTAAAAAATAATGTTAAATATGAACTTATAAACAAATCAAACCATATTGGGATCCGAGATTAAGATCCAGGGCTACCTGTCAAGTCTAAACTACTGTAGACACATGATAAAATTGTTTATGTTGTGTTAATAGTGTGGTTTAGTGTTTACACCCTTTTATGCATATTTTTTTTAATAAATAATTAAGAGACTTTTCTTAGACAATGTCAAAGACAATATATTTAGTAAATTCAAAACCTTTTTCTTAGTGTTTTTAAACGTACATTTGTAACTATAATTAAATAAATAGTTAATTACAAATAAAAATATGGAGTTTTATGACAACATACTTCTTGGAATGTAATTTTGTATAAAATGCAGTGAAGAAACGTATATTTCAATATAGGTTTTCCAATACTTGACTTACTTTTCTTGCACCTATTGTTTCAAATTCTCTATTTTTATTTGTGCTCTAAACTTTCCACCTTCAGGAAACTCAAGTGTACGTCGCACATTTTTATTAACCGGTAAAAAAATCGTTTCTTACCTAACACTTACAATACAATATAAAATATGAAAAACAATCTCCAAGACACATGAAACAAACAAACATCTAATCCAATCTAGAGAAGTTCACTTTAATGCTGTGTGGTGGTCCAAATGGAGCAATGCCGTAGTAAATAAAAGTCCTAAATGTCACTAGTTAATATACGTTCTAGACATTGAAAACCATCTAGCTAGGAAATTCCTTTCAATTCTGTAGAGTGTCCAGTAAAATATATGACAGTAAGTTATACTTAATCCTGTAACGGTTTGTTCCATTTTTAAAGGAATATATATTAGAAAAATTAGTTATTATGATTGGAGAGATTCTCATTGAGTTTGACCAAAGCAATTGGGAACTTCTGTGTAGCAGCCAGCACCCCGACTGTTAAATTAGAAACTTGAGCAAGCTAGTACAAAATGTAAACAATCAACACAGAAGTTTTGTAGAGAACCATTATAGAGATGAAATATTTGTAATTTTAAGACTTAAAATATTGAAAAAATTCATTTCTGTTTTATAACTTGGTATATCAGAACAAGTATGTAGGAACTTTTCGTTTAAATCGTTCTTAGACGATAATTTTGATATTATTTTCAGTGTCTGTTGACTATGAACTATGAACAAAATCCTCAAAAAAATTAAATAGAAAATAATACTTCGGACACAGTCAAATGTGTATGTTGTGCTTCGGATGTAATTATTCCTTAGCGTAAACCTTTAGTTTCTAAAAATGTATGTATGTAATCCTTGATAAGTTCCTTCTCAAACAAATGGCTTGTCTTTATTGATTTCTAATTAATATTGTAATTGTTAATTCAATTATGAATAAATTGTTATTATATGAGTGGGATCATTTAATTAATCCCATTAGAGTGGTGCTGCAAGTTTCCATTACCTTTAGGAATTTCAGCCAAATATTCAGTAGAAACGGTGAAGCTTTTCCATCATGTGAATTAGTTGACAATATTATTCAACACATACTATGTTGGTACTGTCTTCTAATAACAGAAAAAGAGCTAAACTCAATACAAGCATTTGTCGTATTGTTTTGATTAAGATGCATATGGTTGATGTCGTATCAGTCACATGATGGAAAAGAAAACATCAAAAAGTGCAATGGGTGATACTGACGGATAGTAAAAGCTCTTACTCTTAAAAATATCAAGCTCGTAGCTTCCACATCCTCAATTATTTTGACAGTAATAAGAACACTACATTTGTATGGATTAAAAGCCAAAATGGATTAAAGGCCATAATGGGCTGCAATATAGTGAAAAGTATGACAAAATGGCAAAACAAGCCACAGAAGAAGGAGAATATAAAGATCCCAATCTCAGATTTATACTCTATATTAAAGGATAAGCAGATGCAGAAGTGGCAAGAAAAGTATTCAGGGGAGGGGAAAGCTGAAAAATTTCAGAAAATACAAGCGCAAGTATATAGAAAGCCATGGTTTAAAGATAACTCAAACAGAAATTCTATAAAAACGATTAACAGAATCCGTTCAGCTGACACTGGTTCAGATTTCTATCATCAGAGGGCGTATCGCTTGTCACAAGTATATTTTTATGTAATTAACATTACTGATATGCAACACTCAATACATAAACACTCTTTAATAGGTTTCTTCCAGCTCATGATGAAACTAATTCGGAATTGTACTGTGTATGTGCCCTAGCAATTTAGTGTACCAGCACCTATTTTGAAAACTAGTAGTTACGCTGAACTACTAATTCGACGTTCAAACAATTGATCAACATACAACCGTTCTAGAACAGTTTGATCAGTTCTTGCTCTTGAGCAGGTATTTCAAATTTTCTCCTATTTCACGAAAGTGCAGCGCATGTTTCAGATTTGCTTTGAGTTAATTTATAATAAATCAAAGTCAGTACATTTACAACAAACTTTCATACGACCTTTTATATGTCCTGCCATTATATGTAAATATAAGGTAAAGAAGAAGTTTTTCTTTAACTTTTGTATATTTACTTCATTTATAAAAATATTAGTATTTCCTTAATGTTAGAATTGTTGAATGTTGTGCACTTTTCTGTTGAGTTGTAAAATTTACCTTTTAATTTTTTTAGCATGTCTGATATTTCAATATCAAGTTCAAGCACTAGTGAAATGTCATCTGACGATGATGAGCAACTTTTGAATCTATTGATTATTAATATGTGAAGGAATAAATGGCCAAAAAATGAAGGTTACGTCGAAGAGAGTGTTCCACAATACTCCGATGAAGTATTCAAAGAACACTTTAGAGTGTCTCGTCTAGTTTTTAACAATTTGGTGGAGAAATATAACAACAGTGAATACTTTGATGTTGATTCGAATGGTAGAAATGGAAACATTTCAGCAACATGTAATTTTGTGGTTCTCTTTTTCATATAACCACATGAATGATTAATTTTTTAAGTAACATGTCAGGCGATGTCACAAAGTGACAACACTTTAGTGAAAAGGGAATCCAGGTGTATGTGGTGTTATCGATGGTACTCATTGCATTCCTACACCAGCAAATTCCGAACTAGTTCGACTTATTATTTGAATTGTCATGTGCGGAAAATGAGTTCAAATTATGTGTTAGAACTATCCTAAAACTCATTGCTCGAATAAACCTAATACTATTTCTCATTATGTGAAAGTTTTTTACAATTTTATAATAAATAAATATTGTTCATAAGCACAATATATTACAATCAATCAACCATATACCTACTTTTTGCTATTAGTAGTTGTTATTGGTTGTTTTTTATGGGATGAGTATGTGAAAATAATTAGTATATAAATGTTTTTTCCAGAATATGATTATTAAATCTGATTAATATTAAATTGGCAAAGTAAGTATTTATCAGAGAGTGTCCATGATGGGTAATATAAGTCAGTTTGTGGTTTTTGACAAGAAATAAGTGATACTATTTGCCGTTTTGTAAGTTGGTTAGAGTTATAGTACTGCATTTGAAATTTACCAGAAAAAATCACAAATAGAGCTCTAGCTTTTACATAACGCTCTCTAACTTCCAGTTGAAAGATTTAATGTATTATTTGTTTCTGAATTCTACCTTCAATTCTCAACTGAAGTTCACTTCCTCACCTAGGTGACTTGAACAAAAGTTATAGAATAAGAAGAGTTTTTTCTAATATTTTGTAAAAACCACAATTCTACTTTCAAATGATATTATTTGTCATTACAGTTTTGTGGTTTTCCGCTTGATGTACAAATCTATTAGCTAGTATTCACCGTGATTCAATACTGAAAATTGCAAATAAATCAAGAAACATTTGGTAAGATAGTCAATATAAAGTCATTAAAGAAGGCAATCTCTTAAGAAGAGTCTCGGTGGCTGTGAACATTACCATTGAAATTCTCAAATTCAGTAGAACTTGCTACAAACTATAACACTGTAATAAATTGTAAAGTTAGATTACATGCATTATTGACAAACATAATCTACATTGGATGTGAAATTTCAACCAAGTCTGATGGTGGAAATATTTGATACTAACGAAAAACTTGCAAATAATACATAGATCTAAAAGGTTACTGTTACCATAGAAGTTGTTTATAAACACAAGTAATGTTCCAAATAAATTGTAATTCATCAGATGGTCATATAGTTTCTAACTTATAATCAAGTATAATCATAAGCTTAACTGTTGATACATTATTCTTATTTAAGGAGTACAAAAACTGAAAACCAACCCTTCACTGATGACCTACATTTTTGTAACACATTGTATACAAAACTCTATCCTTGTTGAATAGAGTCTACTTTTGTAAAATTGCAATTAAGTGAAATAGTACTACTATTATTGAAATCCTATGATTAGGGAAGTTCAATCAGTGTGTATTTTATAGTATTTCAAGCACTGCATATACAGCAGATTAACAGAAATCCTTTACACATAAAATTCAGTTTGTTCAAGTGAGTGATTTTGAATAAACAAAATAAAACACATTTACAGTTAATAGAATAAAATGATGAAGTTTTATTTATTTGAATTCAATACACATTTTTCATTTCATTTTGTCATTTCAACCAACACATTGAAAATAGCAACCATACTTAAATAATTATTAGGTTAAAAATAAAAATCAGTTTTTTGAAAAAAAATTCTATGGCTAAGTAGAGTAGAGTAGTGTAGAGATTCCCAATCATTTTCAAGTGTAACTGAAGATGCACAAAATCGTAAGGCTTGTAAATTATTTTGATATTAGTTGTGTTGTAATACATAGGGACATTATTTTTACTGTAATAAATTTGAAAATATCCAACATTTCTGCGAAAAGTATCAAAACGTTTTATAACTATTATAGTGTACTTTGTGAAAAACGCACGGTAGGAATCTTCTTGGCTGTAGTCGTTGACACAACATTCATCCGAATGACTTGATGTAATATTTTTAGATGTTAAATTTCAACTTGTGTTTTACTTAACAATTTTAACAGAAATGAACATTTGTAATTATTTGTGAGTGCAAAAATGAATATACAGAGGTAGTTTGAGAGTTATCAAATATTATATATGAGGATAGTGAATCGTCATTATCTGATATTAGGTGCGTTCTTTTTGACTGAGATCTCAGATAATCTCAGCTCACATCAGTAATGTGAGCGTTCTTTTTGTTCTACTCACTTGAAAGTGAGCTGAGATTTTTCCTCCCCCTTCACTGATGTTGAATGTGTTATAAGGGAGTATCAGTTGGACTTGAGTCGGAAATAAAGTGGAGGGGATGAAGAAATATTTGATTTTCTTGAGTTATTTGTAGTTTTTGTCTTAAATTTGGCTAGTAGTGGAAAAAATTGTATATACACCACGGTGATGAAGACATATATAGGCCTCGCACCTTATTCCGCTCGGGGCGAAGCCCCTCGCGAAATAATCTTGGTGCTCGGTCAATAATAACAGTCTTCACCACCTTGGAGTATAATATACTATTTTTTAGTCAGGTAAGTTGTCGTCAGTCCATTCAGTCTGAATCTATTATTTACATGTCATGATTATCTTGTTTAAAATAAAATACTTGTTTAGGAAGCTATGGAATTAACAATATAAAACCTACAACTCTCACAAACCGTCTAATTATATCTAACAAAGAAACCGGCGGGCTTATTCTGTAACTTGCAACTGCCGATAATTGCGCAATTGTCGCTGTCAAACGCAGGTTTCGTATTCTCGAAGAAGCAACTGCGACCGCGATCGCAATTTATCTGTTAACTGCCTCTAGTGAGCAATTTGTTAACTAAAAAAAGTGCATTTTTCAGTTGTTCATGTGAAAAATCCGTATTCTGTAAGCAATTTTTTAGCAATTACAACGCGATTGCAACTGTTGAATAGCAATCACAATTATAGTAGTTGTAGTTGAGTTGTTTCATAATTAAATCAAGTTTTCTTAATAGAAATAGAAGGTAACTAATAAATTATAATATTTTGTCAATAACAAACATATTTTATTTGTCCAAATAGTAATTTAGTGGGCTTACTAACTGCCCTCAGAAAAGTGGACACAACTACCTAATATTTAATAACAATTACTTACCACCGTAATAAAAGAAATAATAGATATTATTTGTTTTTACGTATTTAGTAATGGCTCGTGCATTTATGATTATTGAGGCCGCAGAAGCTGAAAATAGGAGGGCCGAGAATATTCTTATGAGACATATGAGATACAATTGTTTCGTACATAATAATTTATTTAAAATTTGTGTTCAATTGCAGTAATGATGATTTTTCGACGCTTCCTTGGTTTTTATACATATTAAATATTTTTTAATTTGTTTTTGTTCATCAGTTGATTTATAGTTACGTTCATTGCTACCCGATTGCAAGTGGCGCTAGTTTCATGACGTAAAAGTGCATCTTGACAGCAACCAGCAATTGCGACGCGACTACCTTAAAGAATACCAAATTATGCGACTGCATGGTTGTTAGTTGCAAAATAATTGTTGTTTTTACAGAATAAGCCCGCCGGTCTTAACTCATTCCATCAGATTAAATTCATAATAGATCATTTTGAGTCACGTGTCTTTGACAGAGCGGCCATTTTGTCGGTAGGGCATACAAGGGTGGTTATACCATTATGTTCTCATTGTTACATGCAGGTTTCTGACGTTTATTTCGAGATTTTAGTGCGTTTATTGCATATTTTATCAACTTTAACTACAATCTGGCTTGAATTGAATACCACTTATCTTTCAAAGGAAATGTGAAATCGCGTTACGACTGAAAACTTTCAATTATAGATAATATTGATCCCTATACTCTTGGTGCAAGTGAACTGACCAGCAATTATAAGTTTTTTGCCAACTGTGAGCATTATGGACATGGTGAATTACCTCATAATTCCTGACATTTGTATATACTTACTATGCAAATAAAATTATAGTTTAAAAAATGTGTTTTTTACATCTGGAGTAGGTAAAAAATTAAAAACTAAATCCTATAAGAACGTTTTGATTTTACTAAATATATAACAATTCTTAAAGGTATATTTTAATTAAAGGTATAGTATTATTCGCTTACAAGTATTTACTTATCTGACACAATTTCGTATTAGAATGTTTTCAACAAACTGTTTCTATAACATACAGTTGTTATGATAAAAATCCATGAATCCTTCGACATAGTACTGTTGGACTCCTTTTTAGAAACCTGATGTACATGTTGCTTTAATTTTGGTCATGTTACAATCCAGTTTTTTTATTTAAAAGTTTTCATCACGAAACATTTTGACGTAATAGTGATGTTTATTAATTAAATGGATAAATGCCCATTCTACATTATTTTAGATATCGCACATAATACATTGTCATTACTAAAATACAGTCTATAAATAAAAGTATTTAATTAGTACCAAGTTACCATATTAGAATTACACTATATTTAAAAAAAAGTTTCGTAAGGCCGGTTTTTATGAAACGAGTCTATGTTTAGAAAACGGGATCCATAACCAAATCCGTTGAATATTCGCATTCCTTCGACTTTCATGTTCGTTGCACAGTTCAGAAATTTCTACGGCTTCTGTAGGTTGTCCTGCTGAGGGTTCTAAAATTAATGGAGTATTCCCAGCTTCATCTACCCCATCCTAAAGAAAATGAAGATTTTGATTGGGGATTACAACTTTTTTAAATAGCAATAATCCTGACCGTTTTAAGAAGTTTCGTATGACGTTTAACAAATCTAATATGTCTTTTTACACTTTGCTCATCCTGTGATTTGGTGGTAATGTATCCCATATTTACAGAAGGGACCCAATCAGGGCTATCCCCAACTTACAGTTTGGCTGGTTCTCCTAAAAAAATGTTTAGTTTAACACCATATTTAACTATAAATTCAAACATTTTGGACAATAATTTTTGTATTTCTTATGTACTAATATAATTTACCTACCTTATACAAAATGATCTGTACAAATTCATGCATGTTTAAGGAATGTATCGCACAAATTGCCCCGTTTAAAGTCCTAACCCAACATTCTCGACGGTGTTTTGGTAAGGCGTTCAGCATTCCTCCTCGGATTTGTGGATTTTAAAATAACGAATTTGATCAATTTCTACCCCTTCGGAATATCCCACAACAGAACATAACGCCGGAATTTTAAATTATTTACGTTTTAAAAAACGATATTTTCTATTGTTTACAATGACGCGAACGTTTAGTATGCCCTACCTACTTTTGGCGGGCTGGTCGTGACGTCACCTCAAAATGATCTATACGAGGAAGTAACCGAACAATCGTGTGACCATGTTTTCAAAAATTTTCAATAAAATATTGTTCTTCAAAATTATTGATTTAATAATTTTATATCAAAAATTGGGTTAGGTACAGTTCATGGAGAAATAAACATATTGAGAGAGTGTTCGTTCCCGTAAACATCTGGCATCGCGTCGATCTGAGCGCATCCCTTGCGGTTGGCGGAACTAATTTTTCCAGGCGGGATATTTAAATTTGGTAGTTTGGATTATGGGTAGGTAAATTTTACAGTTTGTCTTTAAATTGTTTATTATATAATTATTTCATTTCAAAAAATAAAATTATACGAGTATTTCATTTATTGTAATGAAATAATTATAATAAACAATTGTAAGACAAATAATGTAGGTAATAAATAATGAAACGACACACATTTAAATTTTTTATTAACCTGCACATAACATAAAAACAAATTAATAAAATATTTAGATAAATAAGAACACAGCAAACATTTAATTTTTTTATTAACCTGCACATAATAAAAAAATTATTTATCACAAAACTATATATTTTTACTAAAATTACTTTACACTATATTTAAGGGAGTTTATTCAATATCAGATCAAATTGATCATTAAGTTATTTTAAAATTATTGACAACAAATATTTTAACAAAAAGGAGTTAAAAACTAAATTCCCCATTTCCATAAAGACAGGAGCAGGTCTGAAACAAAAAAGAAATTAATCGCAGTACATTAAGTTACCGAAAAAATATTTTTGTTTGTTAGTCCTTTCACCATCATCATATTTTTTAATAAATAAGGGGACACAAACTTTTATGAGTTGAGAAAATAAGTATGATTTATTTTCTCGACAGGCGAATCAATCAAAATTTATATGACTTTTGCAAATTGTTAACTTTTTCAGTAATATTCTCTATATGAACTTAAAGTGGTAAAATATGATAATAAAGTCATGGAGTATTGAAAGAAATTTAACGACTTCTCTGTACATAAATGCGTATTTTATCATCATTTTCTTTGAAGGGAGTGAAACTATGGCGAACATCTAAAATATTTGTCTGCAAATTAGACTTACATTATTCGCAATTAAAAGTTGTACGAAACCATAAACATAGCTTATTTTTGGGTGTCAACATTTGAATAATTTAATTTATGTTTCTAAAAACGGGAATTCAATTTTTTCTAATTCATTGATGGTTTTAGAAGTGAATGGTTTTGGTTTATTATGAAAATTTAAAAAAAGTCTTTCAAGTTATCTAATAAACTGCATCGTCTGCTTCACAATTTGTGTTGTAGTTCTGGACTATCAATGTTACAAAAAATAATGTTCCTCTTTACAGAAAATACTGTACTTTAAAAAGCTTGGGTATTATTACTCTGATCCACTACTTTTGGTGGTGTATGATGTATGGATTGAAAAGGTGAAGCAAATTCAAGTCTTTTGCGACATGTACTTGTAAATGCATCATCATCAAAATGATCTTCACACAACCTTTGATCATTGGAAGTACAAGGAAGCTATACAATTTTGTACCGCCGTTCTCTTTGATTCATGTCAGATGGAAATTTGAACAATGTTTTGTTCTTAAACCCCAAATTGCGAAGTGGCTAAAAATATTTACTATTAACAATTTTTTGCAATTCATCAGATGGTCAACTATGACGAATTATACCTGGTAATGACAATTTAAAGGTTCACTTAATTTTATTTACTTTATTAGAACGGAAAACCTAAATAAATTAAAAAAAAACTATACTAATTTAACTCACCCTTACAATTTGTAACCACAACCATAATTTTTATTTTCGACACTTTACTTTGACAAACACAAGCCTATTCAAACAAACCAATGTACGATTGATTTTTTAGATTTTCATTTTTAATGAATTCAAAGTTAATATACCATGACATTTTATAATATTTATCCACATTAAATGCAATATGTTAAAATTTATCGCCATTTCTAATATTTTAAATTATTTTATTCCATTTTGTTTACGTAAAACGTTGTGCCACTATGCTTAGACTAGGAAAGACAGGGGACGCGTAACTCTCTATGCAAGCTGTATAGTCAGTTTAAATACCCATTTTAAAACCGACGCCATTTTTTGGTGGTCAACGTTATAGTGAACACGAGAGAGTTTTTTGCAATTATTGAGCGATTAAAGTGATTTTAAAGTGGACTTTTTATTTTGTTAAGATGGTTAATTGTTGTGCTTAACAGTGTAAGAGTTCTAGCAGAAAGAAAGAACCTGAAATTTCGTTTCATAGGTAAGTTACTTCTAACTTATTTTTTTTGGTAGCTACTTTTTTCTTTATATCTTAAAAAATTAGCTTTTAATCATAAAACCCCACTAGTGAGTTGGAACGTATTTCATAATAAATTCAATTATGTTAGTAGAAAAGACATTACGAAACTTTTTCATTGAAAATTAACGAATTTATTGTTCAGTTTCTCGGAATTCCTAACCCCAAAAGATCATAATTACTAATGCCTACAATTTTGATATAAGTTAAATAAATCAATATAGTTTTATTTTTAAATTTCCCATGTATAAAGATTAATTTATAAAATAAAAATTTTAGTCCTTTAGAACTATCATATAACGATTATGAAGTTTATGACTTGGTGGGCATTGGTATCACAATAGTTGACAGCGTTACGAGTCCCCTCTCTTTCCTAGTCTAAGCGCCTATGCATCAACCGTCTCTTATTTGTCTATGGTTAAAGCCACGTGAAGTTGCAGTCGTATGCGCCAACTTGTTGTCAAAACCACCGCCATATTGTAAAATTGAAAATCAGTAGCGTCACGATTTCACATTTTGTAGGTTAACACAAAATTAGTATATTAATAATTTATTTATTCCAAACAGGTTTTATAACCTAATTACATGGAATAAGAAATGATAATACATACATTTTGTTCTAACATTGTGTATAAATATAACAGTAATATATTGATTAATATAGAGAATTAAAAACAAGGCAAAGACGACTAATTTCCAGAAATGTTCTTTCATCTTAAAAATTTCTTAATATATTCATAAATACTGTTCTTAAATTGTCTAATTGACATTGTCCAATCTACTTCGGTTACATTATTGGCAAGTTTTAACATGGCCTCAAGAGGAGAACTAATTAATGTTCTTAGTGTCCTGAACAATAAAGAGGATCGAGTTAACCTAGAGGGAACGTTGAAAGGAATTAAGTACAATAAAGAACTATATGTCGATATACAATTAATTATTTTATACAATTTCAGTAGACTAGTGATAGAGATAACCTCAACTTCTTTCCGTAATATAGTTGTTCTAATTGTTCTATAATTCAGCCAACGATTATATTTTTTATAATACAAGAAACGAAAGTATTAATTCTTCACTTTCTCGACATTTTCTAAGTACATTTGAGGTTGATCTCCCCAGATAATAGATCCAAACTCAAGTTTAGGTCCTACTAAAGTAAATAACGTTTTTAGTCTCAATATTTGAAATAAGAGTGGTTTGTCTGAAAACTAAACCCATTATAAGATTGGCACTCTTAACTGATTTTTGTATATGTGAAAAAAGATATTTGCCTATTATAAGAAACTCCAATATCCTTCACTTCATTCTTCCTGGAACAGGAAGGATGAATAATATTAATAATTTATTTATCATGATATGCCAGTTCCTTTGAAGATTGTTGATGTATTTAAAGTTTTATCGCTATGTTGCTTATAGGTTATGGTTGGGAAAAACAAATACTAATAAAAGTTCAATGAAGTGTAGTATTTAAATTAAAAAAAAAACGTAATTGCAAACTGACCTCAAGTCGTGAGTAGGTACATCATTTGCAGTTTTTCATTTTTTCTAACAAAGTATTTGGCTTCCTGCAAGCAATATTATAATTATTTTTCCTCTTGTCTAGAAGATGATCCTTGCAGACAATTTTTGATACCATCAACCCACCCATCACGACATGGCTGTCGAACCAATGTTACTTGGATTTTCCTAATTTTAGACTTGTAAACACGAGTCGTCAAAGTCGACGAAAAATCGAAGTCTTATATTCCTGCTTCTGGTCCCCGTCCGTCCGTTTTAAAATACAGCGGACGAATGGTAAGTGCTAGAGTTTAGGTAAAAACGGATTCCGAATCAGCATCGTCCAAAACCGCTCCAATGAATAAAAAAATTCACTACCGACCTTCATTTATTGAATTGTTTCGGTTAAATAAAAGGTAAGATGACAATTTCATGTTGTTTGTCATCAGTTTTGTTTTAGATTAGTTTTGGTTGACACCCGTATTTCTTATCAAGGAGGTTAGAGAGAAGGAGAACGATCGATACGTGTTGAAGCATTAACCCAACGGTCCCTGAAAATTTGTAGAATTTATCAATTAATTTTTTAGCCACCAGCCGCGCTGCCGTCAGTAAGTAGTATCTGCGAAGTTAGCTGTTTATGAGTATAGTTGACGCAAAACATATAGTGTAGCAATGTTATGGTATATCCCCATTAAGATATGTTGCGGAGCTAGACTCTTAAATGCCTTGATATTTTGTTTACTTTTAGCAATACCTATATTGTATTTGATGTTACGTAATTGTTGAAAGGGCGTTCGGTTTAATCGGGATACCAGACGTAATATAAGCCCTTTTTGTATCCCTTGCGATTTTTTATGAACAGAACAAAATTCTATGAAAAAAAACAAAAAAAAATTAAATTTTATAACAATGAATAAAACAATTCTTTAAAAATAAATATTATGTCTAACTCCTGTTTGCCACTACTATACAAGTAACATGAAAAATGTATTAAACTTAATTAATTTTCTTCTTCCAAAAATTCAATTAATCCTTCTCCCAAATCATCTGCTTCACTATCACTATCGTCTTGTAAATCAATAATAAATGTATGTCCTCCATTAATATGAACTTGCCCAATATTCTTATATTCATCTTCAATTTCGCTTACTTTTTTAATTGTGGCCAAATTAACTCGATTGGATTGAAAATACAAAACTAAGGAGAAAGTCTCACTATAGAGTGTCCATGTTGTTCAGCAATACTCTCTAAGGCGTATAATTTCTTAAATTTCTTTGTCTGTAAAACTTCAATCAGTTTGTTTTGTATAATAATCTTCAAAGTACAAATTCCTGAGAAAAACACAACACTCTTTGTTGATGTCAGCCTACCAACTAAAGAACGAGCGTTGCTTATCTCTAATGGACACCTGCTGTATTCGAACAAATTGCTATCTCAAAATATACTTATAGTTCGGTGAAAGATGGGAAAAATAATAAGTTATTTGAAACTTATATTCCCAATTCTTGTTAATAAAACGAGATGTAAGGTAGTGTTAATTGTCTGGTGTTATGTTTAAGATGTTTTTAAATATGTATGTATGTATTTAATAATTATAAAATTATTAAATACATTTTAATGATTATTAGTTGAAATTATAAAATTAAATGAATATATCATCAAATAAGCATTTTCAATTATAATGTTGACTGGACTATGACGGCATTTAACACAAACGATAAGCTTAAACCTTAAAGCTCACACTATATCTCTTGCGTCAACTATACAAGTAGATGAAGTTAGTTGGATAATGTACAAATTTTGAAATTTTCTTCCCGGCATTGGTGAGAAAATAATCGTACTGTGCATTGATGCACTAGTAGTTTAGCATCTGATAGAAAGAATAGTCTAAAAAAACAATTTGCGTCAACCATCGTTATTTAAAGTACTAAAGATAGAATCTTTATACGTTATCGTTTCATAGCTGCACATTGTAATATTGAATAGGTATGTAAAATTAGTATTTGCTTAATTAATCATGGATTTTTTTATTTAATAAATTTATTTTTATTGAATTTTTAAGATGGGGAATATGGGCAAAATCTTTATCACAACAATTGACTCCAAATCATGGCGTGTGTGTGTGTGAGTGAAGCAATGTCCCAAAGATGTTACAAAAACTGATCGATTGTTGAAATGAAATTAATAACTTTGAATTGGGAAATCTACTATACACAACCCTCGTTACAAAACTTTGAAGGTAATGATATAAGAGACGATTCTCAATTGGCAGGACTTCATCATATGGAATCACCAGAGATTATAACATATTTTCTTCCATTTCTTTTAATATAAATAATAATCTCATACTTTTTGCCGCAGAGAATTGGCTTGAAACTGCACTGGGCAGGTAGCCACAAATGATTATAAGCGTTGGCGATGTTCATGGTGTCGAAGTCTACGTCAACGACTTCAGCGAAAAAAGGGTACTGATGCCAGTACATTCAAAGTGCGAAAAGCTCAGAAAGCTATTGAAAGATTTTAAACGGGGTCATCGACTTTCCCTTAAAGTAGGGTAAACTTTTACATAATATTATATATTTTTGAAGTTGCAATTATATATGTTTTAAATGATATTCATATGTATAGAAATCAAAACTTGTTATTTAGGTTTACATGGCGTGGTACTGGAAAATAATCGAACATTCTTTATTAAAATTTAACTTCAAATTCGCTTAGAATTAATTTTGTTGTATTATTTACTAACGTTTAGAAGGAGATACTGGAACAGCAGTTTATAAATGCAAAAGCAGAGTGCGCTCAAAGCTCCGAGATATTAAAAGCAAAATTACAGAGGACCCGAATCTCAGCAGCTTTCAGTTTTGACCAGCTTCAATGCAACAAAACTAAAAAATAATAAAATGCACCGTTACGATTTGTTTTGGATATTTAAGTGTATATTGTTCAGATTAAAAAGCGTTAATGTTTACAATTTTATTCGTGAGCGAAATATTCTACCTCTTCCTCGCCCATATACTCAATAAATATATTCAAAACATAGTGCATCGTCTTTTGAATTCCAAACCACTCTTTTTGATTGTTTAAGAACAAAAGCATTATCTAAGAAATTGGAAGTTCGCCGTGGAATTCTACTTGTTGACGAAATGCAGCTTGTATCAGCAATTTCGTTTGATAGACAGAATGGAAATAATGGAATTCAAGCACCTCGTATTTCTAACCTCTAATCAAAACACAACAGCATAATATATAACCTTTATAAACGGCGCTACAGCCTTATTTTATTTTAACCAATCGGATTGCCATAATTATCATGGAGTCCTACAGGCGTTTTGATTGGCTGAGCTCGAGACAACTTAGCGCTCGCAGCGCCTCACTTATTTTAACCATATAGTACTTTTCATTACATGAAAATGATATATATATATATATATATATATATATATATATATATATATATATATATATTGTTTTGGTTTAAAATAATTTATAACATGTATCACTCTTTATACGCACTCCATAAGAACACCGTTTTATTTTCCTTTTCGACTTGAAAATTTTATTTTTTAATTAAGACAGTTATTTTTTTAATTTTCTTTTAATTTATTTTTAATTATTAGTAAGTATTATTTGCTTAATGTTTGTTGATTTTAACTATTTGTACACAGGTATTTTAACATGCGTATTTACAAAATAGTACGAAAAAGATGGCAGAACTGCACGCATGCGAACAAAAAAAATGGTGATGAACAGGTCTATTTCTGAGACACTTTTTTTACAGTGATTGTTCTCCTTCTCTCTAACCTCCATAGTTTGATGTATAGGAGATATGTGGCACAACGTTTCTGCGCAACTGACCTGCGCATGGAGTCTCTGCTGTCGCTAACTACAAGATTTTTCTATAAACAAAATAGAATAGAATATTATAAATTACAATACAATTTAACATATCGTCTTTAATGTAGATAAATATTATGAAATATCCCGGTACATTAACTTTTATGTCATTAAAAATGAAAATAAACAAAATCAATCTTACATTGGTTGGTGTGAATATGGCTTGTTTGTCAAAGACTCAGTGTCAAAAATAAAAATTGTTAAAAATATGGTTATGTTGTTACAAATAAGGGTGAGTATTTTAGGATTAGTTTAGTTTTTTTCTTAATTTATTCAGGATGTTTGTTCTAATAAAGTAAATAAAAGTATACGAACCTTTAAAAGGTATAATTCGTCATAGTTGTATTGCAAAAAATTGTAATATTAAATATTTTTGCCCACTTCGCAATTTGGAGTTTAAGAAAAAAACATTTTTTATATTCGCGTATAAAAGAGACTTCATTTTAACAGTGTCACAATGAAGTCTCTTTGAACATTTTTAGTATCATACAGTTGGTTATTGAATGTAGTATGTATTTTTATTTGACATTTGACTTTAACATTGAAACAAATTATAAAATAGTCTAGCGTTTTTCTAGCTAACAAATTATTATATTAAATGGTCTTAAAGGTAAATATGAATAAGTTATATATTAAAAATATTAATAAATAAAGTACGCTAACGTTTATTCATCAGTGATTTGTCAATTGTTTATTTATATATTGTATAGGATCAATATATAGGTAGGTATACATAACGTTCGATTTTTGGGAAAATTACCAGATATCTATGTGAAGATGTATTACAGAAATAATTCTGTTCATGATATAATATAAATAGATGGCAAGCATATACAAAGAAGCTCTTAAATGAAATTTTGTTTACAATTTACTCAATTATTCGGTCATAACATGTTAAAAGTGCTGAATAAAACCATCTGTGATTTGAACAATCAGGAATCTACAGAATTGCCAACTTAAATTCAAACTACTCCTATATAGTTTGAAAACAGGGGTTATATATAATTATATTTGGTATATTGTGTAAAACTTGTGTCACAATGACTTTCTGTAGTTCTCGTGATTTGCGCAACTCACCGCTTCGCGATTCGTTGCGCAACCTCACTCGTACTATAAAACGAGTCATTATGACACTTGTTTTACAAATAATTATTTCAAACTTCCGTCTGACATTAATCAATGTACTGTCTGTGGAAAGAAAGCTTATTTTTTGTAACAATAATGATAGTCAAGACTACAACATAAATTGTGAAGCAGATGACTGCAGTTTATTATATAACTTAAATTTTCATTATAAACTAAAACTATTCGGTATTTATTACTACCATTAATGAATTGGAAAATGTTGTAGATACATAACTAAATGATATAAATTTTGACACTCAAACAATAAGCTATGTTTCTGGTTTCGTTGTTAAAAAAATTACAACTTTTAATTGCGATGAATTTAAGACTAATTTGCTGACAGATATTTTAGACATTCACCATAGGTTCACTCCCTTCAAAGCAAATGATGACAAAACACGTCTGATTTATATACAAAGAGAAGTCATTAAATGTACTTCAATACTGCATGATTTTATCATATTTTACGTCTTTTAGGTCATGTAAAAAATATTACTGATAAAACTGAACACTTTGCAAAAGGTCGTATAAATTTTTATTGGTTCACCTGTCGAAAACATAAATCATATGTATTTTCCCAACTCCTAAAAGTTTGTGTCCCCTTATTAATTAAAAAATATAATGATGGTAAAAGGACTAACAAACAAAAATACCTTTTCTTGATAACTTAATGTACTGTATTTAATTTCTTTTTTGTTTCAGACCTGTTCCTATCTTCATGGAAATGGGGAATCTAGTTTTGAACTCCTTTTTATTAAAATATTTGTTGTCAATAATTTTAAAAAAATTAAAATTACTTAATGAGCAATTTGATGTGATATTGAATTAGCTTTCTTAAATATAATGTAATGTAATTTTAGTACCAATATGTAATTTTGAGATAAATACATTTTTATTACGTGCAGGTTAATAAAAAAATTAAATATTTGCTGTTTTCTTATTTATTATAATTATTTCATTACAAAAATGAAATATACTTTTATTTTTTGGAATGAAATAATTATATAATAAACAATTTCAAGACAAACTGTAGAATTTACCTACTCATAATGTAAACTACCAAATTTAAATATCCCGCCTGAGAATTAGTTCTGCCAGCCACAAGGGATGCGCTCAGATCGACGTGATGCCAGCTGTTTGTACGGGAACGAACACTCTCTTTATATATTACTTTCTGTATGGTCGCAGCGTTTGCGACTCGACTCTGTGGGTTATCTCTGGACTCGACGTTGGATAGACCAGTCTAGACGGGCTGCTGTATGATTTTTGTAGGAAAAATGGCAAAATTTTCGACAAACCAGGAGGAAATATTAATCAAAGAAATACAAAAATACGATTAGGAAATTGAGAATTATATGAACTTTTTAATAAAAGAAAATGCTTCGAAAAAAATGTTGATCTATGGGGGAGCATTATATTAGCAAATGAACAATCAAGAATATAAAAAAAAACAAAAATCAAGCATTTTTTTAATTAGCATTACCTATGGGCTATCGAAAAGTAACGTGTAAATTATTATTTCTGAAATTGAGAGTTTTTCGAAAAAAATCTCTGGCACGTCGATTTTGCTTTAAACAAAGGCACTTTTTGAAATAAGACCCATATTTGTGACGTGGTCGTTATTCATGATATGACGGCATCGCCAATTCTTTAGATGGCTACACCCAATTTGACCATGCTGATTGAAAGAGCGTGTCATTCTACCATTCTACGTACACATCGACAGAAATATGATTACATTAGCGTATGTAGGTTAGATAAAAACATGAGAAAAACAGTATTTTAAAATTTAAGATTAAGAGTAACTGCTCGTCACTCGCGCCATGTTACATCTCGACTTGGCCCAATTCCCGCTTCCTATTTTTGTAATGATGCGCTGGACGACAGACACTTTTATACCGAAAATGTCGTCCTGTTCCTCACCCCGCAATTCATTTTTTTTTATTTACTTAAAAAGTATATCATCTACGAGCAAATTATGCATACATTTGCCATATAAATTAATATACGATCTTCCATTTGCAGCATCAATAATAATTTTCCATGGATTTATTAAAAATATATTCTGTTCTAAAAAATAAAAGTTGAAACTTTTGTAAAAATATTTCTACAGTTGAACGTTTGGCTTGTGTTGTTGCTATATGTCGCACCGGTGATTTATTTCTTGCGGATGTGGTGATCGGTAATTCAGTTTCTTCTGCCCTGAATCTCAAACCGAGGCGATATTCTTGACATCGTTCGCAACGTCACGATACGCAAGCCTGTGAATGCTGTATTTGCGAATACTTCTTCAAAATTACATTTTCGAGCACCGTTCCCAAAATCATACGAATGGTACGTTCTTATGCTTAAATATACTTGATAACTGTTCAATTCAGCGTTACAAATGTCATGTCATCTTTAATTTGGTTATAATATCGAATGTGAACAATATCACGTTAACTGTTAAATTGATTTAAATTAGTAGTGTGAGTATTAAAATTTTATTTACATGGTTCGTATGGGTTCGCCACTACAAGTCCAAACTAAGGAGTCCCCTTTTATTATTACACAATTTATATTCAGTAAGTAGATCTTAGGTTATAAGGTAAGTTTAAGATACCTTAAATATTTGAATAACTACAAATATTCATTGAAAGTATGTTACAAGTAGAATTTTTTATGATGATAAAAGAATAAAGTTTCTAGAGTTATGTTTATTAGAATAGAGGTCTATTCTAATAAACATAACTCTAGAAACTTTAATTATTCTTTTATGTGTTAGGTGGTTACAACACTATGAAGATCTTGATGATATTCTTTGCAAGGGATAAGTAAGGAGACAGTAAATTTCATATAAAAAGGTATTCGAGCAGAAGACTACAGATATAAAAGGTGTTGTATATGACATTAAATTAGTAGAATGAGCTCAAGGTCAAACATTATCAAAGACGAAGACGAGGGATAATTTAAAAAAAATCATGCTCTCAGAAATATTTTCGATAGTAATTGAACCACTAGGGTTATATCATATTAAATGTATTATATCGTTTTAAAATTTTAATAACTTATAAACTTATTTTATGCGAAACTAAAGAACAAAAATCCCAATAAGAATAAAAAACGATGTACTACATGGGCTTCGAACTCTGGGCTACTGTGTCAAATGCAAGCGCTCCTACCACTGGGTTATAATCGACATTGACTTTATATCAGAAATCCAAGTATATGAATGACAGGCTGGTTTTTTTAATTTGTTTTCTTAATTTTTAAACTAACTTACTAAAAAAGAGTGATTATTTTATTGCAATATTGTCAGAAATAATGTACTTCATGCCCATACAAAATTTCATTATGTTCTATTTTGTTGGGAAGCAAATATTTAGGATTTTCTGATTTCCCATGTTAAAATCCTATGGTCTTAAGAGTCACCACCCGATATATATATATATATATATATATATATATATATATATATATATATATATATATATATATATATATATATATATGTATATATATATATATATATATTGTTATGATATTATTTTTATTTATATAAATTGTTGTGATTTTACTATTTAATTCATAATTGCATATGTTGTTGAGCGCCAGCCATATAAAAATGATTTATGTAATATATCTTTATATATATTATTTATTTCAACTCTATCTCAGGGTATTGAGTTCCTTTATATTTATATTTATCTAGCTAAAATTAAAGTCTATGTATCTCAATTTTACTATATATATATATATATATATATATATATATATATATATATATATATATATATATATATATATATATTGAAATATTAATAGATTGGTTTTTTAACAAATAGTTTTGATATTTATAAAAGAATTTATAAATTCTAGTTCAAAATCTTAGTAAATTTTTATCATGCAATCAAAATTATTTAGTTTTTTATTTCTTACCGTTTTTCCGTTCTATTTTTTATCTTATACAGGGACTGCTTTTCTTTATATTCATCAACAAATATCTTTGTTTGAAGTGTAAATTTTATCCTAAATTCACCTTATAAAAAAATATATTAATAACACAATTTACATTACATTCAATGTCTTGAAATATGAAGAATTTTCAATGTTATAGATAAATTGAAAATTTCAAAATTAATTAGACCTTTTCAAATTATTTTCTTCTTCGTTTGAAATCTTCTTAAATATGGTTTGTATTTGTATGACAGTTTTCAATTTTCATTCATGTTGTTATGTAAAAATGTCCATTATTCCATTATTATTTCATTTCTATTTATATATAAGTTTTATAATAATTTTTCCATCGTTATATTCTCTGAATATATTCAATTCTATCAATATTTCAACGTTTCAACAATCTTAAATGGGTTTAAATTCCTTCTTCTTTTTTGAAAAATCAATTAATCCCTATCCTTAAAAAATGTGTTGTCATTAAACTCTCTTTTCAACAAACCCCGTTTCCTAACTTCCTAACTTAATTCTAAAGGCTTGTTTTCATGCATTCTGTTTTTCTTTTATATCTGTCACATTATTTCTGACATGATATCACAATGAATGAACATTATTCTCTATTTTATTCTTTTAGCTTCCTGTAGCTGCGAATATCTTTATTATAACTATATTAAATAAAAAATCTGTCTAATTATATTTTTTCTAACTTTACTATCAAATATTATAAAAATTCCCCTAAATTTCATATTCACCCATTTTCTGTAAATTTCATTTTCAGGAAATAATGAATATCAAATTTATCAAATCTTTTGTTTTAATTTTCATTTCATAATTAAGTTTCTTTATCTATTTTATTGTCTGTCTTTTATTCTATTCATAATATTTATGTAACTGTGATACATCGAATACACCTTTTATTTTATCCAATTGTAGATCTTTTAAAATATAACTATTTTTCGGTTCCTCATTATAAACTTCATATGGGCCTTCAAATAGTAGCATTAATTTTGCACATATTTTCTTTTTCCAATCTGATTTCCTTAATGCTTTTACTAACACTAAGTCTCCTGTTTTAAAAATAGTTTTATTTTTAATTCTTTTTTTTACTTTATTCAAATATTTTTCTGCTTTTCTTTGAATGTGTTTATTTACTTGTTCTAATGCATCTTCATAGTTCTTTTTACATTCAAATTTCCATGACCTTTCTGGTTTTATTTTTGTCATAATATAAATTGGTGAATCTTCAGTGTTAATATGCGGTATATTATTCAAAAAACCTTGAACTTTATTCAAATTATTCTCCCAATTTTGATGATCATTAAATGTGATTATTCTTAAATATTTTATGACTTCTTTTATATATCTTTCTGATGGATTTGCCGCTGGATGTCTTATACTGGTAAAACTTATTTTTATGTTATTTTTCTTGCAAAATTTTTCAAATTTTGTGTTTCTAAAATATGTTGCATTATCTATAATACATCTCTTTGGCTTTCCAACTTCTTCAAAATATTTTTCCAAACATATTTTTATTTCTTTGAAATTTGTTCTTTTACATGAATATAATTTTGTGAATTTAGAAAATATATCAACAATCACCAAAATATGTTTCTTTCCCTCATAGCTTTCAATAAAATTGCTCAAAAAATCCATTGCAATGATTTCTAGACATTCTTTTGCTATTGTTACGAAACAGCACACTGGTATAGTCCCTGAAACCGACTCTGTCTAAGCCAGGTATAAAAGTTAAAATTATGGCGGATACGCAGTTATAAAAAACTGTTTACGAGTTTACGACTATCTTATGTAAACATTGTTTTGTGACCAGAGTTATGTAGAAAAGGCCAGAAAAATTATTTGTGACTGTGTAAGCCGCAGCCCAGAATTTACTAGTAAAAACGGCTTTAATATATAAGGGACCAAAATTATTGAAATTATTTTTTTAAATTTAATTAATCAAATATCAACAATGTATTCTTATAGCAAGTGTTCGAAATGTGCTCCGTCTACTTCCTGACAGTAATACATCCCATTAGTAAATCAGATAGTAATAATTTTTAAGATTTTATTCTAGTTGCTCTACTGAAGAAACAATTATAGAATCCAAACTATACAGTCTAAAGGCAGAATCTAGTGAGGAATTGAGACCAAATTAATATGGTACTTAAAAATATAGAGCCACCACCAGTGGTAATAAATAAGCATACAAATATCACTAGCTCGGGTAAAGTAGTAAAGCAGCCAGGATATTTAAAAGACTATGTAAAAAGGTAAGCCATATGTTAGTAATACTTATCTTTAAAATAATAAATTTTAAAAATTTATAAGGACGATACTCATTAATTTAAAATATTTGATAGTATACACACACCTACAGGTTTAAAAGTAAAAAAATCACAGTGACAATAACATTAAAAATTATAAAAAAACAGAATTATATTATTGATACTTTAATATTGTGGTATTATGTAGATATACTTATGGCTTCCTACCTTAGTTTAATTATATTGTTTTTAATTATTTACTTGTAGGTGAAACAAGTGAGGAAATTATGAGGAGACGTAAACATTACAAAACAAGTTGGACGAACGCCCCAGTGCGGTGTAGATAGACTTCTAAACAAACGCGTTTCACAGAAATTATTTTTAAACCGGAAGTTCTATGATCACAAAAATTACTCACGTGACTATATTTTGCACGCTGATTAAGAATATATATTTTTTATATTTCTATGACTTATAGTTACGGAGATACAGAGATCACGTGATCGAAAGGCCAGAGGTCAAATTCCTTAAAACGGGAGAGGTTTTGGACTATGCTGAATCGAATGGCATTGTCAGTTTGTTTCTGTTCATTACCGTTTGGCTGCTGAAACTCGCGACGGACAGACAGTCAAAGCCAGATCATAAGACTTCGTTTTTTGAAATTTTTTTTTATTGTTTAGAAGTCTAAAAGCAACAACCTGTAGATGTACTATTGCACAGAAAAATCTCATACAAGGTGTTTAACACATAACACCTAGGTGACAAAAACAAAGTTATGCAAATAAAAAAGTCATACTAATTTGTGCATCTGAGTCGCTGCTTTTAAAATTAATAATACTTGAATTCTATTTAATAAAGACATATTCTTATATAAATTTTAAACAAGTATTTCTTATAACCTTAGATACCTTTATGATTATAACTAAAAGTGGCAACATTGCTCAAAATTTCATTATTAGTTTTATGTGTCAATGATAATCTATTTAGTAGTTTTGTCCTTGTTTAATTACCATATAAAGAGAGATGCAAATATCGTTAGAGTGTGCTCGACGATCATTTCTAATACGCCGTAGTATTGTAGTAAATAATGTAAAACGTGGTTTGTTTATTCGAGCGCCATTACGACTAGAGAGTAAACATTTAGTTCTTTCGTTTTGATGAGTTTTTCAAGACTTTTAGTGACAAAATAAACTTTTAAGTTAACTAATTAAATGTTTTTGGATTATCATCGTTCATCGGTGCCAAGTTTGTCAGAAAAACAGCCGAAATTACCAAGGCCATGTGTCTACAATACCATCCCCACTTTTTGTACTTCATTCATTATTTTACTACTGGCGTTTAGGATTGTTGGCAGCAAAAATAAACGTGTTTATGAATGAAATGTCATCTCTATTGTATATTATTACTCTAAGGGAGTAACTCGCCGAGTCTAATATTTAATAAACTGTATTTACATTAAACTTACAACATAGATAGTGGACTGTGATACAAATTTCCGTGACTCGTATCCCCGCGATGGTTTCATTCATACCGACAACGACAATGTGATAGTAACAAAATGGAATAAAACTGTCAAGCTTTAACAGTAGATGCAAATCAACAGACATATATTCCTCAATGTGTATGGTTCCAGTTTTATGAGAATATCATACATCATTTTTTTGTATTTATTAAAATCTTTTATTTGCTTTATATTCCTTGGTAATTTATTGTACACTTCAACTATTGAATAGAAGTAAGTATTTTCTATTGTTGTCTACCTGTCTAGTGAATGTATAAATATCTATGTTGGTTTTTGTTAATTGATGTAGAAGTAAGTAAAAAGTTCATTATTCTGATTTAACTCGGATTCCCTTCCCTTTTTAAATATGGGTTTTATAATAACTACTACTCTTTTCGATTAAGGAGTATATTAATGTCACGTGTAGAACAATAGAGTGAAATAAATGATTATACTACAAAAATAATTGAAATACTACCAAAACTGCCATCTACGGATGTCAGTGTAACTTGGCGCCATGTAGACATCTCAAGGGAATCTAGAAATAATAGTTTCCATTTAATAAACAACTAGAGGACTCGTACTGCTCCGCAGCATTAGGATAGACTATGTATGAGAGGGTGTAATTATTACATAAAATCATTTTACAGTACTTCCTTTCGGACAATATTAGCTGCACGCAGTATTTGGAAAAATTGAAAGTAAAGTTGATTGTGCACACATAACTTTCCTCAAACTCAACGAATTTAAACAGTTAATAGCTCAAAAGAAAGGGCTTGATCCACTGAGTGTTCTTAGGCTTGTGTCAACAGCCTACGTTAATTAGAACTCTAGTTATAGGGTTTGAGTGAAGGAAAATCTTGAAAAAATTGAATGTAAAGTTGGTTGTGCACGCATAACTTTTCTCAAACTCAACACGAATTTAAGCAGTTAATAGTTCAAAAGAAAGAGAAAAGAGAAAGAGTGTTCTGAGAGTGAAACGATCAAGATCCATTCATTAGAAGAGGAGCTATGAGAATTCGAAAGGCTTGAGTGAATGTGTCCCATAAGAAATGTACAGGGAAAAATCGCGTTTGAGTATAAATTGAGTAAAGCGGGAGTTGAGTAAATTTCAATGATTGATGACATATCTGTGTCTAAATACCTTTCATTTCAAAAAATGAAGGAAATCGGCCGGATAGAACGGCCAGACGAACTGACATCAGTTTTCATAACTTTTTTAATATAAAAAATTTTTGGTGCAAGAGTGCAAAAATTGGGCCGTCTTACAAATTTTTTTTCTTGCCAAATGATTTTTTAGAATAGCTTAAAATTAGTTGGAAAATAACTATCGAAATATAAAAATTTTATCTAAATAAATTTCAGTCAATAAATTGAGAATCATTTGGAAGAATGTTTCTTTGTAAGTATCAATTGAAAATAGAAAAAGTTGGATAAATTTAATAAACGACATGGTATTTTACGTATCAAAATTTTTTTGTGATTTAAATTTGATTAGGTACATTAATTGTTTATTAAATGGAAATTTTATTCTTTCTAGAGTAACTTCAGACGTGTACCTGGCGCAAAGTTTTACTGACATCCGTAGATGGCGGTTTTGGTAGTATTTCAATTATTGTTGTAGATTAATTTTTTAATTCGTTGTATTGTTCATTTCGTGATTCGTTTTTTCTACATGTGACAAGAATATACTCCTTAATCGAACATATTTTTTTCTAAGACTAGACTACCTACAAAATATTTTCTTCAATTCATCGAATATTGTTTAAGCCAACTAGATAAAGTGTGGCCAGTCTTCTTCTCTAGCAAAACTGGAATGTATTTTTCAGATTTTTGTACGAACATTTTAGTGTGGACTCCTCCACCTCAGTACTCACACGCGATTTGTAGTTTGCTAACATGAGGTGATTCTTTTCTTAAATTACTGCCTGCCACCCAGTAAACCCAGCGCCCTCTTGTTCTTTTATTCACATAAATCTACATCGTCTGCCAAAACTCAGTTATCGATATTCTAGCCCAGATAGT
Organism: Galeruca laticollis; assembly: GCA_963921935.1. NCBI lineage: Eukaryota > Metazoa > Arthropoda > Insecta > Coleoptera > Chrysomelidae > Galeruca > Galeruca laticollis. The sequence continues at coordinate 157,636,616 of OY998180.1, read as the reverse complement.
GATGGAAGACCTGGAAGAAACCATTCTAAAAAGTTTAAATTTTCACACTCCTTTTTTCTTTCGCTATGTAGATGATTGTATCACTGCCGTACCAAAAAATAAAACTCAAACCATCCTAGATAAATTTAACAGTTACCACAACAAACTTCAATTCACAATAGAAGTAGAAAAACAAAATAAAATTTCTTTTTTGGACTTAACACTCCATCACAAAAACAATAATATAAAAACAGAGTGGTATACGAAAGAAACCTGGTCATCCAGATACCTGAATTTCAATTCACAACACCCCATGTCCCAAAAAAAGTCGGTAATCATTGGTCTAGCCGATCGGGCAATTAAACTGTCTTGCCCTGAATTCCGGGAAAATTCTATAAAAAAAGCAAAGGAAGCCCTTAAAATCAATAACTACCCAGAAAAACTGATAAACACCATCTTTAAAAAACGCATTCATAAGTTCCATAATCAAAACCTCCAAAAAAACCAAACAAACAATCAAAAGTACCTTTCCTTGCCTTACATACCAGGACTATCCGAAAAATTCAACAACATTTTTAAAAGCCATAACATTACAATTGCACATAAAGGGTACAACCTCTCAAAATCCAACTTCAGTAAATTAAAGTCAAAAATTCCTGATCAAAAGAAGAGCAATATAGTTTACCAAATTCCATGCGGGGACTGCGACAGTGTCTATATCGGGCAAACTAGCCAATATTTAAAAAATCGGTTAAATGGTCACAAGTACGATAAGAAAAATAAAACTGCCTTAACAACACATATGCAGGATAAAAAGCATAGTTTTGATTTTGAGAACACAAAAATTTTAAAAAGTGAAAGTCACACCAGAAAAAGAGAAATTTATGAAACTATAGAAATACAGAGAAATAAAAAAAACCTAAATTACAAAACCGACACAAAATCTTTAAGCAAAATTTATAATAATATAATAAAATAGAATAATAAAGTAAACAACTATTTCATGTATGTTACCCAACAAAAAACCATAACAACTATTATTAAAAAGAAATAAATGCGTATAGGAAAAAACAACATTTTCAAATAATACCATTAGCCTTAGACACCAGTACTACTATGAAGGTTGAGATACACACACCGTTACTTGTAAAATGTTTTTAAATGTATCGTTAAAGTTCATGTTATTTTAACTTAATTTAATATGTGATGTGGCACTCGCTGGAATATAATCCACAGGTATGTCATAGTTTTACAATGTATACACTAGGATTTTAAGAACCAATTTCTCTTTTAGTGTCTTTATATTCTGATGAAGGTCAAAAACGACCGAAACGTTAATGTATTACAATATAAATTTTAAAAATCATCTAATGGTTTAATTAATCCAGGACCAAAAATGCCCAAGAAATATAAATGAAAAAAATATAAACTTTAAGGTCCAAGAAAAAAACTCGAATTTTCTAAATATATATATATATATATATATTACTTTTTGTCAATAACAACACAAAACTTAAATAAAAGAAAATCTATTTATAATTAACCTTTTGAACCAAATTATTCATTAACACAAAATATAATAAATTGTACAGAAAAGGAAAAATGTATTAAACTAACTAAATATAATGTAGAAATACACTAAATTTAGACACTTAGTCTATACGATTGCCCATAAAAATAAACTGAACATAGATAATCTTTATATACGGATAGATAGTCATCTCAATATTAAAATTTTAGTACTAATTTCAGTGACATCTGCGTGGTTGTAGTCAGAACTAACAAAACCGCCAAAATTTAAAATCCCACATGAAAATTTTATTATTAATATAATTTTGGCGATCTCAAAATTATCGGATACAAAAGAAAATACTTGTTCATTAAATGTAGAATAATCAAACGCAAATTTTTTTTATAATGAGGAAGGGTTAATATTTTGCTTTCTTATTGATTTAAACATAACAATACACTTAATTAAACCTTTCAGAGAAATTATACATTCAATACTTGTTCGTTTAGCATCGAATTATTTTGAGAACGCTAAAACAGCAAAAATTAGATGCTCCTATATAGGGTGCCACTTAAATAAAAACACACATCTGTTGAAATTGTTTTTATTTTAATAACTAAAAATATATTATTAACATTTTCACAATCAATACAAAAAGCAAGGAAATACATGTGGCCAACTTATATCATGGCATAGCTGATAAGCTCTGACCGACTGTAAATAATTACCTCACCTTCTCTTTTTCTTGGAGTGCTAACATGTTTCCTACAATTAACTACTAGAGGTTATATTTCTATCCGTAAATGTACAGATGGTGTCACCGAGGGGGAACTGCTGGGGCATTACGGTGTACAAATCATGGGCAGTAGTGGACATTACAGGAGTCGTAGTAGGCATTTTTGAGGCAGTAGTGGGCATTACTAAGGAAGGTGTGGGCATTACTGTGGAAGTGGTGGGTATCACCGGGGCAGCAGCGGGTATTACTGGGGCAGTAGTGGCCGTTACTATGGCAGTAGTATAGGTAATAATCTTAAAATGGCACAGCGAAAATCATGATGACGGACAAAATTCCAAACATTTTGCGGAGAATCCACCGGAACTTCGTTATAACCAACGAATACTCCAACAGTGAAAATTGAACAACCAATTTTCATTGCGATAGAGCAATGGGTTTGCATTAAACTTAGCGTCGATTATTGGAATACATTTAAAGATAAGTCTAATAAGATAAGTTTCATTGTTTACCTGTATTCAGCAGTCAAGAATGCAAATAGTATTTTGTAAAACAAGTATCACAAATACGCATTCTGTAGTACAAGTGCGGTTTGCGTAACGAATCGCGAATCGGTGAGTTAGGCAAAGCACGAGATGGCGTCAACGTCATAATTTTTCTTAGTGCGACCGACTTGGGAACTTCAAAGACAAAATGATAAGTGCGAATGAAAAACGCCAAATTCTTAATATAGAGCCTCTACAGCCTTCAGGCCCTTTTCTGAAGGTAGCCCACCAAATCATACTACTTTTCAACTTCTAAATATAGATCAGTTCATCGGTTTTGGCTCTGTTATTCTAAAATACTAGATGCTGATTACTGTCAACACTGCTGGTTATTTTCTTCTCGAAGATAAAATATATGGTGTACAGGCATTCGTGATAGGCGACATTTATCAGAAATAATTAAATAACACAGTTTTGTGAATGGACATGTGAATGCATGTGTTGTTTATGAACTTTGGTAAAAAATTAAAATATTGACAATAAACCTGAATATGACATTCATAAAGAACAGTCATTTTGGAAAATGGTTCTTCGATGATTATTCGATGTCATACTTACCATAGCAAAGAATTATTTGGCTGTTAGAACACATCGAGAGTTTTGGTTGAAAGCAATCAAATGTGAAGAATTCTCTGCATAAATCAAGAATGCAAGAATGTGCTCGAAGCATTTTATCTCAGGTGAATTAATTCATTAGGGTAAGGGTATTATAACTGATGTGTTTATTTTTAGGCAAACCTGTGGAGTTGCATGATAAATTGATTCCAGACTGAACCCCTTCTGTCAATATGGTATGAGCTATAGAGACACTGGAATAAGTACTACAACTTCCAAAAGAAAAAGATTTGAGATTTCTATTAAATGGTCAAAAGTAGTTAAAATACTTTGTGATGTTGAATTGTGTTCTGTAAAGATAGTTGAACAATAGTAATTTATCTTTTTCCTATGCCTCCTACACAGTGGCAGAACTATTGGTCTGTAATGTGTGAGAAGCACACTGGTCAGGGAGCAGAGCCACAAATGCAAAACAAATATTCTCATAGAAAAAAATTCCAATACTTCGGAAACGAGCAAGAAAAAATATTTTACTACCTAGTTAATTTATAAATATTTGATAGGTTTTCTATTTTTGTTGTTGAAGTACTCGTATTTCCAATATTTTTTTATTTTTATTTTATCATATTCATTTAGAAAATATATTTTTGGTTTTGTTTCAGTTTTGTTAACTGTACGTATATAAATTATTATTCTTATCACACATTCTTTTTGATTTGTACTTGCAGATATTTTCTATGTTCTGGAAAATAAATGTTTATCATTATAACAATTCCTTTTTTGTGCACCCAAAATTAATATGGTTATCAATATACCTTCTCATAATGGGGGCCCAGCAAAATGTTCGCGCACAGGCCCACCACTGCTCCTTTTATTAGGGCCAATTTCATAATCAAATTTGAAATTATCTTTTGGTAAACTGATGTAGGGTGACACATATCTCATGTACAGATATTTCTATGTCATCTTAACCAAAAGGTATTATAAAATTGTATGATACTTTTTTTTAATATCTGCATTCTGCAAATTTTTGAAGGTCCTTTAAAATTAATTAAAACCTTATGATTTGATTGGCTGTTATAATATGAAAGGAAATTTAAAGGCATTTAGATTCAAAAAGCCTTTAACAGAAAAATGTTAGTTTTTGTTTAATATCTACCAATTTTATTGTTTCAAGTTTATTGGAATGCATTGTAGATTTTACAAAATGATATAGCTACCTTGTTCTGTGTTTCTACTCTGTTTACAACAAACATAAAAAATATTAATTGTTATTTGCAAGTTTATTTCCTTTAATGAAAATGGATAAACTCCTTTAATTTTGGATATTTTAACTTTGTATGGGGCAGCTTCATCTGGATGTTCATCCAGCAATATTTTATAATAGTCCAACATTATGTTTCCAGCCGTGGATAGTATTATTAGGGAAACAAATCGAGTCACTAAATGTTCTTTGGCACTCAAAATCACCACGAATATGATATTTTGCTATCACTGCAGGGGATTTTATATATTTACTTTGTTATTATTTGTCCTCCAGCCGCCATTTTCTTGTTGCGCAGGTCATGGTCTTGGATCGGCCTATTGCAAGATAGACGATGGACGTTGTTTGTATAAACTTTGCTTGATTCCACGATTGCTTCATACTGGGTGACAGTATATAATGGTTATCTACAGTGGCTGACAATCACAGATCACCTATATTTTGTGCTAATAATGATTTGATACTGATTGTAGAATTCATTTTTATAGAAGAAATTGATAAAAACTTAATATGAACAACTGGTTTACATTTGATATTATGACTTATGACAAAAATGTAAACTGATATTCTTCTTCTTTCAGTTTAATGGCCTCCACCCATTAGGTATTTAGCCAGCGCAGGTTTATTTAGTTTAGATTTCGGAAATATTCCTTACGGAACTCTCTCCATCTCCCCATTGAAAGATTGTTCTGTGGTAACACGACATTTGTAACGTAACTGATGCTGAATTCGCTGTTGTCAATTGTATTTAAGCATGAGAACGATACCATTCGTGTGGTTTTGGTAACTGTGCTCAAGAATATCATTTTTAGGAAGTATTCGCAAATAGAGCATTCACAGACTTGCGTATACGTGACGCTACGAATGATATCAAGGATAACGCCTCGCCCAAACGTTGTTCGGGATACAAATGAATAAATTATTATAATTTGTGTGACTCTTCATTTTGGGCTTAATACTGATTGTAGAATTCATTTTTACAGAAGAAATTGATAACATATTTGAATAGCTTCTTTACATTTGACATAACAAAATGACATTTGTATTGTAACGTCAACTAATGCTGTTGCAAGTATATTTAAACGTGAGGACGATACAATTCGCTGATTTTAGGAACGGTGCTCGAAAATATCATTTTCAGGAACTATTCGCAAATAGGCTTGCGTATACATGACGTTGGGAACTATGTCAAGAATGGAGCCCCGGTACGAGATTCAGGGCGGATGAAACTCAATCATCAACCACCACATCTGCAAGAAATGAATCACCGGTGGCGATAGTGATTTTGTTACCGAAATATCGATACCACTCAAGCCAAACGTTCAAATTTAGAAATATTTTTACAAAAGTTAAAACTTTTATTTTTTAGAACTGAATATCTTTTTAATAAATACATGGAAAATTATCATTGATGCTGCAAATGGAAGATCATATATGAATTATATGGCAAATGTATGCATAATTTGCCCGTAGATAATATACTTTTTAAGTAAATAAAAAAGATAGAATTGCGGGGAGAGGGAAAAGACGAAATTTTCGGTATAAGAGTGTATGCCGTTCAGCGCAAAAAAATATAGAAGAGGGCGGAGTCGGGACGTGACATGGCGCGAGTGACGCCTTGATATCAAACACAATTATTCCTTTCTCATTTATAAAATTTTGAATGACTATTTTTTGTTTTGTAATTGTAATTTAGATGATTCTTATTTTTATAAGTTAAAATCAAGATAGTTTTGTATTTATTACAATTTGCAATTAAGGTACTTGTATAATACCATATTTGACTGAATATTATCCTGGCTTTGCACTACCAAAACATGATATCACGTCATAATTAAAGACCCAATGAAAGAAGGATGTGGCATAAACCATAAGCTGCAGAGTTATTCGAAAAAGTATTCATCCCTTTTATCGAATGCTGGAGAAACAGGTTATGAGAATTTTATCCGAAAAGCGTGTTTAATCTCCCTCCACATAATAAAAAATTGCCTCTGACGGTTTGCTGATTCTACCAAATATATACATTAAGTATGTATAATATGGAATAAATGCTTCAAAAACACTCCGACACATTGATTGGTGTTTTTTTGTCGCGCATTTTTCAACATTTTTTTTTATAAATATTGAATGTGTCTTATGAAATTTCTATAATGAAATAAAATTTTAGTTTTTAATACACAAAACAGTAATTATATGTCACTGGATACTTAAAATAATGCTCTTTCAAGCAGATAACTTTGAGAATACACACATTCTGGCTTTTATCTTTTACGAGCAGGGCTGGAATAGAACTGTAATTGAACAATTTCATTTTCCAGGTCTTTACCGTGGTTTCCTTACCCTTTTTGAGTAGAAAATTTTACGCACTGGACTGCTAGCTCTGCCTGGCAAAATTAATGCATTTAATTATTTCAACTGCATGGTTTTAATACCATTTTAACATATCAGAGGTAAAAACTGTTTTTGTCAATATAGGTCAATTAGGTTCTGTTCCAGTTCATTAAAAACCGTTCTGCCTTGTAAAGTCATTACGACTTCCTATTTTCCATTATTAACAAAATATTTGGAGCAATAAAATAATTCTTCAGTAACCCGCATTGGTTGGTAGATTGACGCGCTCTAAGCTATAGGTTAAGAGCACCATATCGTGCTTTCTAGAAAAGCCCATGAACTGTAGAACTACTCTATAAGATGGTATACATTAGTGAAAAAATCTTTTGAATGTGATTGACCATGGGCAGGATTGTGGGTAATTTTTCAAAAACTTGTTAGTATAAATGAATCTAGCAGAATTATTTTTTTAAGAGGATATCTAGGTAAATTATAATATTATTCAAGTAATTAAAGACAGGATTCCACTTAAAATAAAAAATCTGGATGTCAATATGTTTAATAACTCAAAAAATACAAGCTTACTTGTTTGAAATTACGAAAAAAGTCCATTCCAGAAATATAAATATTATCTGCACGTCAGTAGTTTTAATCGTATTTTAACAAAAGTCAGACCCAGCTAAAAACTTTCGTACGAAAGTTTTTCTATGGGCAATAACGATGAATTGAGTAGGTAATTTATAATGAATAATCCTTTACATGTTTTGAGTAATTTCTTAGATATTATTCTAGATACGTGGAAAGGTAAAGCAGGAATTATTAGTAAGAAGTCATTAAATTATCAATCTACATGAAATGAGAAACTAACTAAATGTATTATGAACGATTATGATTTGAGAATTTTATTAATAAGACATTCCAAATAATCACGGAATTTCAGATTTAAACATAATGTGCAAAATTTAGCCAACAAACTTAGAACGAAACTAAAGACATCGAAGCAAGCAAACTGTTATTGTCAGTTTATTTAAAGGATATATATATATATATATATATATATATATATATATATATATATATATATATATATATATATATATATACAAATAACCAATGAAATAATGAAAGAATAACGCATGGAATATAAAACAAAAACAGAATTAGCGGGCATATCACGCAAAAGAGGTTACAGAGAATGAGTGGTAAACGTAGACATGCATGTTTCTGGCTCATTAGCCTTCATCGGTACGGCATAACCAAGAAAAGGTGTACAACTTGGGAGCAAGGATGTTAATTGAAACATGAGAAAACACAAACAACGGATTTCAACAAGATAACCAAACGCACATTTGTGATTTGTGACTTGGTTATGCCGTACCGATGAAGGCTAATGAAACATGCATGTCTACTGTTACCACTCATTCTCTGTAACCTCTTTTGCGTGATATGCCCGCTAATTATGTTTTTGTTATATATATGACATATATATATATATATATATATATATATATATATATATATATATATATATATATATATATATGACGGACGAAAACGAAAGAATTATCAGGAATTGCGACGTTTTAAAAAAATGCAGAGACCCGTCGAATGTTGATCAAAGGGGGACAACACTTTTTTTCGGTATTTTTGACTTCGCTACTTTCACCCCCTTGCGGGGGTAAGTATCACTTCAAACTATTTAAATGGCATTAGGGGTCGAGTAAGGTATCATTTTATAGCCCCTGTGATTCTCTTTACAACATTCTTTAAATTTTAAAATTCAGACTAATACTTTTTAATAAATTACATTTTAAAATGTATATTATTTACTTGTTCAGTTTTTAATAAGAGTTTTTAAAATTGGGTTTTTTTCATTTTTCTTAAAATAGTGAAAATGACACATGGGCCAATGGTTTAAACGTTGATTTTCTTGTTTTGCATTTGTTTTTCTAATTTTTTTATAACATTTGTAAAACACAAATAGAAACGATCGGGACACACAAAGAACGTGAAATTAGTGGATTAATATATATCGAAGCGAAGTTTTGTTTAATTGTGTGTTGAAAATGAAATACCATGGTTTATTCCATCGCTTTATTTTATGAACAATAAGTGTGCAAAAGTAACGACTCAGTTATTTAATGAAAAATATCAAGATAAACAGGTCAGTAGGACGTATGTTCTAGAGTTAGTGAAAAGATTTCAATAGACTGGGAATGTAGCTAATAAAAAACGAGAGAATAGACCGCTTGTAGTTAATGAAGCTAGTGAAGTTGCAGTTTTGTGACACGTTCAGCTAGATCCTACATTAAGTACAAAGCAATAAGCATCTGTGTCTGCGATCAATCGAACTATCATTCAAACCATTTTGAAGTAGAACAAATTCCATCCGGATAAAATACCCTTAGCGTAGGAACTTAATAACGATGATTACGACCGCCTCTTTTCAATTTTGCGAAATAATGAGTGAGCGGGCAGCGAATGATTCACAGTTTCTTTTTAATATCTGTTTCTCCGATGAATGCAATTTTTTATGAACGGTACTGTAAATCGTCATAATTGCCTCTACTGGTCTGATTCAAACTCAATAGTTTCCCAGGCGGTGCATACACAGCAATCACAAAAATTAAATGTATGGGCTGGCATTTTCGGCTGGTGGGTACATAATTTTTACCTGGTAATTTGACTGACGAAATGTATTTGCAATTACTGTTATTGACCGATATTATCGAAAATGACCAACATTATAGTGAAGATGGTGTGTAGCTTTGATTGTTCGTCAGTATTTAGATTAGACCAACATTTTCTACGGTACTGGATTGGGAGAAGAGGTAGCCTTGAATGGCCTCCTCGGTCACCAGATTTGTCGCCCCTTGATTTTTTGTGCGGGGATACCTCAAAAATAAAGTCTACAAAACACAACCAGCCTCTTTAGAAGATTTGCGTCAAACAATTGTCGAGGAGTGCCATCGAATCACTCCGAAAATTCTTCGGAATGTGCGAGAATGTTTCGAACAAAATCTTTATTATTGTATGGACGCGAGCATGCGAGTGGTCATCAATTTTAACATTTAATTTAACTAAGAAGTAAGTAAACAACTAAACATAATTTAAACTTTTAAAAAGTATTAGGCCGAATTTCAAAATTTAAAGACTGTTGTAAAGAGAATTGAAAGGGCTTTAAAATTATACCTTACTCGAGCCCTAATGCCATTTAAATATTTTGAGGTAATGCTTACCTCCGCTAGGGGATGAAAGTAGCTAAGTCAAAAATACCCCTTTGATCGAAAATCTACGGGTCTCTGCGTTTTTTAAGAGGTTGACGCAGTTCCTGATAATGGCTCTGTTTCGCTTTCGTCCGGCGTATTTGTCACTAATAGCTGTATCGCAAAAAACGCAATAACAAAATGGTTGCGACAAAAAACTTGTAACTAATCCAATTGAATTAATTTGGACACAAGTTAAAGGGGATGTGGCACAGGAAAATCGAACGTTTAAGTTAGCCGATGTGGAACGCCTTCTTAAGAAATCATTAGAACGAGTGACAACAGAAAACTAGAGCAAGTGTATTGCTCATATGTTCATGTTCTATACGAAGAAAAAAAATGTGGGATGTAGATAATATGGCTGATAACGTTATCGATGATATTATTATCAATGTCGGTAATAGTGATATTGATGATGAAATCGGGAAATGACAAAGGATTGTTTTTCGGTGTTACGACTTTTTTTTGTAATTCTTATTTTTGTACCTATGATTTCCTTTATTGAAAAAACATTCCTTTTATTTTCATTGAAGAATTTTCTGTATTCTATAAATGTTTCCCACGTCCTAAAAATAGTTGAAGAAAATGTAACGATGCTATTTTTGACCCCGCTGAAAAAACATCCACGCCACTGTGCAAGACCTATATCGGTAGAGTCAGAGGTCATTGCACTATCAAACCTTTTTGGTTCGAGTGTAGTACATGTACTTTTTCAGTACTTTACTATATAATACAATCGCGATTAGATCTTTTACTACTCCCGGTAGCATATTTGTAAACTACGTCCATGATCGCGATTCGGTTCTAGCCCGAACGCTGCCGTAACCTCTTTAGTAAACAGAACATATCGCAAATCCGTCTAGTAAATAGAATCCGTGATTGCAAATTTTAACGCTCTGGTAAACGGCGGACGATATCGCCAAATTTGTTGATGGCTGCTAATAAGCAGCATTCGGGATCGCAAGATTTGCAAGTAGTGCAGTATCCTCGCTCCATAGTATAGTTGTCGTGTCGTTGTTTTCAATAATATAATTTCACAAAAAAAATGAATTTGCCCCCAAACTACAAGTATAAGTTAATAGATGAAGATGGAAAAAGTATCACAACACCTTTCACTGAAAAGGAAGAAATTGAAGTAAGTTATATTAGTTTAGACACACAAAATTGGGTTATGTTTACAAGAATATTAGGATGGGAGAAATATTTTTAATTTTGGCAGTGTTACCGCTTCTACCGAAAAGTCGCACTAGGTTAATTATTTTAAACTCTGTGTATTATGTTTTTCGGAATCCTTGTTCAATTTAAATGATATTTTGATATACAGGGTGTTATTTAAATGGTGTAAAAAAATCAGGTGGTGATAGCACTTGCAAAATCGGATAATATGAATCGTAAAATGCATATTAAGGGAGTTAAGGGCGTTAAAAGGTTAAATTAATATTTTTAAATTATAAACTTAATAAAAAATGAGATACATTTCAGAAAAAATCTATCCCAGCACAAATTTTGTCGATAAATCAAATAGTGGTATCAAAAAATTATTTGTTAAATCGGAAAGGATAGTTACTGTGCGTAGGGGGTTGTTTTGTGAATAATTTATTCGGGTTTGGTTTTTTACAACTTAGTTTTATTTTTCGTACTTTTTCTCATAAAAAATGTACTCGTGTTGTAAGTAGTGTTGTAGAGCAACGATTTTCGAGAAATTTGAAGCAGTTTTCGAGATAAAAATGTTGCACTTCGAATTTTAAACACCCTGTACAAAATGACCATTAAACATCAATTAGAGTAAGACCCACATTCATTTAAGACTAGCCGTAGGAACTTTCATTTGACATGGAATCTAGAAAAAATTAATTGAAGAAATTTTTAGACATGTTTTCTTGTATTTAAATAAATATTTTTTTACAGAAATGGATGTCAGATTATCAATTACCAAAACGGCTTGGAGCATACAAAAAAACATTAAAAATTCCTTAAAGACAGCAAAGAAGAATTTGCTTAAACGGTATTATTACTGCCGCTTTAACACCCGAGAAACCAAACTCTCTGAAACGGATCGAAAGAAGGTTCATCCATCGCGAAACATAAATTGTCCTGCTAAAATTATTGTCTCTAGCAAATCAGACCAACGCTAATGCAGAATCCTGGCCATTCCAGTCAGGAAAAAAATCAAAAAGCACTACTCTTAAACGAAACTGGGCTCCTCATAATTTACAAGAATGCGTTAAAGACAATAAGCCCTTAGGCCTTATTTTTATGTTATTTGAGCATTTAGTTCTAGTTTTTAAAATTATAAGTATTATTTCTGTGAAAAAGTTTCAGCCCTCAATCATGTGATGTGGTCAGTTTTACAGTAAACTTTAAAAATATATTTTTCTGTAGTTTTGTGCAATTTTTTTAAGTTTTGGTTAACCTATGATTTCTTTGTTCGTATCACCACAAATTGTTCATGAGTTATTTCCTTGATACCTATAAAATTTAAAGTTTAATCATGCAATACATTAAACGTGTTCCTTCGTGCCATAAAAATATAATTAAGTTATTTATATATATTATTTCCCTTAAGTATAAGCACTCTATTACTTAGAATACATTTGTTAATTAAATTTACAATAAAAGTGCCAAAATCTATCGAAGTTGTTTACTTATAATACTTTCGAATTTGCAATCACGGATGCTATATACTAGACGGATTTGCGATATCGTATGCTGTTTACTAAAGAGGTTAGGGCAGCGTTCGGGCTAGAAACGAATCGCGATCATGGACGTCGTTACAAATATGCTTCCCGGTAACGATCCTCTTATAATAATTCTCATTGGCATAATTTTTAAACATTATTTTGTTCTAATAAGAAAATTGGATTACTACTATATACTGTAGTTGATTTCAGACTTACTATCGTCCTTTTTGTTTTGATTCAGTTCTATTTTATCGGTTTATACGACTATTTTATGTTCTCAGAGACAACTATTCTTACTACAAAATTTAAAATTTCAATATAGACTACAAATGATTTTAGATAACATTAAAGTAGTTTTCGTTTTTATCTGATGATGTCTTAGGCCGGCCGCATATTTACTACAGTCGAATCCGGTTTTCTGAAACAATTTCAAATCAGACCAATACCGCACACTGCCGACAAAATATTTCCGATTTTATTTGAATTTCTTTATACAATACATTAGGTATGTTGTCACACACCGCATATAAAATGGATGATGAAGAGATATTGGCAATTGCTTTTCTACTCTCACACAAAAGATAAAACGACGCTATTGGATACATCCCATGAATATAAAAAGTATTCAACAAAGACAGTTTCACACTTCGCATCAAGGTAGTTCAAAACACATTTGTTCCCATGCAACATCTTTTAAATTGCGATCATGATAAGATTCATGGCTAACATTCCACAAGTAGGGATATTTTTCGACCGCGGTAATTAAATTCACACGTCTTTTCTCTACACTCACTAGTCAAAACTGATGAAACTGAGAAAAATAATCGTACGTTTGAGGTAGACTACGCAAAGACAAAACACATCGCGCCTCCCGGTTGTAGGATCAGACTTTTAATAGGTCAGATTGGTAGGACCCACTGCTCTTGTATCCGTGTCGGACGTTGGGCGTTTTCAGACCTAACTACAGTTGAATTATTGGATCATTACCCGTACGTCATAACTAATATTCATATGAAATAAGTCGAAAAATATTAGTCAAAACAAAGTCTAAATTATTATTTAAAAACGACGTGGCTAATATCCCGATCAAAGTATAAATAGATAAGATTACTTAGTTTACATTTACATACATGGAAATATTAAAAGTCCGTAAAACAATTATCGTTTTAATGAAATTTGTGAAAATAAAAACCACCATTTTTTAACAACTTCCATTATTCGGTCATTAAATATTTTGTTTAAAAGGCTATAAAAAATAAAACAATCATTGTTTTACTGAAATTTGTGAAAATAAAAGCCACTATTTTTTCACCAACTTTCATTATTCGGTCGTTAAGTATTTTGTTAGAATATTTTATGAAACAATGTGTAATTATGGGTAGACGACTGTGGTGTCACACAATGAAAAACTATATATTAACCCCTTTACCAAACTCTACACCTAGATGAGCATTTTGATAACAAGGTATCATCATCAGATGACTTGGTTATTGAAATGCTCATCTCGGTGTAGAGCGTGGTAAAGGGATTTAACTCAGTTTTGTCGAAACATAGTAAATCGACAACATATTTTGTAATATCTATTTGTTTAGTAAAACTAGAACAAACTATGATAACAATCTTATTTATTCATCCCAAGAATAGTATATTGTACAACGAGCACGAAATGGTCATTTTGTGCGAGTTTTACACTATACGTTTTCTACAGCTATATTACTTTAAAAAAATGAAATATTACCTTGCATCTGTGCACAATATCTTATTATTCACTCGTTGCTAGGCAACTACTTAACAATGAAAACATACTACATCTACTAACCAATGAATGTTTAATAATTGCCGTAATTCATTACAGCCGTAGAATAACTTAAATTTGTTTTTATGATTTTAACAAGTCTGTAAGACGTAATCAAGATCGTTTTAGTGTGCAATTTTAAGTACTGTTCTAAAATGAGGTAGCCCGTATACCGTATGGTGAATCATTTTCATGACATATGGAAATTCTATGTATCTATGTACCCCAGCAATTAGGTTCAGAATAGCACAATCTAAATCCAATTAGAGTAGCGCGTCACCGTCCATTTCTATCATAGCGCCATTCTGACCCTTATTGTTCATGTATATAAATACATAGCATTTGCCTATGTCATAAGAACGATTCAGCGTACGGTGTGTAGTGTGTTCTCAGATCGATCCATGAATCGGTGAAAATTTCATAGTTTAAATTTCATCTTCTGGGGTTTAACCCTGCTTAAAAAGAAACTAATTTGTGCTATAATTTCAGATTCGAAAAATAAAGTATTGCTTTGGTTTATAAAAATTATTTTTTCACCAGTAAGTGCTTTTTCTCGAGCAGATGCGACAATGTTTTCAGAAAACTTAGTAAGAATACAAAATTTCAAAACTAGTTTAATGTAAGAAAATTATTTCCATCCAAACAAGGCTGAAACACAGCAGATGAAATTTAAACTTAGAGATATTCAGATTTTTCACCTATTCATGCTTTGATGCGACACAGTGTATATTGATAAATGAATGAACATTTAAGAAATAAAACACAAACACAAATATATTTGAATACAAAATAACACAAGATTCACATGATAAATTAATGAATATCTAAGAAATAAAACACCAACAGAAATATATTTGAATACAAAATAACACAAGACTCATATAAGTTATATATGTATTTATTAATCACTTTCAGAGTCAGAACTGTCACAACGTTGACGATATTCGTTCAATATCTATATCACATATACATTGTTCTCGTTCATACCATCTTTCTATAAGCCGATCAGTGTTTTACACATTTTGCCCATGCTTCAGCGTTACACTTCTGTAATGCTTCACTCCACATCCTTAATACATTTTCATCACTATATCCATCTCTGCCAATATATTTATTATAGTATGTCTTACAACTTGCCCAAATTAACTCAATAGCATTAAAGTCTGGGTGATAAGGTGGTAACCTTAACACTTCGTGACAATGTTGTCGTAACAATTCATCTATAACGTATATATTTTCCTTTCGGTTCATCTTAGCCAATTGCAATAATTCTGGTCTTGTCAATTTTTCATCAAAACCAATATTATTTTTCTGTAACCAGTCAATAACTTCCGATTTTTTTTGATGAAGTGTTAGGCTGTTTATTTAAAATGTCACTGTGGTATGGTGCATTGTCCGTTATTATCAAAGATGGCTCCTCCAAACCGGGAATTAACTGTTTAATGATCCAGTTTGTGAATATTGTACCATTCATTTCTCCATGATAATCTAGTGTCAAGGATTTTTAACAGAATAATCAACCGCTTTCTGGAACAAACTAACTTTCGAAGAACCAGCATGCAAAACAATAAACCGTTTACCATCATAGCCATCTGCTTTGCGTACACACTTGATATTATCATCCAAGACATTGTTTTATTTCCTCGAGAATAAATCCACGTTTCATCTAAAAAAACTAATTCTCGTGGATATTTACTTTTACGGTTTTCCAGGGATGTACGTAAAAAACATGCTCTTTGTGAAACAATATGAGTTCTTTCAATTAAAGCTCTTCGATTATCATCTTTTTTGAATTTAAATCCCAGTTCATTCAATAATACATTTAAAGATAATTTGCAGACAAAAATAATTTCCTTATTTTTCAATTCATCGTTTAAGGTTTGAAGGGTAACATGATTTTCTGAAAAAAAAATCTTAATAAATATAGATGCAACATTTTACAATCAAAAGGCTAGGAGAAATGATATAACTGCATTTCAAAAACGGGATACAACTGCTGCAAGATGCACTAATTGTGAAGCTATTCAAGTAAAAGGAATATAGATGCGACATCTATTGAATGAAGATTGAATTAATAAACATAAACCCAATAACTCTCCTAGTACAGTTGTGATCGAAAAAACTGGGGCAGTTACGTTAGGTCAGTAATACGTTTTTCACTAGTCACAGTGTCATGTCCATTTAATAAAATAAAACGTGTGAAAAAAGTGCCCAAATTCTTTCGATCACGACTGCACATTAGGAAAAGTAGACCTATTATCTTTATCACCCATGTCTTGCAAATAGTTATTGAAGTAGGTATACTTACTTTCTTTATACATATTGTACAATATATTTCGTACTGTCATTTTCTGTCCTTTAGGTAAATCATTTGTTTTTGTTTTAAGACGAGGTCTACTTTTGCCCGCGGAAGATGGAATGGGTTTATTCTCGTTCCGTTTTTTAATATTATACACCGTTTTTCTTGATATTTCAAGCGCAGCAACTACTCTCTAAAATACAATTAAGAAATGTAATGAAACTTCTGATTTTGTTTTACGTTTTACCTCTTGCACATATGACAAAGGTTCCAAAAGTCCTCCATGTATTCTCTCGCTTTCAAAATACTCGCACAAGTTTAAAACAAACTGTTCTGCTTGTGACTTAAGGGTCTTTCCAGGCATAATCCGAAAATGAGTACAAACTTATTGAAAAACATCTCTTTCGGCTTTGGATTTTGTTTACATTATGTACTTATTTTATTTTACCATTGTTTTTCCTATTACGTAGGGTTTTCACACTCTAATTACTGCTGTGTAAATATTCCGGTTATGCGGGATCGTAGGCAGAGCCAATCACTATTTCAAATGTGAAGTTGGGAATTGTCAATAATAAAGTGTGAATAAAACAAAGATGTATTGTACTTACTTTGAAACTAAAAATACCAAGAGACGTTTAGCTTTAAGAAAAACTATTCTTGTAATATATCCAACTGAAAAGCACAAAGGAGAAAATGAAACACAATAAAACAATACCACAATGACTTTGTAAGTAGATGGTACTGCACTAGTCAAGAGAGTGTCAAGTTATGAAGTTATGCCCAAGACCCAAGATGCTATTATTTTTCTCACCTCCAAAATATCAGAAAATCTAGAAAACGTTAAACCAAGTCTATGTGTTTTCTTGGATCTTGCTAACGCCTTCGACACCGTGAACCACTCACAGCTGTTGATGAGCTTGCAAAATATGGGTTTCAGGGGAAGCACATTGAATCTCATGGAGAGTTACCTTAAAAACAGAGAGCAATACGTGAAAATTGATAACGTCGTTAGTGAAAAAAGGATTGTGGATTGCGGAGTACCGCAAGGAACAGTTTTGGGGCAAATTCTCTTTACAATATATATCAATGATATATTGCGTCACGATACTTGTGGCAGCATTGTTTGCTTCGCTGACGATACAGCAGTATTGTACAGTGCTGATAGCTGGAATGACCTCAAAACTAAAGCAGAGGATGACATGGGTAAACTCGTTGAATGTTTCGCAGATAAAATACTATCAATAAATTACGAAAAAACATTCTTTTTACCATTCTCTTGCTATGCCAACTCACTACCCCAATATGATACATTGAGTATTGGGAACAATATATTAATTAGATCAGTAGAAAAAATCAAGTATTTAGGAATAGTGATAGATAGACACCTGAGATTGAACTATCATGTTGATCACGTGACTAGAACATTGAGGAGCATTCTTTATCGATTCAGGTATTTACGAAATATATTAGATACCTCGCGAATGAAAACAATCTATTGTGCAATTGTGGAGTCTCGTCTTGCATATGAGATTGTTGGCTGGGGTGGAGTAGCAATATCGAATTTGAAAAAATTAGACGTATTACAGAAAAAATTTCTAAAAATTCTCCTTGGAAAACCATCACAATACTCATCGGAAGCACTTTTCAAAGAATCAAAATTGCTAGACTTCAGGCAACTTTACTTCCTAAGAACTGTTGTGGAACAACATAAAAACCGAACAAAATTGAACTTTGTAAATCATAGGCATAATACAAAACTTAAAGCCAATGCACAATATGCTCAACCAAAACAATCGTTCAGAGAACATATAATCATCTTGCAAACCGGCTCTACAATTGCTTACCTCTGGAAATCAGGCTTGCAACGACAATTTTTTCATTCAAAAAAGATGTCAAATGTTTCATTTCAGAGACAGATAGAGTCTCTATAGATCGATTAATTGACCCCTCGATCTCATGAAACATACTATGTAATAGAGATGACATTATTTAGTTGTTTACTATACTGACATAGAGAAGACGAGTTCATATTCATATTCCTTATATTGTTTTTATGTTCCTTTAACCTCATTTATTACTGAAGCACTGTTGACTATCATAATTGCCATCAATTATTATTGGCACTACACTGTGTCATTCTTCAATATTGATTGTATTATGTACGTTAATGTGTAAACGTGTATATAGGTGTATATTTAATGTAATATGTGTATATGTATTTTTTGTTTGTCTGTGCAGGGATGTGACTATTATGTATACTAGTCAAAAACATTGAGTGTATAATGCCACTGTTCCACTCTTTTCATTATTATATTTATTCAATAAACATACACGATGAAAGAACACCCACGCCCAGGCAATGCCTTAGTGGGTGTTTATTCATTATTAGGAGAATTAAGTCTATGTATTGACGTTTTGTTGTTTATTTATATTGTTATTTATTTATTAAAATTAAATTAAAATCTTACAAAGGAAATTAAAGATACAAACAGCATATTTCCATTTAAAAAGAGAGTTAATAATTTTGTCTGGTTACAAGAAAGATTTGCATTTAGAGATCTAATTGAGCCTATCACTGGCATATAAAAAAAGAAAGTTGCTTTGTGTGGTTACTGTCTGTAAGTATTTAAGATTTTTGTCGATTTATTAATGTAACTTTTTTTTGTTTTTTGTTTTTTAAATGTACTTATGATCCATATAATTCAGGATTTTGTTATAAAACTTTGTTATTTGTCTAATTTAGGTATGCACTAATGTTGTAAATATTGTAGGCGCTCAACTAACTATAGTTTCCCCACGTCCAGGCGTTTGCCTTAGTGGGTAGATCGGTTTATTTGTCTTTGTTCAGTTGTAAAATGTATTATTACCTTACTGTGATTTTGTTGTTCTAAGAATATGATTATAGTCATTCTTGTAAAATGTTTATAGATCAATAAATATTATTATATTATATGCATAGTAAAAATACTGTCGCTTGTATTATTCTCTCTATTCACTGTTCAGAGTGTTAATCAATCACCAAAACAAGATACTTCTCTGCTTAAAAGACAAATATTAATGAATTTTGATCTGCTTGTACGGTTGATAGAAATAGATGTTAGATAAAGAGTATGCGTCTTATTTTATCACATATTAATGACGCACGGGTAAACATCCAACAATTCAACTGTACAAGATACCGACACGACACCGGCAACGATATCGGAGCGTGCACAAATATAATAATGCAATGAAACGCTTTAACGCTAAGAGTGACATTTTTATATTAAAAAATAACCAACAAATAATATGACATATTATTATTATTATTATGACGAGTAACTTCTATGCGATGTGGTGACGTTTATAGAATTAGTCGAATCAAAACCTTGTATTGGGGACAGCACTAATGACAACAGCAAGAACAAAATATTAAGAGAAAAACGCTGGATGGAAATATATCGGGACTGTACTGTCGAATACATTTTTGGTGTGAAAGATCAATAGCCGATATCCTGCCGGTGTCGGTATCGTGTCTGAAAACGTCCATTCGATCCGATATCTGATCGTAGGTGTGCGAGATGATCGTATAAACTTATAGGTATTTGAGCGTCAGATGCCCTGATCCGACAATCGGATCCAAAAGTAGGAAGTATGCGGCCGCCCTTAATGGTTTAATTTATGATTTACTTTTTCGATTATTAAAATTTCTATTACAAAATAAAAATGCTCCTACAATTACCTACATATACAAATAAGATTTGTAAGGTTAAGTTAAACAAATACTAAGCTCTAATTGAAACAATTGAAATGTCGGCTTTTGGAGGCAAGACAAGCGGAAGCAGATTGTTTTAAATTGTTACGAAATCGCACACTGGTGTAGTCCATGAATCCGACTCTGTCTATGGAAGTTTAACTTTTGGTGAAGGCGCAGGAATTTCTTCTAAATGTATACCATTATTTTTGTGACCAGTCTATCTAGACGTTTCCGGTAAGGTCCATTGTTTTTGTGAGCCGCAATCTAGAAGGATCCCGAGAGAGAGAGAGAGGGGGAGAGAGAGAGAGAGAGAGAAATTCGTAATGAATTTTATGTTGGATGGCTTGGTTTTTTGGGTGGAATTGTTGTTTTCAAGAATAGTGCCCTGGTGCAAGATTAGTTTCCTCTTCAGGGCTGAGTTGGGGGTGTGTTGGATGGTTTAGTGCGCGTTGACTGAGAAATTGAATTGGGGGTTGAAAAAGTGTCTAGTAATTTTTTTTTGAAAAGTGACTAGGAAAAATTTGTTTAAAAAGTCTATGGAATTGAGAGTAATTGGACGGGCTTTTCGCTAGAAAGTAACTGGAGGGTTGTATTGTGTTAGGGTGTATTGGGGGTTGATGTTTGGAAGCGGCGAAGCTCAAAAGTGTGCGGAGATGGTGTGACAAAAAGTGTCTAGGATGGAAGCGTAAATGTAGGGAAGGATACCGAGAAGGCACTTAATATATAAGAGAGGCTACCTATAAACGCAGTTTAGTTTTTATTACGGGTGGGATAAATTCATACACACGGTAGGTTCACGCTTAATTTATTTATTCACTAATTATATACACAGTATATTCACTTAAACTAATTTATATAAACAGTTCACTCATTTATATTCACTTATTTACTTGTTTATCTCACGATGTCAAATTATCAACTAAACTCAACTCTCCCTGATCGGTTATTTATATATTAGTGCCTTTTTTACTAGATAATTCTAGATTGAGGCTTACACAAAAACAATTGGCTCTGGCATTTTCTAGATAAGACTGGTCACAAAAACAATGTCTAGATAAGATAGTCACACTCTTAAACAATTCTAAGAAATCCCTGCGCGTCCGCCATAATTTTAACATTCATACATGGCTTAGACAGAGTCGGATTCAGGGACTATACCAGTGTAGTGTTAGCAGAAATTCACGAGATTAAGCCTCGTCATTAAATAAAACTGTTTCTGGATCAAAGCCGTCATTTTCCAGTGCCACTTCAAGTCTTTCTACTAATTCACTTTTCTTACCGGACGTTTCCAACTCACGATCTTTCAATTCTGCTCTTTATGCCGCCACTTTCAGATCACATAGTCTCTTTGCCATGTTTACGTATCAATTTATTTATATTACCCCACACCTGATACCAATGTAATGTTTTTCTTATTTATTAAAACGTTTTTATTACGGGTGGGATAAATTCATACACACGGTAGGTTCACTTACTTAATTTATTTATTCACTACACTATTTACTAATTTGTATTCACTTAAACTAATTTATATAAACAGTTCACTAATTTATATTCACTTATTTACTTGTTTACCTCACGATGTCAAATTATCAACTAAACTCAACTCTCCCTGATCGGTTATTTATATATTAGTGCCTTTTTTACTAGATAATTCTAGATTGCGGCTTACACAAAAACAATTGGCTCTGGCATTTTCTAGATAAGACTGGTCACAAAAACAATGTCTAGATAAGATAGTCACAATCGTAAACAATTCTAAGAAATACCTGCGCGCCCGCCATAATTTTAACTTTCATACATGGCTTAGACAGAGTCGGATTCAGGGACTATACCAGCGTGCTGTTTCGTAACAATAAATTACTGAATTGTTTAGTGAATAAATAAATTAATTGAATAGACCTACCGTGTGTATGAATTTATCCCACCCGTCGTAATAAAAACTTTTAAATAAATAAGAAAAATATTATACTATATATACCAAAGAATTGAATTTTTTACTAAATTTAGGATAAATATTATGTAATTTGCTCTAAAATGTGTATGCAGATTTTGAAACCTTATTTTTAAATGTACACAGTTGAAATAACAATTACTTACAATTTCCACACAAATAACAGCGAAATTATAGCAGTCACGTAGCAGCTGTAAACTGATTGTTGCACTGAAAATTAGAAATCGACTATTACAAGTTTTATTACCGAAAGACAATAAGAATAAGTAGCACACCAACACACCTCCCTGTAATTGATCGGAAAACGGTTTATATAATAGATGAGTATGTGTTAATACAAATTTAGTAAAGTTGGGCTACGGCCCGAACTATTTTCTTTCATAAATCTATCAATGTGCTAATACTGCCATTAAGTCAGTGATCTATATCGAGAGGTTAACCTCACAAGATCTTTTGATTTGATCGGTATAAATGATAACGTAATGAACAGGAAATTAATCAGCATAAAGCCTCAGTGTAGAGTGATACCGAAGACGATAGTATAGTTATACTAAGTGCAACAGTATCTAATATTTTATTTTTCAGATCACAAGAAAAAAAATGATTAAATATTTCTAGAGAAGAATTTTAGTTTGTCCAATCAATAATTATTGAAACACTAAATTATAATCATTTCTATGTAGTACTATAGCCAAACAAAAGTTAACACGTCCGCTACGGCGGCTATATGATAGGTCCCGCCGTGTCAGACCATATTATTTTTTTATAATTTCGCAAAGAAAAATGATTATCGTTTTTTGCCTATAAACTAGAAGACTTTTTTGACACTGTAAGATTAATTATTTAGCATGTCACGTATATGTGTCGTTGGTCTATGACAGGAAATTTTATCCTATTGGGAACCGAGATTAAGATCGCAGCCCAAACTACTCTATATGTGTTAAAATTGTTTGTTTATGTGGTATTAATAGTGTTTTACGTCCCTTTTTTGCATTATATTTTCTTTGATAAATAATTAAGAGCTTTTTCTTAGACAATATTCTTAGTAATTTCAAAACTTTTTTATTAGTGTTGTCAAACGTACAGGTTAGATGTTCTTTTTTTAAGTTCTTTAATTTCTGCCGTTGCACCCGAACATTGGTGCCTATAATTAAACAAATAGGTAATTACCTTAGAGTAATAATAAACATGGAGAGGGCTATTCATTCATAAACACGTTTATTTTGCGGCCAACAATTCTAAACGCCAGTAGTGAAATAATGAATGAATTACAAAAAGTGGGGATGGTATTGTAGCTACATGACCTTGGTAATTTCGGCTGTTTTTCTGACAAACTTGGGACCGACGAACCACGATAATCCAAAAACATTAAATTAATTGACTTAAAAGTTTATTTTGTCACTAAAAGTTTTGAAAAACACATCAAAAGAACTAAATGTTTACTCTCTAGTCGTAATGACGCTCGTATAAACAAACCAAGTTTGACATTATTTACTACAATACTACGACGTATTCGATATGATCGTCGATCACAGTCTGACGATATTTGCATCTCTCTTTATATGGTAATTAAAGAAGGACAAAACTACTAAATAGATTACTATTGACACATTAAACAGGTACTGAAATTTTGAGCAATGTTCCCACTTTTAGTTATAACCATAAAGGTATCTAAGGATACAACAAATACTTGTTTAAAATTTATATAAGAATATGCTTTTATTAAATAAAATTCAAGTATTATTAATTAATTTTAAAAATAGCGACTCAAATGCATAAATTAGTATGACTTTTTTTATTTGCATAACTTTTTAACACATTTTCAATTAAACTTCTAATTTCATTTGTCCTGCAACTAAAGAGGCTTTGTAAATATGGCAAAGCAGTGGAAGTGTCCGCAAGTGAGCTTAGAATCTGACTCAATGTTTGCGGCAAGAAAAGATCAAAACAAACATATCTATTTTATTTGTTAATCTGAGATAATTACAAATGAAAATTTGGAATTCAATGATAATATACTTCTTGGAATGTAATATTATTATTTAAAATAAAGTGAACACCAAACATATATTTGGATATAAGTTTTCCAATTCTTAATTTACCTTGCGTCTACCATTTCGAATTCTTCATTTTTATTTGTACACTAAACTTTCCACTTTCGAGTAATCGATGGAAACTCAATTGTACGTATTTATTTCTTATAGATTTGCATTGTGTTACTGAGCAATATAGACGACTTTTACCGCACATTTTTATTAACAAATATATAAATTGTTTCTTAAACATTCAATATAAAATACGAAAAACAATGTCTAAAGCACACGAAACAAATAACACAAGTGGTAAACAAGCATCTAATCCAATCTTATCACACATTTAGAGAATTTTACTTTAACGCTGTGTGGTGGCGTATCACTTAGGAATAGATCCCCATAGACCACGTATCACACATATGTGACTGTTAATAATAAAAGTTATACAAAAATTTTGTTTTATATTATAAAAATAGGCATTATGAAATATTTTGAAATCCCCTTTTTTATTTTAATCACAAAACACGAATAAGCAAATTAACTTATGAAATGATAAAACTATGTCATTTTTCATAATCACTTTATCACATATTTTTCTCTAAAACCATTTACTTTTTGATTCCTTAGTACTGTCATCATGCCTATTGTCAACATTATAAACTTGAAATAAACGTAACATATAGCTCAAGCATAACAAACTGAAGCATGTTACTCCGAATGAAAAATAGAAAACAGTTCTACGTTGCTTCACTTTTGTAAATGATAAATTTTGAAGGGTCAACACATAGTCCAATCATTTGGTCATCTTTTGTTCGGCATACGTCACAAGAAAAGAAGGAAGCGATTATTTTTTTTATTTTTGCTGCATATTCGACATCGAAGTCTGTTAGTCATTTTTTTTTGGAAAATGCTGTTGTTGATTAGACGGCCCAGACTTCTCAGCACCTTGATCTTCAACTTTCAGAAGTGCTAGAACAATGTCGTCCCTAAATTGTAGATCCGATTTTTTAGTTTTATTTACATGATTGTATAACCAACACGCATTCCCAATGAACACATCAAGTAAATGAAATTTTTCTTTCAGATACCAGCGTACATATTTAAGTGGTGTTGAATAGTAGGAGATCATGTGGTCGCATCTATCCCGGACATATTAGAATTGTAATCATAAATAGTCTGAGCCTTGTGCTTGGTTGAAATTGAAAATACATCTCTTTTGTTCTTCAACTTCTGAACAATAACACAACCACTTCTTTGAAAATCAGTTTGTCATTTTTTTAGTTTGGCTGAAATAACTGCAAGTGGATTTCCTTTTCTAATACTTACCCAAGGTTACTATTATGTTCCTGTATGATTTCTTTATTGTACAAATCACCACAAAAAATACCTACTTTTCGGAGAAACATGTGCTTGCAACGATCGAAATAAAACTAACCTAACTCAGAGCTTTAGCATTTAACCTCGAGACCACGGGTCATAAGTGTGTGTCTGGCATTACTATAGACTACAAAAATATAAACAAGTGGATATTCCAGACCTTCGAGTAGTAAAGAGTAGTAATATACAATAGAGAGGGCTAATCATTCATAAACACGTTTATTTTTGCGGCCGACAATCCTAAACGCCAGTAGTAAAATATGAATGAATTACCAAAAGTGGGTATGGTATTGTCGATACATGGCCTTGGTAATTTCGGCTGTTTTTTGACAAACTTGGCACTGGGAAACAATGATAATCCAAACACATTATATTAATTAACATAAAAGTATATTTTGTCACGAAGTCTTGAAAAACACATCAAAACGAAAGAACTAAATGTTTACTCTCTAGTTGTAATGGCGCTCGTATAAACAAACCACGTCTGACATTATTTAGTACAGTACTACAGCGTATCCGAAATTATCCTCGATCACACTCTGACGATATTTGCATCTCTCTTTATATAGTAATTAAACAAGGACAAAACTACTAAATAGATTACCATTGTCACATTAAACAAGTAGTGAAATTTTGAGTAATGTTGCTACTTTTAGTTATAACCATAAAGTATCTAAGGATACAACAAATTCTTGTTTAAAATTTATATAAGAATATGCCTTTATTAAATTAAATTCAAGTATTTATAATTAATTTTAAAAGCAGCGACTCAAATGCATAAATTAGTATGACTTTTTTTTATTTGCATAACTTTTTAACAAATTTTCTATTAAACTTCTAATTTCCTTTTTCCTGCAACTAAAGAGATTTTGTATATATGGCTAAGCAGTGGAAGTGTCCGCGAGTGAGCTTAGAATGTGACTCGATGTTTGGGGCAAGAAAAAATCAAAACAAACAATTTTATTTGTTAATCTCAGGCAAACACCTACCCATACTCTCAAACATAACTATTCAGACCTATTCCGAAATGCATTAAGAAATTACTTCTGATTTTTCAAATTTTAGGTTTAGTTGTTGCATACCTTAATATGTGATGCTAGAAGTCAAAATTAAAATTTTGAAATAGAAATCTAATATGTAACTACTCTAAACTACAGATATGGTTAATTTTCTTGAAAAAGAGGTTGATTAAGTAAACACAACCATGCTACTACACTTCGTTTTAAATTACTATATAAAAAAAAACTATTCGTTTTTTGTAAACCGAACAAGAAATTAAGAAACATAAAAAATTCGCCGAATCTTCATTAGTCAGATGCTATTTAAATCTATGAATAGTTTCAATGTTTTGACTTATTCAGTGTTAGCAGCTTAGTATTTTTTGGTAAATTCAATGTAGCCAACGTAAATAGTCACGCGATGGCAACTTGCATGCCACAGCCATTTCAGTAAATATTTTCCATAAGGGCTAGCAATCCATTTTGTTTTCGTATATCCATGGACTGACATTACTAATGGCATAACACCAAACTTAAGATACAGTGACATTATAAATGACAATAATAACGTCCCAATTTATGTATCTTTACAATATATAAAATCAGTCCACCAAGTATTTCTGGCATATTGAAAGAACATAATATAAAAATTTCCAACAAACAATTCCTCACAATTAATTCAATTTTTATTAAAATCAAAGATAATGCACCAAGCATAAGCTGGCTAGCATAGTTTATGTAATTTCTTGTATGAACTGTAATAAAAAGTACTTTGGTTAGTTCAAGAGGTCACTTACCAATCGAATCACCTCTCACAAAAGTGACAGTAAATAATTGTACCCTGATAGATGTGCACTTGCTGAACACGTATTTTATAAAGGCCATTCTATGAATTATCAATCTGCCAAACTCTTGACCACAGAAAAAAATGTTTTTGGAAACAGCATATATTAATTAAGAAGATGAATGTATAAATAATAAAACAGACTTAAATAACTTAGAATTGGAAAAACAAAAATAAAAAAACTTAAATTCCAGTTGTAATAACCTATAATAAAATAGATCATAGTAGGATAAATTAACAGAATTCATAGTAACTTAACAATGTTGTTTAACGTCGTTATATTGTATTTTGAAGTTTATTTATTTTGGAAGATATCGGCTGAGAAGGCTATTATTTACCTCGCACATTACATAAAAGTGCTCGGAAAATAATAGCTCACCTCTCAACCTAGTTACATACTATTTCAGTACCGTCTTTATTTCCTTTTAAATCTAGCCTTACTAGGAGCAAAGCCACTATAGACATTATTAACACCTCAGCGTCATTAGAAGGAAATTAGACTTTAGGTCGAAGAAGGACTCAAACCCACCATTGTCTTCAACTTATATTGGCTTCAGCAGAAAATGGTATAATTTATGTCATATTACGATAAACATGAAAAATACAATTAACTTTTTGGTATATTGTATATTATAAATCAACGAAGGAAAAAACTAGTGAAATTAAAATGATAATGAAACGTTATCACTTCGGCAATTTATCACGTCATAGAATCACATTAAAACAATTTATCAATGAGAATATTTAGCTTTCGTCATATCCGTAACCAAACAGTTAAATATCAGGTGATTTTGAAGCAACCATTTGGTATTTTTTACGCATTAATAAGTAAAATAAACACGCAATTTAGAATCGAACAAAAATTTGCTAGTATTTTTATTTGTAGCGTGTAAAAGAATAATATCTTGATAAAATGATAGTATTTTCAAACAAGGAGAAACGATCTTAATAAACCTGAACTACTCCATTTAAAGTTACTAAATAAATTGTTAGATTAAAACACAAATTACATGTAGCTAGCCCAAAATTTAACTTCGCGTGAAATTGAAAAAAGTGAATGATCACTGAGTAAACAAAAAAAAATGCGGAAGGACGTATTTAAACTAGCAATATAGTCTATTGGAAGTACAATTTTTTTTTTCAGAATATTAAAAATGTTATAACTGCTATCACTTATGCATTCACTGCGATTAAAGATTACAAAATCCTCAATACATACAAAAAAGTAAGCATTACTTGCTACTGTCGGCATAGAGTAAGATTATTTTACTTTTTAAATATACGTATAAAAGCATTTCTAAAATTCGGGAAATAAGTAGTCATTTGATTACAGACATTCTACAATTACCATATTCGTTAAATTTGATATTTTTCAACCTGCATTTCCATTTAAAACGGAGCAGTCTTTAAAGAAAACAAAGTGTCGCATAAAAATTTCTAATCATGATTGTCGAGTGATGTTTCAAACGATTTAAGATATTTACGATATTGACATCAAAGCGAAATGTGAAAAAAAAAATGGTTAACCAATGCATTTCTTCAGATAGTGGCTCCCTTACTTATGTATTTATATCTAGCTGCAGACACCCGCTTAGCTGTTTTTTAGTCATATATTTATACAAGTGTAATTAAGGCCGGGATGCTATTAATGATATTTTTTATTCATATAAGCATACATAGGTAAGTACAAAAAAATATGAAATTATGATTACTTATATTACATTAGATTACAAATAATTTTGTGTTTCATACATGAAAATGCTCACATTTTTCAAGTAGTTATCGAAAGTTAGCGAGCTTTCAAGAACATACTTGAATTTTTAAGAAAGTTCATCAATTTTCGAAAAATTTCTCGAAAATTTCCCAAAAAGATCCAGAACGTCACCAAACCTCTGATAAATTGTTTGAATTTTCCAGAAAACTCAGTTCGTTACCATACGTAGGGAATTGCTTGAATTTTCCAGAAAGTTTTTCGGTTTTCGAGAAATTGATCGAATTTCCCAGAAAGATCCAGAAATTAATCGAAAAATTCCACGAATTTTCCCAGATTTTTAAGACAGTTTCTAATAATCTTATATTCATTTATCCCATATTCTCCGTATTTTACTTTTCCGCCCAACCTATCTAATATGCGAGAAAAGTATTATTTACCCACAAAAAAGTTGAAATTTTGAAAAAAAATTATTTTTACGTTTTTCATCAAGAACAACACGAAAAAATGGTTTTTAGAAAAAAAATCCTGTGTGTATGTCGTCGTCGTTGGCCACTTTTCGTTACATGACGATAAATTTCGGGTTAGTACGATACAGCCTCCGGAGTGCAAGAAGTCACCAATTTTATGATTGAATATTATTCAGAACATGTCACAGATGAACCCCATTGATTTTCAGCTGACCACAGCCAGTACAACAGGTGCTATCGTACTTTAAGTACGACATTTTTGTAATTTTTGGAGAAATTTCAGTTTGTTAGCACGATACAGCCTCCGGAGTATATACAAGTGAACAATTTTATGATTGGATATTATTAGGGCGTCTCAAAGATGAAGCCTATTGAGATTCAGCTCACTAAAGCCAGTACAACGAGGGCTATGGTACTTGAGGTACCAAATTTTTCTCATTTTTGGAGAATTTTCAGTTTGTTAGCACGATACAGCCTCCAGCCTGTATACAAGTGACCCATTTTATGATTGCATATTGTTCAGGTCTTATAGATGAACTTTATTGATTTTTAGCTCACCAGAGCTAGTACAACAGGTGCTATGGTACCTGAGTGCCACATTTTTTGTTCTTTTTGGATAAATTTCGGGTTAGTACGATACAGCCTCCGGAGTGTATACAAGTGGCCAATTTTATAATTGTATATTTTTCAAGGTGTCTCATAGATGTACCATATTGAATTTCAGCTGACTATAGCGGGTCCTATAAATCC
Source organism: Galeruca laticollis (assembly GCA_963921935.1). Taxonomy (NCBI): domain Eukaryota; kingdom Metazoa; phylum Arthropoda; class Insecta; order Coleoptera; family Chrysomelidae; genus Galeruca; species Galeruca laticollis. The sequence continues at coordinate 157,605,785 of OY998180.1, read as the reverse complement.
AGATATACTGCATTTTTGGTTACTTTTGAAGAAATTTCGGTTTGTTAACACTGTACATCCCCCGAAGTGTATACAAATGACAATTTTATGATAGAATATTATTCAGGACATCTCACAGATGCGGAAAAGTTAGTTTTAATCTTTAAAACCGTTTATTTACTAACAAATTTCAGCAGAAAAACTTTAATCAATTATATAGACGTTACATATCCTTGACTGGCACCTTGATTACAATCAAATGAGTTGATTGTTTACTCCCACATAACATTTATTGTAATTTCTGATCAATCGAAAATTGTGTAGAGCATTCTACAAATTCAAGAGTAGAAGTAGAAATATTTTTTGCTAAATAGCAGGGGATTTTTGTTAAGTTAATCAAGGTGAAACAGAATTATATACAGTAAAAGCCTAGAGCTGACAATTCTTTTAAGAGGCAAAATCTTTTATTTATTATATAAAGTTAGTTACTATTTTAACAGTTATTAAATGACATTGGAATATCCCTAACGAATACATGGTATTTTGGGTGTTAATTATGGATTATTAATTTACATATTTTTTAGTTTTATTGTTTTCGAAAAATGTATCTAAAAACTATTCTTTGTCAAAAATATATCTTTTCACTGTTTTCGAATGCATCGCATCGGTAAACGAACTATTCAAGAACTCAATGTACGTGATAGTGTTGCGTGTTGCATCATCCAACTAGGTCCGAGAAACCGTTTCTCAATCCGCTGTCATTACGAAAACAATATATTCAAGTAATTTTTTGCGTCTTATGATTTTTATAGTGGACATCAATTCTTATTTAACTTATCAATTCTATTAAAAAAATTTATAGATAGATAGATTATATAAAACGCTAAGCCACCACTAATAAACTCTAATGAATATGAATAACTCACAAATTATGTTCGTAACGAAGATCAATGCTAATTCAATGTAGTTGTATTTCTACCAACCTTAAAAATAACAGACGTCATATATTATAATTTGTAATAATTAACGTCCAGAGAAACATTTTTTTTTCGAGCTTGGTTGTTAGAAGATTGTTCGAACCAATTTGATATTATCTGGCATATCTAAGTTCCTTAAAAAATACTGTGCTATTATCGACAAAGTTGTTATCAAAAACTTGGTCGCCAATTACGAACATTTTGTAATGGACATAACTAATTTTTATATACTGCGTGTCCATCTTTATTTTTCATAATTTTAACTGCCCGTAACTTCTAAATGGTTTGAGATAGAAACATGCGGTTTTCACTAAAATGTTACATTTTAGCACAAATTTTGTTTTAAATAGTTAAGTTTTTCTTATTCGTTTTGCCTACGTTACAACAAAAATGGCGGATGTTTGACAATTTTTTTGTTGACTTTTGTTAATGGAACACCCAGTATATTTTTTGTAGTTTGAAAGAACCGACCTTTATCTATTCTTCAGTGCAAATTTTTTTTAAAATCGGTTAATGTGTGACTGAGAAATTAACTTTTAAAATGAGAGATGCAAAGTAGTACTTAATCACAAAACGTAACAAAAAATTAAATTCAATTTTATTCTAAACAAGACACAAACAAAAAATTGATAGCTTTAATTAATTAAATGTTCAATGTGCTGTCTTTCTTGATTAATACACTTGTTTAACCTTACATATAAATCTGTAAAATACTTGCGCAACATATCTTGGGTAATGCTGTTAAATGAATGACGAATATTAATCTATAATTCATCCAAATCTTGTGGTGCAAGATTATACGCTAAAGATTTTACATATCCCCATACCAAAAAATCAGGGACTGTTAGGTCACATGAATTCTACTGGACCACTTCTGTCAATCCAGTTGTCACCAAATTTATTGGAAACAGAGTGTCTAGCTACAGTAGAAGTCCATTAGTCCGGAATGCCTGATATTCCGGCATCGCTCCGGAAAATTGTAAAAATTTTGGTTTTCTCCAAAAGTATGTCTTTAAAGCAAATAAAAACGTTCGAGAGCTATTTGGAAGTTTTTGGGGGTAGTTCGGGATCATCCGGAAACGCTCGATATTGTTCCGAAACAATTACATAGCGGCCGGCTAGTCTCAGCTGTCACAACAAATACAGGTGCTGTGCAGCACGGTTAATCAATCACGAATCGTCTTCGCCTACTCTCTGTAGTTGACGTACGTAACTTTTGAAAATGTTTATAAACAAAAGTGAGTTTCGTTCTAACTGTACAGTGACCGTGTTTTTAAAAATTAGCCTTCGAGTTCAAAAGGAGAGAAACGAAAACACGTAACACTGACTTTCAATCAGAAACTAGAAATCATCACGGCTCAAACGGCTAGAAAAAGGTGAAAATATAAATGTTTTAATGAATGAGTTTAATATTGGATCATCTACTATTTATGACATTAAAAAACAAAAAGATAAACTAATGAAGTTTGCTTCTCAATCGGTAACTATTGAAAAATTGGCTTCTAGACAAACATTAAATAACCTTAACTGGTGCAGCTAGATAGTGTATTATTCAAATGGTTTAGTGCAGTACGTTCAGAAGGAATGCCGGTAACAGGGCCAATGGTTGTTGAAAAGGCAAAGAAATTCGGCCAAGATTTAGGAGTTGCTGAAAGTGAATGAAATTATTCTGATGGTTGGCTCAGAAACTTAAGTTTCGGCATGGAATTCGAAGACTTGATGTAACTGGAGAAACACTTTCAGCAAACCAAAATCTGCAGAAAAATACAAAGACGAGTTTGAGAAAATCGTGGCTGATAATGATTTAACACCTGAACAGATTTACAATGCTGATGAAACAGGGCTATTGTGGCGATGTTTACCAACATCTACACTAGCTGGGGGAGGAGAAAAAGCAGCCAAGGGTTTCACAGATTAACCGTTTTGCTATGTGCTAATGCGTCTGGAAACCACCGAGTGACCCCTTTTGTGATAGGTAAATCTAAAAAACCCAGTGCTTTTAAGAATTTTACACACTTGCCTGTCCAATACGATGATCAATCAAATGCGTGGATGATTGCCGCCCTCTTTAAAGACTGGTTTTTTCACCACTTTGTGCCTCAGGTCAAGGAATCCTTCAAAAGCCTTAGTCTACCAGAAGATACTAAAGCCATCCTTCTTTTGGACAATTGCAAAGTCCACCCGCCAGTTGATGAGTTAGTTTCTGAAAATATTGTTGCTACTCTGCTCCCATCTAACGTAACATCTTTGATTCAACCCATGGACCAAGGGTTTATTCAAAATTTTAAATGGTTTTATTCAAGGGCGGATAAAAGCTGACTGTGACGTGACTGATTTTCAAAAAGAGTTTACAGTAAAAGATGCCGTCTATGCTATTGCACTGTCTTGGAACCAGGTAAAAAATACAACACTCCAAAAGTGCTGGAGAAAACTTTGGTCAGCTGCAAACCCTGTATCTGACCTAATTCTACAGACTGATGAGAAAGAAAACCATCAAGACGCTCTGACCAAAGTTTTGGATGTCGTTAGAAGTACTGACAATCCCTTAAAAAACCTGCCTGAAGACGAGGTAGAGAAGTGGCTTCTAATCGACGATAATGAGCCTGTTGAACAAGAACTAGCCGATGAGGACATTATCAACAGTGTAATAAACACTCAGCCTACTCAAAATCTTGAAGAAAGTGACTCAGATGCCGAAACGGAAGAAAAGGAAAAAATCAGCTTGGAAGCTGCAGAATCACTAAATAAGTTCTCTTTTGCTGAAGCTAGTACTAGCTACAGTGCTTGAAATTATTGATTTCCATATCATTAGAAATAAATTTTATACTAAACGCCGAAAGTCGAGAAAACAAAAAGACATTCGTGACTTTTTTAAATCTAAGTGAAATATGTTTTACAGTTGTATGTATTTGCATACTGTATTTGTAGTTTAATTATTAACCTAATTGTTCTTATAATTATGATTTATGTATGTATGTAGTTAAAAAAATAAAGTATGTACATACATTTGTTTTACGACAAAGCCTACACTAAAAGGAAGAAGCACCGCCCGATAGATCGGAATTTTCGGTAGTCCGGCACCGAGCCGGTTCCGAACGTGCCGGATTATCGGACTTCTACTGTATTAAAGAAAAGTGAGGGGGGTGTCCCATCCTGCTGGAAATAGGTTTCATTCCAATTACCATATAATTGTACGTCTGGATCTAACTGTGGATAAAAAAAATCCAACATGTCTGTATAAGTATTTCCATTGACGGTTTTTGTTTTTATCAGCGAAAAAAATGGTCCATAGATTTTATTGTTGTTGACAGCACACCACACATTTACCTTAGATGAATCTCTTTCATATTGTTCAAACTCGTGCGGATTTACTTCAGACCAAATTCTGCAATTATGTTTATTAACTGCTCCAGTCAAATGAAATGTGGCTGCATCAGAATTATTATTGAGGTTTCATTCCTCCTGAGATCCATTAACGTTTCACACATAAAAACGCGCTTTTCGAAGTCCCTCTCATTCAATTTCTGATGAATTTGAATTTTATAAGGTTTTATTTTTATTGCTTTCAAAATGTTATGAAGTTTAGACTTACTAATGTTGAAATGGGAAGCAACTTTTCTTAACGACGATTTTGGATATCTCCTAACAAAGTCATATACAGCTATGGTGTCAGCTAAATAATTGTACTGGTACTCTTTTCTTTCGAGATAATGATCCAGTTTCTTTATAAGTGCGGAACCAAGTTCTAATTGTATTTGAACTGGGTGGTTGTTTATTAAAATCTCTGAAAAAACGTCTTTGAGGTAAAATCACCGATTTTGTTTCAGCAAAGGTGAGTACAACATTTGTTTCTTCTACGTCTGAAAACACCATTTTCACATAAAAACATACAATAACAAAGTTGATGAAATTGACATAAAACTTCCAAAGCTTACTATGACTAAAAGTACTAAGTAAGCATCTCTCATTTTAAAAGTTAATTGCTCAGTCACACGTTAAAAAAATTTGCATTTTGTTCTTTCAAACTACAAAAAAATATACTGGGTGTTCCATTAACAAAAGTCAACAAAAAAATTGTCAAACATCCGCCATTTTTGTTGTGACGTAGGCAAAACGAATAAAAAAAACTTAACTATTTTAAACAAAACTCGTGTTAAAATGGAACATTTTAGTGAAAACCGCATGTTTCTATCTCAAACCGTTTAGAAGTTATGGGCAGTTAAAATGAGGGAAAATAAAGATGGACACACAGTATTATTACAGAATGACAATATAATGACTTTCAATGGAGTAAATCTAATTAAACAATATTAAAAATGCTAAAAATTTTCCACGATACTAAAAGGGAAATTACGAATACACATTTTTATATGTCCCAACTAATACAGCACTCCCCTTTTATAATACATAAGTGGAAAGGCATTGAAAATTAGTTTCGATCTATTTACATTATTCTTATAACCATTGATTGTCATGAGAGTCGTACTGATAATGGTTCCGTTATTCCGTTACCATGACTATAACCTGTACAATGTCATAATTTCGTAGTTTTAATTAAATTTAAATCGTATCCGCCAACTGCATTTGTCACAACGCCCCAAAATTTCTTTTACCGTCTCACATTTGCATTTTCTACATTCAAATTGTAGATATCAATCTCAGATACTACTTCAGATTTCAGTTTATAGTGCACCTATATTTATATAATTGGCACAAAACATAGTGAGCCACCACCAACATTCATCTATGTTTCATTATTTTAGTTTCTCCTTCGTTTATGTTCAGCTCATAGGTCTATGGCTAATTGTATTGTTTTAAATAGTCAGCTAAATATGGCTAATCAATAAGAGTGTAGGTTTGACGTTGTGTAATCAGAAGGGCGAAAATTTTCAGGCAAATCGCCACGTGAAGCTAGGACTTGTACTTGATACACATCTACCATACAATACCATACCACTTCCGATTGCAGTCCATTTACGGAAAAGAACCAAGTTTCACTTACCAACAAAGTCGTCACAAGTCTTTATAGATCTATTTTATTATTTAATATAATATAATTAAGCAATGACAGGTCAGCAAAGTAGTTTCTATTTCCGGATTTAATAATTTCTTTAGTTGTTGTTACTCTGGCTTGACTTTAGCGATGGAACTCTTTGAAAGGTTTGCCTCTCTACTTTTAGGCATATATTTTTTTCGGCTGGCCTAATCCTGTGTTTGGTTTCCTTCATTAACTTTAAAGCAAAGTGATTTTGTTTTCTCCATTATAGCTTCAAATATTTCCATGACTTTTAGATCTACCAACTCCGCTTAAACGTTCATTTTGAAGAACTAGGAGTTTGTGCAGAGCTAGTGTAAAAAGAATGTACTTATACATTTTAAAACATAACAGGTACTTAAAACACGGAACCCGAGAAAATAGTTGAAGAATATAAGGAATAATAGGGACCTACAGTATTAATTTATTAAATATAAATTGTTTTTCCAATGCCACAGTAGTTTAAATGTTCAATTGAGGCAATCAATTTTTGTTTACAATTATAATTGTCGCTTAATTTACATGTTGATTAGATCCTTGGTGGGATATATGCCTTAACGAATAGTAGGTTTAAACGCCATACGTAAAGAACAGGAATACTTATTTTCTACAATTAGCAAGATTTACTACGTGTACTTTTTAATGACTAAAATTTTACCATCTCGGAATATGTAAATTAGTTTATTAAATGATTCTATTCTAGTCTCCAAAAACAGTTAAAAGTCTACTTCATAATTCACTAAAATAAATTCTTTTACTACTGGACGATGTTTAGAAGTTATAAATGCCAAAGCCTTTCAGAGTATGAAAAGGCAGCCAGTGTGTCGGCATTGGATAATTTGGTGAAGAGGCTTGAACAAGATGATTAAATGTGACAGGACAACGTTATGGAAGAGTATCCAATAAACGGATTTAGATTTTATAAAATGTACAGAGGGCTAGTTTCAAAGGAATCCAGTAGAATTCAGAAATAACAAGCGGAATATTTACAAAAAATGAAATTGTACAGATATCAAATTAACTTTCTCAACATAATAAGACTGTGGACAAAGGCCTTCCTCAACTTCTTCCTTCTATCTCTATTCTAAGCTTCAGTGTAGGCCTCCTATTCTTTCTACCTCGACTGATGGCGACCTCTTGTTAGTTTTCCCAACCGTGGTGTCCGTTGTTGTATTACATTGTTCCATTTGTCGTCTGGTATGCACAAGAATTCATGATATGTAAAGGCAGTAGAACTTTTAGAAGGGGTTAACGGTTCTGTTTATGTTTTTAAATAGATAGGGAAACGCCTGGTAGAAATGAAAGACTTGTCAAGAGACCGGAAGACGTGGAAACACTGGTTAAAATATATACAGGGTGATCCATTACTAATTGGAAATAATTTAACAGTATACTCCTGACTTCAAATTATGAAGATTTAACCAAAAACACCTAAACAAAATGTAGTTGTTTACTGAGTTACAGGGTGTTTTGTTTAAAAATTTAAAAATGATTTGTGCTCAGTACTTTAAAACTGTTTTACGAATCCATTCCGTATTTGGCAAAAAGTGTACGACACGCACATCCTACAAAATTATGTTAAACAAACGTTTCTGGCTACTACCATAAGTTTTTTTAATTAAACTAACTGTTTCTAGATAATTCCACAATATATTAAAAAAATTCTTTTATTTTAGAATTTTTACCATTTCTTTAATAAATTGTTAGTATTAGTTTCATTTAAAAAAGTAATATGAGTAGATTCCACAGAGTAAGGGTCGAAACAGTAAATTTTACTACCAGAGGCACACGATAGGGGCAAGTGACTGGTTAATCGTTTCCAAATTCTACGCCATTGGCGGAGTAGACATTTTAGCAAAATATTTCGATTGTCCTATACTTTTTACATAAATAAAGTACTCTTTCCTCATAACGATAAAGTCGTTATTTAGGTAAAAAGTATTGGAGAATCGAAAAATTGTGACAATATTTCTATTCTGCCAGTGGCGTAGAATTTGGGAACGATTAACCAGTCACTTGCCTCTGTCATACGCCACTGGTAGTAGCCAGACACGTTTGTTTAACATAATTTAGTAGGATGTACAGCGTCTACACATTTTGCCAAATATGAATTGGATACGTAAAACAGTTTTAAAGAACTGAGCACAAATAGTTTTTAAATTTTTAAACAAAACACCCTGTAACTCAGTAAGCAGTTACATTTTATTTACGCGTTTTTGGTTAAATCTTCATAATTTGAAGTCAGGATTCTACTGTTAAATTATTTCCAATTAATAATGAATACATATATATGTAGAAATATTTTTTTAAATGTCAGAAAACATTAAAAATAATAAATTAGATTAAGTAATAGTTTACGATGAATTTCGGGATATTGATACATATGCAAAATAAAAAAGAATAGAATGGAAACACCGGGAGTAGTTATTTGAAGTAAATCATAAACGGTCATGACGGGATGTCAAGTGATTTTAGACAAGAAAAGAGAATTTTGATAAAAAAAAATAAAAAGAGATTTTCATCCGGAAAGGACGTGTTTAATTAAGAATATATTGGTTATTAATAATAAAAAAGGAGACATTTATCAGTCAAAGAAGAGAAAATTATAAACGTGCAAAATAGAAAAGAAAGAATCCTAATACCAGAAGATTGGTTAGTGTGAAGAGACCTTAACCGGTTGCGAACAGTGTATTAGATAAGGTCAGTAACCATTCGATTACCAGTTCAATAAAAAACATTTTCTCATTTATAATTGAGTACTCAAATTTAGACAGACATTTACTGAACTGATTATTAGAAAATCAATTAGTAAAAACGAAATTTAATTTAATTTATATGTATATTTTTGTAGGCATCAATATCGATTTACATTTTTCACATATATTATAGAAGAGGGAATAATCAGTATCGTATTTTATTGATTTATGAGGAATGAAATCTTCACACCCTGAGGTATTATAGAGATCGTGTTCGATTGAGCTGGCAAAATTATTGAAGGTTATTTTTTTAGATATAATATAATATAACATAACAATATACCTATATACGTCCAATTACACACCATACCTGGGTATGAAGAAAATAAGAACAATGTAGTAACAAAATAATGACTGTATTTCTTGTTATTATATGAGTTTTTTATGTAATTTGTTTATAAACTATTCCATAAATTATGATTAAAACAAGACAAGATTAACCGAAAAAGTGAACTGTTAGGAAAATACATCTAAATGAAAAGTATAGGACATTGACTTCAACAAAGTGATCTCTTGATGTAACGCCATTAAATCTTTTCAAATACAGTAGGCAATCCGTTAAGATTTATACAATTTTCGTATGTTATTTTTCGTAATTTTTGTTTGTATGGAACTCGATTATGATTATAATTGCAAAGTGAATAAATGAGGAATTTCCTTAGTATGGCTAGGTGTAACAATGGGATTGTTTAATAACATTCAATTAATAGATAATAAATTCCAATATTTATGTTTTTAGTTCATAATTGTTGTTACTGGCGATCTAGTAAAATATTTGGAAATTATAAATTATTTTTAGTTTTTTTATTAATGTTATATTTCCATTAGTTTCACGATTGGTTTAAAACAGCGGTACTAAAAAAACTATATTATTGGGAGAATAACAATGTCATCGGCATTTAACAATACAATAGAAATCCACTTTCATGAATAAAAATTTCAAGCCACTAAAGAAGTTCGTATTAAATAGGGACAATGTTTTTTATTTAATAACTAGTGTAAACAGAGCTATTAATGATTACGTCCCCAGCTGCATCCAACATATTCAAAAATAGCAAACTACTTTTGTTATTTTAACGCAATTACAATACAATAATTGTATAACCTTGACCTAATATCCTGACTAGGATCATCAAGATTCAAGAAAAATGTTCAATTGTCCAATTCTGGTTCAACAAACTTCCAAGTAAAAACGTATCGGGAATCGGTCGATACAGTACAAAATATGTATTATTCATCAAACTAGGACCCTTCCGTAATCCATTCTTCAAAACATTTTTAGGAATTGACTTAAAAACTCGCCGCGAATTCTCTATTATGTCTTCTATCGACTGAAACGGGCACTGTAAGACGGTAGGAACAAATCCAAGTTTCTTTACAACAATCTGCTCTTTTTGACAAATCTCATATTTCAATAGTCGCGTAAAGCTTAGGTAAACTTCATACATTATAAAGATTGATGCAAGTCATACATTTTTTATCTTTAAATCTAATTCAAGAAAGGATATTTTTTATATTAAAAGGTATAAATTATTATATATAATTAGGTATAATAATTCATTATAATCTTATACCTTTTAATATAATAAATCTTTCTTGAATTAGATTTAAAGATAAGAAAATTATGACGTGATCAATCTTTATAATGTAGGTATGAAGTATAATATTCTTTACTTACTGCAAATTTACAAACAACTCTAGCTGTAACTTCCAATATTTGAAAAATTGAATTTGCATTTGGTAATTCCAAATAGATGTAACTTTTTTGTATGCACATTTGTACTAAGGTAAGTTTTAGGTCCAATGAGTTATTTTTAGCCACAGAGTGTGTGATTTAATGTATAACCTACTTTTTGTTACACCCTGTATATTCACAAAAATATGACACTCCAGTATATCGATGTATATTCGTGATGACATACAGTTTAATATAAAAATTGATTAGTCTGAAGTTTTGTACAGAATGTGTAATTTGAAAAATAATGCATTTATACTGTGTATATTCAAAGTACATTTACCTCTGGATCATGTTGAATGAGTTGAAAATTTTCCAAGAAAGTTCATAACATATTTTATAGTAGTAAACATTCTATGAATTATGAGTGTTTTGATTCTTATTGAATACTAAGAAGATACTAATAAGTGATATAATAGTATAAACATCTACTATCAGTTTTCCGTATTTAAGTGATGCAATAAAAATACCTACTAGTAGATAAAACGTATGACTAACATCGTATATCAAAACTGATTTGTTATCTTCAACGTAATAAATTTAGGTAAGTTAGTAGATTTCCATAATAAATAACAACATGGTATTAACGATATCCAGGATTTGAAAACTAATATTAAATCATAATAAAAATATTAACACAAATTTGAATTTATAGAATACAAAGCAAAATTATTTTAGATATACCAAATTTAATAATATGTTAAAAATATATCCCGCGTGCACATATTTGTTTAATAAATATATAAATAAATAAAGAATATATAAAAAAGTGTTAGATAAGAGTCGCGAGTGACAGATCATAGGATAAGATAATTTGACAGTGACAATTAAAAATAAACGGTTGTAAAGATTAAAACTAACTTTTCCACATTTAAGTATACTCTCCAGAGGCTGTATCATGCTAACAAACCGAAATTTCTCCAAAAATTTAGAAAATCTGGATTTATAGGATCCGTTGTACTTACTGTTTTTGGTTAGCTGAAAATCAATAAGGTTCCTCTGTGAGACGCCCTTAACAATATCCAATTATAAAATTGGTCGTTTGTATACACTTCGGAGATTGTATCGTGCTAACAACTGAAAAATTTCTCCAAAAATGTAGTATATCTGGATTTATTGGTGCAGATGTACTGGCTCTGGTGAGTTGAAAATCCATAGTGTTCATTTGTGAGACGCCCTTAACAATATGCAATCATAAAAATGGTCAATTGTATACACTCCGGGGGCTGTATCATGTTAACAAACTGAAATTTCTTCAAAGACTACCGTTTTAAATGAAACTAAATGTTTCTAGATAACTCCACAATATATTGATAAAATGTGGAATTATCTAGAAACATTTAGTTTAATTTAAAACAGTAAATATGAGTAGATTCCACAAAGTAAGGGTCGACACAGTAAATTTTCAAAGATTACCAATAATGTGGTACTTCAGGTACAATAGCACCCGTTGTACTGACTTTGGTGAGCTGAAAATCAATTGAGTTCATCTGTGAGATGCCCTGAACAATACCAAATATTAGAATTGGTGACTTTATGCACTCCGGAAACTGTATCGTGCTAACAAGATATGTAAGGAAAAGTGGCCGACGACAACGACGACGACGACATACACACAGGATTTTTTTCTAAAAACCTTTTTATCGTGTTGTTCTCATTAGAAAACGTGAAACTAACTCAAAAAAACGAAAGCCCCAACTTTTTTTGGGGTAAACCTAAGGTTAATAGATGTATAGGTTGGTAAGTTATGGCGGAAGCGTCGCGAGGGGGGGTCGTCATCGAAAATGCCAAAGCGTATGGCTATCGCTCACAGTTAATGGGGTTTGTGTGTTGTTTAATCAGTTAGTTGTGTTTTGTATTCTTTTTTTGCTGTTTCTAATTTTATAATTATTAATATATTAATATTACAGTCATTTGGTGCTCAAAAAGGGGGTTACCTGGAAAGTTTTCCGGGAGTTTTGAAAATTGGTACTTTTATAGATTTCGACGTGATCTTTTCGATTTTTCACTTTGCCACCTCGTATCTTTGCCGCTCGCGCCGTCATATTGGAAAAATGGCGCTCAAATACAGTTTTTTGAGAATAACTCCGTTCCAACTCATTTTACGATAAAAATAGTTATGTAATAAATTAAACTAGAGAAAATTTCCTACAATTTATGTAGTAACCTTTTTTTTTGTAAAATTAATAGTTTCAGCGTACGAGAGCCGCAAACCAATGCACGTCTACACCAACACGCGTTGTTCGTATGTAGTAACGAAAAATATGTCACTACGTGTTGAAAACGCGGTCTACTAATGCCTATAAGGTTCATCGCAGGTATAAAGAGATACGCAAGGTTGCCAGGTCAAAAAAATAAAAATCCTTAGAAATATGGAAAAAAATCCCTAGATCGGAAAAAAATTCTCTAGATTTTTTTTATATAATAAACATTTTAAAAATTTAGGGGGGGCTTCGACTATTGACAACGAAAAAAAAACTGGTATTTTGTTTTGGGTGTAAGTATTCAAAGAATAACAAAACTCGAACTTTTTGCAAAACGATTATTTATGAAACATTTTTTTTTATATATATCAATCGCATCAACCACGTAGGGTTATTAGCGAGTTAAAATGATGGAAGTTCACTTATTGTAGCTTGGTTATAGTCTCTATATTTTCCTACTTAATTTGCAGTCTTTTAGGTAGTTTAAAAGTTTTTTAGTTTCTTGCTTTTCTTGTAATAGTTTTTTTAGTGATAGTGGTAGTTGACTCTTTTTCCGTTCCTTGTCGTATTTCGCACATCCGATTACCAGGTGTTTCACGGTTAACTCACTGTTACACATTTCGCACATTGGTTTATTTTTTCCTGCTAGTAAGTAGTCGTGTGTGATGCGCGTATGACCGATTCGAATACGAGAAAGGATCACTTGTTTTCTTCTATTTATGTTTTTACAGTTCCAACCGTGAGAATTTGTAGTGACTTCATATGATTTGTGTTGGTTATGTCTTGCTTCTTCCTGCCATTTATCGTAGATTTTGCTCTTGTAGAACGCTTTCAAATCAGTATGTACGGTAAAATCGTTCCTTTCTGAGTGTTGATTTGTGAATGCATTTTTTGCTATTTGATCTACTCTCTCATTCCCTTATATTCCAGTATGGGATGGGACCCACATGAATTTAATATGTATGCTGCTGTTTCTGCAATTCTGTAGCTCTTTCTTGATCAGTATGGCTATAGGGTGATTAGAGTACAGTTGACGAAGTGCTGTTAGTGAACTTTGAGAGTCAGATATTAAAAGGACATTTTTATGCTTGATTTTCTGGATTTTCTTGAGTGCTTCTAAGATGGCGAATAATTCAGCTGAATGAATAGATGTGAAGGGTGGGAGTATGTAGGATTTCGAAAAGTCCTCGGAGTAGAAGGCAGTCCCAATTTCATCTTGGTTTTTTGAAGCATCTGTGTATACCTTATAAATGCTACCGTATTTATTTAAGGCTCTTAGGAATTCTTGTTTTATTCTGGCTGTTGGAGTCTCTGATTTATTAAGGTAGGCGAGTCTTACGTCTAGGATAGGGAGTGTTATTGTCCATCGAGGAGGATAATTTATTGATGGGACGTCATAAATATTTGGGAAATGCGAATTTATTTTGTTTAAATATGTTTTGACTCTGTGATAGAAAGGAGGAGTAGTTGAGCTGGATAAAAATTTGGCTTTAAAACGATCAGATAAGACGTTGTGGGCTACTGGATTTCTTTTGTTTGATATTACAGAGACAGCATAAGAGATGCTTAGATATTCCCTTCTGTAAGAAAGCGGTAACTCCCCAGTCTCCCAATGTAAGCTTTGGATAGGACTTGTACGATGGGCACCCAAACAGATGCGAAGAGCTGTGTTTTGTATAACTTCCACTGACTGAAGAAGGCTTTTGTTGGCAGAGTTATAGGCAATCGCTCCGTAGTCAAGTTTTGATCTGATCAATGATTTATAGATGTGCAGTAAACTTCAGTAGTCTGCGCCCCAGTTTTTGAATGCTAGTGATCTGAGTAAATTAATTCCAGGTTGGCATTTTTTCTTCAATGTCAGAATGTGTTATTTCCATGTCAGCTTTTGGTCGAGTATCATTCCTAGAAAACTTATTTCTCTCACATATTCTATTTTCTGTCCATAAAGGTACAAGTTTTCAAGTTGTGGTTGAGTCCTTTTCGAGAAACATAAAGCTTTGGTTTTTGTCGTGTTGAAACGCAGTCCACTTGTTTTTGACCAATCCTCTATTGTAGCTATTGTTTGTTCGATGGTTTTATGTATTGTAGTCATATTTTTCCCTCTGCAATAGATAACCAGGTCATCTGCATATAGTCTGCATTTCACGGGTGATTTACAGTTTGCTATAATTGAATTTATTGCTATGAGAAATAATGTCGTGCTGAGATTTGACCCTTGTGTAATGCCGTTTTCTTGGGTGTTCAGCTGTGACTATACGCCATCTACTCGTACTTGGTACTGTCGTTGATCTAGAAAGTTCGATATATATTTCAATATGTTACCCCGTATTGACCAGTCGTAAAGAGTTTTGATTATTGAGTATTTCCAGACTGTATCGTAGGCTTTACGAATATCAAAAAATACTCCGATGCAGTGCTGCTTTATTGCAAAGGCCTCATGGATCTCAGATTCTAGATCGATAAGATTGTCTAACGTGGAGCGATTTTTACGGAAACCACACTGTTCGGGTATGATTAGTTTTTCTGATTCTAGGTGCCATAAAAGTCTGTTATTAATTATCTTCTCAAGAACTTTTCCCATGCTACAGGTGAGTGAAATTGGTCTATATGTTTCTGGATCTGATTTCGCTTTACTTGGCTTAGGAATGGGAATTATAATGGAAACTGTCCATGCTCTGGGATATACTTTCTTTGTTAAGATTAGGTTATATATCTTTAGTAAATGTTCTTTGGTTTGTTTACTTAGATTTCTTAGAAAAATGAGTGGAATATTATCAGGACCTGGGCTGGAGTTTTTAGAGTTTTGGAGTGAATTTTCAAGTTCGTCAATGGTTATTGCATAGTTCAAACTGTTCGTTTGCTGGTTATTATTATTATAGTCAATTTCTTGCTGCTCTGCTTTGTTTTTATGATTAAAAAAATCTGGTGTGTAGTTTGAGTTGCTTGAGTTTTTTTGATATTCACTTGATAAGATGTTTGTTATTTCATTTCGGTTTTTATAAATAGTGTTATTTATCTCCAGAAAGTTTATTGTATTGGATTGTTTTGGTTTGGATATCCTTTTGACTTTTTCCCATATAGTGGACATTGGAGTTGAGCTGTTTATTGTTGAAACATACTCTTTCCAAGATTCCCGTTTCGCTTTTTTATTGTGTATCTGGCTTTGGCTCTCAATCGTTTGAATTCAATTGAATTTTGTTCCGTCTTGCTTCTTTTGAATCTGTTAAAAGCTTCTTTCGATTTCTTCACAGCCTCTTTGCAGTCCAAGTTCCACCAGGGAACCGTTTGGTGTTTGTTGTTGTGTTCTTACCGTCCAATATGATTATCTGCTGATTGCGTTATTAATTCTGTGATAAAGTGTACTTCTTGATCAATATCCGCATCTTCCTTTAACTCGTGGAGATTTTCTTGTATAAATTCTTGGAATACGTTCCAATTTGCTGATTTTATTTTCCATTTTGTTATTGGGTCCGGTGTATTTTCCGGTTCGCTGCTAATTATTATGGGATAGTGGTCACTATCATATAAATACGTTGATACATCCCAATTAAGTATTTGTGAGAGAGATGGGTGACATATTGTTAGGTCGATTGCTGAATCTTCACCAGTTCTTATGTCATGTCTGGTTTTTTGGCCGTCATTTAGGAGGTTAAGATTGTACTTTTCTAATAGATTTTCAATTTTTTTTCCAAAAGGTGTCTGCTTAGTAGAGCCCCAGATATAGTTGTGGGCATTAAAGTCTCCCACTATTATCTGAGGAGCTGGAATTTGGCTCAGCAGCTCAGTGAGTTCTTCTGTAGTAGGTTCCTGATTTGGGGGAATGTATATGTTGCACAATGAAAAGGTCATTGTATCTTTCACTCTAACGGCGACTGCTTCAATAGTAGTTTTTAGATGAATTGAGAAACAATTATAATTTTTTAGATTATGGATTCTATTGTTTTTGAAATTGGTTTCTTGTAGGCATATTAGCATGGGCTTGTATTTTGAAATTATTAATTGCAAGTTTTCTAGGTGGGTATAGTACCCATTTATATTCCACTGAATTAAGGAAGTGAAGGTAAACAAGATTAATAGGTTTCAATAGAGGTATCTGTGTCCAGTTCTGTTTGGTATTCAGGGTTTATCTGTTTGAGAATTTTATTTTTAATTCGAGTGCATCTCATCTTCATTTTTTTATCCTTTAAATAGGGGTATATTGTGGTAAGGAGGTCTGTGACTTCCGTTATTTCTTCGGTGTACATTTTCACGATACTGAGAGGATCTGTACACCCTTCACAATTTTCAAAAAAATCTATAAGTTCTTCATAGGTTAGAGGATAATTGATATCTGTATTCTTGAAAAGCGCTTTAGTGTGACTTAACATTTCTCCTATTGATTTTTTTGGTTTTTTGTTTTCGGTTTGTTTTATTTTCTTTTCACTATTTGTTGGTTTTACAAATGTAGGTAGGTGTTCAGTTGTTGTTGGTGATGGGGAACGTTCTGTTGATGTTCTTTTATTTTGTGGTTTGGTTGTTTCGATTTCGTTTCTGTTGATAGTCGGTGTGCTGTCTTCACTATTTTCGGTGTGTTTAACTACTTGGGTATTCATTGTTTGAGGTTCGGAAATTTGTTCTGAGTTTTGGTTATTTGATTGATCCTGTTGATATTGTGAAATGTTGTTTGTTTCTTCTTCAGTTTGATTGTCGGCTGGATTTTCTGGTGATGATTCTGTTGATGGGTTAAAGTGAGTTGAAGTGATTGCTCTATTTGGGCAGTTTTTTGTTGTATGAGTAGTTTGTTTACATTGTAAGCATTCTTGATTATCAAGGGACAAAAATATCCTATATGAGGTTTGTTCATATGTGATTAAAAATGAATCGGGAAGGGACTGGTTATTGAATGGAGATATAAATATTTGTCTTCTAAAACTTAGGATATGTTGAAATGCGGGATCTGAGATTCCTATTCGCAAGAAAGATAAGGGTGAAAGAGGATTAATCCCTAGATTTTTAAGTTCATATTCAAGGACTGAGTGGGGGATAGAGGGACAAACATTGGATAATATTAATCTTTGACTAGGAGTGACTAGTCGACGTGCCTGTAGTATTTGTTGGTTTATTTGGATTTTACCGTGATTGTTGATGAATGTGTTCACTAAATTTTCATTTGCCAAATAAATACATATTCTGTTGTTTGATAGCTTTGAGCAAAAAATTATGTTATTTGGTTGGATTTTTTGGCATAGTGCCTTTAGGTAGTCTTCTAGCCTAGTGTTTTCGATTGCGTCGAATAGTATAGCTTGATTTCTGGATGGGAAATTGTTTGTTCTGGTTTGTTGGTTTGCTACTGAGGAATATGTTTTGGGTTGTTGGGTTGTGTTATTAGTGGGTGTACACCCTATTTGAGATATGTAATCATCCATTTTTAAGTATCATTTAGGTTTTCCTTAATACGGATCTGGCGAAGTATTTTCTGTTATTTATATCTGATATTAAATTCAGATTCACTTCTAGTTAATGTGTTGTTTTACTAATGTTTTAATAAAAAGTTAACCTGATATTCTTACTTGCTTGTTTTGGTTCACTTTGAAAATATTCACTAATTACTTTTTAACTACTTAATCGTTTCGGAGCGCACAACTGTACTGTACAAAGGTTCAACACCCTATGAAACATTAAAAATATAGGAAGGTACATGACATAGGTATGTACCTATTCCTAAAAATAAACAGATTCTTTTACAAAAGTCAAAACCTGGGTACTTCTTAGTAAACGCAACAAACAATTTAAGAATACATAGTATTTTTATGTTTTCTTATCATATCTTCTGTTATAGGAAAATTAA
This sequence comes from Galeruca laticollis, assembly GCA_963921935.1. Taxonomy (NCBI): domain Eukaryota; kingdom Metazoa; phylum Arthropoda; class Insecta; order Coleoptera; family Chrysomelidae; genus Galeruca; species Galeruca laticollis. The sequence goes on along the minus strand of OY998180.1, from coordinate 157,587,272 downwards.
AACAAGTGTTATCATTAGAAGATATATGCCTTTTACCATGTAATAGTCCACTTATTGTTGTGGCTCCTAGCCTATTGCGCAATTTAGTTTTATTGAAATTTATATAAAAAAATAACCTTTCTGCACCTGCACTACTATGCGGTTATGACAACAAAATCTCAATAAATTTTGTAAGTTCTGGAAATGCAAGACTACCATCACCCTTTTTAGTAATGGAAACTTGCTTCCAAGATTCAATATCTTTAACAGAAAAGTCAAATTCTGAAAATTTTAACTGTCTGAATTCTTTATCTAGAGTATTAATATTGGTCACCATATTTGGAAACATTGATGCCAAATGGCCAAGGCTTTCTGTATGCTCAATGTTTAAGGGATTTATAACTTATAAAGAAAATCGTTTCCAAATTTGTGCTATTGCCTCGATGTAAAAATCAAGACATTTAAGTCTAAAACCATTTTTTTCACTTTCAGTCAAACCGTATTTGTTTAATTCTGCAGACAATTTGGGGCCCAAGTAAATGTTTTCGATTGGGAGAAAATTTTGGGGGTTACGATATTGAATATTTGCTATGTCTACGTTTTTTAAGTAATCTGGTTTCATAAAACAACTTAACAGAAATTTAAATGCATTCAACATTTTGTGGTAAATATTATGCACTTTGGGAGATTCACATTAAAATTCCAAATTCATGCCTGTAAACGTGAGCAAAATAAATTCTAGAAATTGAATATATAAAATAGATTATTAAGCATGTTATTAATTTCCTCTGCTCCTGAAGCTTTATTGAAGGCTTCAATTCTGAAATAGTGCTGAAGAGCATCGTATTGTTCAATAATTCTATTAACAGCGGCAATCAATGAGAGCCGCCTAGTCTGTGCCGGGTGCAACAGTTTGTGAGGTTTTATGTTGCAAAAAGTTTGAAAATTTTGATATTCAGACAGTCTTTTAAAACTGTGGTGCATATAGCTATATACTTTTCTCACCAACTTTTCCGCACTGTCTGGCAATTTTTCGCAAGCTAAGAGGCACAAAGAGATAGGGAGTGGGATATGCACTTCATAACAAATAAATCTGGTATATTTGTCATTACAAGAGTTTTTAGTGAATGATGTGCTCCCATCATAGTATTTGCCCTGTCCGCCGCAAAACCCACCAAATTTTCTTTATAGGGGATGGCATTGTCTGAAAAAAAATTTACTATTACATTGTACAAATTTTGGGCACTAGCGTCTTTTACGGGAACAAAGCCCAAAAATTCGTCTTTTATAACGAAAATTTTGTTATACGTAACAACTATTGCCAAATGCTTTTCAGAAGAAATATCTGTTGATTCATCCACTATTAAAGAAAATTTGTCGACTTTTAAGTCATTAACAAGGTTTTCAAAGCTGGTTTTTCCAATTACATTGTTTTAAGTGCCGTACATTTTGTTCGATCGCAAGATATTTTCGATACCTGACTATGCTCCATGCCAGACACACAAATTGACTTAACAAGTTCTGTAAGATGGTCAGACACATTAATTGCAATATTATACTCCGCAATAAAAGCGGCAATTTTAATTTCATTTTGTTTGACAATAGTATCGGAAGCAACACGAAATATATTTTTTGATAAAGTTGGTTGTTTAACCAATGCGTTCATTTTTTTACATGTTTTTTTGAAAGCCCATGCTTTTTTACTACACTTAAACCTCCCAAAAAGTCTTTTTCACATACCTTGCATCTAAAAAAATAATTACCACAGGAGCTAGGCTGTAACCATTTTTTAAAGCTTTCTTGTTTCTCCCACTCGGTTTTGTATTTTTGAGAATATGATTTCTTGTTTTGAGGCCGCTGGTTTGCTTCACTGGACACAGAATAGTCAGATTCAGAGCTAGATCGGGAATCCGATTCTTTTTGAACCAATCCACGATTACTACTTGTACCCGGTTTTGGTTCACTACTGGTACCTGCTAGTGAATCACTTCTGAAACCTGGTTGTGGATCACTACAGGAACTTGGTTTTGGAGACGATAAGGAGAGAGGAGGATCCCCTTTTTTCTTAATTATCAGAAATTTTTTCATTATTCTGGGTCAAAAAGAAAAAAAATAGAAGATTTTGTATAATAGCATAATATAAACATATTTTAGTTCCACTTTTCTTTTGGCTTCTATAAAGCCTCTTGAAAATCCCTAGATTTGGGTGTTTTAACAAAAGTTTTCCCTAAATCCCTAGATTACTCCAAAAATCTCGAGATCTAGAGAAATTTCCCTAGACCTGGTAACCTTGGGGACACGTCACCTTGGCGCCGTTCCCCCCCCCCCCCTCTGCTCCATTATACAGAACATCTGCCGACCGAGCTCAAATATTCTGCCTAAATCATCAGTACAACAGTACAAGTTTAACGTTCTACAATGTCGTTCGCATTTTCAAAGCCATGGCTTCGAAGGACGTGAACTGTTTCATTTGTGAAAATTCATTACAAGGAAGTGAGGTGATTGAAGTGAAGGAAAAAGGATTGGAGACTTTTCGTAAGTCAAGTATTCAAAGAAAGGATAACAAGGGTAAACTTTTGGAGGGACTGAAATCGATAGTCGTTCACGATGCGTGTCGAAAACGATATAATAATGAGAAATTAATCTCTGCTTCTTTGCGTAGAGGAAGCGATGTCGCGACTTCTCATGCGAAACTGCGATCCACTACCCCAACATTCTCATTCAGAGATTATTGTTTTTTGTGCAGTGCTAAAATAACATCAGAGTTTACAGCGAAACATAAACAGGCGCGTTGCGCGGTCGTAATATTGTGTATAGCGTGCGTAAATTATCGATGAAAGAGACCATTTCAGAACTTGCTAGAGCTCGTAATGATAATTGGGGTCGAGCGATTGTTGAGCGTCTCGAGCATGTTTATGATTTGGTCGCAGTCAATGCACAATATCATAATTCGTGCATGAAAAAATTGTACCAAGCACCTCCAACTGGAGAAATCAAAAAAAGAGGTCCGTATGCAAACGAGATCGAAACTGCAATGCAGTACATTTACTCTTATCTCGAGCAGAATTCTGAAGAGTGTCAATTTTCTATGGACGAACTGATGACCAAAATTAAAGGTGATTACCGCCCGCACATGAAAACAGTGAAAGCGCAACTCCTGAAAAAATATGGTGACGATATTTTGATTGCCTTCACTGCCAATAAGGCTCCTGTGGTTTGTTTCCGAAACACAGCGTACAAGTTATTGACAGAAGCCTGGTACGATCAAAAAATAGATAACAAGGCAGACGGATGTCTGCGTATTGTAAAAACAGCAGCAGCAACCGTTTTAGAGGATATTCGCTCCACGGTCTACGAGACAAAACAATATCCTCCAACAGATAATTTTTTTCAAAAAATTGAGTCAGATATACCTGAAACTTTACGCGTTTTCTTGAATAATGTAATCCTGAAGAACAAACGTGCGTCGTTTGAGGAATGGAAGAAACAGAGCATTGCTCTCGCACATTCTATAATTGCCGCAGCAAGGCCGAAATCTTTCGTGTCAGCAATGCAGGTCAGAGTAGCAGCATTTTTGTTTCAAAAGTGTGGATCTCGGCGATTAATAGATCTATTATCATCTCTCGGATTTTGCTCCTCGTTCACCGAAGCGATGCTTTTTCAAGTTTCAGCTATAATGCGCTCACCATTGAATATCGATGATAACGCATTTTCGCAATTTGTTTTCGACAACGCTGATTTCAACACGCAGACATTAGATGGTCATAATACTTTTCATGCTATGGGTGGTATCCATTGTATAACTACTACAAAAGCTATCGCTCCAGATCAAAATATTAAACGATTAACGCAAATGCCGTCTGCACAAGTTGTAGGTAAATTTGGCACCATTGCATTAAAAACATTTGAGAAAAGAAACGTTATGGGTTTGAAAACAATAGAGATTCGAAACCTCGATAGCATTCGTGCGGCTTCGAAAGCGATTATGCCGTCCGCTTCGGACTTATTGTGACTATATGGAAAATGGGTTGACCTGCCTAACATACCTGGATGGAGTAGATTTATGGAACAAGCGACAGCGGAACTACCCTTCCAAAAATCATTTGTAGGATGCTTGCCCTTCATTAATGCTCCACCGAGTAATCACGACACAATTTTGACTGTTCTCTTATCTGCTTCTGAAAAATGTGAGTCATTACACCAGCGCACTTGTTTCGTTACGTTTGACCAGCCCCTGTATTTCAAAGCACGGGAAATCGTTTCCTCGTACGGTGAGGACTCCAAATTAAATAATGTTGTTGTTAGACTCGGTGGATTCCATTTATTAATGTCGTTCATGGGATCCATCGGATACATAATAACTGGAAGCGGATTGAAAGAGCTCTTCAACACCATTTACGCATTGAATTCAATTGAAAAAATGTTAGCAGGACACGCGTATACGCGTGCGGTAAGAGCATATATGTTGAGCCATCTTTTAATTGCTAAAATTGTCTTGCAATCAATAGATTTTACACCCGATCTCAGTGCAGAATTAGAAATAATTCTATACAATTTCGACAGGTCCATGGTACTCGTGGCGGACCAGGAAGAATGCTACAAAGAACTTGCTGAGAAATTTGAGAATCAACTGATAAAATTTGAACAACGCGGTTCTACAGCGAAATTATGGGTGCAATATTTCCGCATGGTGACGCTTGTAAAACAATTCATCGAGGCAGAAAGAATGGGCAATTGGAATTTACATCTTGACACTATCCAAAAGATGCTGCCTTATTTTCATGCCAGTGGCCACTTCTTATATGCAAAGTCTTGCCACTTATATTTGCAAGATATGCTTGATTTGAAGGGAAGAATGACAGCTCAAGAATACAAATTTTTCACAGCTAAAGGATACTTTACAATTAGACGTTCCGACAAATTTTGGTGTGGTACGTGGTCAGATATGACGATTGAGCAATCGTTGATGAGGACGATGAAATGTCTTGGCGGCCTTACTCATGAACGAGGAGTCACAGACAGCGTGCTCTCAAAGTGGACTTTTGGAATGGTATTCTTGAAACTCATTTCTTGCAAATGCAAAAAGGGATGTCGGGGAGGCTGTGGATGCAGAAAGGCTGGATTAAAGTTCTCCGATATATGCACCAATTGCAATGGTACCTGTGATAATTCGCACGTTCCACTACAAGATACTGATGAGGAGGAAGAAACAGATTCTATTCTCGAGCAAACGTATGATAAAATCGAGGAACAATAGGACTACAACGGAGCTGATGATTCCATCGCGGATGACGTGGAAGAAATTTATATTTGTGACATTTCGCTCAGTACCGAAGACGATGAACTTTCAGAACCGGGTCCATCAAAAATGAAGGAGAATGCGCTAAATTTTGTAATAGTGCATTACAAGTGGATTAGGCCTACTGGGGATACCACAAAAAAAACGCGCCACTTACTCTATCTCATGGTGGTGTGGAAATGAGTTATTTGGCCAAAACGCGTGTTGGAGTGGACTTTGCGGCTCTCGTACGCTGAAACTAATGATTTTACAAAAAAAAAACGGTTACTACATAAATTGTAGGAAATTTTCTCTAGTTTAATTTATTACATAACTATTTTCATCGTAAAATGAGTTGGAACGGAGTTATTCTCAAAAAACTGTATTTGAGAGCGATTTTTCCAATATGGAGGTGCGAGCGGCAAAGATACGAGGTGGCAAAGTGAAAATTCGAAAAGAGTACGTCGAAATCTATAAAATCACCAATTTTCAAAACTCCCGGAAAACTTTCCAGGTAAAACTACCCAATGACTGTACTATAAGGTAATTTATAAACGAACGTTGTGTTGTAAGCATAAGGTAGTTTTTCTTGGTGTATGTTTTCAAAGTAAAAGTAAGTTCTAACAAATTATTTTCTTTTTAATCACTCCTGTAATACGATTTTATTCTTTATAGACAGCTATGCCGGAAGGAATAGTTTGTAGCGTGGCTACATGTAAAAATAATTCAAAGGCAGCAAAGGAACAGGGGTGAATTTATTATTTTTCACATTCCCTAAAGACCCCAGAGTTTGCAAAGAATGGGAAAGAAAATGTCTACGTATGGATAAATGGTCTTCTAAAAATAAAAAAATTGTAGCAAACATTTTAGCCAGAAGATTATGAGGACTAAATGCAAGCAAGGCTGATGAACTTGACTGCTAAGAAGCTTAATAAAGCCGGTAAAAATATTTTTTAAATATTTAGCACCAGATACTTAGTTTTTCCATTTTTTTTTAGCTACGCCACCTAAATTCATCCGTAGAGCTACAAAAACATGAAAAAAAAAGCAAAACTGTGGTTAATGAATTATTGAACGTTAGTGTGACAGAGCCTCTCTTATATATGGAAACAGACAGAGATGGCGAGAATGTTGTTATATCTAATATACCATCCACTAGCAATGAAAGAAACCAGGGATGTAAGCAATATGACATTTTAATAAGCAAGCTTGAAGTTCTACAAAATGAAAACGTAATGCTCAAACAAAAAATTTCAGCATAAGAAAATGTGGAAAAACTTCGCCTATCTCAACTAGAAAATCAAATAAAAAAGGATCAGAGGGACTTCGCTGACAGTTGACATAATTTTGTTTATGTTGTCTTTATGTATATATTTTTATTTAAAAGCCTAATAAATGTTTAACCACAATTAAAATTCTAATAAATATGTTTGTTTTGTTTTATTCATACCTACGTGCAAATTTGCAATAGTTATTGACCAATTTTCTTCGATTCATTACAAAATAATAAAACATTAAATTTAAATGAGCATTCTGAGTGACGTCACAACACGCCAAACATGCGTCACTCTGATTGGTAGAAAGTTACCAGGAAACCTACACATCTACACATAATTAACATGAATAATAATAATATAAATTTCAGGTTCTTCGACAAAAGCATACATACCTATTTATAAAGAGTAAGGAATAACGATAGAAATTCAAGAGGAACCATTTGCAATTGTAATAGTTACTCCTATAATGCAAAAAGTCCACAATTTGCCATTTGCAAAAGATATAGCTTTAATGTAGGTACAGCACATCATCTTTCGACTCTGAAAGCCACTCACTGACGTTCCTTTTGACTTCATGTCATATAGGAGCAGTGCCACTAGCTGTCAATAAAAGAAAAGGTTAACGCACAGAGGATTATGTAGTTGGTTGTACTTTACTCAAACGTGTAATACCAGCAGCATTTTGCTCCCAAATTAATAATTACTGATGACAGTGAGTCAGAGAGACAAGCTATAGCTTTCGTTTGGCCGAGTTCAAAAGCTTTGTAATGCCGATACCACATTTGTCAGTAGGTCTGGCATTGGCTGTATGATAAACACAACTATGTACTTAAAGAACATGGACACATTTTATACAAACTCTTTAAGGACATCTTAACAGCAGCATGAGAGTCCAGTGCATTTAAAGCTTATTTCTTTTGCATAGGAGATACTGCTGCCCATGAAATTAAATCAGTTATCCAGAATGGATAATGTATATTTATAATTATTGGAAACCACGGGAAGATTTGGCTCTGGTATTTAGAAGACCTTTAACCCATGGTCATCAGACAAATAATTTCAGTGAAGTAAACGCAAATTTTTCAAAGACATTGTCTTATTAAGAAACAAATCTTACAATGCAATTTCATTGATAGATTTCGTCTACACATATATATTACAAAAACAGACTTTGTGATTACTCCAGTAACAGACAAGTCAGAAAAGCTGTTCTATTGTGGCATCAATTATTGAAAAAACAAGTTGTCAAGAGAATGTAATCCAGATATGATCTATGATCTGTGCATACAAGGCTTAAAACAAATTTCGACCTGCACGGCTTGGAATTCTTACCTAGCTACTGCTGGTAGTTATTTACCTAGAAAACATTCATCCAGATCCACAATTACAATATAAACTACAACATTAAGTCGAAGAAAGACTTTAATTCAAGAAACAAAACTTTCTGCAGGTGGTCGGCCTTCGAAACATCCATCAAAAGACCTAGTAATATGCAGATTATATTGATAACAATGTCTCAAATGCTATAGGGCATTAATTTGTATTGACCTACGATATGTTTTTGTTTAGTGCATTTTGCTATTCTTTATGTAGGTATCTTACATCTGCTTTAAACATTTTACATGAAAACATATCAATGGAAGAAGCCATGGTGAAGTTTTATGGTCGACATTCCAGTAAACAATATATAAAGTGAAAACCAGTACGCTTTGGTTATAAGATCTGGATGCTGTGCAGTTCCACGGGATATTGTTATGCCTTTGATACTTATTGTGGTGCTAAACGAAATTAACAAGTTAACGATTTACCGTTGGGATCTCGGGTAGTTCTTGATCTCAAAATTATTGCAGTACCCTCTGAACATATAATTTTCTTCGATATTTTAGTAGCTATGGATTGCTAAAAATGCTGAGGAATCAAGGTTATCTTGCCAGTGGTCCAATAAGAGAAAAACGAACCAAAAAATGTACGATAACAAAAGTACAACTATTCAAAAAGAAAGAGGTTGTTTTGAACATTATTATGATAGTGATTCAGTGCTTCTTTTTATGAGGTGGCAAGACAATAATAGTCTCTCAATTGTTACCAACTATGACAAACTACAAACTATTAGAACAGTCAAGCGCTGGTCATCAGTAGCCAAACAGAAAGAAGATGTGTAACAGCCACACATTTACAGTGCATATAATAAATCCATGGGTGGGGTTGATTTACACGACCAGGCAGTAAGCAACTACAGGTAAAAAGTGGTGGTGGGTGCTGTTTACAAACATGATTAACAGGTTTGTTGTCAATGCCTGGAGACTGTATGCATTAGCAAATAATAATTCAACCGCATTCTTAGAGTTTGAAAGAACTATAGTGCGCCATTATTTAGCATGCAATGAGAAATCGACAAAACCGAAAAACCGACCTACTACCACCAACTGTACGATGTCATGAGGGTGGCCATTTTGTACTTTTTTGTACTTATATAAATAATGAGGAGTAAAATGTAATGTATAACTTCTATGTTTTTAACACTTTATCCCATTGTTCCCATTTGGGGACATATATATCGAGTATAACTTACATTTAATTTTTTGCTCATAATAATACCCATAATAAGAATTAGTTCAAAAAAATAAATCTTTTCCAAAAAAATGTCTTATATTTTAATGGGTTATTAAACAAAATTTAATCTGCTACAATAGGATTGAAAAATTAAATCCTTCCATGTAGAACAACTTCACACTACATTAGATTCAGAATGAATACCTTATCCTGTGGATATTGAATTTTTAGGTGGTTACCTGATTGTAGTTATAATGGTAGGATTTGCATCGCAAACCTTATTATTAATAAAACTTGTGGAATATTTTTATTAGCTTCACTTATATAGTGCGAGTCTAAAGTACCTCCCCCCATTTATTTTTTGAACCGTTAGAAATTTGTTATTTTGAGAAACTGAACTAAAAAACGGCACACAGATGATGCTATTTGTTGTGCAACACGTTGACAATCTTGGTTGGTCCAACTGTTTGAACGACAATTGCAATGTATGTGGTGTTATCGTTCAATCAATTATACAAATCGGTGGAGTCGTATGAAAGTTTAGCGTGTTTAAAAATCTGTCATACAACTCTGTTGGATATACAAGTTTAAACTTGTGTATTTATTTGGTGACTTGTTGATACGATTTAATTTCAAAAATAACATTGTGTAGTGAGATTGTCCGCTAAAATGGAGACTAATAAACAGTTTTTGATAGGGTTTATCGATGGATACATATCAGCAGCAACAATTTTTTACACCACACTTTTTTCTTCTTTTTCACATTATTATTGATCTCGTCCGAGAACAACAACTACACCAGCTATTTCCCTTTTTGAAACAGTCGGCCATAGTGAACAATATACAAAAACATACAAGATTCAACCGATCGCTTGAATTCTTTTCACATCTGTGGGCAAAACTACCTACAATCTGACTGTAAGATTTATAGTGCAACCTATTGTACAATGATCGATTGTATAACAAATTGCATCGTATTTGGGCCGTTTAATAAATGTATACTACCCTTTTAATGATATTATATGACGTAATCATCAAAAATGGCGGACGGGAGCTGTTTTGGAAGATTTTAAATGGGATCATCAAGTGATACCTCATTTGAAATAAAACATTTTTACTTTTTACTCATAACGAATCCTTTTCTTTAAATTTTCAATGCTATCAACTGGCGTACTACACATTTTTAACCTTTAGCGCTGTACTATTCTCGTTTAAAATCATAATTAAGTAATAAGTACAATATCAACATTAATGCCTCTTGAAAATATTTATTAAGTTTATTGGCACACTGTAAATATTTTTAAAATATAAATGTATTATTTTAAACTTTGTTTACATCTGATAATTATCAGGTTAACGTTGACCCGGGCCAATGTTACCCAAATACAATTTTTACACTTATTATGTCTAAACATATGCGGTTTTCAGTTTTGGCACAAAATTTCAAGGAAAAAGGCCGTTTAGGACCTGGAATTCGCCGTTACAGGACGAAGTTAAATTACACAAGTGAAACCCTCCAAGAGGCTATAGAAAAAATAAGAAATGATAATCTTGGTCAAAGAGAAGACGCTAAAGTTTAAAACATTCCTCGATCAACCTTAAAAAATAAATTAAAAGGTAAACACGACAAACAAATAGGACATCCAGTATCCATTACCAGAATGAAGAGATTGTAGTAAACCACATCATTGCTGTTAGTCAACAAGGTATTCCTGTTACACTCCAAGACGGAACTTTGCATTATGTAAAGTTACCTGAACATATGGTGCAAAATACCGGTATTTAGAGATAACAGGCCAGGTCGGAAATGCGGTAAATTATTTCTTGCCAGACACACAATAATTAAGCAGACTTTCACAGCCAACATTTCCAGAAAAAGGGCTCAGATAGGGCCAGATGAAATAAATACATTTTTTTATCATCTTGATAGGGAATTAGATAACGTCACCTAATATCATTAAAAGGTAGTATACATTCCATTGTACAGTAACCCAAAATTTCTAACTTCTAAGGTTCAAAAAATAAATGGGGGGGGAGGTACTTTAGACCCGCACGTATATGGCAACGAAACGGACTTTTTGAAATGAATTTTTATCCACTTCCAGATGTCGAATAAGCTGAAGTTTAAAAATTCGAGCCTGAAAAAAGAAAAATCTTGGAGGGAGAATACCTAAGCAAACTAAAGACGATTGGCACAGATAAGAGTTTTTAAATTAATAATATAGAGAAAAATAAAAAAATGAATTGGGGGCAATTCTACCTCTGTGAAGCTGGCAGAACCATTTTAGCAGAATCAAATCAAACCTATTACGATTTTTAGTACTCATTTTGAACTAATTTGTGCCACAAAAAATAATTTTGTACCTTTACCTACTAAAGAAAAAAAACATGGCGTTGCCAGCTTCATGTTAACCTGGAAAGCCCAAATTAAAAATAATTAAAAACATGAAAATTAGTACAGGAAATTTAAAAACTGAATTTTTACTAATTTGCACCGCAAACGATATTAACACAACCCCCTCAAACAACACCTGTCTCGATAAATTGAATAGCAAGCCCATTCGTCTACGATCTTTTCAATATTTCTTGAATGACGAAATATTAAAAGTCGATTCAATTAGTACTAAATTTGTACTAATTTATACCACGAAAAATATTCCAAAATATTAAAGTCAACCCACTTCAATATATTGAATAGCAAGCCCATATTTTCCAATCTTTTCAATATTTCCTGAAAAACGAAATATTAAAGTCGATTGTATTAGTACTAAATTTTTACTAATTTGTACCGCAAAAAATATTCCAAAATATAGAAGTTAAACAATTTTAATTAGTTAAAAAAAATTAACAAATCTAAATCTTTGAAATTAAAGAAATCAGGAGTTTATAAATTAAAATGTGGTAATGACAACTGTGATAAAATTTATATCGGTAGAGCTTTTAGAAATATTAAAACTAGAATTACGGAACACAAACATAGCTATGACAACAAAAAATTAGATTCTAACTATTCAAATCATTTATTAGAATACCAACACATTTTCGACCCAAATTTTGAAATTTTACATGTAGAAGGTAAATCCTTTAGTTTAAATCTATTAGAAGCTATTGAGATAAACAAAAACAAATATTCAGGTAACCTTCTTAACGACCAAATAGATATCAATCACTCTCCTTTATTAAACCTTTTTAACTAGAAGATTGCTTAGGAATGTTTGTAGTGAATGAATTTCCAGGTAATTTTTTTCAATACCTCTGTTAATATTAGTATAATAGAATTCTGTATTTATGCACTGCATATATTAAAACATTTTTTCATTATACCTTCATTCGTTTTGAGAAAGCTACTGTGTTAGCGAAATGTGTCAACTAGTTTAAATTGAACATTAGTTCAAATATAGTGAAGTTTTAAACACTGTTTTAAATGAAACTTACTGTGTCTAGATAATTCCACAATATATTTAATAAGATATTAAAAATTTCAAGAAATTTGACAATTGTTTCGATATTAAATATCATTGTCAGTATGACAGAAATAACTTCATTTAAAACAGTAATATGAGTAGATTCCACGAAGTAAGGGTCGAGACAGTTAAGTTTTAAACAAATTAAATTCATTCATTCATTTTCATTTTTTTTATTAGGGCTTTCCAAGTTAACATGAAGCTGGCAGCGTCATGTTTTTTTCTTTAATGGGTAAACGTACAAAATTATTTTTTGTGGTACAAATTAGTACAAAATGAGTACTAAAAATCGGAATAGGTTTAAATTGATTCTACCGAAATGGTTCTGCCAGCTTCGAAGAAGTGGCAATTCAGAGAAGGGCTGAACAAAGGATAAGATATAAGAACATTTTGGGTAGCATAAAAGCAGTGACAGGTAAGAACAAGAAAGATCAGATCATATAAACAACGTATGTCAAAATCGAAAGGGACATTAAATACATGGAATACGTTTTATATCAGGTTTTATACCACGAGGACAAAGGAAGATGAATATAGTGTCACTACTAATCAGGTATGAAGAAGTTGAATATTCAATTATTAAAATTAGAAGCTAGTGGACAGGATAAAACACTTCCAGTAAAGGTCAAATATCTAGGAGAAAAATGTAAATAGTGGATATGGGAGATGCTGGAAGATGCTTAGAAGACAAACAATACTAGAAGAATAGGAGAGCCTGCTAGTTTCGATAAAAAAGAAAGTAGAAAAATCTGTATAGAAGGAATAGAAAAAATGAAAATTGAAATAAGTATAGGAAAATGCAAAACAACGATAATAAATTGGAGAAAAGAAAATGTGTTATACATCTAAAAATAAGAGCAAATTGACCAAGTAGATACAGGGATCACAAAAGAAATAGAAAAACAAAGAAAATCTATAACAGACTGAACAAAATAAAGACGACAAAGAAAAACTACATTTGAAGAAGAACCTAATCCCCAAGTCCGACTCAATTTTTATCCTCCGTTCATCCCTCATAACTGTAGCCTAAGACTATAAGTTATAAAAAACGAATATTAAAGGTAGACATAATATAATGTTGATAAAAATGTAACCTTGTACACAACAGCAAACATAATCTTGTACACAACCACAAACATAATCAGACGTAAATTAAGGTAATATTAACACAAAGATGGGTGATTATAGTCGATTAACATTAACACTATATTATAAGGTAGTTAACTTTTTATATATTAGATATTTTCAATCGTTTTAGACAGTTTCAGGTTATTCCGTTGACTTTACGAATTCCATACATAAATAAGGAGAAAATTGTAAATGAATGTTAACTATAATCCTAAAGGAACATAATACATAGACTTAAAATATTTAACTAATTATCCAACAAATAAATTAGTTATGAATAAAATCATGGCACATAAAAAGATGCAAAAAATGGTTGGATCAATAAAGAAACTTTAAAATGGAAGTAGACAAATAATGTTAATGACAGGCATTGCAAAAACAAATTAACAAGGCTATATTTTGTCCAATATAACATATTAGTGAATACAAGTGATATGAAATATTTTTATGTTTTGCTTTTATTCATCCGTCTATTTTTAGTTCATTTGGTTAATTGTTTTTTGTTTCTGTTTTCCTAATTCTGCTACGTGTTCATTCCATGTCCTTGTTGGTCTACCTCTCCTTCTTCTTCTATTGGATCTTGCTTTCCAAACTCGTTTCGTTAATCTACCTAATCTCATTCTCGATTGGTGCCCCAAAATCCTTTTATCAATTTTTCTTTGATTGGGTCTTGTTGTAGTTAAGTAGGTTGTTATTATTTCATTTCTTATTCAATCCATTTCGGTTTTTCCCTCTATTCTTCGCATGCTTAATAATATTTGTGATCTCTGCATCTAGTTCCATTGATACTGTTCTTCCTACTTATCTAAAGCTTGTCATTTCAAAAGCATGGTTTTAGGTATGCATTGCCTTAGAATTAAATTGTTTGCCCATGCTATTAAAAACTCCTAATTAACCATTTCAACATACTTATATGAATTAATTTAAGGGAAGTTTGGAAAATATTCACAACTACTCCACATTTATTATTAAAAAAAATAAAATGTAAAAAAGCGTCTCATTGAAATGAATAATGGAAAATATTTAAAATGAAGTGTTGTAATCAGTTCAAAAAAAGAGTACTTTTTATTTATGAAATTTAGTGAAGAATTGCGAATAAAACTTTTTACCTCGAAATACAGGATTTTTCATGAACAGTAAAAGTTTACAAACTCCTGGTACGACGCCACTGGCTTATTAGAATGTAACAAAATTACTACTGTTGATGTCTTAAAAAAATCAAATTTGTATTTCTATCAAAGGAGAAGATATGCAATAAAATGTGTATTTCTTGTGCCATATATCTCAATGATCTACCAATCCTCTAATTTAATAAAAATTTCATCATGTAAAAACTGAACTTGTAACTTTTGCTGTATTGGGTATAACTAATAGTAGTTAATGATATGGTATGAAAAGACCGGATTAAAAACCAAGGCTGTCGTTAGTATTTTTTAAATACCTCAGTTTTTATTGAAAATGTTCCCTTTACTTCAGTATTTAATAGTTAGTTTTACGAGGATAGGTAATAAATTAAAGAAAAAACCAATGGTTAATATGTAATTTTTTAAATTAAAAAAATGGGGAAAGCTAATGATACTACAAAGGATATGTTTCGGTGGATCGTTAGTTTTTCAATTGTAGAAATAATTCATGATTAATTGCAATGTGATCCTAATAATTACTACGAGAAAAATGTTTTACTAAGATGTATATAAATCACGTGAATAATGCAGCCGTCCTCTTAGGAAAATAGTAGTGATGATGGTAATTTACCGGCAACTGTCATCCAAGGATCCAACATTAAAGCAATTTTAGTTTTCAAGATTCTGACCCAGTCAACAAACTGACGACTGTATGTTGAAAACATGTTATTTGTCACTTGTGTGTATATTTTTAACTTTTTAACAAATAATACTTTACTAAGTAGGTATATATATTATTCATTAGTGTACAAGATATAAAACGTTCTCACAAATTTCAAAATATTATGTGTATGGTCACTGGTAAAAACAAATTTTTAAGAGCATATTGTTGAATTAAAACAGAATGCTTGATAATTATTTTTTACTTGCTTAGTACCTTCCTCAAATTTATTGTATAAATCAGACAAGTTTTTAATTGAAGAATATACTATTTTATAATATAGCTCGAAAAACTCTAATAAAAATAACTAGAGAAATTGTAGTGAACTAGCGAACTATTTTTTTAGAAAAGAAAATTTTTATTATCAATATAAAAAGTTGAAGGATTTTTCATTTAAACTATTGCTAATTTCAAATGTATATCTAGTCAAAAACCAGCAAGATCGTCAATTTATATAACATGTTCATATCTTGTAAGTACAAAAAATATCACATTACACACATACATCATCAACACAGTAATCAATTTAAATTTTGATCAGCATCTAACGATTTCATGATACATTTTGTAAGAGAGAAAATGTATTGTCATTAAACATGTTTTGCAAGATATAAATTCCACATTCCTTCAATCTTTATATAACATTTTATTCTATCTCACTGTCATTAAACTTATAAGTAAATAAAATTATGAAAAACTTATTCTCTGAAAAATAATAGTTAATATCCAATATAATAAAATATTCTGTTTTGTGAGTTGTATTTTGTAAATCATTATTTCTTTGGTATAGTTCTAATTGATAAATAACAAATAAAAAGCAAAGAAGTAGTTAAAATTAGGATTTTATTAGAACATTTGAATAAATAACAATAACAAAAATTTGGGAATTCAAAATTATTTACTGTATCATGAACTGTTACAACTAATTAGTGTAGTTTAATTGATAGTAACTTAAGAATAAGTAAATGACCAATTTAATAAATACATCGCTGCGCCGATTGTATATGATCTGTAATCTAGGCTGTCCGATCGTAAAAAATGTATTTATAATACACAAAATGTAAACTAAAATAATTTTATAGTGTGTAAGCAGCGTGGTGTGACTATTCCGTATGTATCACCTGATTTGACGTTGAAGTTGTAGGTAGATACCTATGTTATGTGAAAAGTAAACAAATATACGAAAATATTATGATCAATTAATAAAATTGACATAAAAATATGAGAACGTTTTTAGAAACGGAATTTACTATAGAAAATTAATTCATCATAAGAGAGTTCGAAGAAATGCCCTATTAGAACAACAGAAACATACCCTGTTCGAAGTTAAATTCCGAATTTCCACTGGAAGCACTGACACAAACCCACATCAAAATTGCACATATATATGAAACAGTATATAATCTCGACACCATTTTCTAATTAAAGGGTTATATTGCACGTGTTTTAAGACATAACCAATTTTTGCGTTCACCGACCAATAAATTCACTTCAAACAATCATCTACTCGTTGTACTAGTAAAGGCCCACCTTCATCGGTAAAAGAATACAACTCATTGCGCGCAAGCGCTGGGCGGCAAAATGTCCTTCGCCTATTATTAATACATACGCGCGGCAATTCAAAGGTGTTTTATCAAGATATTCTAGTTTACTGGGCTACGTTCACTTAAATTTGTTGATTTGTACACGGTTTTGTAATGTCATATTTTTTAAAAGAAATATTGTACAGATATTAAAAAATATGAATAATAATATGTATGTTCCATTCATTTAAAACTTTAATATTACTCATATTAGTTTTAGTCACGTCTCAAAACAGGCATTTTAGACACTTTTAGTGAGTTAATAGTTGAAGAAAAATTCAGTTATCAAAGTATACCGAGTGCACCACTCTTTACTAATAGGGTGAAAAATTTCTTTAAGATCTTCCTAAAATAAATTCATGTATGTTGGCGATATCCATACTATAGTGAATAGGTACAGTAGAAACGCTTAGTCTTTTTCCATCACGTGACTGATACGACATCAACCATAAGGTACGTCCACACCAAAAGCAACACGTAGGAACATTATGTTTATGTTGCTTGTTCCTGGAACTTGTTTCTGAATGTTGCCAAAAGTTTATTTAAGTTCCTCGTTGTTTACTGTTGCAGCAACAAAAGTTCCTATAAGTTGCTTGTTTCCATATTTAGGGGCAAATATCAAAGGAGATATAGAAACATTGGTAAACATTTTTTGTTTCTCAACGGTATTTTTATCAGTGTGTACATGTTGTTGCTTGTTCCTCACTCGGAACTTGTGTCGTGAAGCCGACGCGTCGTTGCCGATAATATCGCTCAACTTGATTTAGTTTATCAATAATAAAAACATTAAAACGAACAATAAAAAACATGGCGTTTAAATGGACAACAGAAAATATAATATGTTTAATTGATTTATACCGAAATACTGAGTGTTTGTGGAATACACGGGATAAAATTTATAAAGAACGTTACAAAAAACAGGATTTGTGGGTGGAGATATGTAATGGGATTGGCGATGGTGTTAGTGTTGATGAAGTTAAAAGAAAAATGAAAAACTTGGTGGCACAGTTCTACAGAGAGAAAAAAAAATATCGCACATTGGAATATCAATAGGCTTAATACATAAGGTAACAAATACCTCAAAAACTGTACGAAGATGACCTGGATCGAAGAGTGCAATTTTGCGAAATAATGACAGAACGAATTAATAATTCACCCAATCTTCTAAAAAATATTTGCTTCTCGGATGAGTGTACTTTCTTCCTAAATGGTCGAGTGAATAAACAAAATTGTCGTTACTGGTCAGATGAAAATCCCCATCTATTCCGGGAAGGTCATACGCAGTACCCCCAAAAAATAAATGTTTGGGCGGGGATTTTTTGCAACACCATAATAGGTCCCTTATTTATAAATGGTTCTCTTACCGGGGAGCTGTATTTAGATATGCTTCGGAACAGAGTTGACGTACTGATCACTGAATCATTAGAAAATCAAATAGATCAGCACGGAAATCTTTTATTCCAAGAAGACCAAATACACTTTCAACAAGATGGTGCACCTGCGCACGCTAGACCAGTACGTGATTGGTTGAATATCACATTCCCTGGTAGGTGGATAGAATGGCCACCAAGATCCTGTGATCTCAGTCCAAATGACTTTTTTCTATGAGGTTACCTCAAATCAGTAGTTTACAAAACTGAACCACTAAACATTGACGATTTAAAAATTCGTATAACAGCTGCGTGTAGGGTTATCAGGCTAGAAACTTTTCAAAAAGTGCGCGAGGAATTTCATCACCGTCTTTTTTATTGTTTAGAAAGAAATGGTGAACATTTTGAACAATTAATAAAATGAAATTTTGAGCTAATGAGAAAATAAATAATTTTTTTCAACTGAGTGGTTTTTGATCCATAATTTTATCAAATCTCACTCAATTTTTAAAACGAATGCATCGCTGTATTGACAATGAAAGGGGCTTTTAAACTATGTATAACAAGTGGGGTATTTGTATATGAGATTTTAAAGTTGGGGTTGCTAGGGGTTACAGGGATGAAAATATTAAATCCACTTGACCGTCAAAAAAGCTCCCCCGAAAAACAAAAATTGGCCTGTCCCGGCGAATATTGCAATGTATTGGGGTTTTAAAATGAACACAATGTATATGTATGGATTGGCTTGGTGTTGGAAAACATTTGAGAATAGAGTGGTAGACGTTGTATTTACGGGGATTTGGGGTGTCTCGGTGGTCTTAAGAATTAATGAAGAAGAATTTTTATATTTGAATTATAGGATTTTTATTTGAAAGGTGACTGGGAGTCATTTTAAAAAGGTGTATAGAATTAATGATACATGCTGGCAGTGTTCTTTATTGTGTTCGAAAAAACGAGTTTGCGGAAGTTTGATGTAATTGTGCTCGGTGCGGTGGTTTCAAACACACTCAAGCAATTGGAGGCGGGTACAGCTGCGGTTGTATTATTCCCTGTCGTCAACCATTTGGCTGGTGGATAAATTCACCAGGTTATAGGGAAACTGTAGAAAACCTGCAACACCCACGAAGGCTGGGGGTGGTTGGGAAATGGGTTTACATATAAGAATTTAGGAAGGTCGTGGAGGATATGGAAGTTTCCTCTTGGTTTTATTACCGAGTGGCCGCCTGTTTGCAATCCAGTGTGTGAGGAAGGCGTTGTTAGAGATTAAGTTGCCCGATTCGATAGTGCGATTAAAGTATCGGGTTTGTAGATTGTTCAGACGGGAAGGAATTGGTTTGACATAAACAATATTACTAGGGGAATAGAGAGACTTGAATAGACCTTTTCATCACAATTTTTTTGTGCGCATTCGTGCAGTTCAGCCATCTTTTTCGTACTGTTTTGTAAATAAGCATGTTAAAATACCCGTGTTCAAATAGTTAAAATCAACAAACATTAAACAAATAACACTTATTAAAAAGAAATTAATAGAAAATTAAAGTAATTTAAGTGTCTTCATTAAAAAAATAAATTTTCCAAGTCGACTATATTATCTGTCCGAAAAGCAAAAATAAAACGGTGTTGTTACGGAGTGTGCATAAAGAGTGATACATGTTATAAATTATTTAAAACCAATAATACCTATATGTATTATTTTATCAATTTTCATTAACCTTGCTTGCAACATATATATGTACTTAACATATACTCGTAATCCTATGATTAAAAATAAAATTTGTTTATATCAGAAATAATTTAAAATTCAATATTCATTATCAACCTATGTTGTAATGTGTAATTATTTCCCTATTTTTATTTAGATAATAGATTGTATTGACAGGTAACCTCTCAACTAGCAGATTTATTTTGCCATTTTGAGAACACTTTAAGCACATTTTAATCGTTCACAATTATACGCTTCTCCTGATTTGTCTACAAGTAGTGCACCATTAATAATTATAATTTGCTTTTAATGATGAATTTTTTTGATAATATTGCATCACCAGACATATTGTACAAAACAGTACGAAACTTTTAAACTCCCGCCCTTTAAACATGGCGGCTGCACTTGTCATGTGATGAAAAGTACTATTGGCACTATCTGAGAATTGAGTGCTGGCAAGTCAGAATCTTTTTAAAAAGACGATCAGGAAGGGTGCAATATTAGACGTTTGCTCTATACTGCCCAACTAAGTAAAAGCGTATGTCACATAGGTAAGCCTTTGAGAAATCAAGGCCTAAAGTTGAATGATTAGCCCTGAGTGATAAAACTCAATAAATTGGTATCAGTTGGCACTATTGTGTCACTGACAAATTCAAAAATATTTTTATTCAAAGTTTGCTCCCAAACTATACCGGGAAACGTGTTTTTTTGGGCATATCCGAACTCTGCCACAAAATAAAATTTTACCTGACTTGTATCAATTTGAGGATTACTGAAATGTTCGAACTGTGCCGCAACCATTTAGTTTAATCCTATTAGAGTCATTAGGGTTTATAATAGATAAAATCGGAGGCCCATAGAATTATGTATATTTCTGAAAGGTTTCAAAGATTTCTTGTATTAAATATTTTGAAGAAATCTTGATTGTTTTGATCGATATTTAGGGGATTAGGGGAAGGATGTTGATGCACTTACACTATATAAGAGTTATAGTTGTATTGAGTTACTTCATATCGATCTACAGAAGTTAAGAGTGTAGTACACATAGCAAACAGTGACCAAAATGGAGAACAAAGCATCTACAATGTATAGTGAAAGAGGAAATAAATTAATAGTGTTGAACAGTTATAAATTTTCGAAAGCTAATACTAGCAAATGTGGAAACATTAGATGGAAGTGCTGTAACGCAAAATGTCCAGTTAGAGTGTACTCCCACGTTTCTGATGAAGAAACAATCACAGAAGTCAAAGGAGAACACAATCATACTATGGAAACGAACCTATCAAGAAAAGCAGTAACAGCATTAAAAGGAAAGCGACTGAAGATTCCACTGAGAAACCCTCCAAACTAATTCGGCAAGAAGTGGTGTCAAATAATTTCGCGGAGGATATCAACACCGAAGATATTGACCGAATAAGGAAAAATATTCACGCGGCGAGAAGAAACATTTTACCCCTATTGCCTAAAAATCAGGAAGAAGTATTTAATAGTGTTCGTGAATTACAATTACGAACGAACCGAGAAGAGGAATTTCTATTAACAGCAGACCAGGTATTTAAAATTATTGTGTTCTCCTGTTTTTCCAACCTTAATTTTTTATGTAATTCGGATTGTATTTTGATGGATGGGACTTTTAAATACTGTTCAACTTTTTTTTACCAAATGTTTACCATTCATGGTTTTAAAAACGGCTATTACGTACCTCTTGTTTTTTGTTTGCTGCCGGACAAATCAAGTCAAACATATTCAAATTTGTTTTTAATTTTAAGACAAAAATGTAAAGAAGTAGGCTTAAATTTTCAACCTAAAGAAGTCGTAGTAGATTTTGAACTAAGCATTCATAACGCTATATATGAATGTTTTGGCAGAGATCAAATTCTTTTTGGTTGTAAATTTCATCTCTGTCAAGCTTGGTTTCGTAAGATTCAGGAGTTTCATTTGGTACAAGAGTACAGACAGAAAGGTTCTGTAATTGGCGAATACTTAAAAGTACATTTCGGTATTATGTATCTTAGTCCTGAGGAAGTTGTAGAATTTTTTTATAATGAACTACATTTTTTGCTTCCGAATGACGAAAGAGTTATAGAATTCCGAAATTATGTCAATAAAACATATATAACGCAAAATTCGATATTTCCACCACTTATTTGGGCAAATAATGCATCCTTTTTTAAGAGAACAACGAATTCTTGTGAGAGTTTTCAGTCGCATTTCGGTGCTTCTTTTTACAAAGCACATCCAAACATTGTTCAATTTACTAGTGTGTTATTGGATTTACAAACGGAGGTATACGCGAAAATTCGTTCGGCAAACCAAAGCCAGAAAAAAACCAAAAAAACTATTAATGTTAAAATTAATTTCATTAATGATCATTTGGATCAATATAGGAAAAATGTTATTTCTCGCTTTATGTTTGTGAAAACGGTTGCATGTAAAAATCTTCCACACGTTTAATTTTTTGTTTTTTTTATATGTTTATGTATATTGAATATATTTTATTGTAATGTAGATGTAATGTAGATGTAATTTTTTAGAAGTGGCAAATATACGTTGAAAATATATGTATGTTATTAATATTTTCTTATATTGAATTTGAGTACCTAAAGTTCAAGGTAAATTGTTAAATCGGATTAGGCTATTATACCCCTACTGGTTTGGTAGTTAATCTCCAAAATTTTAAACACTGGCAGAGTTCGAACAACCCGTAATGACTACCTGCATTTTGTGGCAGAGTTCGGATACTCCGGTTTTTTCAACAAAATGTGCATATACTGCATTTTTGCTTAGTATTCTCAATATATATCCAAGAAACTTAAACTAAGCAAAAATGCAGTAAGTGACCTTGTTATTATGACTTCTTACCCAGATAGGCTATTTTAGCAATAAAAAAGGTGAGTAATCAGTAAAAATAGGCTTGGTTAGATTAAGACCCTCATTTATTTAGTTTACAGTTATAGTTTACTTTAGTACAAAACCTTTAAATTGTCATATTTAATAGAGTTTTGGCCAGTCCTGCATGATTTTAAACACACTTCACACTTTAGCGGATTAATAAGTCATTCCAGAATGTTTTCCTGTTTTCGGGAAGAACTTCATCGAGTGCTTCTAGGATATTATCCCTCTTTTCTTGAGGAAATCCACATGGAGACTCATGGGACTTGGGCGTCTTGATTCCCTTCATAGCCTTTTTCTGAAGAAAATACAATTCTTGGTATGGACACATAGGATCGTAGTTGGATTTACAATATAATACATAATCTCCTCTTCGTGCACTCACATGGACAATGTAACTCAAATACAATCTACAAGGAGATATCTTCAATTTATGTTGCGATGTTAAATCAGGCCAGTCAAAGAAATCAAAATGATGCACTCGCAGCACTTCAACATTTCCCGAATTTGCGGTTGACACTGCAAGCCCAAAGTTTTGTTTTGTTTTGTCAATGATTGTTCCCCCTAGTGGTGGAAACTGTCGGCACTCATGAACGAATGGCCTGGTTGAAAATAATTCAAAACAATTTCTTCTGCAGCAATATCAGATGAGCTAATAACATACACGAGAAATATGAAAAGACACCATTTTTTGTTCAGAGACGAACAGTTGTCAAGCCAAAGGATTATTTTCTTAACATCTCTATTTTCTTTTTAGAAACATATAGAGAGCACTTACATTATCCTCTTTGTTCCTTCCGGAAATTCCCTCGTGCCAAAGCAGGGCATGAGGTTTGTTTTTTCCTTTTTTCCCAACAGGAGCAAAAGTTTCGTGATATGCTATGAGTCTTTTGACAAACAACACCTTCTTAAACATGTCAACTCTTGGAAGCATTATTATTTTTTGCATGTCGCCTGAAAAATAAAGGTGTCATTTTGAATATCACCTTCTGAATGTGATTTATAGGCTTCTCTGCAGCGACCACATGGTGATGAACCCATTTACTACAGTTTTCACACTCGAGTTCCAGTGTATCCTTATTGTGTTCATGGAGAGAATACTCTTCGCATTTTTCACACTCTTCGTGGCCTAATTGGGCAAATTATATTTTCTGTTCCTTAACAAGTCTTCTGTACAGCTCATAAGATACTCATTTTTGTGTTCCGGGTACTTTTGAATAAAATCACCGTGCATTAGAACAATATATTTGAAGATGGCTGTTTTTC
Source organism: Galeruca laticollis (assembly GCA_963921935.1). NCBI lineage: Eukaryota > Metazoa > Arthropoda > Insecta > Coleoptera > Chrysomelidae > Galeruca > Galeruca laticollis. The sequence goes on along the minus strand of OY998180.1, from coordinate 157,562,935 downwards.
TCTTCGGTCAGAGGGAGGAGTCAAACTTTCCTGAGCGGTGTTTGTTGAGGTATAGTGTACAAATCTATCATTGGTAGGTTTCTAGCCTAATGTAGTCAGAAAGAACTTTTTACACACCTCAAACGCTGTATCGCTGCTGTCTTTCAAATGATACTGGATGGATAGCATTCTTCTTTCTTTTTCAGTATCATTCTTATTTCTTCTTCTTCTTTTCACATCTAGTTTTTGGCAAGAAATTAGGATAAACTGTTTGCGTTCACCCCATGCCATGTTCCAAAATTGCTCCTTTATTTGAATTATTCTATCTTCCCTGATACTTTCACCTCACTTTTTCTTGCATTCATTGTTGTTACATGGACTCTCTAAAACATTGTGAGCCCTTTTCAATTATTCGATCTTAATTTTTTTCCTTTCCTTTAAACTAACATAATTTTTTTCCTTTTCTTGCGGCCGCTTTCATCTTGGCCTAGTCTACTTCCTGTATCTCCTCAACTCCTTCATCTATCACTTCCTCTTGATTGGAACGAGTGTCCTCAAATTCCAAATTATCCAGAAAACCTACGTCATGCTCATTTTCTTCTATTGTTAGATCTAGGCCTAGTCGACTACTACATTTGAATCTAATTCAATCACATTAGTCTCATCTACAATATCACCTAAGTCATTCTCAGTTAGTTCTCTTTTTGTTAAAGTATTAGTCTTTACATCAAAAACAATAACTTGATTTCTTTCTACAGTTATTTTGTTGTAAACATCAGTTAATACTCCATTTGAAGGATCAATAATTATAGCTGAACAATCATCTTCAACACTATTATTGGGTTCGATCACTACAAACGAACTGCAATCCTCTTGCTTACTACAACGTGGACCAAGTTGAGCTGTTTTATTACTTTCATTACCTTGTAAAGCTAAATCCATCATTTGTCTCGTTCTTGAGGATACTTTATTTGGTATCATGTTGAAATACTCAAATTGTCAAATAATATTTACTTAAAATAAATAAAACGACTAAAATATTCACCCGGTCACATCATTTATTTGTTGCAAAACAAAACATAACATAAACAAAACATAAAGAGTAAATGTCGTATGTACAGCCACAATGGTAAAACTGTTAAGCAAAAGTGCCGTATGTGCTAGAGCTAAGCAAAAGTGCAGTATGAGCATTGGAGTTACTGCATTTATGTCTAGTGTCTTGGACTTACAACACTTTTGCTTAGCAATGGCGGGATTTTAATGTACTTATGGCAAACTACATCTGGATATCTAGAAAACGGTTGGAGATACGGCATTTTTGACTAGTTTATTGGATTCCTCGTGGTCTAAAACATAGATATCAATGTATAACTCAAAATCGATAATTTTGCACTTACGGCACTTTTTCTTAGTTGGGCAGTATAGTCGATTATGGGTCGGATGTATGTTTTATACGTATGAAGTAAAGTGGCAGAGTGAGCTCGACTGAATCTTCCACCGAGCGCTTTAATGAGACAAACTCGTCGCCGGACTTTGTTTAGAGTGTCAGCCATGTCGGCCGCCAAGTTGAGAGTGTGGTAAATCTCACTCCCAAGTAAACAGCTTTCCTGCCGATCCCTAGTTGTTCTCCCCAGAGCACGAGGCGAAAGTTGGTTAGTAGAAGTTGGTCGCCCTGAGGGTGTTTATAAACAATTGTTTGAGTTTTTTGGGTATTGAGAATCACCCGCCATCTCCGGCACCAATTCGAAAATTGCGTTAGGAGATTTTGGGATCGAATATTGAGAGTGCGAAAGTCAGTAGCGCTAATGATTAATACGGTGTCATCCGCATATAATTGTATTCTGTCGTGGGGGTGTTGTGGTACTGGTGTATCATACGTTTAAATAATATACAGTGCTTCTCAAAAGTCCCTCCCCCCTCATTTATTTTGAACGATGATACTTAGACTGATGAAATTTGGAGCGTGAAAATGAACTATTGTAAGCTTCTCTACTAGTGGTAACAGGTGACGTAATAGGCATCGGTGACGTTACCAAGCAACTGAAACCAATAATATTAAATGAGACCTTATGGCAAGTGACACCTCGTTTGAAAGATATTTAGAATACCTATTCAATCATACTATTTTTTTTTGGATTTACGATACGATGGTTAAAATAAATAAACACTAAAATTTGAGTTTCGCTTTTAATTAATAAAGATTCAAAAGCTTATGGTTAATTGTCAAAAAAGTTATTTAATTGACGTTTTTACATGCGATAATATCTTGAATTTTTAGTGTAATTATTGTTTAACGAAACGTTTAAGTATCTACATAGACAAAATGTTAGGTGCTCTAGCTGACAAAGTAACAGCTATCTTAATTATTGGTGAAAGTGGGAATAATTTTCATGCGGCGGAACGCATTTTTAATGAGATACCCTGATCGGCCTATATCTAGGACTTATTTGAGGGAGCTTTTTCAAAAGTCTCAACAAACAGGTAGTATTCATGATGTCAAACGATCGGGTCGACCAAATATTGGTATTGATAAACAAATTGATATAGTTGCAGAAATTGTAGGAAACCCTTCTTCTTTCACAGCCCAAGTAGCGTCTACCTGTGGAGTTAGTCATAGTACAGTAGGGGAGAGTATTCCACAGTGAAACATGTTCCACAATGAAACATTCTGGTTTAAAATAAAACAAGCGAATACACATCTGCCGCCATCTCGCGAATGAAAGTTAACTAACATTCGAGCTCTACAAACGAAAATACGTTATCATACCGGCCGCGGTTTAGCCAGTGTTACCAAGTCAAATCGAGAAAAGTGGTTGAAATAACTTTCCACCTGCTCATTCAAACACGATTTCAAGTTTAGACGCGTATAATATTAAGTGATTAATATTGTGGCAGGAAGCCCTGATATTTTACAATGTAAGTAGCCTTGTAAATGTCTTTAATTATTTCATGTTAAGTTGCAACAAATTTTTGTTTGTTTGAGGTTATACATGGGCCACAGTGAAACATAACTGTTTTACTGTGGACCAGTATGTTTCAGTCTGCCTCACATATGTTTCACAGTTCCTCATGCATTTCCTTACATTTATTTATTTGCTGCAGTGACAAGAAATCGTACACGAAAGACTGCTATTGGTTTAACCACTGCAGAGGTGATGAGAAATGCTATAAACCCGTATAATAGTGGCTTAACCCTAAGAAAAATTCCTGAACAGACAGGTGTTCCTCTTGTTACACTTTTCCGCTATGGAAGGAAACAAAAACAAAATCCCCTTGAACAAATAAGGCTTACACCTAAATACAATTCTAGACAGATGTTTGATGCAGTCCAAGACCATGTTAAGAATGGGTTATGGTTTGATAGTAATAGAATGCAGAAAATTGGCTTACGAAATGGCCATACTAAATATAATTCAAATTCCAGAAAACTGAGCAAAAAATAAAGTGGCGGGTTTGGAGTGGTTTAGGGGTTTCAAGAAACGTCATTCTAATATCAGTATTCGTTCTCCTGACGGGTGCAGCTTATCAAGAATGACGTCATTTAATCCGCATAATGTATCAACATTCTTTATCAAATTGGAGGCGGTTTATTCCCGAAGTGAAAACTTCTCTGACGGTTCAAGAGTTTATAATTTGGACGAGACATCAGCCAGAATCCTAAAAAAATTATTGCAGGAAACGGAATTAAACAGGTGAATAAGTGCACAAGCGGTGAAAGGGGGCAAAATGTTACATGCTGCATAATTAATGCTCTAGGAACGGCGCTGCCACCAGTGATGGTTTTTTCACGCAAGGATTTTAAAACCCATATGATAAATGGTGCTCCTCATGGTACATTGGGCTTGCTACTACTTCTGAGTGGATGTGTTCCGAAATATTTCCACAAGTTATCGATCATTTTGTTAAATTCACATTATCGAACAAAATAAATCCTACGATTTTGATATTAGACAACCATGAAAGCCATATTTCTCTAGCTACTATAGACAAAGCTCGAGAGAATGGTATTACAATATTAACTCTACCACCCCATTGTAGCCATAGATTACAACCTTTGGATGTAAGTGTTTTTTCATCTTTCAAAGCTCACTACAATACCGTAGTAGACAGTTGGCTTCTTCATCATCCAGGGACGCCAATAACTATATACCAAGTTGCTGAATGCGTTGGAACCGCTTATGATCGCTCGATGACGCCAAGTAACATAAAATCCGGCTTTAGGAGAAGTGGGATTTTCCATTTGACAAAAACGTGTTCAATGAGGGTGATTTTATGACTTCTGCTGTCTCCGATCGACCTACCGTAGATGAACAAGAAGCTTCAACTTCTAAAGTCGATGAGACTGTATTAAGCAAATGCGATGAAGTCATTTGAGCCCAAATAAAAGCCAGGAGGTTTTATTTAATCTGAACAGTTCAGAGGTTATCCCAAGGCTTCCGGAAGGAAAAGGAAAATTAATAGAAGGAAGGGAAAATATATGATCGCAACGGATACCCCCGAAAAAAATATTATAGAAGAGAAGGAACAAAATAGAAAAAGACCGACAATCAAAGCCGTGGAGAACGCTAAACGCAAACTAGTGGAATCATCTGATGAAAAGATGATGAAGTATTGTCCATTCACTCAGAAACGGAGGACTGGATTCCTGAAGTTAATCCAAATGGTTTCGAAGATCTTATGCGCTGCTCAGAGGTTGGAGATTTTGTACTGGTAGAGTTCAAAATTCAAGAAAAAAATAAGATTAGCGTTTATCGGCAAATAAAGATGAAAATGGTAGAAGTCAGTTTTTATAGAAGTCATACAAAGATAGCTAACAAATTTGTTCGGCCAGTAGTGACTGACATCTCGACCGTTGCTCAGAGTGCTATTAAAATGATCCTGCCAAAACCAAATGAGCATCGAAAAACCAAACGTCAAGTGATTTTGATTTCCTTTGAAATAGGCTTTAACAACATCGAGGTACGTTAAAAGATCACCTTTAACATATTTCGATGTTAATCAGGAGTGTTAATCTTCTATGTTTATTTAGAGTATTACATAATAACGTCTGATAATTCCAGATTAATTTTTGTTTATTTTCAGTTCTATTTAAGCCTAGAATGCCGTTTTGTAATTTTTATGTTCCTCGCGTGAATACAAAATTGACGTTTTTCATAATCAAAATGTTTATTTTTCGCGGTTTCAGATCTCTTTGTTTTTAAAATTTATCTATGTCTAAGCTAGATGCTATTTCTTTAGCATCAATCAACAGATCATTAAAACATTAAAATTATTTAAATGATTATAACACTGAGCAACATCAAAGTTCGATTTTTGAATAATTTTACTAACAGTTTTAACTTTACTTAAAATATTATACCACAATATTAGAATGCAAATGAACTCAATATTTTGCAATTTTTGGGCCAACGATGCAGTCAAATTTTTTACGTTATCTTCAAAGTTTCCTTCGCTTATTTCAAACATAGAATCATAAACCTCCCCATGTTGATACCTTAAATGAGTTATTGCATCTATTCTACTAGACCATCGAGTATCCGATAAAAGTTTTAGAGTTAAATTTGTTACATTATATAAATTAGATTTCAGAAATGACCAGCGTTTAGTAGAAGCTGAAAAAATACAAACAGTTCTTGAGCTAAAGAAAAAAAAATGATGCTCAAAGTATTAGATCTTGCGGCATCATTGACGACTGATTTTAGGCTATGATTGCAACAAGGAATAAAGAACGCTCGCGAATTCAAATCCAAAAAGTTTTTTGTAGACCATTATGCCTACCACGCATATTTGCCCTATTGTCCCTGACCCCGAAAATCGTTGATATTTAAGCCTTCTTTATCTAACGCCGACAAAAGAAATTTTTGTCAAGCCTTTACCCGACACATCATCTATAGGACAAAATAACAAAAAATGTTCTTCTATACTAACGCTGCGGTTACATTGGATAAGAATTTGTACGAAAATTTGTATGTACGAATTCGTACGAATCATTTATTACGAATCAAGACGACGTGTGTGGTTACACTGGATCAGTTCATTTACGAGTAGAGTAGCGATCTAAATTTAACGTAATTGCCTATCTTGTGATATGGATTATAGTTGTATCTTTTGGAAACATCACCATTACTGAAATATTTTTTACTGCAAAAAAAGAAGGAAATGGGTTGATAACTATTTTTTATCCAGATATAAAAAAGGAGAGTTTGGAAGGTAATTTGAAGAATTATTAATATAATGAGATGTATTGAAGTTAGAATCATTTGTTTGCTGTGTAGGAGTCAGTGGCTGTGAAAACTCTGTTGAGGTGATACTGTATACCGGTGACGGAGTTGGGACTGGAATAAACCGACGAGAGGTCGATTGGAGGTGAGTTCCAGGTGAAGGAAGGGTATGTTCCTGCATAATCAACTCTATAAATTTGGATCTAAGATATAGCTTTCTATACGTAGGCAGTGGCTGAATGTATGAGATGAGACTTAGTAGAAAATATGTCATCATCCTGCTTATGCTCAAACTGCTGCTTTAAATGTTGCAATTTTTCTTTTTCAATACCCTTAAGTTGTTGAATTGCATCATCTTTAAAAATGTTTGCTTTTTTAGGCTTATTTCAGAATGAAATAGGACTATTGTAGAGAGTAAATGTATTAAATGTATTAAATAAATTGCTTAATCAGTATATTGTGTAATAACCTGTTGTTTTATAAATTGTTGAACCTTATTTTTGCTTACATTGTATTTTTTACCTTTTTGAATTGTTTAGTTTATATAGTCAGTCTAGAATTTACTTCGAATATTGGAACTTGTAAATTTTGTTAAATAAATAATTTTTTTAAAAAACCTTTTTCCGTGTGTAAAAAGTTATTTGGCGCAGTCAGTAGGATATGTTAAACGGGCGTTACTGAATATAACGATCGGTTCGTATCAACGATTTATTAACATACCTTAAGTGAATAATTGGGACTCTTGGTTAAGTGAATTAAGTAGCTTAACTCGAAGACAGTTGGCTCGTACGAAGAGGAATGTCAAGGGAATATTGGTAATTCCAACTACAAGTACAACTAGATGGCGAAAGCACGCCTAATTTTCATGTAAGTACTTTATGTCGTATAGAGGAAATAATTGTTTATTTAATTCAGAAAGCTCTGACAACTCCGATTCTGATTTAGATTCTGGCTCACAAACATATCGTAAGCGTAAAATAAATATTGAATAATCAAAACCTAGATTTAAATTAAATACATTATACAAAATGCCGGTAGATCAAGTGGTACCACAATTGAAAAAGGAATATCTGGACATGATTCCAGAATTCCATGGCGAAAACGCTTTATTACCCAGATTCATAGAAATTTCTGAAAAATTAGTAAATAAATTTTACAATACAGTAGATTTAATAGACTTTCAAAATTAATATTTGATGTCTAGTATTTTATCTAAAATTAAATGCCAAGCCGCAATAAATATTTCAGCTTGTAGTATTTCAAATTGGCAGAATTTGAAAGATGCTTTATTAAACACATATGCAGATAAACGAGACATTTACACGTTAAGTATTGAAATATCAGAATTAAAGCAAGGAAATGAATCACCTTTTGACTTTTACAATAGGATACAACATCTTTTAAATTATCCTACCATCATTAATAATGACACGCTCTAATGCAAGTGAACAAGCCATTTTAGGCAACTATTTCAGAAATTTAGCACTAAGAGTATTATTGCGCGGATTAAAGGAATCTCTCGGTACACTAATGCGTACCAAGAATCCTAGCGATCTAAATTCAGCTTTAAATGTTCTAACGAATGACTTCCAAGTTTATTTAAGTAATAATAACAACAATGCAAATCCGAAAAATTCATTTAATAAGCCTAAGTCACAATTTAATGTTACATCACATAACAAAAATAATTATCCTAATAATAATCAAACGGTAAGCAGACCGAATTTACAACATAATTATCAACCACAATTGATTAGAAATTTCAACAATGAAAATAATTTACCTAGTACAAGTAGAGATACAAATTTTCAGAATAGAAATACTAATGTTTCCAAACCTAATAGAAATTACCAATTTCAAAAACCAACTCCAATGAGTATATCTACTTCTAATACGTACAATAAACCAAATGTACAGAATAAAAATAATGGCCAAAATCAATCGCATTTCGTAGGTAATAAAAAAAATTTTATTACGGAAGAATTGCATAATATGGACGATACTGAACGTCACACTGATGTTGAAGATTGTTTTTTAGACGAAATTGCCTCGGAAGAGACAGACACGTAGAAATGTTTAATTTTACGTATTATGAAAGTGAATTACCGTACATAATATTTCCTGAACAAAATTTAAATGTAATGATTGACACAGGTAGTACAAAATCTTTTGTAACACCTGAAATTGCAAAGAAATATTTTTCAAAATCGACTATGGAAAAATCTTTCAAAGTAAATTCTGCTTTAGGCTCAAGTCAACAAAATTATTGTACAGTAATTCCATCTTCCAAGATATTTAAAATGAAAAATAAAATGAACTTAGAATATTGTATATTTAAATTTCACAATCATTTGGATTGCTTATTAGGTTTAGATAATCTGAAAAAATTGAACGCAACTATTGATTTAGTAAATAATGTTTCAATTACGCCTTATAGTGAAATAAAAATAAATTATTTTCAAATTAGAAGCGAGAACACGAATTGTATAGTAGTGCCTCCGCGAACTGAACAAATAATTAAATTGAATATTGATAATATTAATAATGGCGACATAATTATACCTTATACAAAAATCGGAAAATTAGAAATTCCCGAATGTCTTACAAAAGCGGAAAATAGTCAAGCTGTATGCACTATTTTAAATCCGTCTGAGTCATATTTTAAAGTAGATTTAAGTTCTCCTTTAGATGTTGAACAGTTCGACGAATACGAACAAACCTTGAGCCCTAATTTTAATGCTATTTATGCATTTGGATTGCTTATTAGGTTTAGATAATCTGAAAAAATTGAACGCAACTATTGATTTAGTAAATAATGTTTCAATTACGCCTTATAGTGAAATAAAAATAAATTATTTTCAAATTAGAAGCGAGAACACGAATTGTATAGTAGTGCCTCCGCGAACTGAACAAATAATTAAATTGAATATTGATAATATTAATAATGGCGACATAATTATACCTTATACAAAAATCGGAAAATTAGAAATTCCCGAATGTCTTACAAAAGCGGAAAATAGTCAAGCTGTATGCACTATTTTAAATCCGTCTGAGTCATATTTTAAAGTAGATTTAAGTTCTCCTTTAGATGTTGAACAGTTCGACGAATACGAACAAACCTTGAGCCCTAATTTTAATGCTATTTATGCAGAAAAATTCAAATTTGATATTAATAAAGTGCGAACAGAACATATGAATTCTGAAGAACGCAATGCTATTCTTAAATTAATTAAAGAATATTCTGACATTTTTCATGTTGATGGTAATCAACTAACTTTTCCTAGTAAAATCAAGCATCAAATAAAAACTACAAATGATGTACCTATTTATACTAAATCGTACAGATATCCAGAAGTATATAAAAAAGAAGTCCAAAATCAAATACAGAGTATGTTAGATCAAAATATCATAAGAGCCTCATCCTCACCGTACTCGAGTAGTATTTGGAATGTTCCAAAAAAATTGGACTCTACAGGTAAACAAAAATTCAGAGTCGTCGTAGACTATCGCAAGCTTAATGAAATAACTATTGGAGATAGATATCCATTACCAAACATAACCGATCTATTGGATAAATTAGGACGTTGCCAATACTTCACTACCTTGGATCTTGCCTCCGGATTTCACCAAATTGAGATGGCTGAAGAAGACATACCCAAAATGGCTTTTACTACTGAAAATGGTCACTGGGAATTTTTGAGAATGCCATTCGGACTAAAGGGAGCTCCAGCAACTTTTCAAAGAGTGATGGACAACATTTTAAGAGGTATCCAAAACGAAAAATGTTTAGTTTATCTTGACGATATCATTATATTTAGTACAAGCTTGCAAGAACACATAAATAATTTAAAAGAAGTATTTAAGAGGTTACGCGAATCGAATTTTAAAATACAAATTGACAAATCCGAATTTTTGAGGAAATAAGTAGCTTATTTGGGACATATTGTTACCCCTGAAGGTGTAAAACCAAATCCCGATAAAATAAGTGCTATTCAAAAATTTCCCATACCAAAAACTAGTAAATAAATTAAAGCTTTTCTCGGACTTCTTGGATATTATAGAAAATTCATTAATGATTTTTCAAAACTGACTAAACCTTTAACTAGCCGTCTTAAGAAAAATGCAGTAATTAACATAAAAGATCCTGATTATATTAATTGTTTTGATACTTGTAAAAATATGTTATTAAATGATCCTATTTTACAATACACCGACTTTTCTCGTCCATTTAATCTCACAACAGACGCAAGCAATTTTGCTCTAGGCGCTGTTCGTAGCCAAGGAAAAATCGGAACCGATTTACCTGTGGCATATGCTAGCAGAACACTTAATGATTCTGAAGTAAATTATTCAACAATTGAGAAGGAACTCCTTGCAATTGTTTGGGCTGTAAAATATTTCCGCCCTTATCTTTTCGGAAGAAAATTCACTATAGTAACAGATCATAAACCACTTCAATGGTTATTTTCTTTGAAAGAACCCAATTCTAAATTAGTTAGATGGCGGTTGAAACTCGAAGAATACGACTATGATAGAGTGTACAGGAAAGGTGCATTGAACACTAATAGTGACTGTTTATCACGAATCCAGCTAAATATGAATGAAGTAAATTCTTCGGATAATCCTCCCAAAAAATTATCAGTTTATATGGAAAGATTTAATGACTCACTTTCAAATAATACAAAAAATAAAAATGTAGAAACCGAATCACTTATTGTAGAAGCTGAAGATTTTAATGACGAAAACGATGACGATAATAATACTAGTGTTTTTAAATGAAACTCACGGTCTCTAGTTAATTCCACAATATAATAAAAGTTATTGAAAATTCTAAAAAATTGACAATTGTTTCGATAAATCAATATCATCGTCATCGAAACAATTGTCATTTTTTTAGAATTTTCAATAACTTTTATTATATTGTGGAATTAACTAGAGACCGTGAGTTTCATTTAAAAGCACTAATATGAGCATATTCCACGAAGTAAGGGTCGAGACAGTCAATTTCAATAATAATACTATTCACACTAACATAGAAAATCCTATTGCAGGAATACCTATTTCGGAATCTGCAGTAAATGTGGGAAAAAATCAAATTATAATCTCTGAAGTTAATTTTGAACCAGCTATACCAACTATAATTAAATTATATGAAACTAAGCAAAGAATTCTAGTACAATTTTCTAAAAATAACTTTGAACAAGACGTAATAAATTTTGTGAAAGAATATGTAGCACCAAAAGCAAAATATTATATTTATTTTGAAGATCCCTTATACGAAAAATTCAGCACTGTTATACAAACCTATTTCAAAAATTCACACATTTCATTTATCAAATGTAATAAAAAATTAATTGACATCCCTGTAAATGGAATCAAAGAAGTAATACAAAACTATAATGAAAGTAAACGAACTCATAGAGGATTAGATGAAACCGAAAATAATATAAAATCTCGATACTATTGGCCTAATCAAAGATCTTCTATTCAAACGTACATTAACGAATGCGAAATATGTCAAATAACAAAATATTATTGCAAACCCGTGAAACCATATTTTAATATTACCCCAACAGCTATTAAACCATTTCAAATAATACATTTAGACACTATTACTTTAGAAAATACGAAATTTCTAACTATTAAAGACTCATTTTCAAAATACGGGCAGTTGTATAAATTGAACTCAGCCCAAGGTATAGAGATAGTTAATAATTTAATCAGATATTTCACCCATCATTGTATACCGGAATAAATAATATCCGATAACGGAACAGAATTAAAAAATAGTTTAGTGAAAGATTTATTAGAAACTCATAAAATTCATTTTATCAGTTCACAACATCCTGAAGCAAACGGCATTGCCGAACGATTTCATTCAACAATTATTGAACATAGTTATTAGACTTTTAAATAATCAGACCGAATTTAAGAAAGAACCTATTGAAATAAAAGTAAATTATGCTCTTTTGGCGTATAATAATAGCATTCACTCTGTAACGAAACTAAAACCATACGAAATTATTACAGGTCATTTAGAGAATAACTCTTCTTTTAATTTAGACATTGATCGACAATTAGTAAATAATCACAAAGAAAAAATGAAATTACTTTATTCTAAAATAAATAAATCATTGCAAGAAACTAAAGATAAAGTTATTTAAAAAGCTAATGAAAGTAGAGAAGATCTCCCAGACCCTCTACCTACAAAAGTGTTGGTCAAAAAATAAGCAGATTAAAAGTAAGACAAAAAATGAATATCAACCTGAAAAAAATAAAAAATCCGTAAACAGAAAACATAAAACTGCGAAAATTGTAACACGTCATTTTAATACCGCTGAAGATATTCATATTTCCAATATAAAACGACATAGGAAGAAACCTTATACTTTCATTACATAATAAGTTTAATATTAGAACATTTAAAACAAATGAAGTTTATCTACACATGCTTCATGAGAATTTTATTTTTATTAAACATATGTTGAATCAAGTTTTAATTATTTATAATGTAATATTAGATATAATAGAAACTGTAGAGATTTCCTGTTCATTCTGCAAACTAAGGACATTGCATTCGAGTATAATTATATCAAAAGAATTATTTACAGAGTTGCAAAAAATATCTTCGTATTATAAATTACAATTACCGTTGGAATTGAAATACGAGAATATTTTAAACTTTGAATCAATTTTAGATATAACATGTTGAGTAAGTGAAAATAGAATAGAATATTTTTATCGATTCCTATAGATTTTAATATTGAGTTTGAATTATTTTATTTATTACCCATACCTACTAAGTTAGAATCAGAATTCGTAATAATAATACCAAATTCAAAGTATTTGCTAAGATCTGATACACAGATAAAACCTCTAAACGATATTTGTACAAGAAGCGAAACTTTTCAATGTGCTTCACACCTTCAAGACAATAATAAACAGTTATGTGAAGAACAAATATTATTAATGGAAAACTCTCCTAACTGCGAATACACTAAAATCAAAATTATTGAAAATCATTTGGAAATTATACCAGAAATGAACCAATACCTAGTAGTATTTCCAGAAGAAGAAAAATTGATAATTAAATGTTCAGAAGACACAGAAATCAAAATTTTAAAAGGAATTTTCCTAATCAAAAATTCGCCATGTAGAATAACTTTTAAAAATCAAGAATTAATATTTCAAGATAGAACTTTTGATCAACCACTGGTACTGAATAAACTTCAGACACATTTTAATAAAATTAAAATCCAGCCTTTGGAAATAAATTTGAAAAAATTAAATTTAAAAGAAATATCTTCGCAAGGATTGACACCTTGAAGAACAATTAAATCTCCATATTCCTAGCATATGGACTATATTTCTATATTCTAGCGGAGTATTGATAATTATTTGGCTACTCTTGAAGAAAACTCAAAAAAGAAGAAAATCAGAAGAAACTCCAATGGAATTACAAGAAAAGAAAATTCAACTTCCAGGGGATGCCTCGATCTAATGGGGGAGGTGTTATATAACTTAAATTACTTAGTACATATTAAATAAATTGCTTAATCAGTATATTGTGTAATAACCTGTTGTTTTATAAATTGTTGAACCTTATTTTTGCTTACATTGTATTTTTTACCTTTTTGAATTGTTTAGTTTATATAGTCAGTCTAGAATTTACTTCGAATCTTGGAACTTGTTACTTTTGTTAAATAAATAATTTTTTTTAAAAACCTTTTTCCGTGTGTAAAAAGTTATTATATATATGTGTGTGTTATAACGGAATCTGTAAGCACGATAGAGGGCGCATTTTTTGAAGGATCGAAACCAAACTCGCTACAAAAATTGTTTCGGCCAAAATCTTGGACGAGTTCGTTAACGGACCAAATCGGCCCAGTAGAAAAGAAATGGCGGCCTGTCAAAATTGAAAAAAAATCGTATTTCTTTTGTTTTTGATCTGACGCAAAAAAGTTAGTGAGATTTTTTTTAGAACCTAACACGTTCTATAACTTTTGTATGAAAGACTTTTTTCTAAAACGAATATGAAAACATTTCTTTAGGAAAATTTAAATTTTGTTTTTTTTTTGTTTTGAATCTGATGCAAAAACTTTACTGAAATAAGCCGTCCAATTGGTCTTGTGCCGTTGGGATTTTTTAGTGGAGGATTATTTTTGTTCGATTTTGCCTCATCCATTGTTGACCTCTTCGTGTCCTTGGAAAACAATGGATTAATGGAAGCAGTTTTGTTTTGTTGCTCTATTTCAATTTCAGTTCCTTGTTGGGACTGCTCGCTATTGTTCATTGGACTCAATGTTGAATCTTTCTCGGTATCGTCATAAGTGGAATATTCTTGTCTACGATTTTCAATATTACCTGTTGTTTTTCTGGGTGCAAATTGATCTTTTATAAAAAGCATATTTTTGAAAAATTGCCACTTTGATTGTGGTTCAGCAGCATCTCCACTTCTTTTTTCATCAAGTTTAGAAATTTCCTTTTTAAAGGTATCACGCCATTTTTGACGCACAACATCTTCTGAAAAGAAAATTTGGAATACGTTATTCGTTCATTTTTTTAACAATTGCATGATTTATTTTTTTAAATAAACTGACAAGATTTGGTGTTACTTTTCTTGAATGTTTTATGTCCAGAACTTTATACATCAAATAAAATACATATTTTCACAAAAATATACCAATCGATTCAAAACGTAGATTATCATTTTTTTGTTTTGTTTTAGATATCTTGCAATTGGAGCTTCGTTTCGATCATTGGCATTTTCATTTCGAATGTCACATACAACTATTCGACAAGTGGTTTATGAAATCTGTGAAGTTATATGGAACACTTTATACCAAAAGCATATGTATTTTCCAACTGAGTCAATGTTTTCCTCCATTACTAAACAGTTTTATAGAAAATGGAAATTTCCCAATTGTGTAGGAGCCATTGATGACAAGCACATAAGAATTAAATGCCCTGGAAAATCTGGATCATTCTATTTCAGTTATAAAAAATATTTTTCAATTGTGCTTCAAGGTTTGGTTGATGCGAACTAGAAGTTTATAAGTATTGAAGTTATGGAAAACAAAGTGATGGTGGTATTTTCACTGCGTCATCGCTCTACCACCATCTTGAGCAAAATACATTCGGTGTACCTGGACCGAAGACATTGCCTGGTACAAATATTTGTGTTCCACATGTTTTAGTAGGAGGCCTATCCATTAAAGGAGTATCTAATGAGGCCTTTTTCTGGACAAAATCTGTCACAGGAGCAAGACAATTTTAATTACTGCCTTTCCCGAGCAAGGCGCCTTGTCGAATGCGCCTTTGGCATAATTACGTCAAAATGGAGAATTCTAAAGACGGAAATTGAAACTGCTCCTGTTAAAGTAGATTTGATTGTAAAATGTATTTGCTTCTTGCATAATATAATTATTGATTTAGAGGGTAGCCCAGACGTCATTCAAAATACTGTAGACCACCAAACAACAGGCGATAGAAACGTTGGAACACGAAATTTTAACAGGGCTACTACTACTGCCTATGACATTAGGAACAAATTTTTGCAATACTTTAGTTCCACTCATTGAAAACAATTTGTAAAATGCGATAGTTATTTTGTGCTAAATATAAAATTGTTCTTAAATAAATATAAAATGGAAATACCTACCTCCTATTGTGGTATTGTTTGCTTTTCTGATCCCATAGGGATCTTCTTTCGTGCTCTAAAGTTATTAGTATTTCGCAATCCATGATCTTAAAATACTCAAAACACAAGAAAACGCAAGCTAGTCGTACGAACAACGTACAAAAAAACAAAATATTTTGGTCGCATAGAAAACACTTACGAATTCGCACGAATTCGTAACATATGATCGTAAGCAATATAACCACACACATGTCAATATACGCATTTGTTTTCTTCTTGCGAATTAGTACGAATTAGTACGAGAGTTATATGATTCCTTGCATCACGCATTACTCATTTGTTGTGATTGATCTTAATAATTTTGTCCCGCATATACAAATACTGTGTTGTCCCTGAAAACCGGCTGAAAAACAGGGTATCAAAATCGAAAAGAGTTTAGTTTATGAGGGGCAGCAACATGGCAGATGTTGTTTGGATGGGGTGTATGTTATGACTGTAGATAGTGAGTGTTTTGAATAGGCGCTATTTTAGTCCCTATTTCGATGTTTTTGGTTGTTAGGAGGCAAACAACTTGTTATGTGAATAGTGTACTATGCAGAAGCCTACATCCACTATCAAGGGCGTCTTCTGCGCGACTGGCGGCTCTGAGCGTGTCACGAAGATTTTTGGGGAGACAATGATTATCAAAATTTGTAGATATTTTAGTTATGAAGTCCTTGATAGTAAGCAAGTCTGCTTGTTCATGTAACCGTGTATTTTTGCGAAGTCTTGGATAAACTGTTGTGTGTTTAATTGCCATGCGCAGACACTTGTTCTGTACCACCTACAGTGTATTAAAATTGTGTTTGGTGGCTGTGTAATATGCTGGTGCGCCGTATGTTAGTATAGGTCGTATATTATGTTTTTATATTGTAATTTTGTTTGTAGTTGAGAGTCTACTGTTCTTACAAATTAACGGGTACAATTTGCTCATTGCAATTTTGGCTTTTAATACCTATTGGGCAATATGCGCGTTGACGTTGGTGTTGCCATGCACAGTATAACCCAAGTATTTTAATATATTACTGGATGTTATGTATTGTCCATCAATACACAGCTGTAATTGCAATGACTTTTTTCTTGCTCTCCTCCTGAGTAACAAGTACTCTGTTTTGGAAGTGTTAATTATTGTAAGTTTGTTGTCTCTCATGTAAGGTAGTATGTGTGTGTTGATGTGCGTTTGAACGTTGTGTAGTGCTGTTTCTGATGTTGGAGCTGATGATACGAAACAAGTGTCGTCCGCATACATGGCAGTAAGGATTTGTGGAGAGGTGGGGAGATCATGGGTAAATAGTGAGTACAAGAAAGGTGATAAAACTGAACCTTGGGGAACGCCGGCTTGAATCGGGAATGGGCCCGCCAATCCGTCATTCACCTTAGAATAAAATTGTCGATTTTCTATGTATGACTTTATGATTTATATTAAATAGTCGGGCAATTTTAGTTTTATAAGTTTATACAATAACCCTTCCTGCCATACGGAGTCAAAGGCTTTCTGTATGTCTATAGTGACCATTGCAGCTTTGTTTCTTGCGAAAAAGCCTTCTCTTATAAAATTGAACACTCGAATAATCTGTGCTACCGTACTGTGTCCGCCTCTGAATCCGTATTGCACGAGTTGTATTATATTGTTTTTATCAACGTAAGTTTGAATTCTTTTTAGTATGATTTTGTCCATCACCTTTGCTATATTATTTAACAGGGACATGGGTCTGTAACTATCCACTGATTTTATGACTTCTGCTGTCACAGATCGACCTACTGTAGATGAGCAAGAAGCTTCAACTTCTAAAGTCGATGAGACTGTATTAAGCGAATGCGATGAAGTCAAAAAAAATTAGAACCCAAACAAAAGCAAGGAGGTTTTATTTCTCCTGAACAGTTCAGAGGTTATCCCAAGGCTTCCGAAAGGAAAAGTAAAATCAATAGAAGGAAGGGAAAAAGTATGATCACGACGGATACCCCCGAAACAAATATTATAGAAGAGAAGGAATAAAATAAGAAAAGACCGACAATCAAAGCCGTGGAGAACGCTAAACGAAAACTAGTGGAATCATCTGATGAAAATACGATGAAGTATTGTCCGTTCACTCAGAAACGGAGGACTGGATTCCTGAAGTTAATCCAAATGGTTTCGAAGATCTTATGCGCTGCTAAGAGGTTGTACTGGTAGAGTTCAAAATTCAAGAAAAAATTAAGATTAGCGTTTATTACATTGGACAAGTCTCAGGAAATAAAGATGAAAATGGCGACGTAGAAGTCAGTTTTTATAGAAGGCATACAAAGCTATCTGGAATAATTTCCATGTATAATTGCGATATTCCCTTATTAAAATGTTTATTGTGTTTTGGTAGTGTTTCAATAATTGTTTTTCATTGTCATCTCTAGATGCTTGCCATCTGCAGCGAATTTTGGTTTTATCTTTGATTATTTTTAATATGTATTCAGGAAGGATGGTATGATATTGAGGTTTGGGTTCAAGGGTTGTAGTATTGTTTCTTGCTACGATGATTATGTCTTGAAGGTTTTGTATTATGTTTGTTAAATGAATGGTGTCTTTAATTTTGTCTGTAATTATTAATTGTTCGTTTATATGTTTTCTTTATTGTGTCCAATTAGTGGTTGTGTAATCGTAGATTTTTTGAGGTGAGGGGTGTATGGAATGTGTTATTTTTAAGTTTAGAAGGATGGGATCGGAGTTTAGGTGTGGGATGGATTTTAATTTAGTGATTGTATTTATGTAGCGGCCAATGGCGAAGTCAATTGTGCTAGGAGAGTAATTGAATGGGAAATGAGTGGGGTCGTCTGTGCTGTATATGCTACAGTCAGAATTATCGCAGAACCTTTGCAGAGTGTTTCCGTTTGTGTTTGGGTGAGTGGCATAGGAGTCCCATAGTGGGTGCTTACAATTTAAGTCGCCCACTATGAGAACCCTATTGTGTGTTTTTGTAATATTGAAAAAATCAATTTCACTTAATTTATTGAAGGGGTGGTTATATGCCCCAACTAGTTTAAGTTTATTGTCAATTAGTAGTGAGATATGCTCAATTGAAGAATTATTTGGTTGCAGGAGTTGGAAGTTTATGACTTTTTTGATTAATACTGCGATACCGCCACCGCCGACATCTGCGGGGCTGTCTTGTCTAAGAAGACTATATTCGGGGTTTCTAAAATTCACGGATTTATTTGGTTTAAGGAATATCTCGATTAAAAAGGAAATATCAGGTTTATGAGCGTCGAGAAAATGTCTGATGAGATGGAGCTTGTTAGATACCCCATGTACGATACAGAAAATAATTTTGAGAAAATTTCGTTTTTGAATGCCTATTTTTCCACCTACCTGTCTAGATGTCATACTTGTCTATCCCTTGAATAAAGCTATTATAAATCGTGAACTTTTCGAGTTTGTTCTTTGCTTTCTGCATTTCATTGAGCAAGTCTGTTACCGCTCTGGTAAGTTCGTCCAGGTTTACTATGGAATTCAATTCATTAAATAAATTGTTCAAATTGGAGAATTTTGTGATGTGCGATGCTTGTGGATTTGTTTCTTGAGATGGGGGCTGGGTGGCGTTGCTGGGTTGATTTACTCTGGATATGGCTTGGGGGGCAGGCTCGGGAAGTCTTCTTTTTCTGCACGAACATTTCTGTTCCAAGGATTAGTTGTGGGGACTGGTGCTGGTATTTATCACGTGGCTTCGGTTTTTCGATTTGTGTTTTCGGATCTTCTTTGCTCGAGCCACTCTCGTCGCTTTATATACTCTGGGCAGATCTCAGCGTTTGCAGGATGGTCTCCGTTGCAATTTGCGCATTTGGCAGGCTTTGATCTGTCGTTAGGGCATTTCGGGGTGAGGTGTGAAGCTGAATTTAGGGGCCCTGCCACAATTTGAGGTAGCGTGACCCCAAAGCTGGCAGATGTGGCATTGTATTATGGGCTTACTTTGCCGTCTAAATTCCCATTGTATACGTGTTTACTCGATTATTCTGACTTTTTGTTCAAATAATCGAGTGTTATTTTTACATCAGTAACTACTAAATATAGCGGTCTGCCTTTCGTAGTCATTCTAAATATGTCTTTGACCGCGAGCTTCTATACTGATGTTAATTCTTCTTTTATTTCATCTAATTGGATACCCTCTGTGAGCCCTCTCAGTACGAAGGCATGGTTTTTATCATCCCTTCTGGAATAGGTGTGGAAAAATAATTGTTTAGTTTGAGGTGTACTTCATCCCAAAATTATTTTTAAGGTCGATTTTTATACGTTTGACTATTTCCCGATGTGCGGAGACATTTCCATCAATGACAATGGGGGGACATGCTGTATTTGTTTTTGTATTCATAATTGGTGCTTGTTTCTCTTTTGTCCTTTTAATCTGTTGCACTGTTTGTATTGTCGTCTGATGTATCTGATAAAGAGCAGTATTTTTTTAATTTCGTTTTTTTTTCTCTTTTTTTGTACTTGTTTGGCTACTTGGGTTTCGTCCTCAGATAATTCTGACAGCGAATCAAATTTATTTTCTGTCCTCGAGGAATGTTGTATTTTTGCTCTCTGCTTTATTAGATTAGTGAATTTAGTAATTTTTTGGGTTTAATAAATCCCGGTGGTGTGACATGAGCTACTTCCATCTGGCTGCTCTGCGGGATGGTCGTAATGGCGTTGAGATCTTCATTGGCTTTTTTTGTCATGTCTAATTTTTTGCTGTGACTTGTTTAAAAATTTTAGTTAATTTCTCAAACAACTTATTACCACTTCCACGAAAAGCTATATTATGCTCACCTAAAAACTGAATCGCGTAGATAATTCTTTCTATAACAGCTTGCCAGTATTTAGTTTCTCTGTTTAATACATTTTGAATTTCAGAATCAATGATTTCATTTTCATTAAAACGGTTAGAAAGATCTAGCAATTTTAGAACATTTTCGATATGTAACTTGCTCTTAAATTTTCAGTAGTAATATCACAAGAGAGTCAGAATAAATTGAAAATAATTCGACAGAATTTAGAAAACTTGTTGCCAGGCAATAGACACGAGAGCCCGAAGGGCTCGAGTGGCTATTGCCCAATGGCAACAAGTTTGAGAAAATGCCTGAAGAATTATTATCTAATTGATCGAACTCTCGTGTGGTATTCGATAGATTATTACTTTTCCGCCCAACCTATCTAATATGTGAGAAAAATATTGGTTTACCCCAAAAAAAATTGGAATTTTGAAAAAAATTTTGGAGTTATTTTTACGTTTTCCATCAACAACAACACGAAAAAATGGTTTTTACAAAAAAAATCCTGTGTGTATGTCGTCGGCCACTTTTTCTTACATGTCTTGTTAGCACGATACAGCCTCCGGAGTACAATAATTCACCAATTTTATGATTGAATATTGTTAAGGACATGTCACAGATGAACCCTATTGATTTTCAGCTCACCAGAGCCAGTACAACGGGTGCTATGGTACTTGAAGGACGACAATTTGTCATTTTTTGAGAAATTTCAGTTTGTTAGCACGATACAGCCTCCGGAGTTCAAGAAGTCACCCATTTTATGATTGAATATTATTCAGGACATCTCACTGATGAGCCCTATTGATTTTCAGCTCTTCGGAGCCAATACAACATGTGTTACAGTACTTTAAGTACGATATTTTTGTAATTTTTGGAGAAGTTTCAGTTTGTTAGCACGATACAGCCTCCGGAGTGAATACAAGTGACCAATTTTATGATTGGATATTATTCAGAGCGTCTCAAAAATGAGCCCTATTTATATTCAGCTCATTAAAGCTAGTACAACGGGTGCTATGGTACTTGGAGTACCAAATTTTTGTCATTTTAGGAGAATTTTCAGTTTGTTAGCACGATACAGCCTCCAGAGAGTATACGATTGATCAATTTTATGATTTAATACTGTTCAAGGAGTCTTACAGATGTACCCTATTGATTTTCAGTTGACTAGAGCGAGTACAGCGGGTCCTATAAATCCAGATATACTACATTTTTGGTTATTTTTAGAGAAATTTCGGTTTGTTAGCACGATACATCCCCCGAAGTGTATACAAGTAAAAATTTTATGATAGAATATTGTTCAGGGCCACAGATGCGGAAATAGTATATTAAAGTATAAGTGGATAAAGAGGTCTTTCAAACACGCGCGATTTTTCGAGCACGACGGCGCAGCCGAGTGCTCGAAATAGAGCAAGTGTATGAAAGACCAGTTATCCACGAATACTTTACGCTATTTTCTTTTATTGGTGCACTTTGGAAACATAAAATATTATTATTATATTATTACTACAAAAAAATGGAAGTCCATCCTCGATGCCCAGCCAAGTTTCGTGAACGTCAAATAGTATTTATTTTTAGTTGACGTTATAATCAGATTTTATACTTTTATTTCAACAAATTTATATCACTCGACTCAATATAAACAGAATGAGTTATTCAAATTAGGATGCATTGAAGTTTTTTAATATTACTACTGATTATATTATTTATATCATCGACTAATGATTCACTAAAACGTTTGGGATTCATTTTATGAATTTCATGAAAATTTATGACAGACGCGAATTAAGGGTTTGCTGCCCGAAAAGTCACTTTTTAAAAAGATACTTTATTAACAATACAACTACACAACTTAAACACAAAAATACACTATATCCAATACATTCAATTAATCGAACTTATATACTAAAATAAATGCAGCTATAGACTAAAAATGTGCAATTCTGCAGAATCATCATTTGTTGTACAAACATGGATCAGCGGTCGTGAGTTATGCCGGAAGCTCGAAGGTTAATACCATGCATGAACCATGGGTCAGCGAACTGTAACTTCTCCATCCCCTGAAGAAGTTTTGTAAGGGACGAACAAAACTGATGGTGATGATGGCACATCCTGATGAACCTCTGGTTCTTCTGGAGTTTTACGTTGACGTCCTCGAAGTTTATATAATCCCAGTATTATACAAATGGTTATGATGATGTAGATTGGAGTCATCCAGAAGTGTGTGGGGTCTGTTTTTTGCTGATTGGTAGATATTGATTGTAGTCGTTCTTCTTCCCTGGTAAGGAGGTGGAGTTGGTCCAGCGGGATTTTCTTGATTGTTAACGGTTTGGTCTTGGCTATCTGAGTCTGTGAGGAGGTTTTGATTCTTGGTAGGGTTAAAGCTTCTTCTCGTATTACCGATTTTGTGTTTTCAAATGCTTCCATATTTGTTCTGAAGCGACATCCTGGAGGAAGTTCGATGAGGTATGTTCCTTGAAGCACCATAATTTTTGAAGAGGAACACTGTGTAGAAATCTTTGTAGCCTGGGGAAAAACTGCTATATAATGGGCTTCTGACATCTCTTGAATGAATGTGGAGTTAATTGAGATAGGTAGATGTTCGCATCGGGCTTCTTCGTTGGTGAGCTTCAGGATTTCGTTAACACAATCATAGCTTTCTTGAAGTAGCTGTTCTACACATAGGTATTCTACGCCCATTGGTTCACAGGGTGTTTCCATATATTGGTAAAGGTTTTCATTAGAGGCTAGGTAAGGACCAGGTGGAATGATTATTGTTTGGTTATATGTGGGAGTTGAAAATAGATGAAAATATGAGAACGGATCGGGATAGAAGACTGGAAAGTGGATGACAAATACCAATGTGTGATTGGTGTAATAACCGTCAACTCTTAGAATGTTGAAGTATTTCGTGAAATCTTCTTGAACGTATGCCAATTGTTCGGATGAGTGATGTTCATGCATTTTCTCTACGGCCCATTTCAATTCTTCTGGGTTGATTAGGCTGCTATGAATGATATTTAATCTTGCAAATGTGATGGCCGTTTCTAAGTCCGTGAGAAGCTGTAAGATAGTCTGAAGAGTTAGGTTGAGCTGGTCTAATATGTTTCGTACTTCCATGTAGTTATTGAAGTCAAATACAAATTTGTTCATATCAGTGCTGATTTTGTTTATCTCAAAAGCAATGTTTTCTTGGTTGTGTGTAATGAGTGTCACTGTAGTATTATAGTTTGCCATGATTAGTTTGTTTAGACTCGTATGCCTGTCAATTTCTGATATAATGTTGTTTTGATTTTTCTCAAGTGAGGCGATGGCCTTGTCGTATCTTTCGGCATCTTCTTGATCCAAATTGCCTGATATTACTTTGATTATGCTTCCCAAACCATTAATTAATCCTCTCTTCAGTTTATATTCTGGATAGATGCTGTGGAGTTTCTGCTTAGCAGCGATTAGTAGGTACTGCAGACTCTGGTCGAAATTTTGAAGCTGATCGAAGTAAGGTTGTGTTAGTCCTTCTTGAATTTCTGATGTTACTGTTCGATATTGGTTTTCGAGTGCATTTATTTCTTCAGCTAATGGTCTCAGGGGAAAATAGTGGATAAAGTCGTGTTTACTAGTTCGAATTCTTGCTAGTCCCAGCTTGAGGGGTAGAATTCCTGGGTTGTCCTTGAGATCCTGGATCAGAACTTCTTGGGCCATGATGTATGTACATCTGCAATATAGGGTTCACATTAGATTTGTTTGGCTGGTGTTTGATATTTTTCTTGTGTATAGTTGTATTTTGAGTGTCAACAGTGACCTCGTTGTCTTTTGTAATGATTTTAGGAGAAAATCTTGGAAGTAATTTATTTCTTTTGGCCATCTTTTTGGTATAAATTTTGGTAGAAGGTTTGTAGGATATAGGAGTTTGTCGTTTCTCATTCCTTTTTTCTATGGCTTTTTCTTTGATGTCTTGGATTCTCTTGTTGATTTCTTTATATATTTCTTTCGTTTTTTCCCGATGGCCTTGTGTGTAGTTGTTTAACAAAGCTCTATCGATGTCCATGTCAAAAGGGTCTTGAGCGCCGAAATGACCATTCAGGACATCTATTGGTTTTTGTTTAGTTACAGAGTGAACAGAACTGTTGTAACCCAGGATGGCATATAGCATTTGTTCCTTAATGCTTAAAGTTTTCTTCTTTGTTCTGAGGATTCTGAGATGTTCGAGTATTGTGGAGTGGAAGCGTTCAACTATTCCATTCGACTGCGGGCTATCCGCAGTTGTGTAATGAATTATAATCTTATGGGTGTCTACAAACTCTTGCATAAGTCCATTCTTGAACTCGGTACCACTGTCAGCTACCATCATGTGTGGCATTCCATGATGTGTTACATAGATGAGGAGAGCATTTAGAACGTTGATAGAATTAGATCCTTCTATCGGATAGGCTTGTCCATACTTGGAAAATGCATCGACGATAGTCAGAAACTTTTGACCATTTGCTTGGAAGGTATCGAGATGAATTATTTCCAAAGGTTTTGTTGGCGTTGGTGTTATCATGAATTTTGGTTTTGGAGGATTTCTGTCGTATTTGCTGGCTAGACAAGTATCACACAAATTGATAATTTCTTCAACATCTTTCTTCAATGTAGGCCAATAGTATAGTTTCCGAATTTGGTTTTCGGTTTCATTTATACCTCTGTGGTTGGTCTTTCCTTCATGGTATTGATGTATAATGTCCTTTTGTCTTTGGGAGCTATTAACATCTTCTAAAACTTGATTGCATTTTACTAAATCGTAGGCCGTGTTCTTGAATGTTTCTCGTACTATGTTACAGAGAAGTGGATAGAGATCATCATTTTCGAAGTACAGAGCATATTTTTTCTTGGGATCGAGATAGTCTTTGAAGAAATTGAAAAAGTCTCCTTTTAGATTGTTTTTGCCAACTTGAATATAAATCCTTTTCTTATTAACAAAAGTTACTTCGCTAACTGGTGGAGCTGGACTACGGTTAACTAGTTTGAATATCACTTGATTGTTGTAGTGATTTAGTGGTCTCTCGCTTATGGGAATTCCTAGGATAGGGTTTTCTTGAGCTGTATGTCTTGTTGCATTTGAATCGGAATCGTCTTCTCTTTCTTGAAGTAAGTCTTCTATAGTTGGGAGTTCTTCCATGTTTAGATTGTTTGACGAAGAGTGTTGCTTCTCTCCTTCTTCTAGTAATTCCTTAATTATTTGGAGTTCTTTGGGATTTAGATGGTCTGTCGTGCGAAAAATTTCTGTTTCGATATCTTCTAAAGGATCGAGGGTAGATCCTGGGTGGTTGTACATTGATGCCGTGTCTTCGTTATCTAATTCACTTATTTCTTCTTGAGGTTGTTTGTCAAGTTCATGTGCGTTGATCTCAACTCTAGAAAGGGCGTCGGCGTTAGTATTAGATTTACCTTTTTTATATGCAACTTCATAGTCGAACTCTTCCAATTTCAGTCGCCATCTTACTAATTTAGAATTTGGGTCCTTCAGCGAGAACAACCATTTGAGGGGTTGATGGTCTGATAGAATCTTGAATTTCCTTCCAAAAAGATACGGGCGAAAGTATTTAGTAGCCCATATTATTGCTAGCATTTCTTTTTCTATAGTTGAGTATTTAATTTCTGTTTCGTTTAGAGTTCTGGACGCGTATGCAATTGGCTTGTCGTTGCCAATGGGACCTTGAGAAAGTACGGCTCCAATGGCGAAGTTGCTAGCATCTGTGGTGAGGTTGAATGGCTTCGTGAAGTCTGGATATTGAAGCAGTGGTTCATTGGTTAAGAGGTTTTTACAGGTCTTGATACATTCTAGGAATACTGGTGTGTGTTCTATTTTAGCATCTTTCTTCAAGCATGAAGTTAAAGGTTTCGTTATTCGAGCAAAGTCTTTGATGAATTTTCTATAGTAGCCCATTAATCCCAGAAATCCTCTGATTTCTTTGGCTGTTTTCGGAATTGGGTAGTCGACAATAGCTTTGATTTTGTCAGGACTCGGCTTAGTTCCTTCTGGAGTCACAATGTGACCTAAGAAGCTAACTTCCTTTTTCAGAAATTCACATTTGTCTACCTGTATCTTAAATCCCGTTTCTCTAAGCCTTTTGAAGATTCTCGTGAGGTTGACAAGATGTTCATGCAGGGACGTAGAAAAAACGATTATGTCATCCATATATACAAGACATATTTCTCCTTGCAATCCTTTGAGAACATTGTCCATTACTCTTTGAAATGTTGCAGGGGCGTTCTTGAGTCCAAATGGCATTCTGAGGTATTCATAGTGGCCGTTCTGGACGTTAAATGCAGTTTTAGGGATGTCTTCTTCTGCCATTTCAATCTGGTGGAATCCACTAGCTAGGTCGAGGGTAGAGAAATATTGACATCTTCCTAGTTTGTCTAAGATATCTGTGATGTTTGGGATTGGATACCTATCGTCTATTGTCTTCTCGTTAACTTTACGGTAGTCTACCACTATTCGCCATTTAATCTTTCCCGAGGCGTCGGGTTTCTTGGGGACGACCCATATAGGCGATGACCATGGTGATTGGCTTGGTCGAATGATTCCTTGGCCTAACATTGATGCTATTTGTTTTTGGACCTCTTCTTTATGAATATGAGGATAGCGGTATGATTTGGTGTAAGTGGGAACTTCATCTCTTGTTCTGATGTTATGCTTGATTTGATTGGTGAAGGCGAGGGGTGACTCTGGATGATGGAAGACATCTGAAAACTTTTTGCACAATCGTTTAATGTGCTCTTCTTCTTCTGGATTGAGATGATCGGTTCTAAGTAGATGTTCGACATCTGTCTTCTGGTATTCCTGAGGTATAATGTCGGCTGTGTAAAGATGGTAATCGGGTAAGTGGATCCCCGAACTTATTACTGGATCTGTTAGTGCTATCTGTATTGGTTCGTCTGTGGCATTGATGAGTTCTGTCCATGCTAGACCATTGGCTGCTGTAGTTAGACTTTCGTTAAGGAAAGCTCCTTGTATCTCTTGTTTCGGAAGTATGATAGTTCCATGTGTTTCTTTAACGGGTACTCGGACTTGAGTAATTGTCTGTGGTTCGAGTTGGATGGAGTAAAATTGGGTTTTGATACTTTCATAATATTGAATAGGTAGAACAGAATTTTCTGTGACGAGTTCAGAATCAGGAAAATTGAGTTTTGCTTTTAGAAGCTTGAGATTATCAAGGCCTATTAGGCCATCAAAGGTTTTGTGGAATTTGAAGAGGTAGAATTTGAAATTTCCGTTTTTTTTGAATTCGGAAAATATAGGTATGTCGGCACAATAATCTTGAGAATGATTTTGGAAAATGGAGGTTACTATAAAAGGTTCATGTTTGATTTTATCATGGAAATATTTCGAGGCGATGTCGGGATTGAGGAAAGATTTGGTAGCACCAGTGTCGATAAGTAGTTTAAGAGGAGGGTTGGAGATGGTTATATAGGGTAGTTCCCTTTTACCTTGGTGAGAATTAAGCTCTATTACGTCGCGTTGTTGTTTTCGGCATTTTCCCAAAAATTTGTCGATTGTTCTTCGTAGTCATTTTGAAATTTTTCTTCATACGATTCTGTTGTCTCGCAAAACTGGTTTCCTTGGTGGTAATAATCGTAAGCTGTTTCATCATCAAATTCGTTGGTATCATAACCATATGCTTCGTTAGCATGTTCAATATTAAATAATTCTTCAGATGTGAATCTTGGTGGATTTTGCTGTTGAGATCTCCAGTTTCGGTTCTGAGTCGTAGCTCCAGTGCTAATGCTCATTGGTGTAGGTTTATGTGGCTGAGATATTCCAGGTTTATTACTCCAGGTGTTCTGTTGTTGAGGCCTACTGAACTGTTGAAACCTTGACGGTCCAGGGAATACTTTCTGGCCTTGTGGGATGAAATTGTTTTGTTGCGCCGGTGGTCTAAATCCAGACTGTTGAGGTTGTGGCTGCCATTGCGGTCGGGGATGTGGTGGTTGCCATTGTGGTCTGAAAGTTGATGGTTGCCATTGTGGTCTAAACGTTGATGGCTGCCCTTGTGAAGACATAAGAGGAGCTGGTGATTTATATTGTTGGTTTGCGCTGATATGCCTGCTGGTTGTTGGTTGAGGGTTTACTGCTTTCTGGAGATACCTTATATTGTTTTCTTCCTGGATGTACTGTATTGCCGTAGATAGATTGCTTGGTCTCATTGCTCTGATAGTGGAACCTAAGGGTTCCCGAAGTCCTGCTAGGAAAGTTGTTAGGGCTTGTTTCTGGAAAAAGCTCTTCTTACTTGCCTTTATGTTGATATCGCCGTTGTGGAGTTCTATGTAGTTAGATATTGTATTTAGCAGACCCATTACTTTCTCGTAATACTGCTGTGGAGATTCATTGGGTCCTTGACGTAAATTTACTAAGTCTCTTGTGAGAGAATTCTCATTACGTTGGTCGGCGAAGTTTTGGATCAAAGTTTCTTTGGTATGTTCCCAATCTGTACATCCGTAGACTGAGATGACTTCCTTAGCTCTTCCTGTTAGTTTACTTAGGATTCCTTGGAATAGGAGGTGGTTTTGAAAACTTTGGATGTTGTTATTGTCCCAGAAATGGCTTAAGAGTAGAGTAGCGGTATTAATGAAGTTATACAGCTCGTTGGGATTTCCATCGTATGGGGATAGGATGTCTAGATGTTTTGGATTAAATTCAGGCATAATGTTGATTTGAGGTGGGGTAATTATGAGTCTAGGTGTGTTTAAATTTAGGATTGATGGACGTAATACTGATTGAGAGGTATGAGGAGTGTTTGCTTGAGGTGTTTCTGACATATAGGTAATAAAAAGGAAAAATTATAATTGCTTACAGGCTAACGATGATGCTGAGGTGCATTCCGGTTACTAGTGTCGTTTTTTTTTTCTTGCTTCTTTAATTCTAAAGCTTTTGGATGAACTTCACTTGGTTTTCCAAAGGTATTTCTTCTTAACTTAAATTGATTTTTTTTTTCTTCTAATAATTATGGATACACTTCACTTATTTTTATTCTTCTTTTGGCACTTTTGGACGAACTTCAACGTTTCCCAAAGGTTCTTGAAGTGGATAAACGTTAAAAAACGAAGAGGATCACTAAGGGCTCTTCCACTATACTACTGACTGCGCCAATTAAGGGTTGCTGCCCGAAAAGTCACTTTTTAAAAAGATACTTTATTAACAATACAACTACACAACTTAAACACAAAAATACACTATATCCAATACATTCAATTAATCGAACTTATATACTAAAATAAATGCAGCTATAGACTAAAAATGTGCAATTCTGCAGAATCATCATTTGTTGTACAAACATGGATCAGCGGTCGTGAGTTATGCCGGAAGCTCGAAGGTTAATACCATGCATGAACCATGGGTCAGCGAACTGTAACTCGCGTCAAATCAAGAAAATCCGTTGTCATGTGGTTATCATTCAATAAAAACAATGTTCTCGCTGGAATAATCTGAGTAGATTATTCCCACTATAATAATGTTTTGATTGGCTAGAACGTATGTGAATTACTGAAATTGAAAATTTCTATTGGTTTCGAGAAACGTCAAAAAATAATCATTTAAATGCTGCAAGTAATTGTAACCAGATTCATCACTAAGGGGCGAACAAATTTCAAATCGCTGTCATTAAAATTTTTACAACTGAAGCAGTAAAGTTAATTTTTTGTTTCAGAATACAACAACCAAAAACGTTCAATTTTTTCTTTGTTCGGTAAAAGTCTAAAGAAGTAACTATTGAAAAACTTACGCCACGACTCCGAACTATTTCTTGGATAAATATCCTTTTTGTTTTGATAATGAGCAGGGCCACGTTCTACTAATTCTTGAATATTATTAGGACGTAATTTCTTTGACCATAGTGCTGCACCTTTCGAAAGTTGACTCATATTTTCCGTTCTGGTAATTTTGAAGGTGTTGATTTCTCATTATCAGCGGAACTTGAAGATGTTGATGGATTGCTTTCTAGATCAGTGCCTTGTCTGCTACTCATACTTGTTTCAAGTACAGGTTAAGAATATTCGAATTCAGCTGTATTATTGTTGTTATTAATATATTTGGCAAAGTAGACTTCGGTTCCCTCGTCTCAAAGAATAAAAATAAAATAAAAAACAATGTAATAGCTAGGAATTCCTTACTGTTTTTTTACCATTATAAATTTTGTTTTGACGATGTTGTTTGTTGCTTTATTTTTTTTTTTACTTTTGAGGTTTGACGTTT
This sequence comes from Galeruca laticollis, assembly GCA_963921935.1. Classification (NCBI taxonomy): domain Eukaryota; kingdom Metazoa; phylum Arthropoda; class Insecta; order Coleoptera; family Chrysomelidae; genus Galeruca; species Galeruca laticollis. The sequence continues at coordinate 157,532,052 of OY998180.1, read as the reverse complement.
TGCGGAACCGTCGTGCACCACACGACTTTGCCCTTATGTCCGGCGCGGGCCTGAAAATAATTATACCTATCTATATTGACTAAACCTCGTGTTTAAAAACTCTTCTGCTGAGCAATGTTATCCATACCATCGATAAACATCGCTCCAAGTAATATTTTTAATGGGTGGGCAAAGTTACCCAAAAATGAATCTTACTTTGCCAACCAACTTTTTTTAAAATTTTTGTTTGTATGTTTCTATTAACACACATGTGGTGCGAAAATACTGTACCTACTGGTATATACACTTGTGACTGATGCTCTTTTTAACACTCAGTATCAAAAATATTTCAGAAAACATAAAAAGTGAGGGAAAACTAAGACGGAATTATAGTACCATAAACGATATGTTCGGCTGTATCGCCTAGATACAAATTAATGTATGTGGATTTACAGAAATTATTCCCCAAAAAGGACCTCAATCCTGTAGCAGGGCACTCACAGACTTTTAATTTTATTTTAGCTAATAAATTGCGTTAAATCCTACAAGTACCTACCAAAGAGATACGACTATCCCATGTACAGAAAGAATTTAACACATTAAAAGTATTAATTACAACCAAAGCTAGTTCACCCCTATGATAATAAGCATGAGATACAATTGATCCGTTGATTCTTTATCCGTGCGCCATTAATAATAATATTCATACGAAATTAGTCGAAAAATATTATGCTAGATTATTTTGTTATGTTTTTCACTATTAATAAAAATATATGCCACTTAATAATTATGTTATCAAACATTAATTACGCATGGCTAAAGAGCCAACGGACCAACTGTATAAACGTTAGGTCGACTTCAAATATTTCTCAAAAAGGTGTATAAAAGTGCGTATACATTAGTGCGGCGAACGCGCGGCGCGTTCGATCCTTGTTGCATTTGTTTTTTCAACAAACCTCCCAGGATCCATAAAAAACCGGCAGACGCGCAATGAGCATTCAGTTCAATCATATCTCTGTCGCGCGAACAGAGCTACGCAATTTTAGTGATGAGTAGTGCGGCTGTCTTAATGGCAAGCTCGGAAAGAAAGAAAAAAACGACGTTGGTGGAATATCGACCTTTTTTACATATATCAGCAGATATCCCCATCTCTGCTGCTATTGCTCCTCAGGCATATATTTTCAGTGTTTTTTTTAAATGATCTGTGTCGTGGATCCCACAATAAAAATTTACCTCGATAGCATCGATAAGCTTCATTAAATTTTCTTCAGACCACCCCATTACTGAACGATTTTCATGAAAATAAAACGAAAGCGCGTGGAAAAGGACAAACCTTTCTCAGTGCCATCTCAATTTGAACTACGAACAGGAACCTACAAAGCGGAGCGTTGAAAAACCGACAGGAAATGGATCGAGGCGCGCCGTTAGTGCGCGGAGCGGAGCGCGTATTCATCTGAGCACGAACGGGAACGAGGCAAGGTGAGGCCGAACGGATGTAAATTTTTTGGTGGCAAATGAAGTCTGCCGAGGCAACGAACGACGTATCGATCCATCCGTACGGACACTGAACAGTGATTCGTCAAGATGAAGGATGTCGACTGTTTGATAGTGGCCAGTGCTGCATTTGTAGTTATAGCTGGGTTATTAAAAAAGAGAAAAAAGAAACGCTGGTGGACGACATCTTTATATCGAAATAGGTTGACCACCAGAGGTCACTCATTTTTAAATAGCATTGTGGACTAGGAACAAAATGGTCATTTTCGAAACTTTACCTGAATGTCTTCCACAGACTTTAATTTTTTGTTAGAATCCGTTCGTGATAATATTTCTCGAAGTGATACAAAATTTGGCAAAGCTGTGACAGCCGAAGAACGATTGCCTATAACAATGAGAGCATCCTCTTTATTAACAATATTATAATAAAATTTGTCGCTTTTTCCATAAAATGGGTTTTTCGTACTCCTTGATGAAACTCAAAGATTTTTCATTATCCCAACTCATTTCGGTTTAATTTATTTTTGTTTAAATAATAACAGTGCCATGTACTTGACTCAACAATCGAGAGGCGAAGCGAGTAGCTAAAACGGTAAAACGCACAAATGCCGTCCACATATAACCAATTTTTTCTTTGTAGTACCGACTCCCATCGGATGGCGTTCGAACTGCCTCGAACCGTGCGCCGCACAACAGAATGTACTTCATAGAGAAATAAATATATTATCATATACATATAAATAAAATATACTGCACCTAGCGGTACGGGAAGCGTGGCGATCATCAGAGTGCCGACATATATATGTCTGCACCGTCGGTGGCCAAGATCAATACGCGCATGCGAGTCACGAGACGTTGCATTGTTTAATATCATTGGCTGTATCATTCCCGATTTGAGGCTTTTAGACCTTCAGGGGAGTGGTAAATGTTGTTAGCATAGACAAATAATATATTTTATTTTCTCTATGGTTGTTTGTTTGGACACAGCATAGTAAAATTAGGCTGTGGTTTGGATGTTTAGTGATTTTGTTATTTGTTTTATCATTGTGTTGTGATTTTTACGCGTTTCTTTTATTTAGATTTTTATTAAAAACTATGTCTCCACAACGGGGCTTTTTATGTAATGAGATTGGTCCTAATTTAAATTTTCATAGGTCTACAGGTATATAAAAATAAATTCCGTTTGAAAACAAAAATCATCCCATGAGGTACTCCATCGTCATTTAATTTGTCAATATGTATGGCTATATTAGTGTGTAGATATCGGAGAAATGATTTCTAAAAATCATAACTCTAATTGGTTATGTGCTCACTATATATTTCATGTTTATCTACTTCATTTCTATTCCTTTTAAAGTAACCTAGACAACTATAATAGATGTTATTTGAGATTTATGTTAAAAGTGAAAAAAAATGTAATTACATAATTGCACTTTATTTGGTCAAATCAAAAATCAGACACGAAATTTTTGTTGACTCAAATATCTTCGTTTAAAAATATTACAGGCGGCAAATACAGCACTTGCGGACCTCTCACTCTCAATAGAACGCATTTCGCTTATTGGAGATATAGGCAGTTAGCAGTATATTTTATTTATTACGTATATGATTATGTAATGATATAAATTCATTACTATAAATATCGATTCAAGAAACCAGTTAGCACCGTGATGACGCGGTACCCCACCAGAACAGCCAAGTCCCCCACGCCAAGATGCGCACGAAGAATCGACAGTAGAAGGGAAGGAGACTTCCACCACCACCGCTAAGATGTATATAAAAATGCAAGCCAACAGACGATAGGACGACTTGGATTACGGACTCCTGCTCCTCCAAGTTCAGCCGCCTCCAGTGCGAAGCGTAGGTCGAAGGTACTGACTTTAACCTTAAACGCTTTACACTATTCACCGCCGAGTGTTGTACTAAGTCGGAGTATTGATCCGACTTTTATACATCATTCACTTGAACGGCCGTTGGTTTCTGGTATTGACGGAAACGAGAACGATTGTTCAAACTGTTAGAAGAATTTCGGTGTGGTATTGACGCACCGAAAACTCTACAGTATCTTCGTAGGGTTGCATCGTTGAGCCGAGTATTGACTGGTTGTAAACGATCGCTCTAACTGTTAGTATAATTCTGTTGTGGTATTGACGCGCCATAATAACTACAGTCCCTACAAACCGAGATATTCGTTTAGCCGGGTATTGACTAGCTATAAACGATACTCCCACATCTTGAGACTAAAACCGAAAGAGTATTGATCTGTCGGTTGCTCATACCCTTGGCTGCCTGAACATTTCATAGGTAGCAGAGAATCCCGTACACGTCGCCGGAGTTGAAGTACACACACTGTTACAGTTACACCTACCTATTTTCAGACCGTCAGTACGCATCGATCAACGGAAGAGTACGGACCATCGAAGCGTGATTTCCAAAATATTTACGCACCAGAGTAATATATATAGAATATTGTATTTTAGTTTATTTTTATCATTGTAAATAATATTTTTATAGCAATAAATCAGTTAATTTAATTGATCTCTGTCTCCTTTGGGCTTACCTGGACAATACGCATTACAATTATATTATTATTTGTCTATGATGTACTTTTCCTCGCCTCGAAGAGACGTCCACATACGTATGATCGTTCGCATTCGCCTTTCCTCGTTCCCGTTCGTGCTCAGATGAATACGCGCCTTTAGACGAATCGGTGCGCGCGTTCACCGCTAATGTTTACGCACTTTTCAGCGATGGCTTCTTCTGATGGTAGTGCTGATTTATTTTTTCTAAACGACCATTGGCATGCTGTATAACAGAATTCGAAGAAAGAAGAAACGCAAATATTCGATGCATCCAATGATAAGTGAGAGGGCAAATAAGGGATTTTATATACGCTATATAACAAACTGATTGAAAACCCAAAATTTTTTTTCAATTTTACCAGAAAATTGAGAGACAAATTTCAATAACTGTTATCAATTATAAAAGATCCGTGCTCAAAAAATAGTACTATGAGGGAAAGCATACCAGTAGAAGAAAAGCTTCTTATAACTTTAAGGTAAGATAATTAATTTTCTACTTACCAAATTGATATTTTCTAGATAATGCATATTATCATGGTATAAGAATATCCTGTATGGTCATAGGGTTTCCAAATTGAGGAACAAAAACGGACAACAACCTCTCTGACAAAACAATCTAGATACTTTTTTGTTACATAAAACCTAACCTAGCTGCTATAGCTATAGTTTATTATAAGAAAAAACAAATCATAAGTATTAATAGGGAAAATAAAGATAAAATAACATCAAGCTCAGGTTATGACTCTTGGCCGAACGCATATCCCAAATAGCTAGTCCTATATATGAATTTCATTAAGTAACTTCTCAACGTCCAAATTTTCCATACTGGCAACAATCAAATCTTTTTAACCACCTCGCAAACGATCACGTCCGTTTCGCCCCATATACGTACTGATGTACCGACTAGAATCGTAACACCGCTCGCTGTGCATGATGTTACAGAGGGTACGCGCGGCGGGCGCCTCGGCTACCTAATCGGCGACGCACCGTCTGTTTCATACAATTTAAGAGGATAATGGACCTTCTGCTAGGTTAGACGCTCCTCATCCGACCTCATAGCCGAAGTCAATCAAGGAGTTGTAGAAATCATCGACGCAGTCGACCCCCACCGCACAATGTTGTAACGATAGATTATCTATCGTTATTTTTAGCAATATTTTCTAATATTCTAGAAAATTGTAACGGTCAAGGCTTTAGGCCCTCCCCTATTTTCAAAATGAACCTATAATCATGAATTATTGGTGGTTGAGAGGCCTTATAAATTTATAGATGATCTGCTAAAAAAAGTGCAATTTCATACTCTGTTTACTTATTCAGAGGTTAATTAAAAATAAGTTGGCGCCCATGAGTTATTTTCTTCACCTTTCTTCCCGAGGAATGATGGGGTTCTTTAATTCCAATTAAGGCGAATATTCACTCCTGAGAATCTTAAGAGTTCCGGCTATAGCTCTTATAAGTTGAGCTACCTATAACGAGTGTTAACAGAGTTATCTCCTGGCGTTACAATGTTCTCTCCAGAAATATACCAATTATACGACTCCATCATAAACTCTTCCAAAAAACCTCAAACCTTTGTGAGAAAGAATCCCCTCCTCTCACACCCACCAAATCCAACACACCCTCAGCACACACTTCCAAAAAACCCACTTTTCCTCAACACCATCGCCTCAAAATTCATCAAAACCAACCTCCTCTAAACATACAGCCGAACAACACACAAGCACTTCATACACATCCCCAAACAGGTCTTACGCTTCCTTCGTAAGATCCCAATCCCCTACACCCTCAGTCATCCGACAACCCCACGTCCGCGACGAGGATGGATTCACCCTCGTCGGTAAAACCAAATCCCGACCTACAACACCGAAACCGATCAACAATTCTACAGCAACCCACACCAATACAAACTCTCAACCTCCGAAACCTCCCAACCGAATACTTTACACAAAAATCCCTATTCACACTTCTCAACACCCTATATCTCCTAAATAACCACATCCTTTATTTTAAAGTAAATTTCAATCGCACCGCATTTCTCAAAACGCCCTCCCCTAAGTCAGTATCAACTATTCTGAGACAAATCCACAATTCTACCGGTGATACAAACATCACCATCAACGTTGTCAACTTCACCGAACGTCCACCCCGCCAAGCCAACAAACCTCTCATACCCACCTTCTCTTTCGTCTGCAGGAATGTAGACACCACGATCAGCCTCGAAGAATTCGAAGGAATTCTTCACGATCAACATATTCCATTCCTCAAAACTTGGCGAATCGTCGCCAAGGCCACCAATAGCCCACATCGATGTTTCGCATCGTAACCACCTCCGAAACCCACTACCATCAGACCTTCACCTCCAGCCTCTCATTTCATGGTCTCCCACATCAGTGCGAGCCATCCAACGCCAATCCGCTACCCCCTGTCCCTAAATATTGCAGTCGATGCACCCAAACCGGACATTCCTCCGAATCTTGTCGGTCTAAACCGATATGCCTTTCTTGCGGCCAAACAGGCCACCGACCATAAAATTGCCCCAAGTCCGGAACTCCCGCATGCACAAAAATTGCGGTGGTCCTCACCCCGCCTTCCACCCTCACAGGCTTATGATACCCAAAACCCCACAAGAGACCGCCCCCGTCTCACTTGAAAAACCACCAGTTCCCTTCGAACTCTCTACCGACACCAAAATCCTAATCGAAGTCATCACAGTCACTCTCATGAATGCCATCCCCAACGCAAGGGATATCATGGCCGACACACTTCGTCACGTAATTCCTTCCATCTATCGACACAACTGTTCTATAACAAATATAGGCAGGCGTGCTCACTTTGTATTCACTCACATCAGGGGCGAAAGCGATTCAACTTGATCCGCGAGCCTCATCCACCCCGTAGGTGCTGCAGGTTTTTCACGTTTTTTCCTGTAGCATAGTGAATTTATTCGCTAGCCAAATGGGCCGACGTACGACGAGTTTTTTGGATTTACTTTGATTATTATGCCAGCCATCCACTCAATTCAATATTTTAACTAGTCATTCAAAAATTTATATTTCAACATTTTAACAAGTAATTTACAAAATTTTATACTTCAACATTTTTACAAATAATTTGCAACATTTTATATGTCACATTCAATCCACCTCACCACAGATAATATACACCTAACTAACTAAATTCCTCACCTCGAATTCGAAAACAGCCAGTCGCCACCACCAGACATCTTCCACGCATCTTTCAATGTCGCCTAGTCACTTGTCAAACAAATTCGAAATAAAACTCAAAAATCCTAAAACCACTCCTAACTTTTCTTATTAACTCTCATGACATCGGAGACACCGAATCCCGAAAACATTTTAAAATTTCCAACAATTTCAAACACCCACCTCATCTTCTCTTAACTATCCGCAACGCAACGCGGTTCGTCTCATTCATATTCGACCTTTACTAGACACTTCTAAATTCCCCATCCTACACACTTCTAAAACCACGTTCTCACAAAAATCACCCAATTTCTTTGCTGATAGTTCCTGCCTCTCTCTCCGGTTGATTTTTAGCAAAAAACTACCTTTCACCCACAAAACAAAACAAAACCTCGAATTTTGTAGACAATTTTTCTCCACTTTCCATACACTTTTCCAAAACTGAATTTTCAGTCTTACCCTAAATTCAAGCCAAGTCAATACGCGCACACAAACCACCCACCAAGCCTGCGGAGGAAATATATCCTATATCAGGGCCAAATTTCAACACAAAAAATACCAAAATTAAAACATTCACAAACCCCAACTCAAAAATCATCGAAATTCTCTCTCTCTCTTTTGGTTAGACGCTAAACGGTCGACGAAAGCTCGGAAAGAGAAACAGCGAGAACCTCCGCGTAGTACCGTTGAGAGAATTCACATTTACACACATGAGTACGTGATGTGAAAACCACCAGAGAAACAGGCTACAGTCCAAGTGAAAACGCACCATCCACCAGCATAGATGCACAACAAGAAACTCATTTTGTTGTAATCTGTCGTATCGTTTCACTTAGATCGTAATATCGTACAGCGAACTTTCAGCGTTTTGTGACTTATTTTTCTATGTATTCTTATTTAAATATAAAATGCTACACTTCAGCTTATGTATAGTATATGTATACATATAAAGGAAGTATTGTAATGGAGTGATTTTGACGTTTCGAGTGGATCTATACGTTTCATGTGTTTCGAGTCCAAAAAACCTATTTTTAAAAAATGTCGGTCGGTCAACACGATAACTCAAAACGCGAGGGAATTTTCTAATCAAATTCTATATGTACGTTTAGAACGTGAAAACTGAGGTTAAGTTCGTAAATGAGCAAAATATGATGTATAGTTTTCCGGAAAATACAATTTTCATAAATTTTCTCAATTTTTCACCTGAAATAATTTTTTTACGAGCAACTGACAAATTTTTTGGAATCCTTGTATAAAAAAACTCCCCGATGTAAAATTTCATCGAAATAGAAATCAATATTTTTTGGGAATTTTCAATCCTTAGGGGTTTTGGAATCGGAATTTAAAAAAAAATTAACTTTGATATTTTATAAATCGGCTTGTATTATCGACAAGCTACGTGAGGTGCCAAGCAGGTAAACAAGGTTAGAAGTGGAGAAAGATGGACCAATGTTACTATTTGTGTCATAGTCAGCGCTTCAGGTCTATATTTGCCGCCTGCAATGGTTTTCCCGAGAGTCCATTTTCAGAATCATATGACCAACGGAGCCCCGCCTGGAACATTGGGCCTTGCTAACCCCAGTGGATGGATGAACTCCGATTTATTCTTAAAAGTAATGCAGCATTTTATTAAGTACACCACTGGTTCTAAGGAAAATACATCGCTGATGATATGGGACCACCATGAGAGCCATCTAAGTTTTGCCGTCCAAGACCTTGCTAAGACTAATGGGGTAACAATTTTAACACTGCCACCACACTCGACAAACAAGATGTAACCATTAGATGTTGGCGTATTTAAGCCATTTTCCACTGCGTATAATGCAGCAATCGATAGCTGGATCAAGTTGCATCAGCTGTTGGCATTGCTCATCAAATGGCAGTAACGCCTAGTAACATTATAAATGCGTTTAAGAAGTGTGGAATTTATCCTTTTGATGCAGATATTTTTACCGACGTAGATTTTCTTCCTAGTGCTGTAACCAATCACAAGCTTCCAGAAGCTGAAAACAAGAATGGAACGAACTTTCTAGAAACATCTTCGGAGGCTGTTACTGCCAATATTATTAAAAATGATGTCGCCCAGTCAAGCTCTGCGCCAAATTCAGAAGTTACGTCCCAGAGAACTGAAGGTACTATCCAAAAAGCGCAAAATAAAAAGATTCTTAAAAGTCCTCAAATGTTTAAAGGATTTCCTAAAAAACATTATAGCCACAGACACTCCTGAAAAGGAGGCAATGCAAGAAAGGAGCATAGCCCGGACTAATCGCAACTCTAAGAAGATTAAATCTCAAAAGTTGAAAAAGTTAAAAAACAAGTAGTATTTGAGGATTCAGAAAGCTCAGAGGACGAACCAATATTAGTTTCGTCATCTGGAGATGAGTCCTTTGCCTGAATTAACCCAGATGGCTTTGAAGACTTACATAAAGATCCAGTTGAAAGTGATTTTGTGCTCGTGGAATTCGCTAACAAATTACTAAAACGAAAACTTTATTATGTTGGAAGAGTTATTAAAATCAATGTGTCCACCCAAGAATATGAAATAAAGTTTTTAAGAAATCAAAATCAGAAAGTAGGAACAAATAGATTTTTGTACCCGAATGTTCCTGATATATCTGTGGTTCCTATTTCAGATATAAAGTTTATCATGCCACCTCCACACCTAGTTGGTCATACAAGCAGACAACAAGCATCTTTCAGTTTTGAAATATTCGTTACATAATTTCATTTTCATCTTAAACGTAGAATTAAATTTTGTTCGTAAAAAGTTAAGTTTAATAAATATTTTTTCAAAAACAAAAATCTTTATTAAAATTTTGCAAAATAATTCATTTAAATTTACAATACATATATACTGTCTCATTGTTGGACACATGCTGTCTTAGTGTTGGGCATTATGCCCACCAGTGAGACAAAAATTCTTATTTTACTTTTTTATATGCTAAAATATAAAAACATGAGTATTTTCAAAATTGACCCCATAAACCGTTATAGAAAACCTTAATGTATCATTTAGTTATCACAAAGTTAAGTTTGACGCAAAAATATGAATTGTTCATCTATTAGAACAAAATCCGTCTCACTGTTGGGAACTCTACCCTATCCTCGTTACATAAGGTGAAGTCATGTGCTGGGTACATCAAATTTTTATAATAGGTATTATTTGCAAATGCTATGAAAAATTTGTATATTATAAAGTCCTAATTTTTTTTCAATTATATAAAATACCAAATTAATAGGCATGATGACAGTATTAAAGAATCAAAAAGTAAATAGTTTTAGACAAAAATGTTCGAAGAAAGCATAATTGAAAGTAGATAGAATAAAATGCAAATATTTTCATTGAAAATTAGTTTATTGCAGAAATAATGTATTTTTCAGTAATAGTGGACGTGTACCTACATCGTAGAAAGGTATTTGCAAATTCTGTCATCATGTCTATTCCTAGTTATCTTTTTATTTTATTTTTCTCAACTATTATCTATTTTACAATGTATTTTTAAGTACCTCTGGCAAAAAATAATTATTAAAAAATGAAAATTAAACAGCTTCATACTATTTTCCCAAAATTCATCATCCCTTTCAACGTTGTCGATGTAAGGTTGACCATGTGGAGTCCAAACTATAAAATAGCAAGACTTTCTTTGGGTTAGATGTAATTGCCCTGGACATTTAACTTCTAAAATTGAATAATCGTATTCAATTAGACCATAAGGACAAGAGCCAAGAAAAAATTCGTCATCTTTTCCAACGAATATTCCGCATGTTGCTACGGTCAGACCAGTTATGGCTTCAAACTCCCTTATGGCAACGATTTCATTTTCCTGTCCATATTTTGTTGCCGAATTTCCTCTGAATGTACTATAAAGCATAGTTTTCACGGCATTTATAGGGTTGGTAGTCCGTTTAATTCTGCATATTCTACCAAAACTGGAAGCAGTAATTCTATATAGCCTTTCCATAAGGTATTACTACTTTGCCCTAAGGTGCGTCTTTCTAGTATTTCGGCTGGAGTCTTTCGGAGGATCTGAAAATAATTTTTTTCCTAGCTTTTAGTTCTTCTTCTGAAATATTTTCTTCTACTTCACCATAATCCTGGTCGGCATTTCTGGGTTCTCTTATGGACTTTGCTCTATGAACAGTTTTCTTTCTAACAACAGATTGGCTGAATCGAATGAGTTGTCTTCTAACAATTAGCTGCTTAGTATATAACTCACAACGTTTTCCAGTAAATTCAATTAATTCTTCAAGATATTTTTCCTTGGAATTATAGGATATAGCAACTATGTTGCATGTCGTTTGGTATGAAGATTTAAAACGAATAATTTATTCTTTTTCCACCCACAAATCTATTCACCAAGCTGTTAGTGTTCTGCATGATTATTATTTTTGTTTAACAGAAAAGACGAAGCATTATCTAATATTATCTGCAACATTTATCGATATACTGCTTTAATCCATAACTGGTTATTAATGGAACTAGTTTTCATTTGCATCTTCTATTTTTGTACAAAAATAGGACTCACAGGTGTCATGTATTCCAAATATATGTTTTACTGAGTTTCTAACATCCTTTTGTAATTTTATTATGTTTTCTGCTGTTGTCAAATCAGCTTTGTCTCAATGTTCGGAAGATTTCTTTATGGCCGATCTAAATTTAATAATATTGTTTTCAAGTTTTTTTCTTAATTTTAAAGGAACTACTTTTACAGTTGCGGCACTTCTTGTTGATTTTGCAACAATCTTCAACCTCGTACATAAATGACGCAGTAGATGGTTCACACATTCCACTTTTTCCACCAGTTTTATTCCTTATGGCCTTTCTTCTAAAAGTTGTTTCGATATGCTGCTGTCACCATCTCCAACCAATTTAAGATATTTTACCCCATGATTCTCAATACTTTTTTAAAAGCCCTCCACTATAACCGCACTCCATAGAAATAGAAGTGCATGTCCAATTTTTGGCACACTTATGTTCAGGAATATTGTTCTTATATCTAGTACACACAGTACAAAATTTATTTTTGATTCCGATATACAGAATTTTTCTTGTTATTTCTCCAATTATGACATTTACCCCTGATAAAGCATTATAAGCAGTTTTGTAGGACCTCTTGGAGTATGCACCATCTGGGATTACAGTGATATACGGATATCCATATCCATCAACATTTCCATTTTCTCTGGCAATTTTAGCCTCTTCCTCACCTGCAAGCTGTAACTCCCTTATCAATATTTTGTTCTAATTTATATTGATTCGAATTATAGTTCTGAACATTTATGGGTGGTATATTTAAAGTGCCAGCAATTTGTTCCAGCTGAGAGAAACCGCATCCATTAGATATGGATCCTACAAGAAAAAAATACAACTAAAAATATGTGTTTACAAAATTTTAACAATATAGTTAAATATAATGTGTATCACAGACCATACCATAATATAAATTTTACAGCCGATACAAAGAATGCACATTAATACTTGTAACTACATATATTGTAGGATGCACAAAATTTTTATAAAATATATTTACCAAGAACTGCTGCCATATTAATATCCATTTCGTCATTTTGTTGTGAATGTTAAGGGCAATTTTGCATTGCACATATTACATTGTACAATAAACAGAAGCAAAACCATTTCTGATTTCGTTAATAATTTGGCAGTTTACAAGAGAACATGAAAAAGAGGGTAAATGTTGAAAATTCTGAAGCTGCTGCCAAAAGTAAGCCAATAAGTATATGATTCTATTTCCTCTTAAGGATAATACTTTTTTTGGAATTTCCCCTTCAACACCAATATTAGAAAATATTTCTTGCTCCATTTCACTTTTTTGTACATTAGATAAAGATTCATTACTTATTCCCAGCGTACCAATACTGCCCTATAAAAATATATAATTATCTTTTAAATTCATATTATTATTATTATATATTCATATTATCATAATTTAAATTCTCCTAAAGTATATAAAAACAAACTTAATTTATTTTTAAGAGTAGATTTCGGCTGATATTTATCGTGTTTTTTTTTTAAATATTGTTTCATAATTATCTAATCTTTGTCTCTTAATATCTCAATAATTTAGGTTAATATGTATAAAATATGGATATAAGAGATATCAAACAACAATAAAGTCAACAAAAATACTTAGATTTTTTAAAAGATGACTGAAAAATATTTAAACAGAAGATACGCTATTTTTCCAGCCAGAATCTACTCATAAAAACTATTGAACCTCAGAAAATATTTTATACCAACAATAACTACAAATTTTTGCAAAAATATAGGTTGCCTCATATAGAGAAATAAACATATATATCATATTATTATTTGTCTATGGGTTGCATTCAATTGTCTATTCCCTAAATATTAATATGAATTTCTAAATTAAGTAACTTACCCCGTCTTTTAGCACTAGTACTACAACTTTTTTTTATTCCACGTTTATTACCCATTTTATTAAAATGTCTAAATACCTATATATTCATTAAAAACAGTTCAATATCAAAAAGAGTTTTGCGAGTAAATCTAGATATTATTTATCACATCACTACTCAAACGTTTAGAGCACAAATCTCATACACATACACGCTGGTGAGATCTGTAGATAATGAACCGGGAGTCACAGCACATCCCCCTTGCTGTTCCGGGAGCGTTGCTGAGCGGAGTGTACTATTCTGAGTTAAATTCGTATGTCGTTAGAGGGCAGCATCTTCCGGTAGTAAATTTTCAAAAATTCAATTCAAATTTGTAGAATGGATGTATATGTATCGACTGAAGGTGCGTTGCATGAGTATTTAGAAAACAAATATTATTTAATAAATTTGACTACTGCATCTCAGAAATAACATAATTTTTTTATTCTTTTACATGCATCCCGCCTAGATAATTATTTCTAGTTGATACCCTAACATATGAAGTCTTAATGTTTAACGGTTTGAAAGATATGAATTTTTTTTAAAATTACAGGAAGTTCTATTATCCTCTAAAGTTTCATTTAGGAGGTGCCACTTCTGCGGCTAAAACAGCCGTTTTCAGCCTAAGTGTACCTATAGAACGTCGATTCACCAGAGCAGGCTTCAGAAAAGATAAAGTCATAACAGATCTGAGCAACTTTAACGCCGTGTCCAGTAAAACGAGGTCGGTTCCATTTACCAAAAAACCAGCCCCAAGAAGCCAAAAATATTAATACATGACCCGAACAAATAAACAACAAGGCCACTGCGCCAGATTCGGACTAAACATTTAGTAAGATTTTCAAAAAATACTTATGACCATAAAATATAATTTTCCAAAAAATTAACGTACCACTTATTAAATCAGTTTTATTTATATTTAAAAAAATTAAGCTTTTTTAGTTATTCTACATTTTATTACTATAATTATTATAAATGGTCAAACTGAATTCAGGTTTTGATAAACATTTTAGAAGGAATATATAGAAAATTCGAAATTGACAGTAAATGAAACAAACTAAAAAAAGTTCTCGAAAACGAGTGTTACCACCTATCCCACGAATAACGTCCCGACATCGCCCACACTTAAAATAAGCCGCCTTATTTCATTTTGGCAAATTCTTCCCATATTTTGATTAATCTCTCCCTTACCTCTTCCAGGTTATTGAATTGGATTTGTTCAGCTTTTAAACGCCTGTTTTGGTTACCCCCAAGTTTTCTATGGGATTGAGGTCTGGACTAATGGCCCTTCCATAATATTAATTCCAACCTCTTCTAGACAACCTGTGCAGCATGGGGTCTCGCGTTATACTGCATTAACAAGAAATGTTTGCCAATATATAGAGCAAAAAGTACTACATGTTGTTGTAAGATCTCTGGTGTACCCGTCAGCTGTCATAGTTTCATTATTTATAACTAGCAGGTCCATTCTTGCTGTCAGATAAATACCTCACCACACCATAATGGATCCTCCTCCAAATAATGTGGTGTTTGAGAAGTTGCATTTGGGCATAACGTTTGTAGGGTCGTAGAAATACACGAATACGTTTAACATTATTGGACAGATAATATCTGGACTCATCTGTAAAGAGCACACATTCCCACTCAGCATGAACCCAATTTTCGTGTTCTCTGGTAAAACGTAGTCTTTCTCTTGAGTGATCTACGGTTAATATAGGACACCAGGCAGCAATCCTAGGTCTTAAATTAGATTCTCTAAGCGTAATCGAATAGTTTCAGCACTAATTTGTAGACCATGTACCCCGCATAGTGGTATTCGTAAGCTATGACATGTCACAAATCGCTGTCGAAGAATCGAAATTCTTAAAAACGATCATGGATTGGTGTTGTGACTCGATTTCTTCCCTGTCTTGATCTTCTGTCTCTACAAATATTTGTAGTACCTGTGAGATGGTTGTATGAGTCACATTAAATCGACGATATATTCTTCGTAGCTCCCACCACCTTCCCGTTATAATGCGGCTTTGGCACATTCATCGCCAGCCAAACTTCGATTTAATAAATTTTGTTAGAAAACAATATCCAAAGAAACACAATACGTCCTCTACACTTGGAAACTAAATTGGTGTATTTCTTATTTTTCAAATTGTTTTTGTAATCTTGAATAAAAAAAAAATGAACACATATCGATAAATTAAGCACTGCTAAAACAGGGGCCTACAAATAAATATTCTTAAAAAGGAGAACAAAAGTGGTGCGTTAATTTTTTAAAGAAGTGTATTTAATGGACACTAGTCAAGCTCAAATATTACCTGAAAATAGAATGTTGAAAGAGATAAAGGTATACATAGAATATTTTATACATATTCACTGCCGAGCATAAACTTAGAGTAGGTAATTGGCAGTTATTTTCAGAATTTTTAATTTTGTCAGATTTTTTTGGTTGTTACATATTTTACTATCTAATTGCTTGAAGAAAAGTGCCATTCCTACACCACCACTAAAATATATGCATCCTCATGCCATAACTGATCCTCCACCAAATGAAAGTCGTTCAGAGATACACGCTTCAGCATACGCATTTGAGCCCATAAGACAGGATTGCAATTTATCAGTCAAAAATACGCGACTCTAATCCAGTATTGTGCAAGTCAAGTGTTATCCTGCAAAGTTCAACCTACAATCCGATGTTCGCGTGAAATTAGTATCTCTAGTTTGAGAAGATAAGCATGAAGTCGCTTCCTAACTGTTATGTTAATGTTTGTTTCTTTACTTTAGGATTTATTAATTAAACATTAACACTTGATTTTATATTGTTCTTTATTGAGTACAAAAAGTGTCACAAATTAAAACGGGGAGTAGTATGGGCCAAAATATGCAGAAAAGTCTTAATAAACATATGTCCGCAAATGAATGGTTTCAGAGATACGGAGTGTATTGTGTTTTTGAATCATTTTTTCATTCTCAAAAACTTGCTTTTCGGAGTCGACCGAACATTTAGACGGATCCTTTGGTCGAAGATGGATAGGAAGGGGCGGACCTGTGCCATGGCCTGCAAGATCGCCTGATTTAAATCCCCTAGACTTCTTTCTTCTGGTACACTTGAAAAATTTCGTGTACGCCACTCCTGTGAATAACTTCGAAGAGCTGTAGCAACGAATAGAGCAGGAATGTTATCGAATCCTAGCCAATGAGGGTGTTGGAAAGAATCCGACAGTCCTTGCGGAGATGTCGTAGCTGCATTGAATTGGAGGGAGGGCACTTTGAACATCTCATTTAACTCTATGTTGTTGTTGATTGTTTATAAATATCATTGTTTTTTTATACATAATAAAAAATTGTTATAAACACAAAATGTTCCGTATCTCCGAAACCGTTAATTTGCGGTCATATATTTATGAAGACTTTTCTGCTTATTTTGGGTCATACTATTCACCATTTCATTTCGTGACATTTTTTTAACACCCGTATATATATATATATATATATATATATATATATATATATTTGGCCTCCAAATCCGAATCACTTTCTGAACTGTCCTTCATTTTATTTTCATCTACAACTATAGTAATGTTTTCTTCATAAACACTACTTGCATCACTGATCGATTCCGAATCTCCATCATTAACACTTTCTTCATTATGATTATCATCTTCGGTAGTTTCACATTGTTCATTTTCAAGTCTATTTTCAAAATTTACAACCACTCTCTCTTCTCTCACACTTTCCTTATCATTACTAATATTATCATCATCCTTTAATTCTATAAAATACTTAATTTCATTATGATTTTCCTCCTTTGCTGATGAATAATGGTTTTCTGAATTATTTAGAAAATTTTTATTTCCTACCGGTTTAATGAATTTCCGATTTCTTATTAGCATAGAACCATTATTCATTTGCAATCTATATGTTCTATCTCTTAGTTTACTAACAACTTTACCAAGAAACCAATTACCATTTGGTTTTGTTTGAACATAAACTGACTGATTTGTGTACAATTCAGGTAAGTTTTTAGTTGCATTTTTATTATAATATTTTTTGTTGCAGTTCTTGTTTTTCCTTAATAATTGTTCTATTATATTCTTTTGCAATTCTAGGTTTTGACTGATTTTTTGTAATTATTAAATTTGTTCTTAATTTTCTCGACATCAAAATTTCAGATGGTGATATGTTTTCAAAAATGGGTGTAGTACGATAATGTAAAAGAGCCATATATAAATCTTTCTTTTCATTAAATATTTTCTTAAACATTTTTTTTATAGTTTGTATATGTCTCTCTGCCATGCCGTTAGACTGAGCATAGGTTGGAGACGAAACTATATGCTTAAATTCCCATTGTCTGCTAAAAGTTTTGAATTCTTGTGATGTAAATTGTGGGCCGCCATCACTTACAAAGGTTACTGGAATCCCATGCCTAGCAAAAATTGACTTAAGATTTGTTATGACCATATGGCTTGTTGGATTATTCAATAATTCTGCTACTTCTACATATTTTGAAAAATAGTCAATGACTAATAGGTATTTTGTCCCTTTTATTTCAAAAATATCGCAGCCTATTTTATTCCATGGTAAAGCTGGTATCTCATGTGGCTTTAAAGGTTCCTTATTCTGAGAATTGGCATAAGTAAGGCACTGGTGACAATTTGAAATTTTCTGTCTTATTTGATCAACCATACCAGGCCAGAATAAAGAATCTTGTGCCAATTTTATGCATTTGTTTACCCCTAAATGACTATAATGAATACGATCTAACATTTCTTTTTGAAGTGACTTTGGAACTACCAGACAATTGTTTCTAAAAATTAATCCATCAATGACAGTTAATTCTGATTTATAAGGACAAAATATTTTAACTTGATTTTTAACTTTTTTATTTGAATTAGGCCAACCGTTTTTAATTAGTTCTTTAAGATCATTCAAAACTGTGTCTTTATTCGTTTCAATCACAAATTCATTTATTTTTTCAGGTGTCGCATTCAATTCTAATTTAACCATACATACATGACCCTCAATGTCATCATCCAACAAATCCACTTCCTTCTCTACAAGATATGCACGAGACAAAGCATCTGCTAAAAGCAAGTCTTTTCCGGGCTTATAGCGCAACTCAAAATCAAATTTTTGAAGTTGTAACAACATTCTCTGCAACCTTGCAGGACATTTATTCAACGGCTTTTTGAAAATGGAAATAAGTGGTTGATGATCTGTTTCAACAATTACCCTACGACCAAAAATATACTGATAAAATTTAGTTAATCCAAAACAAACAGCATACAACTCTTTTTCGATTTGTGCGTACCTCGTCTGAGTGTTTGTTAATGCCTTTGAGGCATACGCACATGGAAGATTATTCTGCAGAAGACAAGCTCCTACTCCTGATTTTGAGGAGTCTACTGAAATAACTGACTATTTATATCAAAAAATTGTAAAACCGGATTTGTTGTGAGAGTTTCTTTTAAATCTACAAAAGCTTTTTCTTTGTCCTCATCCCAAATGAATTCATTTTCCTTTTTTAATAAACTTCTAAGGGGCTCAGTTTTATCTGAAAAGTTTTTTATAAACCTACTCACATAAGTAAGCATACCTAAAAGTCTTTGTATGTCCTGTTTATTTTTAGGACATGGCATTTCTGAAATTGCTTTAATTTTAGAATTGTCTGGACTAATACCTTTATTATTTATTATATGACCCATGTACTTAATTTCTTTTTGTCCAAACTTGCATTTGTTTAAATTGAATTTAACATTATTTTTCCTAGCAGTATCCAAAACTTTTTCTAATCTCAGATCATGTTCTTGTTTATTTCTACCCCAGATGATTAAATCATCTATATAAATATCAGAACCTTCAATTTTATCAAAAATACTTCTAAAGCGTTCTTGAAAAATTTCAGGAGCACACTTTATACCGTAAGGTAATCGTAAGAATTTGTACCTACCATATGGGGTTCCAAATGTACAGAGCTTTGAACTCTCGTCATCTAATGGGATCTGATAGAAACCACTTGTAGCATCTAAAGTACTAAAAATAGTTGCTCCAGCTAATTTACTGGACACTTCTTCAAATGTAGGAATTCTACAATATTCTCTTTTAATTACATTATTTAGATCCTTAGGATCCAGACATATTCTTAATTTACCATTTGGTTTACGTACTAATACAAGAGCATTCACCCAGTCAGGCGGACCCTCAACCTTTTCAATGATTTTGTCCCTTTTTAGCTCCTCTAGACTTTGCTTTAGGGGTTCCAACAAAGGAAAGGCTACCCTTCTTATTGGATTAACGACAGGTTTTGCATTTGCTTCTAGACTAATGCTACATTTTTGACTAATACAACCTATGCCAGAAAATACATCTTGATATTTATTTATTACTTCTGTGTACTCATTTTGTGTGTAAACTGATTCAATTCTTTTAATTAAATTTAACTTTTGAGAAGCAATCAACCCTAGAATTGCAGAAGTATTACTATTTACAATAAAAAATTCCAAATCATATGCATTATTATTTTTAAAACAACTTAAATTACATTTTCCGCAAACTTTTAATTCATCACCAGTATATGATTTTAATTTGTAATCAGATTTCTTAATAATTTTAGGAGATAATCCTAGACTTTTGAAGAGATCAAATGACAATATATTAGCCATTGCACCTGTGTCAATTTTTAATTTAATTGTTTTATTATTTATTTCTAGTGTAGTTACCCATTCATTCACATTGTCATTTGTATTTACACTGTCTATAGAGCCATGAGCAGGACATTTATTTACTGGATGATTTAAACCACACCTCGTACAATTATTAATAAATTTCTTACTTTCTGGATTTACATTTTTCTTTCCACGATTGATTTTTCCATTGAATTTCTCCTTCTGAACATAATCCACTGCCGCCTCATGATGTATCTCATTCATTGCTTCACTTCTTTCTTTGGAAATTTCCAGAATTGCACATTTTTCAATAATCTTTTCCAAACTAGTGGAATCTTCTTCTTGTAATAATTTTTCTCTAATTGATGAATTCTTGACCCCACAAATAATAACTGTTTTTGTAAGATCTTCTTGCAAAGTTCCTAGTTTACATTTCATTGCCATTTTCTTTGCTTCGGTTATAAACTGGTCTAGAGATTGTCCCTGAGTTTGCTTAAATGAGAAAAATTTGTATCGTTCGTAGGTTAAATTTTCTCTAGGCAAAAAATGTGCTTCAAACTTATCGAGTAAAGTATTAAGTTTATCTTTTTCAGCGTCAGTAAACTGAAATATAGTATAAATTTTGAAGCCTTCTTCCCCAATGAAATGAAGAACTTGTGCACACTGAATGGCCTCATCTTTTTTATTAATTTCACTCGCAACTAAATAGTTTTCAAAACGGTACCTCCATAGCTTCCAATTTTCTGCTAAGTTTCCCGCCATTTGCATGGGTGCTACTCCTCGGCTGTCTCCCATTTTTCTTTATATTGCAAAAATTTTACACCGCTGGTTTTAACTTTTTGTGTCTAACTATTCTGACTGCGCCATGTTATGTTAATGTTTGTTTCTTTACTTTAGGATTTATTAATTAAACATTAGCACTTGATTTTATATTGTTCTTTATTGAGTACATACACGTGAGCCAAGGTTCGAGAACATCGCTTAACTGTCGCTGCCCATGACAGCTGCCATTGCCAACTTTACATTAGTGGCAGTGACTACATAACGTACAGACGTACCTCTAAATAACCTAATCCTACACTAACTGTCTAATCACTTATGCCTGCACTCACTTCTTGCAGATGATTTAGACGGGAAACAGCAGTGGTCGTTAGGTTTCTCGAAGCACTAGAAACGAGAAAGCGATGATTTCTAGCTGTGGTAATCCTACCTCGTCCTGAACGAGGCCTTCAAGTGAGCAGACCAGACTCCTCTTACCATTGTCAAACTCGTCGCATATTCGAGAAACTTATACCGACGTTTTTCCCAGTTTAATGCTGACCGCAGCTATTTTCGAGAGCCGCCACAAAACTTTACTTTCAACTAATTACAAAATATACATTTGTATATTAATAAAAATCAACATATTTTGTCAAAACAATTAGTTATCATAAATAAAACTAGAATTGTTATTGAAACATTTATTTTCAAAATTATTTAAGATTTTAATTTTTCATGAAATTACGTACAATTGTCATATCACACTAAAATCAATATAAATATTTTTTTAAACTTTACAAAAACATTTTGGCTTGCTTTGGATTTAGAGCTTGCAATAAACTTTATAAATAAAAACATATAATAAACCGTAATGCAATTAGAAATTTATTAACAAGCTATTTAATATGTTTTACTGTCATAATAAGTCACATATAAACATTGAAGAAAATCTGAAATTCTAGTAAGAGAGCTGCAGATAGGATATGTCTTGTTTGGATAACATCCCATTCACATGATCACTGAAACAAAACAAAAAATGATCAAAATTTTATATAGATTCAAAAAGTTATGTTATAGCAGTATATACAACTTCAGTTAAGTAGCCAGCCTCCTCCATGTCCGCCTCTGTCCCACTGTTATCTATTGTCTTCAAAGAAAATTAACGTAACTTACTGAATACGAGTTAATCTACACATCTTCTGATGAATATTAAAAGTTAAAAAGACTAGTAAATGCCATAATCCCATTCATTGATACATATATAACATAAATTTAGTCTTTTTTAAGAGACAAGATTTCAATTAACTCGTTTTTTAAATTACCCCTTAATAAATTCTACATTCTACTACCATAATGAAGGAATTATAATTAAAACATTAACATCACTGGCAGCAGTAGTCTTTCGGGAAGAAAACGGGCCTGAAAAGCATTCATTATTATCGCATATTTTTCTAAACCTATAATTTGAAACTAGTTTCATAATGTTTGTTTTGATAAAATAAAAGACATTTTTATAGTATTAATGGTCGAGTATTTTGTTTAGGTAATGATAAGAAAAATATATATGATATAGAAGATAAAAATCATTTCAGAAATTAACAAAATAAAATTTACTCTCAACAAAACGGGAGCTCATTTGATGTCTGTGTTCCGAGCTGATCACTTCACAAATATCCCAATGGCGTGTATGTCAAATAAAGTTTAATAAACCTTCTTTCCAAATACTCTGGAACTGGAGTAAAGTTAAAAATAAAGTTCTGTGTGGTCAAAGCAGGGAACTGGTCAGTTATCTTCTAAAATTTATGAAAGAACAAGGAAGGAAGTTATTATTCCTCTTTCTAAAGTAAGTAGATAATGAACTTCAACACTAGTTTAATTTTGTATCATGAAAATTTAACTTTAGATAAGAAATCTTAACTTACGAAAAATTAAGTAAGTTTAAATATTTTCACATCTACATTAGTTTAAATCAGGATTGCAGTAACTGATTTTTTCACTTTTCAAATGGTAGCTAACCCTAAAAGCATTTTACTGTGCAATTCATATATTTGTAAGACAAAAATATTTCTTTTTCTTTTTGCAATTTATTTTGCTATTTAGAGATCTTTGGCAGTAGTGGGACAAAAAAATCAGAATCCTACCAGTTAAATGTCCCGATGTAATCTTTTTTGTAGCTTTTGATATCTTGACTGTTAAAAAACATGCAATTTTGAATGCAGAATTTTAAATGCGTTACCATTACTGAACGTGTTGTAGATACGTTATGCATAAGCCAATCCACTGTACTTTTCGTTTCTAGAGACAAAGAAATTTCATTGCTTTCAACACCACAAAAGGAAAGAAAAACAAAAATCGCATTAGATAACGTTGACATGATGTCAACTGAGAAATTCAATTTTAAATTATCACATACCCTAGAAAACTGTACCATCTCTAAAAAAATCTATATAGAACATTGTGATAATTTTCAGTATCAAGGAAGTATTGTCACTACAAAAACAGCTTTCGATTTCACTGGAAAAAAATTAGAAACGACCGAAAATTTTTGAGTTGAGCAGCACTGAATCAGACACCTTCAGTTGTAATTTTTAGGAAAAATGAAAAGTTATACAGAACAAAATAGACCCATAGTATATATGGACGAAACTTTATTAATTCCAATCACCAGTTGTACTAATCAAAAAGGACGGAATGATAACAGTTCTTCAGGATTTATGAAACCAACAGGTACATGATCTTGTTTAATAATTGTAAATGCAGGAAGCGAAGAAGGATTTATACCTAACCTGATGCATATTTACAATGGAAATCAAATTGCAAATCTGCGGACTATCACGCCAAGAACTATAATAATTATGAAACATGGGTTAAAGAAACGTTGGTACGAAATTTGCCAGAAAAAAGTATTGTGGTTATTGATAATGCTCCTTACAACAAACTATTAGAAAGCATTCTGAACTTAACTACGAGTAAAGTGGTCATGAAGGGGTGGCTAGAGAAGCGGAGCTCACTAAATATTAAAAAAATGACACTTTTATTTAGTAGCAAAAATCTATCCAAATAAGTAACACCTATATCATACTTATACTATAAAAACAAACAGAAAACATACAATAAGTGGTAAGTAATCACTAATACTAAATTAAAATTCTTCGTTTGGTTTTGCCATTTCATCCAGAATTTCTTCCATGGTAATATAAATATCACGGTTCCTATAAAGCCAAACTATTTAATCTGTCCTCTCCCGTGGTGCTACGCAGCTAGGTTTTTAAATATTTTGATAATGACCTTTCAGATGCGGTGGTTGTAAGTTAAAAAAAATTGAAAAAGCCTTTTTATATTAGATAATATATTTATTGACATCACATTTGGAATACACTTTGTCCAAATCTTCCTTCAGTTTCTTGTTTTTGTATATTTTATACCACAGCTCAAGTTTAGATTTTAATATCGTTTTGTTGAAAAAATCTTCAAGGAACCCATTCTTGTAAAAGCTGTAAGTTCCAAAAAATATTTAAATTGACTATCAAAATCTTGATTATCATATGGAAAGAGGCATTCAAGGCCTTGAATGGTTTCTAGATGTTTCAAAAACCTATCCTCTAAAAATGGAATAAAACTTACTATTTTAAAATATTCAGCAGCGGAATCGGTTTTCATAACCAATCTTTGTTTTTGTTTTGATTTCAATATCGTATTCCGAAAGTAGATCTTGAACTTGTTTAAAAATATTTTGAAAATTATCAACTGCCGGGTTTCTTACATTTCTTTAACTTGATCTGTTACGTCATTAGCTAACTTTAATGCTTTACAAAGGTTTAAATCCACTGTTTGAAGATTAAAGTCCGTGTGAAGGCATATATTCTTTCTCAGCACATTAGTGCGATCACAAATTTGGGACTTCTAATGCTGGCCAGATGCCTCAGTGGAAGTATTGCGCTGGGTACATGGCTCTATTGCATCGAAAGCGGCCGCCAACGGTTTATACAGTTCCACAAACTCTAAAACTGCATCGTGTCTTGTGACCAATCGTGTAGAACACAATTTTCTTAGGCCATTATTTTTGTTTCCGGACATAATAAGTCAATGTTGATGTAATACACACTCCCTTATGGGAGTGTTCAGGAACATGTAAGCCCTTTCAATGGCGCCTAGGCAATTATGTATTTCCGGAAGCCGAAGATAAATATAAGTTTAAATTGTGTCAAGCACTGTGTAGTAGACTTTATTTAGGAATCCTAATATACAATATATAGTTGTGAATACATAAATAATTAATATAAATACAAATGAATAAATAAATAATTTTCACAGTACGTCATGCATTATAATTTCATATATTCTAATAATAATTTTTTACATACTTTTAAGGAACTTACATTTTTTATTTCATCAGGTATCTTATTGAGGCTTTCTAGACCTTTAAAGAACAACGAATTCATACCACTCTTGAAATTTGTTCGAAATATGCGAAATGCATTACATGTTCTTGTGTTATATGAATGAATGTCGAATTCCACTCATAATTTTGAAAATACAAATCATACTTAAGTAGTACAGTCTTTTGTGTACAGGCTGCCACTGAAGGGTATTTAACATAAATTCAACAGGGGTATATTGGTTGCACCTCAAAATAATTCTCATTTCTCGATTTTGTAATTTTTGCATTTGTCCTATTTGATTTCGGTTGAATAGATACATCAATGTGGCACAGTAGTCAAAGTGTGGCCCTATTATGCAATTGTAACAAGTTAATCTAGCAAAGGTTGATAGAGATTTCGAAATTCGAGAGAAAAAATACAATTTTTGACATATTTTTCTAATGGTATATTCGGCATGCTTATTCAAAGTTAACTGATGATCTATAATAAATCCTAAGTATTTAATTTCATTTACAATTGCGAGTTGGCTATTAAATATGCTGATATCAACAGTATTAGTATCAATCATTATTTGATTTGAAATCGCTGAAACAATCATTGCCTTAGATTTATTAACATTCAATTTGAGTTTATTCACTTGTAGATGTATTTCGATGTTCTTCAAAGATACATTGATATTTTGTACAGCTTCTTCTAAATCACAGTTTCTAGTATATATAAACATCTTCAGCACATAAATTAATATGGTGTGAACCAGGAACATATTTGATATCATTCATATAGATAATGAACAGCAATGGCCCCAAAACACATCCTTGTGGTCAGCGCCGATCCTAGGGTGTCGGCCGCCCACGTGCAAAGACCTAATGTGCCCCCCTCTTGAAAATGTTCGATATTTTCACGAATACTTAACGATGACGACTCATCTACCCGTCTAAGAACAAAACGTAAAACATTAATAAAAATGCAAATAAAGTTTGAAAACTATTTTTTTTCTCGTTTATTGGCTTTGGGAGTTGGATCCCATTCAGCCACGAAATAAGTAATGACATAAAAAGGGAAACAAAGGACATGTCGCAGCTAACATATTTACTCATATCCAAGTCACACATCATTCATTGCCCTATACAACAGAATTCGTAGAAAACGAAGAAGAAAGGATAATAGACATGGACACTCGTTTCACGCTAAGGTGCCCGTCATAGCGACTTTATTTACAACACACAATAAAGGCAACAGTAAGGGGGTATATCATTGTTATAAAGGAAAGACAATAGGTATACTACAACTAACCTCTACCATTCTACATCTAAAATACAGTTGTACTGTTTTCTATATTTTTCTTTTGGTACGTTTAAGAAATTCCCATAATATAGTGCGAACCATAGTATGTCGCCGACTGAGAAATAACAGAGAAACTTGACTTTGTGGGAGAGGAACCTTTTCTTTAGACAGAGTTTCCATCAGATATCTTGTAGCTTGACTATTATGTTGACAGCTAAACATCCAATGATTAATATCATCATAACATTGATTACAATCACACAATTCGGAGTCGCTCATTTTAATTTTATAAAGGTATGCGCGTACTGTTGCATGACTAACGAGACATTTGAAGTACATAGCGTTAATCTTTCTTATAGGATGACTATGCTCCTCAAGTCTTGTGGATGGAAGAGTGGGGTGTATTTTGCAGTACGAGTTATTGCTTCTGTTGCAGAATTGTGACCATTCTATTTCCCAATTGTGTCTCATACTCTCCTTTCTTGAGTAAATGACGTCACTCCATGGTAAACAAAGATCTTCCGATCCGGAAAGAACTGCGGCTTTCGCTAGTTGATCAACTTTTTCGTTTCCAGAGATATGAAAGTGGCCTTTGACCCACATAAACGTTACAGACTTGTTAAGTTGTCTTAATTCAACTAATATGCATAATATTTTTACGATTATACTATTGCGATATATATTTCTTGCAGAGTTTTTAATGGCTGTTAAAGCTGACTGGGAATCCGAAAGGATGACAAAGTTTTGATATCGGAGATTACTGTATAAAGCCCAATATAGTGCATAATATATGGCCAATAGCTCTGCAGTGAAGATTGCGTAATGACAATTTAATTTATATTGTAGTGTTGTTTCCTCGTTAGATATGTATACAGCACATCCCACACCTAAAGAACATTTGAACCCGTCTGTAAATATTTTGCAGAGATTACCCAGCTTTCCAAAGTATTCTTCCATAGTTGTGCAATAGCTACTTGGTACGTCGTAATTAGGTATAACTACTGTACACGAAAAAAAGATATGTCATAAGGCGCTGAAAAAGCACTTTGTTCGTCTCTATTAATTGACAGGTGTGATGTATTAGGATATGCAATAGCTAAAATTGGAAAATTTTTATTTAGCCACCATTTTTCTGTTAGGTTGCTGACTGATAATTGACCTATCTTCTGTAGAAGTACTTTTTGGTTATTGGATTTACATTTAAGAATACATTTTTCTGCAAGAAATAAGCGCCTCAGATGTAGAGAAACCTCCTTTACATCTGAGGCGCTTATTTCTCACCACATTCAGCCAACAGTGTGTTAGTAGGTGTGGATTTGAGAGCACCTAAAACCAATCGTAAAGCCTTGAATTGTATTCTATCTAATTTGATTAAGCGAGATTTTGTGGCTGAGCCATATAAAAAACTTCCATAATCCAAGATGGATCTCGTATAGGCCCTGTAGAATATAAGATTGGTTTTGGGGTCAGCGCCCCGATTGTAACGATTAACAACTTTCAGCATATTTAAACTTTTTTCACATTTGACAATACATTGGTTTATGTGATCATTCCAAGTTAGTTTTGAATCCAGTGTGATACCTAAGTAAGTATAATTTCTATTAACTGATATCGTCATATTAGTGAGTTGCAGGTTGGAAACAGCTGGTAGACGATGTCGTGTGAAGAATACAACAGAAGATTTTTTAGGTGATAGGTGTAGAATTAGATCTGAGAAACATTTATTACAATGTTGCATAATGACTTTTAGAGTTTCAATGCACTGGTTGTTGCACCGAATAAATATTTGTCTATTCATAAATAGTTCAACCAAGACATACGCGCATCTGGATGGAGTACCAATTTGAATTAATTTATTAAAAAGAGAATGCAGTTGAACATTATCGTAAGCACCGGTAATGTCCAAAAATAATGCAGCAAGATAATTGTTTTCGGTAAACGTTGATTGAATATCTGTGACTAGTTGTGCAATGCAGTCTACTGTGCCTCTTTTCCTACTAAAGCCAAACTGTGTCTGGAAAAACATTATTGCTTTCACACCACCATTCCAGTCTAATTTTCATAATCCTTTCAAAAGTTTTTAATAAACAAGACATAAGGGCAATGGGTCTGAGGGCAGTTGAATCATTTAACTTCGGAATTGGAACGATAAGACATTGTTTTAAAGAGTCGCAATTGTATCCTTTCATCAAGATATTATTATAGATTTTGCATAAGAACTGTAACGCTACGTCCGGCATGTTTCCTAGCATAAGGTAATTAATTCCGTCCATTCCTGGACTAGACTTTTTAGAAGTTTTAATACTTGTTATTATTTCATTGATGTTTATCGGTGCTAGTAAACAATGTTGTTCTGGAGAATTAATAGGCCAGTCTATTGGATAATGGACGTGGTCGGGTGCAATTTTTTGAAGCAAGTTTTCAACTAATGTTTCGTTGACTATAAAAGATTTTTTAACACTTTGAACGTTATTAGCCCTTCTCCATATGTCGTTTGGATGAGTTTGTCTGTTAAGTGAGAAGCAAAATTTGGCCCAATTTGTTCTTGATTTGGTTTTGAATAACCGTTTACACATAGCATCTAATCTTTTATATTCAATGAAGTTAGAAGGGATTAAGTTTGTTCTGTAAGCTTTTAACGCATTTTTCCTAGAATTTGTCGCTGCGAGGCATTCTTGATCCCACCAGGGAATGTATTTAGTCGGATTATGAGTAGTTGATTTTATTACCTTACAAGACTTATTTGCAGCTGCCGTTATTGTATCAGTGAGAAAAGATATCATGGCGTTAGAATCGTTGCAAATAGGGACGGATTGGAATGATTCAATGATAGAGGTTTGATATAACTTCCAATTAGCGTTAGACATTGACCATTTAGAAGTACGCTTAACCGAAAAATTTTCCTTTTGGATATCGTTGATCACAATCCTAATGGGGAAGTGATCAGAACCATATGTGTTCGATGAAATGGACCACGTAAATGAAGAACACAATTTTGAAGATAAAATAGTCAGATCTACAGCAGATTTAGCTTGTCCTGGAGAAGAAATTCTTGTGGCACAACCGTCATTAGCTACAGCTAAAGCAGGAAAATAATCTAACGCTTCAACTAGTATATTACCATCTGTCGAGCACGTCTCCGAACTCCAGATTCCGTGATGAGCGTTAAAATCACCACCGATGATACACTCGTGCTTAATCTGGTTAAATAAATTGATATAATCTTGTACAGTTGCTTTAGTTGTCGAAGGTTTGTACAAACTTATAATTGTCAATTTTTCATCACCACTAGTAATGTTAATACCACATACTTCTATTTTGGGATTGAAGTGATTAACAAATTCAATAATTTCATATTTAATTGAGTTTGATATGAATATAGCCACACCACCATGTCCTTTGTTTCTATCTTTTATTATTATATTAAAATTTTGAAACCTTTTGACATCCGCTGGTTTATAGCAGGTTTCGGATATCAGAGCAATATCAAAATTGTCTTCAACATTAAGTTGTGTTAACGAAAATTTATTGGAGTTTAAAGATCTGGCATTCCACTGAACTATTTTCAAGCTAGTATTGACCATGGTTAGTTGAATATACTATCGACAATATTTTTAATTTTACTATCAATATCATTTTCGTTAAATATTAACTTATTATTGATTGCACATGAAGAAGATTGAGGCATATCTCGTATAAAATTTACAAGCATGGTTTTTATTTTAGAACTAAGTTGATAGGCAAATTTATCAAAATCACTTTCAGTATTCTTTTGACTAAACTGGAATACAGGGCCTGCACAAAAGCTGGTATTGTATTCTCTACGACTGGGAGGGACGTCAGATAGAGTATTATTACTTTTTCTCTTTTTACGAGGATTTGAGCTAATTTCCGGAGTAGGTGAGGTTGGACTATTTCCTTTTAGAGGATTGCCAGAGTAACGATTTTGATAACTGGAAGGTTTTAGAGTGGGAAAATCAACTTCTGAATTAGCTAGTGGAGCAAACCTATTTTTTTGGATAATGCTGGTGTAGCTGGGATTATCGACTACTTTTTCAGCCTCTTTAAATGATATATTCAAATTAGTCATAGCTTTCTTGGTTTTCCTTTGTTTTATATATACTGGGCATTCCTTTAATGAAGAGGAATGGTTGCTAGTTTGACAGTGAACACAGTATCTACTACAGCTATTCGGACAATTATCAGTTTGTTCATCTGATCCGCAATTTTTACACCTTTTCTTACCTTTGCATTGAGACGAAGTATGACCGTAACTAAGACAATGATAACATTGCAAGACCGGACTAACATCGACAGAGCACCTAACTTTATTAATGTAAATAAATTGTGGGATTAATTTGCCAACAAAAGTTACAATTATCATCTGCCTAGGAACCCGCTGTATAACGCCATCTTTCTCCACTGTTCTATTCAAACGTTGTACCTTTTTAATTGACACATTCGATTTTATGATATTTAAAAGAGTATTTTCGCTCAGAGATGTGTCAACACCTCTTACTATGCCACGTTTTTCGGTTAAATAATTTGGAATGTATGCAATCAGGTTATTTTTCTCGAAAAATGGTTCTTCTACTAATTTATTAGCACAGTTACTCGAATTTACTTCAATTTTTACGCCATTTTTTCCAACACTAGTTATTTCAGTAATATTATTTTCATAATTTGATAGCGCTAACAACTTTTCACCTAATTTCATCGGATGTAATCGACCAATATTTAGTTCTAAATGCTCTACAAAAATAAAGTATGGACCTAAATCGGTCGGTAGAAATATGTCTGTATTAACTGGCCTACGACCACTGTTTACATTACTTGATATATTCGAACCTATTAGCAAGTTTTTTACTGACTCCATATCATCATTGTTTTTCTTCACCGTTTCGTTTGAAATATTATTAATTGTTAAATCCATCGTATTTTGGTTATTTTCATGATTCATATCAATATCTCCAGAAAATGTAATTTCTTCCAGATGCACATTAGGACAATTTCTTCTCGTTGATCGCAGAGGTGGGTCCTTGCCCCCTTTTTCATATTGGCCACCAGACATCTGGGCTTCAGAGCCGGGGCAAAACAAATAAATAGATAAAAGCTACTTACAGTATCGTTGCTACACTAATTATATACAACACAGAAAACATAATAATAGGAAACTGCTAGGTAAGTAAATCATTTATCGCAAGAGAACTCAAATCGATACGTCCGCACTGTAGGATAGTTCGACCGAGAATCGTTTGAAAACTAAAAGTTTATTTTTTAGCCAGCCACATTTTAAACAAAAACAGGAAATTCTATAATTAGAAATACAAAACAACAGTATTCACTCAGAAAATGCAATCTAATAACAAGTTATACATAAATCTCCTGAAACGAAAAGAAGATAAATCTTCCTTCTTCAAAGACTACCCCTATACCTAATAATTAACTATAAACTAACTTTTCTGGCTTTCGGTGAAATCAATTTTCTCAGAGAATTCGGACTCGATAGAGATAATGGCTAAATCTGTAAGCCTTTCTTGTGTCATATTATTTCTTAAGTAATTTTTAATTTACTGAAACTGAAGCCACAAGACAGGTAAGGTTAAAAAAATTCTTAATGCCAGAGCAAAATTTGGAAAACAGGGAATGAGATCATTTTTGACTATAATTTTCAATATTTCAGTTGGCTATTTTTCACCTGGAAAAATATCTTTGAACGAAGTTATTTCATTAGAGTTGTATACCATCTATATCTTTTACGGTACTTTGATCCTCCCGTACCTGTAAGTTAATATCTAAGTCCATGCAGGCTTTCATAAGATTATCATTAGAAATGTTAAGAAACTCGTACAGAAAGCAGAATATTGAATAGCACTCAGACAATGATGTGAATCTTTCATTTACCGAGGAAATCGCGTGATCTAAAATTGCAAAATAGAAATCAGTCTTGAACTGCTGGTAGGGATTTGAAACTGGTTCATTGGTGCCCTCGTAATCAAATAAACGGACCTTTTTCCTAAGCTTCGAGATGGGACAAATATTTTAAAATTATCGTTTTTAAGATTATCTAAGCCTTGAATACATTCCGCGATATTCAATTTAGGATTTTGCAGCATTAATCTTAAGACATCACAATTCTTGATAATAAATCATACCAAATTAAAACTGAACAAAGAAATGTAAATGTTTCTAGGTTTTTAATTAGTGACTTAGCACCCAGTTTTGGTTTCGTGTCTCTGGTGGGATCCTCAATTAAAGCATTTAATGCAGTAATAATGTTTTTAGGTCTTGTTTTAGAGGTCTAATAGTATTGATACGACTTTTCCACCGAGTTTCACTTAACGGTCTTAAAATTAGACTTTTCACGAGATTTTTTAGTAAATCCCATCGTTAAGGAGACGCAGAAAAGTAATTATGAACCTCTTGTACCAAATAAAAAAAACCAGAAATTTCACCACTAGAGCTGGCAGCATCATTAACGACGATATTTAATGTACGAGCCGCACACGGCACGTATAATGCTCTAGGACTGATATCAAGAATCCGTTTCTGTAGTCCTATATTTTTTCCTTTCATGTTCAATTCATTATCGTAGCCCTTACCCCGTATATCTTTAGTTTACGAATACAGCTGGTGGCCACCAGCAACAAGCAACGCTCACTATTAAGTTGGTAGGCTAGCATCAATATGGAGTGTAGTGTGTAAGTGGTATTGGTAAAAGTAAACAAAATATCAATACCTTTCAGAGTCTAGCTCTGCAATATAACTTAAGGGGATATACCATTAGATTTCTGCACTATATGTTTTGGGCATACTATACATACTACATAGGTACTGGTAAAGTCGCAGAAAAAAATCCGATGCCGCATCTCTTTAACATTCTAAAACATCATAAATAACAAATAACCGTCTCCTTTGACCAGAAGGAGCCGCGTGCCGTCATGAGTAAGCCGACGCCAATATCCCTGATAAGCAAAAAAAATCTTCTCTGCCATGAATTTTGCTATCAAATGAGGAATGTGTTTAAAGAGCAGAGAGTAGACAATAATGGACCACCACATTATGCACTACACTCTATATGTTTTCTTAAATTATGCTGTCAGAAAAATGGGACTTGGGAATTTTGATTTTTTAATAACTATTTAAAATTCAGCATATTTATTCAACCTAAATAATTTCATTTTGGGAAATACATGATAAAATTTGCTTGATTGATAAAATTAGATGTCGCCGCCCCTAGTTTCGGCCGCCCGCGTGCGGTGCACACGCTGCAAACCTGGTAGGATCGGTCCTGCTTGTGATACACCTATTTCGTTTATAATTCGATCTGATATTACATCACAAATTTTTGTCCTTTGGCTTCTTTGATCCAGTAACTATCTAACCAGTTTAAAGCTTTTCTATTTACACCATAATACTCCAATTTATTAATTAAAGTTTTTCTGTTGATTGTTTCGAAGGCACGTTTGAAATCTAGAAATTCCGCAACAATATATTCATTTTTATCAATACTTTATTTCCACTCGGTAACTGTTAGTTGTAACGTTGTTTCGCACAAGCGATTCTTGCAAAAACCAGATTATTTTCAAAATATAGTTTTTCTTTTTCTTTCAGAGTATTTACATAGGTATTTCGGCAGTATTTATATTGTTGCCATTTTTGTTCTTTTTCTGGAGCTGCACTTTTTTTGAAGATTTTATAAGCCTTATCTTTTTCTTTTGACAATGTTTTCAGTTCACAGTCATAAAATGGTACTTGATTTGACTTAATTTGTATTTGCTTTTCAGGTGCTATTTTATCCATAATTACAGTGCAGTTTGTTTCTATTTCCTCTAATATTTCATTCACATTGATTGTATTCAAGTTCCAATCAACAGAGAGAAGTTCTAAATTGATTTCCTTATATGTATGTTCATTTATAGTTCTTATACGAATGAGTTTGTCATTGATTTTAATTTCAACAAACTGAATCCAGTAGTTAGGTTCATTCACGAAAGATTTTTTTACCTTGTATTCTATGTTATCTCTTATATATATGACAGCCCCTCCAGTGTGCCTGCTGCTACTATCACATCGGATTGCATTATAATTATTTATATATATTTCAGCATCGCTAACATCTGGAGTTGTTCTCGCTTCACTTAGAATTATCATTGCTGGGTTACAATATTCAAATAACATCAAACTTATGAGCCACTAAACTTCCAATATTCACATAAACAACATCCTGATGGAGTATATTAGGAATCACAGGTTTTCTTTTTCACTTCCAATATTTCTCTCTACTATTGTAGGGATAGAGTTGATGTACTTGATAGTTTTCGAGTTGTCTCCTGTTGCGATGATTTCTTGAAGCCTTTTCTTCACTACTTTATAATATTCCTTTTGTTTTACAGTTTGATCTCCAAATATCTTTACTATGTTCAGTGTTTTACTAATCTTGAGTGTTTCCTTTGCATCAGTTGGGTTTTTCAGAAGTTACTTTCAGTAGTCTACATTTATTTCTTGAAAACTTGCCAATTCTTTGCATTCTTATGTTCGTGTCTGCCAGAGTCTTTAAGGATATTTAGTACGGTTTCTTTCTCCTCATTTAATCTTTCTATATGGTTGGTTTTGGACGATTCCTTAATATTTGCTATCATAACATTCATTGCTCGATACTTCCTCTCCTCTACTTCTGCTTGCTAAAAACTCCTCAATGCGTAGAGGATTTGACTTTTATTCGCCTCAAGATCAATTATTCGCTTGTTCATGATTTGTAGTTCCTTAGTCATCTCCTTCAACTCTCTTTTCGTTTCAGCCAGTTCTTCCTTTATCGCCCTCATATCCACTACTAACTTGGGCACACTCCTGAAAGCTGCAGGAAAGTGGCTTCATCATATCACTCCACATAGATATCTGCAGTTTATATTTAGTTTTTCTAAAGTATCAAAATTACTAGAGGCTATAAAAGTGCCAACAGCAGAAGTAATTTCCACGAACTGTAGAAACTTCTCAGTACCAGTATCTGCTAAGAATATAAAGATACAGTGGTTTGTATGTAAAAAAATCACGGTATAGGCACGCCCTCCCGGGCCCTCCCTGGCTGCTCCTCTGTGTCGATTTGTACATGATTTTCACTAATTTCTGTATAACATTGCCTGATATATTGAAGGTTTCAATCAAAAGGCCAGTAAACATGGAGAAACACTAGATTTGTCTGTACTTTGAGTAATACCAACCTTTTTTCAATTCTAAATATGGTGTATAAATTTATAAAACAATAATTGAATTTGAAATATTTTGTTTAATTCTTTATGTTGTATTACATCACTACCAAACATTAAAAAGTGTTTTTATTTGTATCAAAATATCAAGTATGTTTTGTATATTTTGGATTATATCAAATAGAATTGATCTCAATTCATTTATTTTTATATTTATTTGGCTTTTTATATGTAGATATAAAATTAATAGAAAAACTTACTGTGATGACAGAGTCTGCCATACCATCCTGGATCACAGACACAGGCATCCTCTACACATGTACCATGCTTGCAAGCTAATTGACAATTACTTCTAGCTGGTTTGGCCCTTCCAATTTCACAATGATCACCACGGAATCCTCTTGGACAGCGACATTTATTTACAGCTTTGCATTTTCCACCATTCAAACAAGGAATAATACAACGAGCTATAAAATATATTTTTAATTAATATAAGAGAATTAAGAATATTGAAGAAAATAAATGGAATATATCTAAAACATTGGTTAAAAAGGTCATTAATTGCAGTATTGACAACATTTCATTAGATGGCCGACATCTACATTTTTGAATTTCAGCCAGGAGAGCAATTACTCATAAGATTAGTACTGAGTATTTTGATTAATTTTTGTCTTTCTACAGAATTCTCTACAAGCTATAAAAACAGTATATCATTGAAAAAGAATTTAAAATTAAATACAGAGTATTTCATTCATATATAATCACTGTATAGCTTTCACTGTTTGAAATCTGCACAAACTGTGGGACAGTTTGTACAGAAGTTAACACATCATACTGTTCACGATATGTATTAATTCCTATTTATACTATTGATCTATTGACATATTCATAAGGATCCATGAGAAGATACTTACAGTATTCACAGTGAGGACCGTAGTATCCCTTAGAGCATTCACAAGTATCTTTTTGAATACATTTTCCACCATTAAGACATTTTTCACCACATATACCTGAAAACAGATTTTTCTAATTTCTAATGATTATCAGATGTCTATCTTCCCCATTTTTTCTATGTGTATATATAAAAATAACTGCAAGTAATTGTCACTATTTAAATTTAATACAGATTGAGCCACTAATTTTATTGACTTCAAACAATTTGTTCGTGCGTCCGTAAAGCTCTGTTTATAAAAGTGTCAATAGCAGTGTTCTGTTTTGAATGGCTGTTAAATTCACTTTGTACGGGTGTGTGTCTTCTTTCTATATACTTTGTAGTCTATTTTTTTGTCCCCACGTAACTATAATAAGACATTATTTGGCCCGGAAATATAGAAACTAAAATTGATAAATTGAACATGATGCGAAAATGTGTAGTCTTATAATTTTACCAAAATCATTATTTTACAAGTTTTGAAAGCTCTAATTAGGAAGGAACTGGTGCTTATATAACAAACATTGTTTTGTAGTGCTATTTTTTTGCAGCATATGTTTGCATAATATATTTTTAAGAAACTAAGTAGCAATTAATTTTTAAAAACGTTTATATTACCTCCTTCACAATGCCTTCCTTGAAATCCTGGAGGACAACTACAAATCCCGGGAGAAGTACAATTTCCTCCATTCATACACTGTGGATAACATAAAGCAGTACGACAATAAGGTCCCATATAACCTTCAGGACACTGACAAATTTTTTCATGGTTACATCTACCTTGATTAGCACATTTTTTATCACATTCAGGATCGGGATCTAAAACATTTAAAAGATGCAAATGATAAACATGACAATAAAACATTAAGTTCGCATTAAAATAAAATGTTTTGTGAATTCCTAGTGTATAAATTTGAGAATGGAGATATTTTCTTCTTTTGCTCTATTGCCTCTTAAGCTAAGTTGGATATCATGGCAGCTATTTGGGTTGGAACAGTTTTAAGACTTCCACCTTTCATTATGAATTGAACCAGATTGAATTCATTTGGGTCCAAGTGAAGGGGTGTATAGCACCTGAAAATGTTAGTTTTAAAATTGGTGATATTGAACATTCACTCCAAATCAATTTGGAGCAAATAAAAGTAACACACTGGTAGACTGCTATTTCTCACATTGTAAAGCCATGAAAGAAGATTAGATGTTGAAGTTAGAGGGGACGGTAGACAATTATATAGAACCAGTACTAGTATACGTAAATTCTTCAGATTCTGATGACTCAACAGAGTTCTGAGGAGCCTATATATTCAGATGATAATGTGTGAACTTTGGAGATATGTTGTATACTGTGTTGGAGCAACGGAGGACTTTCTAAGTATGACTGAACCCATTTAAATAGTCCCTTTATTTTGCTCTATCATCATTCTTTCTCTGTGACCCGATCAGCTAAGCTCCGATTATCCCATTTCTTTGTGACCAGACCAATATGGTCTGACTCTACATATAATTTATTATTATTATTGTTCTACAATAAGGGCAGATGACCAAGTTCTGTTTTGCCCATAAATTGTTGAATTTATGTATCTATGGAGAATAAAGAAAACAAAAACTAGTACTAAGGCTAAAACTAAGCTGAAGATTAAAAATATAAGAGTCTATTTGGTTTTCGAAACTATTAAAATTCTCGGAATCAATTATTTGCTGTTATTGCTTATTATGTGTTCTAAAAGGCTATTTCTTCAGGTTTAAGGGGTGCCCACAGAGACGGTCATCCAAATGAAGGGGGAAAGCCGCTTGAAGGTCGCCGAGGTTGAATTTTAAAAATTCGGAACCACAGAATAAGATCATTTCGGTGACGACTTTCTTCAATAGGATTTCTATAAAGTTTTATGTCGTCAGTGTTAGCAAAAATTGAGCTTGACAGACAATATCGAAGATAACTGGAATATGTGATTAAAAGTTGGGGTTCAAGAACGGAACCTTGTGGAATATCGCTAGCGACGGGTCTTTCTTTGGAAAATTCTTGTCCAAGTCTGACTTTGAAGAAACGGTTTGTTAGAAAGGCTGAAAACCATTTGTTAAGAGTACCTGTTATGCCAAGATGATTGAGCTTTAGTGGAAGTCTACGTTTTGGTACCCTGTCAAACGCTTTAGATAAGTCAAGGTAAATTATGTCTATAATAGGATGTTTGTCATCGAGTTCTTTGGATCAATCGTTGGTACAGTGTAGAAATCGGGTTGAAAGTTTGGGATTACATTTTTTCCCAACAAAAAGTCAACCTTTTGGTCAGCAACAATGGAGTCCATTACTTTTGAGACAATTGATAAGAGGCATAGGCGACGGTAATTGTTAGGATCGAATTTATCGCAGACAGCGGATATAATAATGTGTGAGGACATTTTTTAAGGAATAATGCAGTCAATCCATCTATATCAGGGTAGGATCGGTTTTAGGATGGAACAGGCGATCTAGAATTTAGTTTTGTTGAAAGGTGATATTGTGAAGTGATGCTTCGATAGGAGGTCCTAGCAAGACCGGTGGTGTATCTGTTGCTGGGGATGGCTTTATTATTGAATTCACTGCATAAGTGTTTATATAACTTTATTAATTAAAATCAAATATAACGGAACAATAATTGCTGATACAAAAACATAGGTACAGACAACTATATGACACTTGACATATATGTATATATATATATATATATATATATATATATATATATATATATATATATATATATATATATATATATATATAATAATTCGTATTAGCAGCTGTTTATTTCACAATTTAGAAATATTTGTGAGGATGCAGCAATTGGCTTGGAAATTAAACTCCTATTTTAATTTAGTGAAAGCTTTCGTAATAGTTTTATTACTTCGTCAGTCACGCTAAAATACAATGTATAACTAAAAATTAAAAATCAAAAAATGGGTACTTACATTAAACGAGTAAAATATATAAATTAAAATTCAGAAAAAACAGTGTAAAAATATTGATATATGCTTGAGACTTTTCAAAAATTATTGTCAATATAAAGTTGACAAATGGATGATATAACAGAAATGTTCGTAAAAATTATTGTAAAAGGTTGAACTAAGATATTGATGAAAAATTATTATTAGATCTGTGATTCTTTTTATTTAATTTTGTCTCAATGTCCAGAATATTAGAGTAAATAATGTTTAAATTTTGGAAATCACTTTTCTTGTTCAATCTATTTGGTTCATTTTTTATATAAACCATTTCTAAAAAACATCTTTTGAACAAATTATTTTCTTTGGTTAAAATAGAAACGTTATTGAAATCTATGGAATGTCCTGTTACATTAACGTGCTGTGACAAAGCACAAGCATTCGGTCTTAAAAGAATATCGCTCTTATGTGAAGTAATTCGTGATTTTAAATTTCTTGAGGTCTCACCAACATATTTTTTATCACATTCTTGACAACTGATTTTATAAACAACTCCAGTCTGATCAAGTATAGGTGTTCTATCTATCTATCTATATATATATATATATATATATATATATATATATATATATATATATATATATATATATAAAGTATTGGTACGTTTGACTGATGAATATTAACAAAATATGTTCATCAAGAACTGGGTGTAGCAGTCAAAAGTGGGGCTGGTGAGAAATCAAACAATTTTATTATTCATCAAGCTTTCAACCCTTGTTTGGGGTCTTCCTCAGGATGACTACAAATATTATATATTTAAAAAACAATACGTTACAAAACATAGTCGTACTTACTAAAATGGATTGTCAGATCGACTATACCATAAAAGTTGGAAACAATAAAAACTCAATAAACAATATATACATTTAAAAAACATTTAAAAATAACACAAAAAACCGTTACAAACAATAACATTGTACTGATTTGGATATTTTTATCGGACCAACCACACAATGAATATTACATTTTAAGATGTTAGAAATTACTGACAAAACTCCAAATGAAAACAAATGATAACAAATGGTAAAAGTGACAATTAGCATGGAACAACACGGTGAGCACGGAACAACACAAAATGGCCTTTAACTAAAATGCAAACCAGCGAACACTACATTAACGAAGATGTTATGCATTGTTAGTGTGCTGTGTTAGGGGAAATATTTTAGGAATTTTGTTCTTATTATTCTCATACTCCAAAATGTAATTATAGATGAGACTCAGATTTTGAGTATCTGATCTAATGTTATTGTTTGTAACGGTTTTTTGTGTTATTTTTAAATGTTTTTTAAATGTATATATTGTTTATTGAGTTTTTATTGTTTCCAACTTTTATGGTATAGTCGATCTGACAATCCATTTTAGTAAGTACGACTATGTTTTGTAACGTATTGTTTTTTAAATATATAATATTTGTAGTCATCCTGAGGAAGACCCCAAACAAGGGTTGAAAGCTTGATGAATAATAAAATTGTTTGATTTCTCACCAGCCCCACTTTTGACTGCTACACCCAGTTCTTGATGAACATATTTTGTGTATATATATATATATATATATATATATATATATATATATATATATATATATATATACAGCATATAAAAGGCTGCCAATAATTTTCCTACATATTCTAATCCACTTTTTATCTTTACTAGGATTACTTAACACATTATAGTCTAAATCTGGTTCCATTGGAGTACTTACAATGTTACACTCATTCATATCATGCTTTTGCAATATCTGTTTTAAGTAATCCGATTGATACAGTTCTACATAAGCCTGTTGTACATTTTGTTTAATATTAATGCCCAAATAATGTGACATTATACCAAGATCTTTCATAAGGAAATTACTATGTAGAAATTGTTTAACATCTTGTACATCTGACACATCTGTGTCTAAGATCAGAACATCATCAACATACAATAATACATAAATTTTGCTTTTTACTGAATTTTTATAGTAAAGACATTCAGTTGTGATAAGAGTGAAATGTGTTCTATATTGATATACAATTGTTTCAGTCACATAAAACTTCATACCACTCAATTTGAGAAAGAGACTTTGGCAAAATATGTTGACTTAAGCATTGAACAGTTAAGTTCTTCTCAAGGAAGGGGTAGGTTCAATTGAACTTTTGCAGTTAAAACAGCGTGATCGAGTGATTTCTAACGTTTCAGTTTTCTGTTGTCCGGTCATTAGTTTGTTACATTAAATTAAATTTTGATGTTTTCTTAGTTATCCAAACAATACTACTCGTATTTTTGTCTGCTCTCCTTATTTTTTCGTGGTTTTTATGCCAATATATGTCGCGGTAGTTTAGATAATATTAATTATTTATCAAAGTAACTTAACCTAAATATTTTCTTGAACAATTGCTAAATCCTGTCTTAAAAAACTTACATATAAATACATACTTACTTCGCTGAGCACACTCCTTTTTAAGTTTCAATCTTAATGGTGTTCCATATAAAGGTTTTCCTTTTCTGCTTTCAATAAGTAGTCCAATTCCAAACTTAGCAATACCAGAACTGTTTCCCAGACATGGTAATAAAATGCTAAATTCTTTGGGACGTCTTGGAACTCTACCTTTAGTTTTAATAGAAATAACAGGAGCTTCCAAAATGCTTTGGTCATAAGACTGGAGTCTATCAAAATGGTAGTAGTATTTTTTGTTTCCAGCTTTCCATGTAAAATTTACATAACTTACTTCAGACGGAATAACTGGAAGATAATTTTCAAAATTTGGGTCCAAAATATATGGTAGTACATTTCCATTTACTATAGCATATATTTCCATTGACATTCCTGCAATAAAACTTGTATTAAATTTTCTACTAAAGAAAAAAATGCACACCATTAAATGGATAATAGCCATATATAGAAATAAAAAAGATATAACTGTTTACAGCAGGATAAAGTAGTATATCTTCTGTTGCCATTTTATTTTATTTGGTGTTTGCTGCAGATGCTATTAAAAATAATCAATAATTCAGATGTTTAAATCATATTTCAAATTTATCAGGGTTTATTTAAATATTATTTGAATTAATTTGACTTTTTACATATTAATAAAGCTAATAATCGGAATACTGGTCGTACTACATCATAATAAATACTGCAAGTCCAAGATTCGCAACTGAGTTTTATATTTGATAAATCTATTTCCATTCAAGTAAGCCTGTGCGTATAAGTAGTTGTATGTGGAGTAACAGTTATCGTCATAGTAAAGACGAGTCATAACAAAGAATATAATTAATCTGTGACGTTCCTTCCCTAGCGATCATCCCCTCTTCGCTTTTCGTATTACGTCGCTTCCCACTTAGTCTACAAATTGATGTTGGCCTCATCACAAATCGAATTCATGAATGACTGGTTGGGGATGTGATCATAGCCTATGTTTTACTATTAAATATAATCTGAGAATTAAAGTAACCAGATTAAAAACGCCAAACTCACAAGCTGCTTCGTGAGATACACAAAAATAAATTTTATTTCGTTATAAAAAACATAAAGGAGGCTAGGAATAAGTTCCGAATTATCTAATAATAGCAAACAACACTGAAGTTGACATAATGTAAGGAGCATTGAAATAATCTAATGCTTTCAGAGCAATATTAATATATGTCACATACGCCATTGACCTTAGGTGGACAGTATATTGTGCTGATTAATGATTTATTTTATTGTATAATTGCTTAGTTTGTTTTTATCAAAAAGTTATAATCGCTCATGTTTGTAATAAAAATATTAGTCTTGAATTTGAAATTGTTATTAGAATATTGTTTTAGAAATAAAGTTAGGTTTTAAAAACACCTTTTCAGAAAATTAAAAGTTAAGTGGCGCAGTTAGTAGGATAGTCCATCAAAAGTTTCAACATTCGGTTTGTTGACTATTCGAACAAGTGAAGTTTAATTATTGGAACTCTGGCGAACTGAGTAACTCAACTAGAAGATCTGTGTTGTGCCAGAAACAGAAACAATCAAGAGGATATTAGTTGTTCCTGTGCAGTCCGACCAATGGAAAGGATCTTCGTTCTTATACTGTAAGTGTTTTTGTGTCATATAGAGGAAATATCAATTATTTTTCTGAAACATCTGACGATTCTAACTCAAATCCCGATTCAAATTGTTTTAATGCTAAAATAAAATTAACTTTAGTATCACCAAAACTTTTTCCATAAATAATTTTAATAAAATGGTTATTCCACAATTACCTGTCTTAAAAAAGAATATCTGGATATGATACCAGAATTTGATGGAAACAATGTATTACTTCCTAGGTATATCGAAATTTCAGAAAAATTAGTCAATAAGTTTTATAATACTGTAGATGCAGGGATTTTCAAAATGAATATTTGATGTCCAGCATCTTAGCAAAATAAAAGGGGAAGCAGCTGTAAATATTCCTTCTTGTACCATAAGAACTTTGGGAAAATCTAAAAGGTGCACTGCTTAATGCATATGCCGACAAAAGAGATATTTACACATTAAATATAGAACTTTCAGAAATGAAACGCCTTTCGAATTTTATAA
Source organism: Galeruca laticollis (assembly GCA_963921935.1). Classification (NCBI taxonomy): domain Eukaryota; kingdom Metazoa; phylum Arthropoda; class Insecta; order Coleoptera; family Chrysomelidae; genus Galeruca; species Galeruca laticollis. The sequence continues at coordinate 157,487,647 of OY998180.1, read as the reverse complement.
TAGAATTCAGTATTTATTAAATCTTCAAATTTCTTATTTCATGACACATTCCAATGTTAATGAACATATAATATTAGGAAATTACTTTAAAAATTTGGCACTGAGAGTATTGCTACTCTGTTTAAAAGATCCTTTAGGTACATTAATGCCTATGAAAAATCCCGAAAATTTGAATATTGCTGTAAATGTTCTTACAAATTATTTAAGTATATATGAGCCATAATAATCATCCGAAAAATGTTTTTTCAAATTTGAATATGCAAAATTATTCACATAAAATAAAACCAATTTCCAAAATAATGTGTCACATAGGCAGCTACTTCCGAAGCCAAATTCTATCCATAATTATCAACACACTAATCAAAATCCCACATCAAACCCACAAAATCGTCCATCAACTTCTTATAATCCTCCTAATAGGAATAATACAAACTTTTCTAACAATGGTCAAAACGTCTTTAAACCTAATCAGAGCCAAAGATTTACAAATCCAACTCGAATGAGTATGTCTACCAGAAACACATCTAGACCCCAACCCCAAAACTATCAAAATAGTTTCCAACACAATCATAATCAACCTAGAAATTTGATCTCGGAAGAACTCCATAATATAGACGATTCCGGTTGCACTAATGATGAATCCGATAATTTTTTAGAGACACCAGCCTCGGAACCAAACCAAACATTATCGAATTGTTAAACTTAAATAATTTAGAAAGCGTGTTACCCTATATAATTTTTCCAGAACAAAATCTACAAGTTTTAATCGATACTGGTAGCACAAGATCCTTTGTGACACCAGCTGTAGCTGAAAAATATTTCAAATAATCTTTTGTCAAAAAACAATTCCATGTAAAATCAGCCTTTTGGTAGCAGCCAACAAAATTTCTGCACTTTCATTCCAATCTCCAAAATGTTTAATTATAGGCAACCGCTTAATTTAGAATATTGCGTCATTTTGATTCTTTGTTAAGATTAGATAATTTAAAGAAACTTAATGCGATTATTGATTTAAATACTAATTTGCTTATGACTGCTTATACTGAAATTAAAATGAATTTCTTTGACATTAAAATGGTATAGTAGTGCCTCCACGTTGTGAACAAGTAATTAAATATTGAAAATGTAATTATACCATACATATGAATTGGGAAATTAGAAATCCCGGAATGTTTAACAAAAGTTGAAAATAATATAGCTTTATGTGCAATTTTAAAACATTCAGAATCCAACTTTCGAGTAGACTTAAGCCCTTCAATTAATGTTTAAGACATTCGATGAATACGAACAAACCCTCAACCAAAATTTTTCCAAAAATGTTCAATTTGATATTTCGAAGGTTAGGAGTTAACACATGAATTCCGAAGAGAGACAATCAATATTAAAGTTAATTAAAGAGTATAGTGATATTTTTCATGTCAAAGGAAATCAGCTTACCTTCACAAGTAAAATAAAACATCACATTAAAACTTTTAACGAAATACCTATCTATTTCTAAAATCTAAATCATACAGATATCCTGAGATTCGTTGAGCAGAAATTCAAAAACGAATTAAAAAAAATGTTGAATGAAGATATTATTATACCTTATAATTCTCAATGAACTAGCAACATTTGGATAGTCCCAAAAAAGCTAGATGCTTTTCAAAAGCCGACTCGTTGTTGACTATCGAAAACTAAATGCCATCACAATTGGAGATTTTATCCATTGCCATATATTACAAAATTACTAGATGAGCTTGGATGGTGTCAATATTTTACAACATTAGATCTCGCTTCTGATTTCCTTCAGATTGAGATGGTTGAGGAAGACATTCCGAAAACAGCCTTTAATATATAAAATGGGCACTATGAATATGTGCGCATGCCCATGGGCCTGAGAGGAGCTACTGCAATCTTTCAAAGGGTCAAGGACAATATCCTAAGAGGTATATAGAACGAGAAATTTTTGGTGTACCTCGATGATATAATTGTGTTCAGTACCAGCTTACAAGAACACATCACAAATTTAAGAGAAGTATTCAATCGATTAAGAGATTCTAATTTTAAATTACAGATTGATAAATGCGAATTCGTGCATAAAGAAATAGCATATCTGGGACATATTGTCACACCAGAAGGGGTAAAACCGAACTGAGATAAAATTTTAGCAATTCAAAAATTTCTGATACCAAAAAAATCAAAAGAATTAAAAGGATTCCTAGGGTATTACCGAAAATGCATAAAAGATTTTTCAAAATCAACTAAACCATTAACAGGTTGAAAAACGATGCATTATCAATGTAAATGATTCAGATTATGTCGAATGTTTTGAAATGTGTAAAAATCTGTTGATAAATGAACCAATACTTCAATATCCAGATTTTACAAAAACCTTTAACCTTACCACAGACAGTATTTTAAGCCAAGGCAAAATAGGCTCTGATTTACCTGTGGCTTACGCCAGCAGAACCCTAAATTACTGGACACATAAATACCAATACAACTTTTGATATAGAAATAGATCAACAAATAGTTAATAATTATATACAAAATCATAAGAATAAAATGTAAATTTTACACTCGAATTGAAGCAAAAAAATTGCAGGAAAACAAATCAAAAGTAATCTCTAAAGCCAATAAAAGTCGTGAATAATTACCCGATACAATACCCACTAAAGTGTATGTACGTAATAAACAGGCACAAGGCAACACCAAAAATAAATATACAAGTGAAGAAATTAAAAGCAAAAATATCCGTCGGAGACGCAACAGTCAAAATAAAGGATGTTACGCATAACTTGGGAAAACTTCCCATAAATCTTGGATATGCCAAGCAAGCTGCAGAAATCCAGTCATACTTTTGTTCATTTTTATAATTTAAGCCCACTACTAGTAGAATATAATAAATATAATAAGTTAAGTATACAATATAATCACGTTAAATATAATATATCTAATAATACATTTTTTTCTAAATGAAACAGAAAATATTGTAAATATAATAGAGTACACTAAGAATAGTATAGAAGAAAAATTTGATAACATTAATATTCATTCTACCTTAGACTAAAGAGAAGGTTAATTAACGGTCTTGGATAAATAGTAATAACTATTACAGGAAACTTAGACTCTGAAGATGGAGAAAGAATTAATTCAATTATGGAACATTTAAAACAAAATCAAATAAAAATGCAATCTTCTGTTAGCCACCAAATTATTGATACTTTTAATAAGACAAATCAGGACATTCAGTTAATGAAAAAAATATTAAAAGCAAAAATATTTGAGATGAGATATTTTAGATTTTCAAGCAAATGCAGAAAATATTATTTATTTGAAAAAGCTGTTCAACGAACTTTTTATCACATTTAATGTAATTTCAGACATTTTAGAAATGGTAGAAAATTCGTTACCTTTTTGTAAGATTAGAACTCTACATCCCAGTATCATAAAATCCCACGACTTATTTGTCGAGTTGCAAAAAGTGCATTATTTCTGTCAAGCGGAATTACCTTTCCAATTAAAACATAAAATTAGAGAATTTGAAACCGTCATACTCGTAGACGTAGTTTGTAAAGTAAAAAATAATGAAATAAAATATTTTTTATCGATACCTATTAATTATATTTTATTTAATCTTTTTTATATGTTACCTATACCTACACAAATTGAATCAGAATAAGTAACATTAATGCCTAATTCAAAATTTTTACTAAAATCGAATAATGTCATTAAACCTCAAATTACATTTGCATTCTCAGCAATCTTTTAGAAATCAAGAGTTCATATTTCAACTGAAAACTTTTGGACAACCTATTGTAATAAATGAAATAAAATTAAATCATTTACACGTCTCTCCAATGAAGATTGATTTAAAAAGTTTAAAAATAAAGGATATTTCAAATTAACTGGTAACGCCAATATTCCTGGAAAACAATAATCTACACATTCTCAGTATTTGGGCTATTCTTCTTCATACAGCATTGATATTGGCCTTCCTGTGTATCATGTATAAGACAAACAAGTTTGAGTCATCCGTAGGCAACGGAAGATGGGATTCAGCTTCCAGGAAAAGCTTGATTCTAAAGGGAGAGGTGTCACCTGTGCCATTGCCCTTAGATGGACAGTATATTGTGTTGATTAATGATTTATTTTATTGTATAATTGTTTAGTTTGTTTCTATTAAAAAGTTATATAAATTCATGTCTGTAATAAAAAATATTAGTCTTGTATTTCAAATTATTAGGGTTCAGTTAATTAAAAATTAAATTACATCTAGATGCAGAAAGGCTTGCAGATGTCACAACCATGATAATTCCATAACATTAATATCAGGTCCAGTTACTCGACCAGTGTAGGATGAGAAAAAACTCAAGTGAATGGAATCATTTGATTTAGTCTAGTGGGTATGAAAACAGTACATTTTGTGTGATTGTAGTCCACTTGAACAAACTTGACAGTTTGAGCTGAAGGTGAACTATAAACATTTTGTTTATCTAGTAACCAATCATCAGAAAAATCAAGACCGATCAGACCACGTAAGTTATATTTGGAAAAAATTCTGATTTTCTATATTTTTTAATAAGAAGAAAAATTAATCAAGATATATTATTCCATCATTTATTTTGTAGAAAGTAAAAAAGGAGGTATTTTATACGACTGATAGAAATCAGCTGTTAGTTATACATCAGTATCAAACCTCGTTCATAAAATTAAATTGACTCACCACTGAACATTTTGACTTGTTTTTCGTCTATCCATAATGCTAAATCTCCATTACTCCTAGGATCATTTTTCGGGTCATTTCGAGATAGTACCATTTGAATTTTAAATATTAATATAATCAAATTACATGTCCACATCACAGAATGCTTGGTATACATGCTTAAAAGTAATCCAAGATTATAAAAATCAGTAGCTACTTTACAAATGTAAAAAAATAATTAAGCAATACATTATAAATTATTAATGAAAAAGGGGCCTCAGACATCTGAATTAGCTATTGGACTCATAATAATTTTGCAGCTGGTCTTTAAATATTACATGTTCTTTGTAATTATTTATTAACTACCTACAGTAGAAGCTTTTCCATCACATAACTTTAGTTGACGATATTATTCAACAAATACTATGTTGGTACTCTCTTCTTCTAATAACAGAAAAAGAGGGAAACTCAATACAAGCGTTTGTCGTATTGTTTTGATTACAATGCATATGGAAAAGACTCAGGGTTTCTACTGCATGTTATTAAATATTCAAGTTATACACAGTTTTATAACAATGGCAGTATACATTAATTGTTTTACTTTTATCTTTATTTTCAAAATATATGAATGAATACACTTTTTTATAATTGAAACGCACACAGCAAATTACTTTATCTGTTTTTCAATCTTAAAGTCAAACTATATAACTTTAAAGAGGCAAATTGATATCAAACTATATATTTAGTTTGAAGATGTATTTAAAAATCACTAGGATTAACTGTATATGATATTAGTCATTCAGCTAGTTATAATTTGTTTAAATAACTGTTTTATTCCATCAAAATCAAGAGTTTTCCATAATTTCACTGTAACTAAAAATTTATTTTCTTTATTTATTTTAGTCTTTCCAATTGGTCAAAAGATTCAAATGAAGATAGTTTGTAGTTTCTGAACAATGAACAAGGTTTCAACATACAGTTTTTAAATTATGTCATTAATTAATATTTAAATAATACAAACATGATGCTGAAATCACAACTAATTCATAAACAAGCTGGTCAAAACATTATTTCAAAACTGATTCTACATACATAACGTTTATTTACTTCATCAAGTACGAGGGCATTAAATTTGCTCTTAATAAAAAAATTACATCCAGCCATTCACATAAATATACATGTGATAATGTTTAATTAAAAAAGCCACAGGATAAACGATTTCATAGAAAAACCAAATACTTCATAACTTTCGATCAATAAAAAAATTCATATTTAGACAAATGATGTTTATCCGACAGAAATTAGAAACCACAGGAACTTATATCACAATGAAGATAATCGTTGTATAATTTTATTTATGATTCAATGCTTGAATAAATCTTTTCCAAGAAACTCTGAATTAAATAATTGCAGAGGAAATGTGTCTGATAAAAAGTAAATTGTTTGTAGGATGTCCAAGCTTATTAAAATTTAATTAAACCATAATAAAGGTTAAAAACATTTTCCAATAATTATGAAAAAAAATCAAAAAGCTCAGCTTTTCTTGAAGAACTGAAAATAAGAAGACACCTGATACTGATCTATAATGGGAAAAATATATCCGAGATATCCCTATAGGACATATTAAATTGAGCTGTAATATTTGTAATGTCAACAATTACATGAGTAACTGAATAAGAGCATACGCAAATATCAGCTGAACACTTTGAACCCAAAGGCAGCTATATCCATTTATTAATATTACTAAAAAATAGTATTAGCACATACTATAACTAAAACACAGAAATGTTAATTTACATATCACACAATATTACAGTGCATTTCAATGAAAACTATCCACCTTGAATAATTTCAAACAAGAGACTTTTATGGAAAAATAGGTCAAAAATTATTTGGTCTGGTTAAGTACCTATACTCTGTAATATTCACCCCCTCGGCCCCACGGTCAGCCCCTCATTTTTTTTTAAATGGAACACCCTGTATATTTATTCAAAATTGGATGATCCTCTGATACTGGTTTTCAAAAATTTAAATACTTGAGGTGTAAAATGAATCGTTTTGGAGCTACAATTAATTTCAATTCAATAACAGAAACGATTTAAATCATAAAAAATGAACGGAATTATTTAAATATCAATAACAAGTTAGTGTATTAGGTGTTCAAACTGACTTCTATTGGTTGCCATGCAATGGTACAATCGAGTTTCAAATGCTTCTCACACATTATGTAATGTTTCTAGACATTCGTGAGTAATTCCCTAAAGTTTCAGGTTGAGTTGCATAGATATTGGTTTTGAAATATCCCCATAAAAAGTCTACTGGGGTTAAATCTGTTGACCCAGGTGGCCACTCCATCATTGGGACTCGTCTGCCTATCCAGCGACCAGGAAATGTTGTCTCGAAACTTTCGTACTTCGAGAGCGTAATGTGGAGGGGCTTCATCTTGTTGAAACGTCAGTAGATCTTCAGACATATTATCATCATTTCCTAGTATGTGGCCTATTTCCAATGATGGAGTGGCCACCTAGGTCACCAGATTTAACCCCACTAGACTTTTTTATGGGGATATCTCAAAACCAACATCTATGCAACTCAACCAGAAACTTTAGGTGATTTATGTCAGCGAATTATTCACGAATGTCGAGCATTACGTCCAGAACCATTACATAATGTGCGATAAGCATTTGAAACACGATTGTACCATTGCATGGCAACCAATGGAAGTCAGTTTGAACAGCTAATGAACTAAGTTGTTATTGATATTTAGATAATTCCGTTAATTCTCTATGATTTAAATAGTTTCTGTTATTGAATTGAAATTAATTGTAGCTCCAAAACGATTCATTTTACACCTCAAGTATTATACATTTTTGAAATCTAGTATCAGAGGTGCATCCAATTTTGAATAAATGTACAGGGTGTTCCATTTAAAAAAACTGAGGGGCTGACCGTGGGGCCGAGGGGGTGAATGTTACATAGAGTATAGGTACGTAACCAGACCAGACGTCCCCCTTCAAATAATTTTTGACCTATTTTTACATTTTTCCATAAAAGTCTCTTGTTTGAAATTATTCAGGGTGGATAATTTTCATTGTAATACACTGTATATATATTTATATATATATATATATATATATATATATATATATATATATATATATATATATATATATAAATATATATATATATATATATATAAAATAAATTAAAATTTTCATAAAGTACGAGGTGTGTCTATATGAAAAATAAATTTCATTTGCTACTGTACAACTCCATTTTAGTCAAAATTTCAATAGTAGTACAGCTAATTGGAATAAACGCCCATATATCAGCTTGATTGTTAATGAAGTTTTTAGTACAAGTATTTTTTAGTGATTTAAATCCAATACTCCATAGGGGGATTCAAAAAATTGCCTGAATTTGAAGTATATTATAAATGATATAAGTGTAAACTATTTTTAAATCTTAATTGAATGTGACTGTAAGTAGTGTAAGGGTTCTATTTAATTTATTAACTACATAATACATTTTGTGCTTATTGGTTTTATTCTAAATTGTAAAAGCAGTCTGATACTACTAAAAATAGTTACGTCTTAATAAATCAACCTTCTCATGATACATTATTAGTAATACCATTATTTAAAACAAAAAAATATCAACTCAACCAAAACAGTATAGGAAGCAAATATGTTACATAGATTCTGTTGTCATTAATATGGTATAAGTACTTAAGTATACTTATAGCACTATTACAATCCTTAGATGACTTCATATTCAAGGTTTTTCTTGTTTTCCAAATTTATTTTATAAAAGAAGGAATTGAAGGATTTTATACTAATTCACACAAGGAATTAAAATTATTAGTAAAAAAATAGCACTTTTTGAACTCTTGTATATTGTTTTGAAAATATACACTAATAAATTATTATAAATAATAAAATTGTGCATGTAATTTCCAAAGTTTGGAGCACCTTATATCATATTAGATGTTTGAGGCACCCCGTATAAAGTTTCCTAATGCACACTAATCCTAAACCTATACTATGAAAACTGAATCATACCATTAGTACTTTAAGCTTCATTCCTCTTGAATGTTTTGTAGTATTTTAAAATACTTAAAAGTAGGCATTGCAGTTTGCGGGAGAATGTTACAGTGCAAAGCGATACTAATACCTTTTTTTTTTTTTTTAAGTAGTTGGGTGGCTTTGGCAGAGACCAATTAGCCAGATTTAATTTGTAATCCGTTTTTACGGACGAGTTATTAAACAAAGTTTTCTTGTAAAGAATTATGTTAGTATGTAAAAACAAGGTTTTCTTGTGAACAATGAACATTTGCAGATATACCTTCTCTGTGTTAGTATGTTACGTATGTTGTTAGTACTTGTGCATCTATTTCTATTTTTTTTTTTTTTTTCTTTTTCTTTCTTTTTCTCTTTTTTCTTTCTAAATATCTTTTTTTTTTCCTTTTTTTCCATTTTTTTTTTCTATTTTTTTTTCCATTTTTTTTTTTTTTCGTCGACGCACTTACAGGATATTTAATCGCAAAATTGCTTACAATGTATTTATGTTAGTATCAGGTTTTACAATTTCATTTTGCACCTTTTCAGGTGATTATAAAGACAATATAAAATATTGATGTTGTTGCTGAATACAATTTGGTTTACACATATAGGTAGTTTTGCTTTATAATTTATTAAATCCTCATAGAATGTATTTAGATTTACTTGGAATAGGGAGCATTCTAGTATTACATGGGTTAAATCACCAAGTTCGCCACATGTGCAAGCTGGATTTTCAATTATACCTATTTTCTGTTTATATAGCGGAGTCATAGCATGCCCTGATCTTATTCTATTTATGGTAACAATGAATTCTCTATGAGATATCCCATAGAACCATCTCTTAAGTGGAATCTTGACTTGGCAGCTTTTGTAGTTCTGTCCATGAGTGTTACTTTCATAAACTCTTTGCCATTCGAGTAGCAGACTGTTCCTATATTCACACTTAAGGTCGGAATGTGGTACGGATTTTATTGTTAATGGTTCTCCTGAAGAAATAGCCGATTTTGCTAACCTGTCAGCAATTTCATTTCCTTTTATACCCGAGTGACCCTTTATCCAGACCACTATGATATTTTTATTTTGTTGTCTTATATTATGATGTTCCTTTAGAATTTCTAATTCCACATGGGATAAATTTGAAGAGTTATGAATATTTTGTAACCTGTCTACGAGGCTTTTACTGTCTGTAAAAATCACTGTATTTCGTATATCAGTTGATGAAACATATCTCAGCGCGAACAGCACAGCATAATTTTCAAGTGTATAAATTGATGTTTCTTTAGGAAATTGCTTCAAAGACGTATGGGAAGTGCTAGCATCGTAAAAGGCGCATCCGCATCCTTTGCTTGTCTTGGAACCATCTGTATAAATATATTTGTATTCTGGCCAGAAATGGTTGATTTGCTCTAAGAAGTTTCCGTTTGGGTTTACGTAACTTGTTTCCATTTTTGAGGAGAATAAAATGTGGTGTTGCTCTGCATAATATGGAAGGGTACTTGAGGAGAATACAATTTCCTGGTACTTGACGATACGTGTGTAGCTGTCCACAGTTAGCGGAGTTTTTTTGTGTTGCCAGTATGGGTGGGTAAGGACTAATATCGAAAGGTTGTGTATGGAGTGAATGGTTTGAGCATGTTTAGCAAATAATTTAGTTATGAAAATATCGCTGATTTGTTTTCTTCTAAGGGATAGTGGAGGCTCTATTGCCTCTGCTTCCATGACATGTACTGGTGTTGATTTTAAATAGCCAAGACATATTCTAAGACATTCTAAGATATTATAAATGATATAAGTGTAAACTATTTTTAAATCTTAATTGAATGTGACTGTAAGTAGTGTAAGGGTTCTATTTAATTTATTAACTACATAATACATTTTGTGCTTATTGGTTTTATTCTAAATTGTAAAAGCAGTCTGATACTACTAAAAATAGTTACGTCTTAATAAATCAACCTTCTCATGATACATTATTAGTAATACCATTATTTAAAACAAAAAAATATCAACTCAACCAAAACAGTATAGGAAGCAAATATGTTACATAGATTCTGTTGTCATTAATATGGTATAAGTACTTAAGTATACTTATAGCACTATTACAATCCTTAGATGACTTCATATTCAAGGTTTTTCTTGTTTTCCAAATTTATTTTATAAAAGAAGGAATTGAAGGATTTTATACTAATTCACACAAGGAATTAAAATTATTAGTAAAAAAATAGCACTTTTTGAACTCTTGTATATTGTTTTGAAAATATACACTAATAAATTATTATAAATAATAAAATTGTGCATGTAATTTCCAAAGTTTGGAGCACCTTATATCATATTAGATGTTTGAGGCACCCCGTATAAAGTTTCCTAATGCACACTAATCCTAAACCTATACTATGAAAACTGAATCATACCATTAGTACTTTAAGCTTCATTCCTCTTGAATGTTTTGTAGTATTTTAAAATACTTAAAAGTAGGCATTGCAGTTTGCGGGAGAATGTTACAGTGCAAAGCGATACTAATACCTAAAAAGCCTTTCTTTCCAAGTTATCTTCCAATACATAACTAAAGCAATAACCTAAAATTTAAAATTGTTTTCAATCCACTTACTTTACCAAATTTATATCTAAGTGAAATACACAATATTTACTTGATCAGTTCATGATCTCGTCTGGTACAAAATTCTGCTAAAAATAAGTATTTCCTAGTTTGTTTAAATACCATGTATTTTGTTTACATGAACTAAAAACTTTATTTACATTTTCAGTTTATATCTCATGAAACTTTTTCAGATATTGGAACAGCGCATGCCATCTATTAACTCAGCTATAAACAACTATAGAAAGATAAAGTATTCTTTTTTAATTTTATAATGCTGTAGAAAAATTCTAGAGGGAGATATGAATGGGCGAAGTTACAGTGACTTCTTATAACCAACGATGTTAACCTCATTGCTTATACAAGACTTTTATCCTTGTTTATATATAACGCTACGCTATAGTTGTTCATTGAAGAGGAACATAGATAAATACTTTTAATAAGAAGAAGAATGGAATCTCCTGTACTAAGTCAGAAGTCACAAAGTTTTTACGCTACGCTATAGTTGTTCATTGAAGAGGAACATAGATAAATACTTTTAATAAGAAGAAGAATGGAATCTCCTGTACTAAGTCAGAAGTCACAAAGTTTTGTCGAGTGCTGCGCCATCTATTGTGGTGGAAGGTTACTAATCACCAACAGGGAAAAAATAAAGGAAAAGACCTGCATTATGTCACACTTTACTAGCTACTACTAGATGGCAAACCAAGCAAATACTGAAGGTTTTTTTAATTATGCCTATATTATTTTTTCTTAAATAAACAAATAAAAAGTCACACAAAGTTTAAACACTTTTTGAAATAACCTGTTATTTTATTTTGGCTTAAAAGTAGGATAGGTTGTTTCAAAAAGCTGTTTAAAGCTTTTTCGTACTTCCGGGCCTAAAGTGACAACTTCACTCCCTTGTGACAGGTACTAAAGTGTCACATTTAATCCCTCCGGGATTAAATATTGACGAAACTCCCGGAACGATTAAATCACAAACAAACGAATTTAAGGGATATTTTATTGAAAAATATAATTAATTAGAATGGTAATTAACGTTAATATTCAAATTTACAATGACACTAGTAATGACAATGTTTCTAAATTATAACTGTCACAACGCAATGTTACTATGGTAACTTATTTTAAAGACAGTTTATTAAATGAGTTGAAGAGAGAAAAAACTGATTGAAATTATTGAAATAATTAATAAAATCATACCGGAAGTACGAAAAGTATCGTATATACCTTGCGACTGAAGTACATTTAATCCTTCAGGTAAATTATGGCCCTCCCTGCGGTCGGGCCATAAACTTTACCTTCAGGATTAAATGTACTACTTCAGTCCCGCGGTATATAATATACTATTATCCGTTTTTATTAATCAGGATAGTTTATTAAAAGACGTATATCGACAAATAGTTTCAAAAATTTAATATAAAATCTTGTTTATAAAATAGTACAGGTGATTTTCTTTATTTTCTCCTCAAACTTAAGATAAGAATAATTTATTGATAATAGCATGTGCTAACAAATATTACACATATGATACAATATAATGGATTCCAATATCCAATGTTTTTTGAAACACTAATTTTTTTCCGATATACATTATGTATTTTGTAGTGTATTTGTTATCCAAGGGGCGATCTTCGTGTTTTTCCTTTTACTTTTTTTTGTATATGTACAGTCGTCTATATATTTTTGAAGTGTTTAATTGAAAGTATTTGTTGCATAGTTAGGATCTGGATTCAAGTATAATAAATCCCAAGATGTTTGTCTGATTGTATTTTTAAGTTTTGTTTCATCTATGTATTTCACTATTCCTCGTTCCTTGGAGCATTTGGTCTTTTCCAGTACTATCTGTAGTATTGTTGAGAAATGATCTGTAATGTCGGTTTGCAATACTAGGGACAGTATTTGATCGAGTACGTTGAATTTGGATTTTAAAAATATGCGTCGAATATCGAATTACTGAAATTTTTTCATATAACGTTTTCACATTATTTTCAAATGATGTTACTTGCAGGTTACTCGGAATTCTTTGTGTTTTCAAGAGAGTGCCAACGCTTTTAATTAAAGTGTTGATTTTTTAATTTAATTTAGATATTTCATCTATCATCAACCTTTTAAATTCTAAAATAAATTTAAAATATGATTAAATATAAAAACTAATTAAAATTATTTAGTTAAGTCACCTTGATCATCAAATGTATCTATTTGTGGTGATGATTTATCTCTTTTGTGAAGTGTTCATCTGATTCCACTGCCACAAGGTTTTAACTCTAAAAAAAATTTAAAAAAGGTTCATTATAAAATTAAGTATTTTTATACTAAAAGTCAAATTTATTATGCAAACTTTAGGTTATTATAAATTATGATTTAACTTAAGAAACAAATTACCTCTAGGAATAGCAAATCTCGCCATATCATTTGATTCTTTATTCTCAAGGGAAATTCCTTCAGCTTCAGACCTCATAGTTTCAGCAATAGATTCCACTTGAATCTCTGGAGAAGTACTACCCGATTTATAATTCCCCGACTTTTTATACAATACTGAAAAATATATTATTTGCACAAAACATTCTAATTAATTTCTTTAAATACTTACAATTTATTTGTGGTGTAGGTTTAAAAACAGGATAAATGTTACGATTTAATGAGGGACTCTCGTCTGAATCAGAACTAGAGTGATGGGACATATACCTTGTATTTTTTACCGTATCCTTGATCCCCGTCCTTTGTAAATATCGGAACTAGACGAAAGGTCTGTTGTAATTAAAGCCTTTTTGGCTTTTCTATGTGCTACAGTAGTCATCTACAAGTTAAATAACTATTTCTCTTTAAAAAATGACAAATACATTAATACCACAGCCTAATAAACTATATGCTGTGTTAATACTCTGTCAAAGTCTCTAATATACTGATCATAGATACGATAATATAATATACAATAGATGGTCCACTCTACTGAATAATTATTCAATGTTATTTTACTTATTCAACCCACCGCTCTAGCGCTGCATATAGAACCAGCGGGCTTTTTGAAATATATGGAAATAACTATTTTTGCTATTTATTTTCAACAGATAGAAATAGTGAGCTCTAATAATGTATTTTCATGCACCTTTTTAAAGGGCTCGAGAATACATTAGCTTACACTAATTTTATCAATCGACAACGCTATTAATAAGGAATTTTATGAAAAGTGGAATTAATATTCCAAAATAAAAGACTGCTTGAACACATTATTTTTATTCATGAAAAAACAGGAAACAAATCAATTTACTTATTCCAAATTTAGATTTATTTATAATAGTTCTAACCCTAATTATAAGGGCAGTAGGTCATTTAACAATTTGACAACTATATTTTAAGTTCAAGTTGAAGCAATAAATATAAAATATAGGTAACAAAATATAAAATAAAAGACAATTCATAGTTATTAAGTTTTTATAACAATATATCATGATTTACTTTATCAAACACTGTCTGTAAGTCTGTGTAAATGACACTTAACTGCTGTTTATTTATTTATTTGGGATACAAACAGGACATACCCATAAAAGTATCCACTAATAGTTACACATAATTTTACAAATTTAAAAAATAAAATATAAGTATAATCATATAACTACATTGAATAAAAGTAAATACAAGTATACAAAAAAATGAGAAAAAAGAGAGAACAAGAGTATGTAATAAAACAAAATTAAATTTGCTAAAAATAGTATTTCAGTAGTTTTTTAATCAAATCTGCACTGTGGTAAAAAATATCCATTTCAACAATACTGGACAATTTATTGTAAGTATTTGTAATTCTGTGAGCAGGAGAATTTAGAAAATAATTGGTGAGTGCCTGATGTGTGATAAAGGTATAATTGTTTCTAGTTGAGTGGCTGGGAATACGAAGTGTTATGAAGTTTGTAAGTTCAAGGCAATCTATATTGTTATTGAGGATTTTGTGAATTAACAGTACATCCGCAATTTGCCTACCATGCTCTAGTGAAATTATCTTCAAATTAGAACGAATACGTTGCCTATCCACATATACAGGCCTACCGTATAGTACAAATAGTCTTAAAGAAGACTTCCATTTCTCCAGACTTCGCCTCTCGAGACTGGCTATTCTGTTTTTCACCAATACGAGATTGCTTTCTCTTCTCAGGACTTTAAGAACCAAAATTAAAATATTAGTATTTTATTTAGGTAAATTCACCGTTCGAAAGCAACTCTGTGGCCTTAAATTTTAGCTTTAATCACTTTTATTGTAGAAGAAGAGAACCAATGAGGGTATTTTTTATAATAGCTGGGATATTGAGGTACATGTAAGTGAACGATCTGATCAATAATATTGTAAAACAGATTAATTGCTCTATTTATGTCAATTGAATGAAATTTAGCTGCCCAGCTAACACTACATAAAAGTCGGTTAATTTCGTGATAATTTGCCAACTTAAAATTCCAACGATATTGATTAAAAACTCTAGTACAATTATTGAAAGGAATTGTTCTTTAAAAACCTCATACGTAACTTCTGTAAATAGTAACAGATTAGTATTAATTGATCGGCCCACCATAATTCCTTTTGTTTTGCCTACAAATGAAAGACATTTATTCAAGTTCATTATTATTATTATGAGTGATCATATTACCAACAAAATGACATTTAATTTCAAGCAGCCTAGATGGTTTTCCTTCTTCCATAACAATACCATCAGGTGAGTACCCTAACCATGGACATAGCTGGCAAATAATGAACCCAGGTTCAATTACATTCGCTCCCAAATTTACCTTGTATTTGTTTGATACCATGCTGTACAAATTTATTCGTGAACCCTTTTGGAAAGAAGTAGTTCAAGCTCTTTTTATTCCAATCCATTTGTCTATAAGTGAATATTGAATAGCAGCGGGAACCTGAAAAACACATTTTATCATCTCTACTTTTGATATTTTTATGAAATATTTATACCCGTTAACCTATACTTCCGATGAATTTTCCAACCTTCACTTCCACTACAGCAACTGACAATTATTTCTGACATGTCTACATCACAGAGAGTTGAATAAAAGCCTTTACAACACTCTCGCAATGTGTAGTTTGAGACAAAAATGTTGATTCTTTCATGTGTGACACCAGAGGGTTAAGCCAATTTGGAGGTAGGACTTCCACACCTAATTCAACTTTTGTTGTCACTGTTCGACGCCCCTGTCTGTAAAGAAAGTTTTATAAGCAATGTTTTTTTTATAAGTCTTATTGTTCTGGTCAAATACTCACATATGCTTACTCAGTGCTGAATAGGGATGACTGGATATCAATAAAGACAAACATCTTTCTTTCTCTTCCTGTGAAAGTGGCCTACAAAGTTTCCTCGCAGCCATCTTCTTCATACAACAAGTTAGGCTAATTGGTTGGGCCTCGTAATCCTCCTCAACTGCCTTCTTGTGAGTCCTCCAATAGCACTCCACATCAGTGGTTGACAATGTTTCAAGTGATAGAACATCTCCCCTGCAATCAATAACACAATCTGAATTTATATAAGTGTCCCTTTCAAGTGAAGAAAAAAATTACCTTGTACATTTCAATAATGTGGCTGAAATGTGTTTGCATTTTCCTGAAGCTCCAGCTTTGCAGGTACATGAAAATGAAAGTATTTTCCAGGTTCCTGTTCAAAAGTCAGCCTCTAACCATCCAGAGACTTCTTGAGGTTTTCAGTTAGAAGTGCACTGGTTTGGAGGCAAAGTGCCATGAGTCTAATGGCTGAGTAAACACCATCTTCATTGCATTTGCGATCGCAAATGCCTACTGTTTAGGACTTGTTCGCCCTCCACGAAGCACCTACTGTCATGTGTTGCATCCAAATATGCAAATACAGTAGTCAAACTCAAATATACCTCCTAGTTTTCCATGACTGTTGCTAACTGAGAAGGATCTGATTTGATACCTATTTTAAACCATTGCAAAACGTTATATTAACTCACAGTTTGTTATTTTCTTTCACACACTATAATCAATTGTCCAAAACACACACAAAAATCCAAAAAAACACTTATATTTCGCAACTAAAACATACGAATCAACCATGAAATCCGTATAAAAACTAACGCCATAAACATAGAGATTACTCATAATCCTCCATATTTGTTTACGTCTTGCAGCCAGTGTTGCCACAGACCTACGTTTGATGGAGCGAGTCATTGTCTCAAAAACGGGCGAGATTTTTGTTGACGGAGCGAGATTTTCTTCTTCTACTGCTATTTTGGCCTCCACCTGGACAGTATTTGGCCAGCACTGGTTTTCGCTTTGGTTTATCTTAAACCAAAGCTTTTAGTTTTCGTGTTTACTTTCGTATTCTTCTTGTGAGCTAGACATGTTAAAAGATAATCACAACAAAGGTTAAAACTCTTCTCGCTCGGGGGCAACAGCCGAGCATTACACACAATCGGAAAGTTGCCTCGGACAGGAATGTAGGAGCTAGGTAATGGAAAGGGGTATATAGTTACTTATTTTCATTATATATCATTTACACGTTCTTTTTTCTCTTTAAATCTCTATTTTATAGATGTTAATAAATTTCATGAGCAGTTTAATAATATTTAGTTTTCTTTGTTTAAAATGTTAGGTAGTGTTATTGGCGTAGGTATTTGTAGTTCTATTAGCTCCTTGTATAGGTCGAAATTGGGTGTTCGATTTATTGGGCATCCCAAAAAAATGTGATTGAGATCTTCTATTTGTCCGCAGATACAATACGGATCGGTAGCACATCCTATTTTGAATAGGTGTTTCTTATTTCGGCAGTGTCCCGTTCTCATTCTACTTATTATTGTTAGATGTCTTTTATCTATGAATGGAATTTTTTTGAATAGAGGTGTCTTCGGGAACTCGTTTTGTATCGAATTGTACCATTTTCCTTTGTTCGCAAATGTGTTTTTCCAGTAGTCGTTGAATTCTATGTTAATTTGTTCTTTGAAATGTACGAAGATGTCTTCTTTATCTATTTTGAAGTTTTCGGCCGGTACATTGAGATTTCTTCCAATTTGTGCAAGTTGATCAGCTATTTCGTTCCCTATAATTCCTGCGTGTCCCGGGATCCATGCTAATATAATACTGTAATTTTCCTTTACTGTGTCCACTATTAATTTTTTCCCCATTAACGTGATTTGTTTGAATTTACCTGTTATTTGATTGTTAAGGCTTTTGATAGCGCTTTGAGAGTCGGAGAATATCATGAATTTATTAATTTTTTTGTTTTTTGCTATTTCGATAGCCTTAATTATCGCGATGATTTCCGCTGTACATATTTGTGTATAGTTATGTAATCTCAAAGAGAATTTGTAGTTTATAGACGGAATGTATACGCTGCAGCCCACCCTGTTGTCTTCCGGGTTCAGGGATCCATCTGTGAAGATCCATGTGTATTCACTGTAATTCGGTGCAAATTCATTTATGAATTTTTGTTGTGAATATGCTTCGCCTTTTTTCGTTTCAGCAAAAACCGTGTTAATTCTCTCTGTTTGATATCTTATTTCTTCCTTGAAGCACGGATCCATTTCGCTTACATATATGTTTTGATGTTTTTCTTTCATTCTGTTTTTCGCTTCGATTAGGTATGGCCATTCTTTGTTTTTCCAGTATCCTGACTTTTCTTCACATTTTTCCCATAGTTTGTCGATTAATTCTTTTAGTGGGTTATGCTTTTCTGAGTAGATTTTCAAGTAGAATTTAGTGCTTAGTAATTTTCTTCGGTATTCTAACGCCATTTCTCCACATTCTGCTAGAAGAGTATTAGTAGGGGTAGATTTCATGGTGCCCGTTATGATTCTCAGTCCCTTGTATTGACTTTGATCTAATTTAGTCAACGTTTTTTTATTGCATGGCTTAAGGAAGATAGATGCATAGTCTAGATGTGATCTAACTAGTCCTTTATATAGTAATAATAGGGTAACTGGGTCTGCTCCCCAGTACGTTCCACATACTGCTCTCATGATATTTAATCCCTTATTTACTTTGTTTTCTATGTGCTGAATGTATGGTCCCCAATTTAGATGCTTATTCATTAATACTCCTAAATATTTTATGTTGTCTTTGAATTCAATTTCCTTACCATTAATTTTAATATTTTCACATGTTGCCATACTTCTTCTATTAGTTCTAAAGGTGATTGCCGCACACTTATCAATGGATATTTGGAAGTTATGTTTTATAGTCCATCGATGGAATTTGGTTAGATACTTATTCATTTCTTCAGCCATATTTTGTAGATTTTTCCCTACTAGTGTGATTACCATGTCGTCGGCGTATTGTATTATCTTGAAGTTTTTATTTATATCGTGTACGGATTTTGTGTAGATGTTGAAAAGTATTGGGCTCAGGGGTGAGCCTTGGGTTAATCCTTGGCTGCTAGTAAGAATTTTTTTTCCGTGAACGCTTCTAAGACAGAGTGAGTTAATAATGCTATGGCTTCATTGCATCCCTTGTTCTTGCGAAATCCTAATTATAATTTTGGGAGAATTTTTTGATTTTCAATTGTCCACTCAATTCTTGTTTTAATTATACCTTCTAGTATTTTACACGCGCACGATGTTAGTGCGATCGGCCTATAGCTGTTATGGTTTTCTGGGTTTTTCCCAGGTTTCAGGAATGGTAGTATTATGGTTTCTTTCCATTCTATTGGAATATTATTTGTTTCCACAATGTTGTTGTATATCCCAATTAGTTTGTTTTGTGTGTTTTTATTTAGATTTTTTATCATCGAGTAAGAGATCCCATCTTTTCCTGTTGCTTTGTCTTTTTTCCCCGTAATTATGTTGTGAAGTTCGTTATATGTTATGGGTTCGAACATGTCATTACAAGCTGCCAGACTGAATTCCGGGTTGATGTTACAAATAGTTAGAGTTTCTAGGATTGTTCCTGCTATTTTGCGGTTCGGAAAGTAGTTGTTGTTGTTCTGGGAATAATTTTTGAAGCCTTTTATTGTTTTCCAGATTTTATTGGTTGGTGTCTCCCTATTTATAGTACTGCTGAATTATCTGAAAGATTTTTTCTTTTTGTTTTTTAATTTAAGTTTTACATATGCTTTTATTCTTTTGAAGTCTATATAATTTTCCAAGGTAGGTGAATTTACGAATTTGTTGATGCTTTTTCTACGTCTTTGGATTAGCTCGAAGCATTCCTCGTCCCACCAAGCTGCATATTTTTGTTGATTCGTTCTTATTTTAATCATAGGTATACTTTCGTTTGCTGCTACATTTAAAGAGTCATAAAAATCATTGTAATCTAAATTTTCCTCTTTGTCTATCAATTTGTTCGTTAATATTCTGTTAAATGAGTTCCAGTCGGCCTTTTTAAAATTTCTTTTGTATATTTCATCATTCATAAAATTCGTTCCATCTGTGTATTGGCAGATGGTGGGGAAGTGATCGCTATTACCTGGGTCTCCAAATACGTTCCAATGGCATTTTTTTGCAATGCTGTTAGATACTATAGTTAGATCTAGTGCCGATGGATTGTGGTTGTGACCTCCCATACGTGTGTGCTTGCCATCATTTAGTATTATTAGATTTTTGCGTTCTATTAATTCTTTAATTGTTTTACCATTTGTATCATTATTATTGCATCCCCACATTCGATCATGGGCATTAAAATCTCCCATGATTATGTGCTGGTTGGTTGTGTTAGATAGGATTTCATTGCATTCTTCTAATTTTAATTTTTTTCCTGCTGGATTATATATGTTAGTGATATTTATTTTAACTGATGGCACTGCAATTGTTATTACCTGTAGAGTTTCCGAGATGTTGCTATTTACTGGTATAAGATAGTGTTCTAACCCACTTTTGATGAGGGTGCATATTCCCCCATATCCATCGGTTCTGTCTTGTCTGTATATGTTGTAGTTTTTAATGTTTAAATGATATTCATCATTCATCCATGTTTCATTCAGTAGAATTATGTGTGGTTTTAGTTCGTATAGTAGAAATTTTAATTGATCGTAGTTTGCTCTGACGCTTCTGATGTTCCATTGTAAAATTTTTAAATTACTTTTTGAGTCTTTGTCAAGGCTTTTATCTTTTCTTTCATTAATTTTCGTGTTTCTGTTGTAATTCATTATTGAAAATTCTGTCTCCTGGTTTATTAATTAGCCTTGCCATAAATTGGAGTGTGTATTCCTTGTCGTATTTGTTGAGTTTACTAGCCGTATTCATGATTTCATGTAGCATATCTGGGTTTTCTCGAATTGTTTTGTTTTCTTCATCTTCACTATCTACTTCCGAGGGTGGTAAATAATAGGTTGATGCTGGGGACTGACGCTGATTGTGTGTAGATGTTGATACTGGGGAGTGTAGTTGGTTATTTTCTCTACGGTAATATGGTGTTTGTCCATTGGGGGTTATCAAGGCTCCCTGATGGGCTTCCTTATCATACCCTGGTGAGGTGGGTTTCCTTTTCTTGGCTTTTGTTACTTGTGTGTAGGTGTTTCTTGTGGGAGTGTTTTGATTATTATATGAGGTTCTTCTCTCGCTTATTGTAATACCATTGTCTTGATTTGATCGGTTAGTTGGTAGTTCCGGAAATTCCTTCAACCTTCTTATAAATCCCTCTTGTGTGTTGCTATTTTTGCCTCTTTTGGGGAATCTTTCGTTTGCCTCATAAAAGGAAATGTTGTCCAGTGACATCGCCTCTCTTATTAGTTGCTGTCTCTCTCTCTCTCTGGATAGTTCCTATTGATGCTGTTGTGCTCCAAACTCGCGCAGTGTTTGCACTTCATTGTACACTCTCCTCTGTCTTCCTCTAGGTGTGTTTCTCCACTATTCAAACATTTTTTCTTTTTGGTTTTGCAATGTTTTTTAATGTGTCCAAAATTTAAACAGTTATAGCATTGCAGGATTGGCATGATGTATGGCAACACTCTGTGTTCAATTCCGCAGATCTTCACACTTGCCGGTAGGGTTGTTCCCGAAAACGTATATCTTATGGTCTCTGTTGGAACTAGTTCTACTTTATTACTTCCTTCGTCTCCTTCCTTCAAATTATTTGTCATTTCCACCCGGGAGTCTACCCTGTCTATGATTTTTCTTTTCCGTAGGAAACGTTTTGCTTCTAAGACTTTTATTGCCCCGGTATTTGCTTGTGAGTAATTATTTAATATTTAATCTGAGATTGATGTATCTATGTATTTAACTATTCCTTTGCATGAGATGTTTTTTTTTGGTATAAATACATCGTATCCTTTATTCCTAACGTTGTCATTTATCAGAAATTCATTAGCGTCTGTATATTTTACGAATTCTACACTGATTCTATTTTTCCCTTTCTTATTTATTTTTTTTATATTGTTTATTTTTAAATCAAAAATTTCTCTAGCGATAGCAAGGTAATTATAGTTTCCAATGTTTTTATTTTCCAAAGCTGCTTCGATATATACTTCGAACGGTGCTTTGTCTAGAAACGAGTATTTATCACTACTTTTTATATCTTGTTTATCTTTTTTCTGTCCTCCCGGTTCTTGTATATCAACATCAATTTCATCTATATTCATTTGTATTGACTTTTCGCGACTCTTATACCATTCAGGGGGGCTAGGCCCCCCTGATTTTTCCCCCATTTCTACCCTTTACCGTTAATTTTTTTTTTTTTAATTTTGTCTCTAGTGTTAAAGGATTTCTTTACACTATGAAAAATAGTATAATAACAAGAGAGATTAACCAAATTTCCAGGAATGATGGGTATATTATACAAAGGTTGTGTTAATATAAGCTCACTTACCAACTTTCCTTAAAATAGGGGCACTTAGCACTTAATACACTGGTTTAAGTTAGATTTCACTCACTCACGTGTTGCCTTCTCGAAAGCCGAACACCGAATCCAGCGAGATTTTATTACTGTTAATTTTTCTCAAATATATCATTGACTTGTGTTAATCTGAATCTGAAATCAAACATCTAGCGATGACAGAAATGAACTTCTTGCTCGTTTGATGTGCAAGATGCGCATATAATAGAAAGAGATGGAGATGGGAAGGGTTTCTACATATATTTAATGGTTTCTAAAGACTTCCGAAAATTAATTTGAAAATCAGGTATTTATTTCCAAATTTTCAAGGAACATATAAAATAAACCAAATAAAATAAGAATTATTTTATTACATTATATTATCATATATTTTTATTGCATACCTTGCAAAATGAGATAAAAAAACTAAAACTAAACTCTGAACGTAGAAGTAATTTTCTATCCAATTAGGTAGGTATATTAATACATATGCAGATAAATAAAATTAAAAGTAAATATTTGCTTATTTAACCCTTTGTTTCTCGGCGACCTTGCCCCATATACCATTTTACGTTTGTCGACGGGTCACCGGAAAACAAAGGGTGAACAGTGAAGAAAAACACTGGAAACAGCAGCTGATTGGCAACTGGCATGACAATTGACGATAGTGTCAATAACTCGATTTCACAAATTCTTCTTCTTATTCTCTATCGATTATTCAGACTACAGGCCAATGTGAACTGCGACCATGTCGCCATCTATACTCCCAATCTCGACGCGGTCGTATCGTCGAAACGAGCGAGATTTGTCAAAGGGGAGCGAGCGAACAAAAGGAAAAGGGTAAAGAGTGAGATCTCGCTCGATCGAGCGAGCTGTGGCAACGCTGCTTGCAGCGCCCTCAACGGTGGTCGAAATTGCCAATAGTTTGGTCTCGATCCCTATCCTACTCTAATAATTTATGGCGCTGTTTTTAAAATCTTTCCACTTGCTACTGTGGCGCCACCTTAATTTGGTCCCTTTCAGCGGACACTTTTTCATACACTGAGTTGGTCCTCCTTAGTTCTACCAAAGAATGTTGTTGGTGTATTCTTTGGTTCTACCCTCCATACTTATTAAGGCAATCCAAACCACGTGACTTTTTAGCTGTCAATATGGCGGCGATGGTCAAGCATTGGATTCAGCATATACATTTTATTTATTACGTACAGTATCCGCCAAAATAAACAGTACCGAAAATAAAAATTAATTTTCAATTTCTGTAATGTAAGTGTTCAAAATGTTCACCATTTCGACGCAAACAAGCTTCAAATCGATTTTGTAAGTCAATAAACATACTTATAAAAAGTGGTTGATGTAACTGCCGAAAAATATTTGGTATTTTTTCCCGTAGTTCGGCAATATTCGCCGGCGGATTTTCCGAGTGAAATATTTTGTCCTTTATTATGCCCCAAATGTATGCGTCAGGTGGCGTCAGATCAGGTGAATAAGAAGGATATTCGAAGTCTGTTCCCCGAGAAATTATTCTATTATCGAAATGCTGACGGAGTAAGTCTAAGGTGCGCACAGCTGTATGGCTCGTTGCACCATCTTGTTGGAACCATTGTGTGCGAAACTGTAGATTTCGTGCACGGCAAAAGTTATTTAGATCTCTCACAAAAGGTATAATAATTTTATCTCTATAACGCTCTTGGTTGACAGTAAGTGGATTCTGATTATCATCTTCAACGAAATAAGGACCAATCATTCCATGACCAGATACCACGCACCAAACGGTAACTCGAAGACTGTGTAGTGGTTTCTCTACAATGACATCAGGACGTTCAAATCCAAGGAATCTGGTTGTTTGTCGATTAATATAGTCGCTAAGATGAACGTGACTCTCGTCTGAAAACCATATGTTTTTCAAAAATTCGGGATCTTCGTAAATTAAACTCAACATGCGACCACAGTAAATTTCTCTTGCACGTTTGTCCGCAGCATTTAGTCGTTGTCCAACTTGAATACGGTATGGATAACCACCAATTGATTTGAACATGCGACGTAAAGACGTTTCACTAATGTTGAGTTTACATGCAGTTCTTACAAGACTTCTTTGAGGTGATTGCACAACTTGGTTAAAAACACGTCCTTCATTTTCGTTAGTGCATACTGTTTTTCGACGACCTGCAGAACCTTTACGTTGACACAATACACCACCAGTGCGACGAAATTTTTCAACAACAGCTAACATCACACTTTTACTAGGAGCTGCTTTATTAAATTTTTGTTGATATTTTATTGACATCTGTTCTAAGCTTTGACCATCATTACGACCTTTTCCGTATGAACGAAAATAATGCTCTACCAAAAAAACTTTTTCTTCCGTTGTTAGAACCATTTTTAAATCAAATTTAACTGCAGCGTACTATTAATAATATAAGGCCTTTCGTTTATTTGGGCTTCAAGCACTTATGCGTGACACCTCAGTCGTAACGACTTTTAAGATAAACGAACAGGGCGCGTATTCTGGTATCGTCTCGTTTCTATGAGTATAGAGAGAAAATTTCTTTCCATTTCGTGAACCTATTCTGTACGATTCTTTCTATATCTATTCGGTAATGCTCGGCTATAGAGAACTGATAATTATTGGATATAAAAACATTGACCTGTTTTTAGGGGAATTTGGGATATCTCTTGATTAAGTCGGCAACAATAGCAACATTTGTTTGTTTATTTCTCAGGAGGATAATAATAGTTACGAGAATTATTTCATATTTCATTGTGGGAGTCAATTATTAAAATAACTGTTATTATAGTGTGTGGTGTAAATATTATAAACTATAGCATAGCATATATTATCTGTTGTTAGTTTTCGTTTTTTAATCTTTATTGCGAGTACATTATAAAGTTTGGAAACAATTATTTTGCTACAAAAGTAGAAGATGAAGTAGGTACGACAAAACTAATTACGTTTAGAGAGAAGAATTTATTAATCCTTAAAATCGCCAATGTTAAATATATTGAACTTCTTAAGAATTGGATTAATGACAAAAATTAAGAAGTTTAGTATTTAATTTTACACAACGTTCAACACAGAAATATTTCACATTTACAGGTAACACCGTAAATGGCCATAAATACGTATTATTTAGGCACCCTTTGCAGTTGTTTACATATTAAATTGCAATAATATTAATAATACGTAATTATCCAAAAATTATTTTTCCAGCATATATAAACTTGTATATATAAACCACAAAACACCATAATCATAACATAACAGAGACAACACACTGTCTCTGAACATAACGATATGCACCTTTCCTTTGAAAAATGTAAACATGCCAACAAAGATAAATCTAAATGATTGTGTGTTAAAAAGAGACAGGTATCATAGAAAGACCTAAAATGGTCTTTCTACCTTTCTACCGAACGAAGCGTTCGTGAAGCACGACCACTGCCGATGTTGCTTACAGAATAAGGTAAAGTGGTATAGAGAATTTATAGAAAGAAATTTCCTCTCTATGACGATACAGAATACGCGCTCTCTGGATTTTTAAGATCCTCAAATTATCTGTGCTCAAAATCACTTGTCAAAGTCAAAGATTTTGTAATTACAAAAGTTTAGTAGCCTGTCCAAGCGAGGGTTGTTTAATACCAAAAGTAAATACCGTAGCGTCCAAGCGAGGATTGGTATTAACCGTAACGTCATTGTTTGATGTCAAATTACGTCACGGTTAAAACCACCAGTAACCCTGTCAGGAGCAGAGTTATAGCGGTTGATAGATGTGATATTTGAGATTTGTTTATGGCATATTCATTAATACTGAAGTTCTTAAGTTTCCAAATAGGAAAACGATAATAAACATTGAAAAACAAAACAAAATAACGAAAATGTATCTAAACAAATCGTCTAGACCGTACACAAAGTTTATAAAGACATTGGTAAATACCGATATATCAAAGCGACCAGTATAACCGTGACGTATTTTGACATTTGTTGACATTACCGCCGGTAATAACCACTCGCTCGCTTGGACAGGCTATAGGAGGTTACTTTTACCCTTGTTATAAACAAAGCTGTACTTAGCTGTATTTGTTAAATGTAAATTATTATTAATTAATTATGGAAAACCAAGCGGGACCTTCAAAACAATATATACTTAATATATTTAATCATAAAAAGCATTAAAAGGTTCTAGTACAAATGAATTTACATTTAACAAGTTCCTTATTATTGCTGTTGTTAGAAGAACAGTTCTCAATTATAGTGTGTTAAATATAATTTTGCATATTTAGGTATTTTTAATAAGTTTAAATCGTAATCGGCACCGTCTTAACTTTAACCTCGTTAAACGTCAAATATTAAATGTCTGTGGCTTGAAGTTCATACTTTTGGGTATCTGCTCAAGGGGAAGGTAAGACTAGGCGTCACACCCCATAATAAACGAACGGAATTCATTCGCTACGAGCGGCTAAAAGAGAATAATCGAAAGGCCTTAAATATCAACTAATGACAATTAAGTCAAATATGACAAATCCATATTACATAAACAACTCCACAGCACTCTCTGTTTCGGTACTGTTTATTTTGGCGGATACCGTATATGGGATCACGGTCTGTGTATGGGATTCAGTACATTCATTTATGTTTATAAAGCTGCACAGTTTTAGTTATAAAACGGTTTACTTTGTATTTTGTGGGGTTTTAAGGTGTTTTGTAGTGTTTGAGAAGGACAATTTTCCTATTTAAGATAAAGAGTGCTTATTTCAAATCGTTATTAGTGTAAAATCCAGATGTTGGAGAAACATAAATAGTTTAGCTAATAGATATATTATGTGTAACCTTCTGCTATTAAATCAGTGTTTTATTTTATTTTTTGTACATAAATGTAGAACTAAGTTAGCCTTTCATCAATTGTAAGGAATTATATATGTATTTGGAGTTATGTAATGAGTTTATAAATGATTGTTTTTTGTGTTGTCTTGTGAAATTGTTTCTATGACCTTAGGGGTTTTATTTTCTAGTTTTTTTAGTTTTTGAAAAAAATAAACTGTTATATAAGGGTTTTTTTATTATCCCTAAAGTGTGTGACATTTAATGCATTAGAACAACAATTATTTTACAGTGCAAAATATAAATTTTATTTCATTTTGACATGTATACATAAAATATATTACTATAATAACACTTAGTACATAAACGTTATAGTTATTATGAAGAGACAAGCATTATTACTAATTTAAGTACAAATCAAAATAAAACATTCATTAAATGTTGAGAAATAATAAAAGTTGCAAAGTAATATTTACTAAATGTTTAGCTTCAAAACTAAAACATAAATACTTAAGCATCATAGACACCACCGTCTCCATAAATTCAATTTGATCATCCTGGAACTGTTGAGGCATTTCATCAATATCCATGACCTGTTGACAAAGTAATTAATTATAACAATTTTCAGCAACTATCAATACATAACCTAACATTGCTATTACTAAAAATTAACATTCTTTTTAGCAAAATAAAGTGTGCAAAACATGCTCATCGAGTATCTTTTCTTACACATATCCCAATCAATTGTCATTTAGCTCTTGAGACAATTTACATAAAAAAGGACTACTATTAATTATTTTTTACCTTAGTGACAGTCAGTTTTGTCCCTTTTATCTCTGCGATTCTTTCGGTCAACATCTGCAGCCCTTTTTTTTGCTTTCTGAGACACATGTCCCATATGTTGAGATGGTGCCCAGTCAGGGTGTTCTTTATCTTCGAGGACAGCAAGTTTGCCTAAAATGAGTTAATACTTACTTGAGTACAAACTACATAAACTAGGAGCTAGTAGAGTTGATATATTTGATAAGAAGCCTACCAGTTATAAAGTGTCTACAGCAAACTTTCTGGTGTTTCAATATAGATTCGGTCTGATCGTCTCTCTTTATTACTGTAATCCATGCAGCTCTGCGAAGTTTGGTCAAAACGTTTTTCTTCGTTAGAAACCTGTGTTTTGTCTCTGCGGGAACAAAACGAAACTTCATCACGATTAGAACGGCTTCCACAACCAACTACAATACATATCGAAGACAAACACTACACTATTTAAAAACCACAATTTGCAGCCAATAAACAGAAAGAAAATCAATTTAACGTGGGTTAAACAATCACACTCTACAATAACTTTGTTATTTATTTGACCGTCACCCCTATATTGAATTTATTTTGACAGGTCGTTGGATCGCCTAATTAGGTTTAACATAGCAGCGCCATCTATTGATTGCTTATTCAATCCATTCAACAGATATCGCCATCCGTTAAAATCGTTTGGAGTTAACAGATAATTGTGAATGTCAAATAATAGACAAATAATTTGCAATAAAATAATATTGTGACTATAAATTAAGATGTAAGCTATCCTATTCCTATTTTCAAGTTGGATCAAACTGCACAAGGTGTGCAAATTTGATTAAAATCGGTTAAGTAGTTTACGAGTCCATCATGACACATAATTTATATATATTAGATAGATATCTAATTCACAGAAAACAGCGTATTTTGTGATCTAATTGCAAGATAATAATCTTGAGCAATTGTGTCAATGTTTCTTCAGTATTAAGAAGAGATTTTTACTGTCCGAATAAAGCAAATGGATGCTTGAAGAAATGTCTACTTAGGTAATATAGGAAAATGAATAGGTTTCTTCTAAAATAAAAGCACTACTCTTCACTGAAATAAATCATGATGTATTATAGTACATTCAATATATATACACTCTTGATATTTACATACAATACAATTCATCATTTACATACTACAGTCAAATTAACTTGTTACTATAAATATCGATGACAGAAAGATTTTATAAATATTCCATTTTTCGTGTAGAAGTCAGATGTTATTCTGCATATTTTGATCCTAGATCAATATAGATTATTGAAAAATCATTCTGAAGACTTTTTTCATAGTAACAAATACATTTACTACCAAAGATAGGCAAATATATTACTAGATATCACATTTAAGTAAATACAGTTAAACAGCTACATGGAGTGAATCCTGAATTAAAAAAGAAGGAAAATACTTCCGAAATAATAATTTACGTCTTTCCATCAAATAATATATACTATTAGTTAATTTCTATCAAGAATTTAATCAAAAGTTGAAAATTTTTTAAAGATCAAAAGTACTGAACTTGATATATACAATGTGTTCTCCTGATTTCTGTTCCATAATAGAATACCAGAAGTACAAAAAACTTAGGATTCCATATGGTAAAGTGCTAAAAGTCTTCAGAGTAAACTAGTAGCTCTTTGTTTAAAATGCATTATCTTTAACACCTTGTAAACAACTCGGACTTCCAAGGAATTTTCGACATGACTGTGTCTAAAAAACAAGTTTTCGAAAAACTGGAACTCAATTTTGGTGAATTGCAAGTAGGTGCATCTTGTACTGATGATACGCCTAACCCAGTCCCCAATTTTTGATTTCCATCTTTTTTTCAATTTCAAACAAGAGAGGGTTGTTAGTAACAATTTTGAAATAAATTTCAGTTGGTTATCGAATTTCAAAAATGCATTTGTCAATTTGTTTTGTCTAATTCACACATTATCCTCAGCTTTTCATCAAGTTTAAATGGAACTAAATGATATTTGGCCGTGGAGATAAATAAATCTGCTTCATAAATATGTAAAATAGTAAATATCTGTTCCACTTGTCTTTTATAATTTCAACAATTTATGAGGTGGTTAAGACTTTTTTTTAATTAGGATCCACAGAGAAAATGCTATAACTAGATATAGAATAAATACATAAATGCGATAGTAATCGGCACTAAATTTTGTTCGTACTATGTAAACAAAACTATGCAATGCAAAAAAAATTAATTTTAAATAATGTTTCATCATTTTAAGCCAGTTATTAACGCAACTTTTCAAATGTTCAAGAGTTCATACAATCTGTTGAATTATAAATATTGAATAAAATGTGTAGATTTTCTCTTTTAATTGTGTAAATTTAAAATATTCGAAATATATTTTCATTTGAAAATTGGATCTGGTATGAAGACCAACAATTGTATAAGGCTGTTACTAAAAAATTTAAATAATGGAATTATATAGTGGGGAAATTTGTTTTTATAGGAAGAAATCGGTTTTTCAGGATAAAGGATCTATATCATCATCTCCCTATATTTATTCTACTATTACTTTATGTACTTCCTTTCGGCTTATTTGATCCATTTACCTATATTTATTGTCCTCTTTTATTTAAAATTTTCTCCTATCATCCTATAAAAAAAGGCAAATTGTATTTTTTCTTCAACTTTGTCTCCTCCTTCTTTTCTCCCCTTCCAGTAGCTGTTTCATTAGTCAGAATTGGTTTTGTCTCCTATGGCTTCACTGGCTCATCTTTTCTACTGTTTTCTATATTTAGTAATAATTTTTATTTCTGTTAGTGTCTTCCACCTTACTCTTTCCTCATTCATACAATTTGCAGTATCCATATTTCTTATTTTTTCTTTCTTTTCTGGAATTACCTCGCTTTGTGCTTTTATTTTCCCGTTCAATTACTACCTCTCCATTTATTTGTCTCTTTGTCTTTATTTTATCAATTAACTTCGTTATTGTCATATTTTATTTTAATATATATCTCTTGATAGTACTGTTGCCAAACTGTAGCTATTAAATCATGATTTGTCTGCACATAGTTTTTTCATCTCCTTATTGGCGTAATTTCCTCTTATTTTTTTCCTTTTAAAGTGTATTACTTAAGGCAAAAAGCTTCTGCTATTGTTTGTATAATCCTCTTGATATTCTTCCCCATTTCCATCAGGTGCTTTTCTCTTTGCATCCCTATCTGTTTTTTCACTATTCTTCTTTATGTATTGAATATTATTTAGCTTCTTGCAAACCAGTTTGTATATATCTTACCATGCTTGTTTCCTTGTTTTTTTCTTCATCCTTCACTTTCTTCCAGCATTTCGTTCTTGAAAGTTGGTTGTTGTACTTTTTAATAAAACATTTTCCATTGTTGTATTTTTTGGAGTATCTTTGAAAGTACAGTCGACCCTTCTTCTAATGTCCATATCCTTTTTTATTTACTAGACATTTCAGTTTTTTTTTTCATTTTTATACTGTATTTTCACAATTTCTGACATATTTGTGTCTTCTTTATCCTTTTGTATCTTTATTTTTTTTCAACACCACTAATTCTGCATCTTTCAGTTTTGCTATAACCATGCTATGTTGAATTGATAATTCTGGTTTTTGTCAGTATTTTTCCGGTGGTTCTACGATTCCCGTTCATATTATATAGTATTACTTATATCAGTCTTCCATTTCTTTTTCTCAAAATGTATTTCCTATCATTAAATTATTTATTTAACGTAATTCCCGCATCTTATCGCCATTAGTTTTCCTCGTGTCATCCTAAAAATTCAATTCCTGTGTTTATATCCTCACACATTCCAGTATTTCTGTATTATTAGTTTGACTCTTTTTTTCTTTTATTTTATTAACAGTATTTTGGTGTTTGTTGTAGAACTTTGATACTATGTGCTCCTTTGTTTCCACTTTAGCCACATATTCTTGTTTGATTACTATTTTAATATTCATTTCTAACTGGGCTGTTAATATTTTGAAGTCGGGTCGTTATCCGTTTATTTGTATTTCTGGATTTGTTATCTCCAACATTCCTACTCCTTCGTTACCTCTGCGTCCCTCAAGTGCGCTTAAATATTATAATCAATATTTCTGATTTAATCTGATGCATCCAGTTTCTTTCTTTTTTTTGCTTAATCCCCATTATTTTTTTGTATATCCTTTAGATTAATTTCTTCTGTTATTTCTATGTGATGTAATGTAGCCCTTATATCAGCCTTACATTACATTTTTTATTATCACTAAACCATAATTCTAAACTTGATAACTGCTAAAATCTTCTTTTCGGAGTACAAATTAACCTGAAGTTCAAAAGCTGCAGTAAAAAATAATTGGTAAAAACGATACAGTTCGTTCATTGTAAGTACAAGTGCAAAGTAAAAATATCTGGTGAAGAAATGAGACAAGCGAAGGTTTTAGTGGATGGAGTGGATTTGGAAACGAAACAAACTAATGAGAACTGTTCATAAGTTTAGGATTAAAATTAGAGATAATGAAAAATGTAATGTAAAGTTGGTTTGAGGGTTACATTACCACACAGGGGAAAAAATATGAATAATAGGAGAGGCTGAGAAATCGTACATAAAAATAACGGAAATAAGAGAAAAGTAGCCGGGAGGACGATACATTATTTTATATCAGACATATAGATTATACTATTTAGGGGTGCTTGAGGTACCCATCTAATGAATGAGTAGAAATATTGGTGACAACAAATCTAGTAACACGAATAAAGGAGAACGAGCCGATATTAACTAAACTATATTAACAGCAAAATTAGAACTAAATAAAAAAATAGTAATCACAAGAGTATATGCGGCTAAAGAAAAAAAAACAAAAGAAGATGTGGTTCTAGAGTTTTACAATAAACTCCAACGTGCGCTAAATAAAATAAAACAAAAAGGGACAAAATCATAATAACAAAATACTGGAAACCTGAATGAGCAAGATATAAACAGAGAGGAATGGAATGTTCAGGACAATATAGAAAGAAACAATAAATAGTAATAAGATTATGACATTTTTTTAAATAAGTTATTTAAAAATAAGTAATACATTTTAGAACCAGGAAATGAAAATCAAATATACATTTGAGACTGATAGGAGAAACCTATAACTACAGATGAAAAGAGTACAGACTAACAAGGAATCAGATCTATTCAGCAGAGAATATTTGCTGCAAAACTGAAAGTTGCAGAATTGGAGGTGCTGAAAACAGGGTAGATTCAAAAGGATAAAGAAAAAAATAGGTCATAAATTGAGATAATGTGTAAAAATGGACTACGAAAAAAACTAAAATGCCAAGAATATAAACAAGAAACAAGGAGATTAGAAGAAAAATGGATTATTTTCAAAGATACTATAAAAAATACTGAACAGAAAATATTGAATTGAAAACTACAACATCCAACTTAAAAGGACTACCTGTGATGGAATCGGGACAAGAAGAACAAAGAAAAAAAATACAATCATGGAAAGGTATATACAAACAGATTTACAGTGAGATATAAAAGATTCTAATATATTAAGAAGAATTGTGGAAAAACAGTTGAGATGGAAAAAATAAAGACACCTAAGGGAATAAAAAAATAACAAGAGAATTTTACAAAGCATAGCAAAAGCTTAATGCCACAAGTGATACTCTAGAAAAGGAAAAAATAAGAGGAAATTACGGCAACAGGAGATACAAAAAACCAAATTCGGACAAACACTGAGCTGACAGCTACAGTATGGAAACATAACCATCACCAGAAATAAAATATTGACATAAAAAAGACAGTCAATCAATACAATAAAGACGAACAAATGAACCAAAAAAGCAGAGAGGAGGCGATTGAATGAATCGGGAAAATAAGAGCATGATGTTATGGTAGAAAATCTAAAAAGAAAAACAAGGATAAAAATTGATACAGCAAATTACATATGAGGAAAGATTGAGTGGCAAAATGTAGAAAACATTGGAATAGGTGGACTAGACAAGCGATTACAGACTAACCAATTCTGACCCATGAAGCTAATGGAAGGGAAAGAAGAAAGAGGAGACGAAGAGGAAGAAAAATATAATTATGTTTTTTATAGGAGACCATGAAATTCTCTTTTGCTTTCTAATTTTTGTATTATTTTCTAAAAAATTCAACTCTCCCAATTTAGAATAGTTTTATTTTAGTATCCCAGAAGATACTGAGTGATCAATTTAAGCATTCTTAAAAATATTTCCAAGCTATATTGTACCTTATAGTGTTTTCTATTGATTATTGAATTTTGTAGTATAGTTTGTCTTTTGTATGAACTCTTTAGCACTTTCTGAACATAAGTACCTCCCCGTCCCAAGACAAAATATTGTTCAGAAACAAAATACTTTTATATCGAAATATGAATTAAATTTAGGAATTAGATGCAGATACAGGATTATTAAAACAAATAGAAAATGATCATTATTACATAACTCTTATACGGAGATAAATCTAAACAATTGGAACACATATGGGAATGTGGTATATAAGATTATTTTCCGACTTTTTCTATGCAAAAACTATGAGGCCCGTTAGAACCAATCAATTCAGCGAAACCACCTACCAGTACTCGACATGTACCTATTACGAACTGCAACATTCTGGCTCGTTTTTCATTGTTAGACTGCTTGACGAACTGAAAATATGAAAATTTAAATAAAATATAATATTGCAATATGTTATTTTTTGCTGTTGAAATTTTATAAACAGTAATGAAACTGACAAATTTTATTTTGCTATGCGTTTCATTTCAATAAAAAATTTAAGAGGACTTCTGTAACAAGTATTCCCTCCTCTGGCAGTGATAACAATTTGTAAATTTGTAAACGACGAGGTGTATGCTTTCGATCTGATTTTAGATAATATTCTAAGGAATATTGTTCCATTCAAGCACCAGTATGTGACAAAGCTTTCTAGTTTTTCTGGGGGCCTGCACATGACTCTGTAAACGTTTCCCTATCTCACTTGACACATATTCGATCAAATTTAAATCTGGACTGCAAGTAAACGAAACAATCTGCCATGTCAAGACACACAATAGCCACCTGTGCATTATAATACATACATTCTCCAAGAATAACCATGAATGGAACAACATGATCTACTAGTATGTCCCATTCTCGAGGATGGCTTCCTCTATACGTATGCGAGAGTCAAAAGATATTCCTCCCCATACGAAAACTGAACCTCCACCAAAAGACAGATAAGATCTCAAAAACAAAACTAAGCTGATAATGATTTTTTATGAATTTGGAGGAGCCCAATGTATGTCAAATGCTAATCGAATCAACAACTTTTTGTTTATTCAAGCAATCAGTCAATAAACTATGATACAACTGATAAAAATCTTGAAAAAATAAAAAATTTTAGAATAACTTCAAATTACAGAGTGACCATAGTTTTATGCTCGGCAGTGTATTATTATAACAAAATAATTTTTGAGGACTGTAAGAGACAGTCATTTAGTTACTGAATATACATTACCTGCCAAAACCATGTAACTAGTTTACTGTTTCTGGTGTAATTCCGATAAATGGTA
Organism: Galeruca laticollis; assembly: GCA_963921935.1. NCBI lineage: Eukaryota > Metazoa > Arthropoda > Insecta > Coleoptera > Chrysomelidae > Galeruca > Galeruca laticollis. Next base: position 157,451,363 of record OY998180.1, on the reverse strand, counting down.
TGTATTTGCCAATCTTCAACATTGGTTTCTTGCATACCGCACAACAACAATTCCCTTTCATAGAAATATTTGAGCAATTCGATAGGTACTATTTCGTTGAAACCATCTAGAAAAGCTTGAGTTTGTAGTTCAATACCTCTAGTCATTCTCCAATCAGTCATTAAAGTCAAGTAATTGTCTTTGTTTTCTTCAGTTACTCTAAAATACAATGTTAATATATTTTGAGAAGATATATGGTGATAAAGAGCCCCATCTCTATGAATCTGCCTACAATTTATAAAAAATAAATCATTTTAATCTGAATAATTAATTATTCAAAACCATAAGTTACATAGAACAGGTAGAATCTAAAAATGCCTCTTAATTTTATAAGTAACAATGAAAACGCAATTATAAAAAACAACATGATATCACAAACATTCACCACAAGTACTAAGGCTAAGACAAGGAGGCAACTGAAGCCAGTTACTCTTTATAACATTCATGGATGAAATAATAATGAAATGTAAGCCGCTCACAAAATTTTTTTTTGTAGGACACTTGCAATTACAAAAAGTGGAATATGACTGAAGGAGCATTCGCAGATGATGTCGTATTATTGTCTGAAAGTGAAAAAGACTTGTAAATAAACATAAATGTATGAAACACAGTAATGAAGGAAAATGGCATGAAAATAAACAAGAATAAGACAAAAGTAATGATAATAGGAGGGGACAGAAAAATTAAACACCTACATCGATGGAGAAATAGAACAAGTAAATAGTTTCCAATATTTGGAAGTAACAGTGGATGAAATAGGGACACGAGACACCTATATCAACTATAGAATTCAGAAAACTTAATAAACTACTATATACTGAACACAAAATTTATATATAAAAGAGAAATGTCAAAGCAGACAAAAATTAAGGTTTTCAAGACACTATATCGTTCAATACTAACATTTGGATAAGAATATTGGGTCTTAACAGAACAGAAAAGTAAGATACACGCAACAGAGATGAAATACCTATCTTAGAAAAGTTATAGGAGTCCTCAAGAGAGAGAGAGACTGAGATATATAGACATGCAATCCTCACTGGAATTTATAGAAGAGAGACAGCTACATTGGTGGGGACATTTGCAGCGAATGAACGAAAAAAGACCAGCACAAAGAGTTTGAAAAACGAAACTACAAAAGAACAAGAAAAGGGAGAGACGAAGAAAGATGTGGGGCAAGGTAATAGGAGAAATACTAAATAAGAGATATAAACTGGAAACAAGCAGTGGAATTGACACAAACTGCACCATCAAATGGTAGAAGTCATTTAGTAACATATAAACTGGTATACATGGATGAACTCAACAGATCACAGGCAGAATTTTATAAAGCGGGTATGACAGGATATTGAGGAATATAAGCCAACTGAAACTCCATAGAAAGCAGAGCAGCTCCAGAGGTATATAAAATTCCCTTTGAATTATAAAAAACTGAATTTGTTGAAGTCGCAGAGACTACTGATAACCATTTGCTGGGATAGCCAATAATTAATTAATTGAAAACCGGACTAAAAGAAAACAGCAACACTGCTTATATAAGTTACCCGATAATATAAAAATAGCCAATGCAGCCTTTGCCTGCAAAATGTACAAGAAGAAACCCGACAAAAGTGTTTTTCAGGCAGCCACAAGGTTAACCCAAGATATTTATCGATTAAGAATTTTTAGTACAAACTTATATTATTTTGACTTTGCAATAGAAACATTTTTGAAGTCACAGAGATATAAAAAAATTACCAAAAGGATGATAAATAATATGTATTTCAAAATGTGCCTTAAGATTATGCTGAAAATGTGGGAATGGTTATATTTTTTTTAATTGTGAGCCAATATCATTCAAATTTAACAAAATTCCAAACTGTTTTAACACTGTTTAGACGTTTCCATGTTAAATAAATGTTATTAATATGAATTGAATAGTATTACCCTCATCCTTATAGGGCAGAGGAGTTAGGTCAGTGAAAATTGTTAACTAAAAATTTAATAAAATATGATACAATTAGAGACAGACAGAATATTTTCAACTACCAACAACTGAAGTTTTCATTTTGTGAAATTCGTGGAAATTTTGTCAAAATCAGGATTTCTTTGTAGCTAATTAAACAAAATTTTAGTATCGCAAATAGAATTTTGAATTGTATGTATTACAAATAGAATGTATTAAGATTTTCTAATTCCATGCATATTGATGTTACTCAGTAAATGTAAAGAATTATACCTATCCCTTTTTAAAATAATATAAAATCATTATTTAAATGGAAAAGTATATGAATCGTCAGAAAATATAAAAGAGTGAATAAACTAAATTACGTGATAAAAAGTGATTAAAAATTATATAGCAGAATTGAAATCTTAGGTATGTTGCTTGTATGATTTAAGTTGATGAATAATGTATGCTTCATTGAATAATTATAAGCAAAATAATATTTTATTTAATAAGATCCTGTCTAAATAATTTCTATCGATAAAATAATTGTGTTAAATACTTGAATTTTATGCAATTTGTAATAAAAATATTCAAATCTTACTTGTAATTCTCAGCTGGTGAAAATCATCTCTGCTTGATTCATTTTAATAATTCATCTAGCCAATATGGACACCAAGTTCTAAATAAATAAAAACAAATGAATGCATTGATGTAACTTGATTTACATTCATTTCTATATCTTCTTAAGAAAATTTTTGGAATACACAAGAAAAAACATTTCAAATGTTTTACTGTGCATTGGTACCAAAAGTAAATCTATAACAACGAATTTCCCTAAAATGACAAGCATCACGTCAAGAGCTTAGAGTAGGGATGGAAAAGGCGCGCGAAAAGTCGATTTTCGATTCTAGAATGCGGCGATAAGCGGCTCCTTAATATTGGTTAGCAATGAGACCAGCATGTGAAAATAATCTTTCACAGGGTACTGAGGTTAATACGATAGATAAAAACTTCTTTGTTACTGTCCATAAATGGGGATATTCATATTTAATCGATTCCCAAACAACGAGTAGATTAGAATGTTGCTGTCGTTGAACAGCTGGACGAGTTAAATACTGACGCAACTAGATTGGCAATCCACCTGCTTCGTCTGTGTCTGCTTGAGAATGTTGAGAATAACTATAGATATTTCAGTCTCTGTCGGTTGTTACCAAAGATACCAGCGATGATATTTATAGTCCAATCAGCAAGGGGTTAGTGTGGAGATTGCAATTTGGTTGGTGTTTTATGTATGTAAATTTAAAAAAAAAGATCGTCGATTGATAAAAACTTTACAAACTGTATAACCATCAAACATAATAACAAACAATTGAGAAAGTGATTATTTGTCTATGATACAAACTACTGAACATTACATTACATTAGGGTTTTTTAGCGAGTTACTGGTCACAAAAAGTTAAAACCATTCAATTTTTTGCCACAAATGGTAAATACCCAAATGCCAAGCAGTGACCACGGTAATAACTTCAGTTACCATAGTCAAGAGGTGGGTAACTGGCAGTAACTCTTGTAGATAATATGCATCAAAATAGATGCCTTTCTTATAATTAGATTGCACTTAGACTATCTGTGAATCGCCATATGCTTTGTATTTAAACAGCTGTATAGAATTGCAATGTAAATGTTATGTATTCTTTAGAGTGTAGAGTGACAAATATAAGAATGCTTGACATTTTTTGAACCGATTATTTGAAATTGCTGTTTATTACAATTATTTTTATAATTACAGAAACCATGCCGTTTGAGCAAGTGGGACATTTGTCTCAAGCCGCAACAAGATATATTGGTGATGCTTCTATATCTCTTGGTAAATATGATCATCATTTAGATTCAACTCTTTTAGATAATATGCATCAAAATAGATGGCTTTCTTATAATTAGATTGCGTTTAGCCTATCTGTGAATTGCCATATGCTTTGTATTTAAACAGCTGTATAGAATTGCAATGTAAATGTTATGTATTCTTTAGAGTGTAGAGGGACAAATCTAAGAATGCTTGAAATTTTTTGAACTGGTTATTTGAAATTGCTGTGAATTACAATTATTTTTATAGTTACAGATACCATGCTGTTTGAGCAAGTGGGACATTCGTCTCAAGCCACAACAACACATATTGGTGATGCTTCTATATCTCTTGGTAAATATAATCATCGTTTAGATTCAACTCTTTTAAATAATATGCATCAAAATAGATGGCTTTCCTATAATTAGATTGTGTTTAGCCTATCTGTGAATCGCTATATGCTTTGTATTTAAACAGCTGTATAGAATTGCAATGTAGATGTTATGTATTCTTTAGAGTGTAGAGTGACAAATCTAAGAATGCTTGACATTTTTTTAACCGATTACTTGAAATTGCTGTTAATTACAATTATTTTTAGAATTACAGATACCATGCCGTTTGAGCAAGTAGGACATTCGTCTCAAGCCGCAACAAGATATATTGGTGATGCTTCTATATCTCTTGGTAAATATAATCATCGTTTAGATTCAACTATTTTAGATAATATGCATCAAAATAGATGGCTCTCTTATAATTAGATTGCGTTTAGCCTATCTGTGAATCGCCATATGCTTTGTATTTAAGCAGCTGTATAGAATTGCAATGTAAATGTTATGTATTCTTTAGAGTGTAGAGTGACAAATCTAAGAAAGCTTGAAATTTTTTGAACTGGTTATTTGAAATTGCTGTTTGTTACAATTATTTTTATAATTACAGATACCATGCCGTTTGAGCAAGTGGGACATTCGTCTCAAGCCACAACAACACATATTGGTGATGCTTCTATATCTCTTGGTAAATATAATCATCATTTAGATTCATCTCTTTTAGATAATATGCATCAAAATAGATGGCTTTCTTATAATTAGATTGCGTTTAGCCTATCTGTGAATCACCATATGCTTTGTATTTAAACAGCTGTATAGAATTGCAATGTAGATGTTATGTATTCTTTAGAGTGTAGAGTGAAAAATCTAAGAATGCTTGACATTTTTTGAACCGATTACTTGAAATTGCTGTTAATTACAATTATTTTTATAATTACAGATACCATGCCGTTTGAGCAAGTGGGACATTCGTCTCAAGCCGCCACAAGACATATTGGTGATGCTTCTATATCTCTTGGTAAATATAATCATCATTTAGATTCATCTCTTTTAGATAATATGCATCAAAATAGATGGCTTTCCTATAATTAGATTGCGTTTAGCCTATCTGTGAATCGCTATATGCTTTGTATTTAAACAGCTGTATAGAATTGCAATGTAGATGTTATGTATTCTTTACAGTGTAGAGTGAAAAATCTAAGAATGCTTGACATTTTTTGAACCGATTACTTGAAATTGCTGTTAATTACAATTATTTTTATAATTACAGATACCATGCCGTTTGAGCAAGTGGGACATTCGTCTCAAGCCGCCACAAGACATATTGGTGATGCTTCTATATCTCTTGGTAAATATAATCATCATTTAGATTCATCTCTTTTAGATAATATGCATCAAAATAGATGGCTTTCTTATAATTAGATTGCGTTTAGCCTATCTGTGAATCGCCATATGCTTTGTATTTAAACGGCTGTATAGAATTACAATGTAGATGTTATGTATTCTTTAGAGTGTAGAGTGACAAATCTAAGAATGCTTGACATTTTTTGAACCGATTACTTGAAATTGCTGTTTATTACAATTATTTTTATAATTACAGATACCATGCCGTTTGAGCAAGTGGGACATTCGTCTCAAGCCGCCACAAGACATATTGGTGATGCTTCTCCATCTCTTGGTAAATAGAATCTTCGTTTAGATTCAACTCTAGTAGATAATATGCATCAAAATAGATGACTTTCTTATAATTAGATTGCATTTAGCCTAACTGTTTTGTTTTTCTTATACAATAGTCTTTTTTATGGTTTTGCTAAAATGGAAAAATGTTCGGTTATTCATTCAAAGTTCACTTGCTATCAATGTACGAAAATGTTCCTGCTGGTCTTCAGAAAATAGACACTGGAAAATGTGATGGATGAATAGAACAACACATTGTCTATAATAAATCCTGTGCATATAGTCTTCCACTATTTTCCTTTTTTGTTTCAGATACTAGATCTTCTAAAATTCTTATTGAGATGGAGGAACCCATACATTTACAATATCCCTCAGCTTCAACTGAAACACCACAAAGCATGACCTTTTGCGCACCATGAAAGGAAAAGTTAAGGTTTAAATTGAAAACAATAAAGAAAAAGTTATTCAAGAAAACATGTAATGTGGAGGCAACACCAAAATATAGCCCTAAACTCTTTAGAGATATGTGTGATCATTTTTTGACCAAACCATTGGCAGACATAGTCAAAACCCAAATTAATTTGAAAAACAGAAAATCACGTGGCAGACGTTATTCTGATGAATTAAAGAAGGTTGCCCTCACTTTGTATTTTTTAGGACCTAGAGCATACAGATTTCTTAGAAAAATAATAAGTCTACCAACTCCAAGAACTTTGCAAAACATGACCAAGGGTTTAGTTTCTCAAGCAGGTTTAGGTAATGAAGAAGTTTTTCAAGCAATAAAAATGAAAACAAACACAATGTTACCACAAGACAAACATTGTAGTATAATTATTGATGAGATGTCTTTAAAATCTTTTTTGTACTTTGATACTGGAAAAGATGGGATAATTGGTTTATGTGATTTTGGAACTGGAACAAAGGAAAGCTTGGTAGAAAAACATGCTTTGGTCATTATGGTAAGAGGACTGTATACCAATTGGAAGTTACCAATTTCTTACTTTTTTGTTGATTCTGAATTTGACGCCGAAAAATTACTACCTGTCGTAACAAAATGCATATGCCAATTGTTTGACTGTGGTTTGATTGTGGATTGTTTAGTAAGTGACATGGGATCTAATTTTGTTAAACTAAGCAAACTTCTTCGAGTTTCTAAAAATAATCCAGAATTTCCAATAAATAATAAAAATATTGTATACATATTTGATCCTTGTCACTTAATTAAAGCATTTAGAAATAATTTAATAAACAATGTTTTTTCTTTTGATGATAAGAAAACGTCCTGGACATTTGTAAAATCTTTTTATGAATATGACAAAAAACAGTTTTTCAAATGTGCACCAAAACTTACAAACTCTCATATATATCCAACAAGTTTTGAAAAAATGCGTGTTAAACTTGCAACTCAGGTATTAAGCAATACCTTGGCAAGTTCAATGAATACATATATAAGTTTAGGAATACTTCCTACAAGTGTCATGGGGACCATAGAATTTATTGAAAAGTTTGATAAGCTTTTTGACATGCTCAATTCTGTGGACTTTCAATCCAATCCTTACAAAAATGTTTTTGAAGGCACAGATTTTCAATTAAAATATTTGGATGAAATGGTGGAATTTATTACCTAATTGAAAATATTTGATAAAAAAGATGTGGATGTTACCGCCAGATCGAAGTGCAGAAATTGTTGTGTCATCACAATAAATTCTTTAAAGATTCTTTGGAGTCGACTTTCCTCGGACGATTTTAAATATCTACGCTGTAGAAGAATCAATCAGGATTGTCTTGAAAGCTTCTTTGGTTCTATCAGGCAACAAGGTGGTAATTCTATAAATCCAACTCCCATACAATTTCAAAGAGCTTTTAAAAAATTATTTTGCCAAACATACCTTCATTCAAATAATATGAATTGCATTAATGACATGGATCAATTATTATTAAATCTAAGATCTATTCAATCAAGTAGGAAACAATCACAAAAACCAATACCTGAAATTTCATTAAAAGCAATATCTCTTCCAGATACAGGTTACCGCCAACAACCAGCAATAATACAGAATTCTTTTAATTATGTATGTGGATATTTGATTAAAAAATGTATTAATGTTCATAGTTGTAATACCTGCATTCAGTATTCTCGTGAAGTAAGAGATCTAGACATTGGTCATTTGTTAACATATTTTAAGGCATACAACAATGATTTTGGTACTTTTGGAAGTTTGAGAGCTCCAAGTGAAACATTTGTGGAATATATATATGTATATATATACATATATATATATATACAGATAATGGGTACCATGTCGCCTCAAAAAGTGTCATAAAGTGTATAATGTCGCCTCATATATAACGTTGTCGCCTCACTTTGGTGAGGCGACAACGTTTTCACATGAAACTTTCACAGAATGTTCCTGGTACCTTCTTTAGTCGATCTGTGAAGTTTCGTTTTGAGGCCACAATGATACCCCAGTCACTATTTTTTCCTCTCGTAGTTTGGCTATATATCACTGGCGCTAGTATCGTTGTTTCTGGTGCTACTCGCTGAACGATGTGACTTCAGCATATAAATGATGCTTTCGCGTTACGTTTCGTACGTTCTTACCTCAGAAATCTGACAACGCGGGAAATCGGTGATGAACAGACATTTTCTATTGAGACAAAATGTAAAACTGCCTTCTATTGAAGTTCTCTCTTAAATTCAAGTCAAAAGAGTTGTTCTAGTTAAAGATTGCTGAGTATTTTTTGAAGTTGTGGTTTTGTGGCTATATCAGAACACAAAAATAAGAATAATGAAATATGTCTTCAAGAAGCAGAAGAATACTAGCTTTAGTTAAGGTATATATAAATATTTACTAGTAATAATAAATATCATTTTGTGTAGAAAATGTTTTTTTGGATTTTGTTTAATATAAGGTTTTAAATTTAGCATATAAAAATTGAAATTTTTTTTATCTACCTTTAGATTTAAACAAATATATCGTCAAACAAGAGGGGCATATTTTTTTATATTAAGATTGACCTAATTAATCTTTTATCAAAATCTTATATGACTGTAAAAAGGTAATTCTTTTTTTTCACTGATATTTTTATACAGAGTATTACATTGTTCAGATATCTTAGAAGAATGTTTTGTTAAAAGATTTATTTTTAAAATTAAGTCAAATATAGTATTAAACTACATTTAAAATGTCCATCTTTCTGGATGTTCAAATAATATATACCTATACACACATAATTTTTTGATTGTGTTACAGTTATTTTATACAGAAGAGAAGATTTTGAAAATATCCAGTTGTTCAGGGTTTTGAGAATGATACATAATTTGTTACTGTATACTATACCGATTTGCCGGCATATAAGGGTAATCTAAATTCTAAAAAACATTTTTTATATAAGCTATTTCTGATTTGATGCGAAAGATTTTACCGGGAAATTTTTCAGTCAAAATTAATGGCAGTTTTTCATGTAACTTTCGGTTCAAACCGCTTCACCTCCATGTTACAGCCCTTTAAAATTTATTTAACTAAACTATCGAATTTTAAATATTGTAATTTAGCAGATAATAATTGATGTTAAAAAAATATCATTTTACACTAGCCGTCTTAATTTTACGCAATAAATAATCCGTGGTTTTAGGTAGTGCAGGCTATTATTTTATTTGTGTGTGATTGAACTAGAACAAGATACAAAAAATATATATACCGTAAATAAGTACCATAAATTTGAGGATCGGTAGCTCGCTTCAAAATATTGCAAATCCTTGAAAACAATTTTTCTCTAACCTTGTTAGTTTGTGAGATACAGGGTGATAAAGGCTGCAGACGAAATAAACATTTTGTTGCATATCTTCTCGGGGGATATAAATATTAATTCAAATTTTTTCACACGTCATAGTCTCCTCAAAACACATCGACAGTATTAATTTCGTCAAGTTCCAATTAGTCAGTGGCCTGGTATCAGGGGTTCGTAAACTTTTATTACCCGATATTCCTGAAATACCAGCAAAAGTATATCGAGTTGAAAATTCTTGTCTGCAATTCTTGACTGAAGTTTCTACATAAAAGAAGACTATGACGTTCAAAAAAATTTGACGTTATATTTCTATCCCCCGAGAAGATATGCAATAATATTTGTATTCCATCTGTACCCTTTATCACCCTGTATCTCACAAACAAACCAGGTTAGAGAAGAATTGTACCTATTTAATATTTTAAATGTTTTGTATCGAGTTACCAACCCTCAAATTTACGGTACTTATTTACGGGACACCCTGAATGAGTCTTTCCAAAAAATATGCTTAAAAAATAATTTTAAACAAATTGTTTGTGAACTATTGTTTACAATTACCTACATGGCATTGTGGATAAAAATAATAATTCTGTTCGTTAATCCCGATGCTCGCGGTAAAAATTAGATGATTTTTTTCCTTTTTGTGTGAAAAATTGTATGTTATCAATTTATAGTACACATCGATAGGCAAAATTGGCGTAACACTTTATTCTAGGCTCAATTAAGACGTTTATGAAAAATTAACCTAATAAAGGTTATTATACGTGTGGAAATGGAAATGGAACGGAATAAATTCATTGAATCGTTTATTGTACATATTTGCTAAAAATCCCGAAACACGTCAAATTTAAATTATAAATTGATATTTTTCAACGTTTACATGTGATATCTAACTTCAACTCCGGAACTACCAAAATTCCTTACAATACAATTTGTTGCAAACTAATGTCACGGACACTATTAAATGTACACATTTTTAATAGATACAATCTTATTAGTTATTGTTATTTTGATGCGTTATTATTATTTCTTTTAAAACTATGCTTTGTAATTTTTAATGTATTACTATTAAATACCTACTTTGGGTTTCCATCCTTTAATTGGTTTCAGCTGTTGGATAGGGGGTATAAAAAATCCAAAAGAAATATAATAATTTTTTTATTTCATTTTATATGAAACACTGTGCCTTTTCATAATTTTTTGCGATAGCTCAAATATTTCAGTATCTGAAAATAATTAATTGTGGTAGTGGAATAAAATATTATTATAAGTTTATTCATTTTACCAAACAAATTAAAAATTAACGTTGAACTTTTAATATTTAACTTAATGTATTACCCCAAAGTGTTATCGAAGCAAATGTTCAAAATTAAAATGCTCAGATAGCTGACAATATTCTACTAATTTATCAATAGATGATCGTAATTGCGGTGTTAGAGTAAGGCAATATTAGCTATTTTCTCCGAAGTGACCATTCACTAGATTTATCAACGTTAGTTTTTTTTCTTTGGGATTATTTAAAACGTGTAGTTCACAAGGAACGAATGAACTCTTTAAAAAAATTAGAAATGGAATTGCAGTTTAAAAAATAACTGTAGAGGTTATTCAAAAGGTTAGGATATTATCAGGAAGCTGAAGGTTTTCATTTTGAACACTTGCTTTAAATAAAACCATAGGTAATACATTAAGTTAACTGTTGAAGTTAAATAACACCTTTTATTGTATTTTATTTTTCAGTTACCATATTCATAGATCTTTTCATATTCATAAATATTCGAGCTATCACAAAAATATTGAAAATATTCATGGAATTTGTTGAATGACAAAAAATATAGCATATATCGAAAAAATTCAGTATTAAACGGATAACTAATAAAAAAAATTAATAATACCTTTTATTAGGTCAGTTTTTCATACACCTCATAATTAAACTACAATTAAAGTGTTCTGTCAATTTTACCGAATTTTACTAGTCACTGAAATTTCTGCCAATATACTCTTTCTTCATCCTGGTTTACTATGTGAAGCATTTCCTCATGATAATAACTTTACTCTCTCTCATATTTCAGGATCGAAAGGAGATCAAGTCAAACTCCTTTAATGAAACAGAAACCAATTGTAGTCATATATCAGACACACCCGAAAAATCGTTATCACTGAAAGAATCTAATCAGGATTCCTCAAATAATTCACTATCGTTTGAAATTCCCCTACAAGATTCTTTAAATATCTCTTTATTTAATAATTTGGGTATTCAGAATCCATTCACAATACTCAATGAAAGTTTTTTAACGCCAGGTTCGAGTGAATTGTCAGATAATGTTGTATCCAATGTGTCCCAGGAAACTAACAGCGCCCAAAACGACAGTGCGACTCTGGAATGTAAATCAAAAGATAAGCTTACCAATATCGTATGTTGTAATGGTGACAATACTCCAAATCAAAACGATGTTAGTTGGGAAAATATTATTAAATCAGTTTATGGTAACCAAGAAAATTCAGAAAATACAATAAATTTAACTGTATCCGATACTGGTGAAGTATCCAGCTTCGAGATTGATCCTTGTATCCGTCGTGATAGTAATGATGTACACAATTCCACAAATACAACTAATTCCGAAAGTAATAATTCTGATGATGAAAAAGATGTGGATTTTGACATTTCAAAATACAAAAATCAATCTCATTCTAGTAGTGATACCAGTTTTGAGGAAAATGAAGAAACAGGAACTCATGTATTGATTCAAAATACAGAAGAAAAAAAAGAAGCTAAAAATCTTATTACAAAGAAAATATTCTGTAATTATTGTAAAAATGACTTGCTGTCTAAAAATTTTGCAAGGCACATGCAAACTTTCCATAGAGACGAAAAAGAAATTTTGAAAATATTGCAACTTCCAAAAAACTCTAAGGCTAGACGAGAAGCTTTTGTTTTACTAAGAAACCAAATTAAATTTGACTTATATATAAAAGGAAATGTACGTCCTGTTAGAAGCCAAAATATCGAAGGATTTAATTTTTACCCTTGCGTTCATTGCCAGGGCGTATTTAAAAAATCTTACCTTAAAAGAAACGCCAGACGTTGTAAGCAAAACCAAAATAGAGGTGCTAGGAGTAATTATGTTTCAGAATCGCAAACGTTAACAGCTTGTTTAATGGACTCAACAAATGCAATATCTAAATTAAATGTAAAGGAAAAAGTTTTTGACAAAATGAAAGGAGATACCATATCTTTTGAAGCAAAAAAAGATCTATTGATAGTTAATTTTGGAAACTCTTATTTAAAAAAACACAAAAGAGAGGGTATTGATTACGCATGCAGCAGTAGGCTGCGTGACCTCTCCAAATTACTCATCGAGTATGGAAACATTGTTAAAGACAATGAGATATGTTTAAAAGATATTCTTAGGCCAACAAATTTCGACATGATTTTAACTGCAGCAAGAACTGTATCTGGATACAACGCAACAGAAAAAATATTCAATGCTCCTAGTCTAGCGATGCATTTGGGAACGTATTTGAAACTGTGTTGTGATGAACTTCATCATTTGATATTGAAAGAATCTACTGGTTTTACCTGCAGAAACGATGAAGAATCCAGAAACTGGCTGAGAGATATAAAAATTTTTAAACATTTACTTACTTCTCGCTGGAGTATTGAAATTGCCTCCCTTGCAAATAAAAACCTACAAGAAAAGAAGTGGAATAAACCACTACTTGTACCCTTGGTTAATGATATTAAAATATTTAGAGAAAAAACCATTGCAATTGCTTCTGAGTGCCAAAAGCAATTTGAGGATAATACCGACACTGTTGAAACATATAAGAACCTAGTGAACTCGGCTTTAGCGTTGGTGATTCTTTTTAATAGAAGAAGAATTGGAGATGTCCAATATTTAAAATTGACAGAATATGCCATTATCAGGAAAACTGACTTCAGCGATTTTGAAAATGTATTAACCGAAGGAGAAAAAGCACTTACAAGAGAATATAGAAGAATTGTATGTTCTGGCAAGGGTTCGCGAGCTGTTGTAATTTTAATGCCAATAATGTTACAAAATTTTATAGACACTCTAATCATATATCGACAAAAATATATCTCTGAAGACAATCAATATGTTTTTGCCACTCCTGGGAGCTCAATAAAATGGGGAAAAGGAGATGTCGCTATTCACCAGTTAACAAAAAAAATGAACTTACATAATCCAGATGCAATTTCAAGCAATAAATTACGAAAGCATATTGCAACTGTCGCACAAATTTTAAATATGTCAAAACAAGATACGAAACAATTTTCAAAATTTATGGGACACGACGAAAAAACACACAATGAATTTTATGAATTGCCTGCTGATATTTACCAAACGGCAAAAGTTTCAAAGTTTTTATTAGTTATGGAAAGGGGAAAACTACCTCTAGAGTACAAAGGAAAATCTTTTGATGAGATTGACTTCGATGCAAATTTAGAAATACCGGAAGAGAATAATGATGATGTGCATCCCATGCCAAAAGGTGAACAGCCAAGTACATCAAATATTCCAAAATATCAAGAAGAAGAAAAAGCTGTCGAGGAAAATGCAGAGACTAATAAAAAAAGGAAACCATTGGAAGAATTAGACAATATGTTAGAATATGAAAATAGGGATGATACAATGCGTGGGAAAAGAAAAAAAAGAAAAAAGCAAACTTGGACCAATCAAGAAATAAATCAACTTAAAAATGAATTTTCATCATACATGAAAACGAAAAAATATCCGCCATCCAAAGAAATAAAAGCATTCCTAACTAAACATGGTATGAATAGGTCTGTTCCGATTGTAAAAGCTAAACTGCAGCATTTATTTAAATCATACTAATATTATTATTACATTATGTTGCTAAAATTTTATATCATTATTATTCTTCTTAAAATTATATTAAATCTTACATTTCATACAATAAACAATAAAATGTAGATGGTATTCATTTTTAAACCAAATCGTTTATTCACCCTTAAAAAAATATGATGACATCCGACTAAGTACATGCTAATATTTTACCCACTATTTTACTAAATATAAGTCAGTTATCAATTGTATTATATTATTAGATTCAAAGTAAACGTGGCAACACCTGGAGAGGCAACATCGTTATACATTTAACAATCTTCCATATATGGCTTTGAGGTGACAATGGATTTAATTTAACCGCGCACATATATATAAAAAAAAATTCAAAAACCTTTTCCCCTGTTTTCAGTTTCTGACTAAGTATGCTCCCCTCATGCCATATATGCAAACATTTTAGAAAAAATATTACTGTAAATAGGTGAGGCCAGGTCGTCCTGTTCGTAACCGTGAGGCGACAAGGATACGTTCATCGATGTATATATATATATATATATATATATATATATATATATATATAAGTTAAAAAAATTGTTTACTTCATCTTTCGAAAAAATTTTGACAGGGCAACATATTTCACATAATATACACTGTGTCCGTAAAGTATGGAACAAATTCATTTTTAGCTAAACAGACCATTTTAAGAAATAATCCTGAAACACGTCGATTTTTGATTTTAATTTACCGTATTTTGAAATAATAATCTAATATACAGGCTGAATTACTTTCGAGTAATGACGTCACCGTCATTTTTTTTAAATGGAACACCCCCATTTTCTCTCAATTTTCGGATTACTCTAGCTGAGCTGATTCCAAAAATGTATCACATGTTGATTCCAATTGGTACAGGGTGGACAAAAATACGATAGTTTTGTGTGTGCTCATAAAGTAACGCCTAACATTCTTTATTAGTTAAATTAACAATATTATCAAAAATACTTATTGTCTAGCGGACAGAGTATGATGAAATACATGACTTTATAAATGTTCGAACTGCAGCCCTTGCTGTATTTGACAGTAACCCAAACGGTGTACAAATTCTTGTTGAAGCTTGTTTATTGTGTCTTGAGAAATATTGTTTATTGTTATCCGCATTCTCTCTTTTAATTCTTGAATATTTGCTGGTTTCGTTTGATACACAACATTCTTCAGATGGCCCCACATAAAATAATCCAAAGGATTGAAATCTGGTGACCTCGCTGGCCATTCAATAGGTCCACGTCTACCAATCCACCTGTTCGGAAAAATTTCATCTAGATACCTTCTAACATCTACAGCATAATGTGGAGGTGCACCATCCTGTTGGAACCATAAACTTTCATCACAACATTCAGGATTACGTCTGCTGGGAAACAAATTACGTAAAGTAGGTACGAGATACTCCCTTAAAAACTCAAGGTACGTTGCCCCATTTAAATTACCTTCGATAAAGTAGGGTCCGATGATTCGATTTCTTACAATTCCAGCCCATACATTTACCTTTTGCGGATATTGTGTATGATGCTCACGCATCCAGTGGGGGTTTTCTTTGGCCCAGTATCTACAATTCTGACGGTTAACCTCGCCATTTAACGTGAAAGTGGCCTCATCAGAAAAAATAATGTTTTGTATCAAGAGAGGGTCTCGGTGACATTTATCCATCCTTATTTCGCAAAATTGGATTCTTCTATCGGGATCATCTTCGTTTAATTCATGCACAAGTTTGATTTTATAAGGATGCCATTTTTCAAGCTTTAATAATTTGTGTACCGTTGTTTTGCTAACACCGATATCGCGACTAACTTTACGCACAGAAGTGTGCGCGTCTTCTTCAAAACTAAGTAAAACATCTAATGATGTATCAGCATTTGCAGAGGGACGACCTGATTTGCGTACATTTTCAACCGTACCAGTTTCTCGAAATTTCTTTTCAATCTTACTGACTGTTGAACGCGTTATAGGTCTTTCTGGATATTTATTATTAAACAAATTACACACTTCCATCTGAGTTCGCGATCTGTCTCCATACCCAATCATCCTGAGTATTTCAATTTTTTGTTTTACACTTAACTCCATTTCTAATTCAAATTAAATCTAAGCAATAATTAAAACATTCACGAATACCAAAAATATTGTAGTACTAAACTGTCACTGAACATCAATAAATTAGTAAACATATAACGACATTTCACAAAAAACTAGACGACTATGTTTTTTTTTTAAATTGATAAGAAATAATTTCTTTCATATTCTGTTTGGTAGACCACAAGTACCAAACATGGTTGGAAACAGCTCATTTTTATTAATCTAAAAATGTAACAAACTACAGGGTGTTATAATTAAACCAATTGCCACTAGATAATAAGTATTTTTGATAATATTGTTAATTTAACTAATAAAGAATGTTAGGCGTTACTTTATGAGCACACACAAAACTATTGTATTTTTGTCCACCCTGTACCAATTGGAATCAACATGTGATACATTTTTGGAATCAGCTCAGCTAGAGTAATCCGAAAATTGAGACAAAATGGGGGTGTTCCATTTAAAAAAAATGACGGTTACGTCATTACTCGAAAGTAATTCACCCTGTATATTAGATTATTATTTTAAAATACGGTAAATTAAAATCAAAAATCGACGTGTTTCAGGATTATTTCATAAAATGGTCTGTTTAGCTAAAAATGAATTTGTTCCATACTTTACGGACACAGTGTATATTTAAATATGCAAAAAATAGAATTTCATCATCCATGTGGTTCATTCCCCCTGGAATATGTTATTAAATTATTCATTAGATTGAAAATATTTATTCTCTCAAATATTGCAACAATTTTAAAATAAAAAAAAATAATAAACGGAAAGAACATCCGAAAATAATGATTTTATTCCATCTGTAGGATGGGATAAAATCATTGTTATTATATCATAGCTCTGTCTTTGCAGCAGCTAGTGAGCTCGTTTAACAACACTCTTCTATCTTTGGCACTCTCTGTAAACTTAGTAAACCTTGGCGTTAGTATCACTGTAAACTTGTAAAGTAACTAGTATGATTTTACTGTAAAATAAATGTTTTTTAATATTGTGTATATATATACCAAAGAGTTATAACTCTTTAATTGAAACGTTTCCATTTTTATTATATCCCTATTCTCATATTTCATGCAGTTATATATGCTCAATCTAATGAATAGTTTTAAAATATCTGAACCACATGTGAAATACTTTGGCAATCAAACACTTCACTAAACATTAAAGTAAATGCTTCTTCCAATTGACAAATACAATTTATAAAGTCTCCAATAATACTTTTGTCCTTATCATACTTTTCAAAATATGTCAATAGCTGCTTTGTATCCAGATCTCTACATTCTTTTGAGAATTCTGTGCACGTTTCACACCTGTGACAAAATGCTTTCTTCATCAAATAGCCACAAACAAAATTGAACGCATGTAAAATTGTCAGTTCTTTGTTCCTGTAATCTTAATCTGATAATGATATTGCTACATTCTGAACTGCTGCTTGGTGAGTTTCAGGAATAATGCAAACAGTTGCTGAATTCAACTTAATTAATAAATTGTGTAGGTCATCAGTACAGTACATTTCATTTGAAATGGTAAATTTTTGGTAAAACACTTTTCTAAAGGTATGTTCAAATTGGATAAAAGTGGGTTTAATAATACAATTGCCCCCTTGCTTCTTCATACTACCGAAGAAACTTTCAAGAGAATCTGTATTAGTTCTGTGCAGTGTAAATATTTAAAATCATTGGATTACAATTTTTTTTAACTACTTATTGTGTTTGTTCTGCATTTCTTCATCCTTGTTCTGGAAGTAACACTTCCTCACTTTTTATTGAATCTTAAATGTTTTAAAAAAGCAACATTTTACCCAAAAATTGTATTTGATGGTCTGCTGATACAAACTCATTTTTGTATTTGTTAATGTTTCTTGATTTTGTGGAATGAAATAAGTCTGTCAAATTTCTCAATTACTTTAATGGTTCCAATACTAGGAACTGCCCCCAAGCTCATATACACATTCATACCACTTCCTACCTTATTATTTGGAGTTTGAGTTGGTAGACGTACTTTCATTTTGTCGAAATTCGATGGATAAGTTTGCCTGTTTGTTAATTTTTGTGTACTATCTAATATAATACGCCTGTTTGTCTTGACCGTAAAACTACTTTAAAAATGACCAGGATGTTTGTTTGCCATCAAAACAAAATGTATCTCTTTTCAAATTATTTCTTGTAGCTTCAATTAAGTGACTAGAATCAAAAAAGTAAATAATCTCCTTGACATCTACTGTGAATATTGGATTATCAGGAGTTACTAAAAAGGAATTGGCTAGTTTAATGAAATAACACCCCATATCACCATCAACATGCAAACTTCGGCTCCTACTTTAGTATGCATGTTTCAATGATAGGAAGAAACTCTTTCACTGCTAATTTGGTACCCACAAAAAAAAGCGATTGCCTCCAGTTCGCTTACAGTCCTTTTGCATAATTACGAGTTCATTGTTTGCAGGACAAAGGACTATTGATCCAGTCCCAATATCAATTAGTCCAGTATCCTCATCTCATGCAGTACTATAGAAGACATGACTTTTCAGTAACATCCCATCAATACATATGGTATACTGTTTGTTACCATTGGACATTGTCTGAAGCTTTATTTTTACAGCTTTAAATATTGAATCGTAACCTTAACCAGGCTTGCAAGCAAGTTTTTTGGTGATTCTTTGCAGGTTTCGTTTTGTTGGAAGACTAATAATTTAATCATAAAGTTGTATGTCTGTGATCCCAAAAAATATTGCGTCAAGGCAAATCGTTTGTGTACTACAAAATACCTTCTACCTAGAGGTTCTCTGCCTTTCAGTAGTATTTACGCTTTTACAATTGATGCCAGAAGTTATTCAAGAGATTTCTCACACATTTCTTAGAAGTCCTCCAGGTTGCATATTTCTTTCTTTTCTCTGGTTTCCTTTGCAAAATTTCGTTTCCCTTGAGCCAGCCATAACCACTAATTTCACCTTGCTTTTCTGTGGTGTCCAGAACTTGAAAAAGCAGGAGTTTGAGTGGAAGTTGTTGGAGAATTTTCAAGAGTAAGCTGTTTCTAATGGGTGCCTACAACAGAAGTTTCCTGTGGATTTATAAAAGTATATTAAATATAATATATTTTGGAAATGTACATGTACATGATTCAGAACCCTAACAACAATACATATATGTGTTTTACTTTTGTTTGACAAGATAAATGACTATATATTTCTTTTCACTTATTGTAGACATACTAAACATAAAATATTACTGAAAAGCAGAATTTTTTTATATATTTAGGCTCTAAAAATTAACAGTACTTTGATTATGGGTTTGGCAAGCATAATATAATGCTTTGGTTTGACTAAATAACATTATAAATTACACATACCTAACATCGTCCTTGGGGATAGTAACAAAACTCATCCCTTCTCCAGTATTGGAGGATCATCCACGACATAAGCATACAAATTCTTCTTTACAAGCGATCACAAAAAATAAGCTAGTGCCACAAGAAGTACTATATTATGTGTGTCTAAGTAATATCATAATATTAATTGGAGGGATTACCAGAAAACAGCATAAACTGTTCAACCAGAAAAAAGCACAAAATATGATAATAATTGAAAAACGCAACAAAACTTCGATAACTATGCAGAAAAGTTTACTTTTTTATAACTTCTTTGTCACACATACATCTGTAGATTTTCTCTTGTAAAATATTTAATTCAGAATCTGGTGAAGTGTAACTTTTGAATATATCAATTATAAAAATTTTGTATTCAAGTACCATACTTATTGTAATTTTATATCATCATTTACTGAAATTCTTTCTATTGTAAACTGGTATTCTAAATATATAATCTATATTATTGTATTGGTTTTTATACTCACCCTATCCTACATACAGCGCTACTTAAATACATACTTACACATATAATTTCGATAACAATATAGAAAATAAAAATCATTTGGTTAAACAATAGCTCGTTATTTTTAATAATGGATGGAACTCCAAAAACAGAACCTAAAACTGTATGTATGAAGAAATGCTAAAGTATATTTTTCACATTGTTTGTTTAGCTGTTAAATTAACTTTAACAATTCATAAATCAAGTTTAACAGACCTATTGTGGAAATTAAACTTTGGTATTTCTTCATCTTTAATGAGTTTTCACCAATTATCAACCAACATTCAAAATATTACACGGTTGGATGCTGAAATCTTTCTTTGACAATTAAAAATTTGTTCAAACAAGCCATAAAAATAAACAATAATTATTTGAGATTCTTTGGTTTCACTTTTTTGCGTGTAGGTAAGATTTAATTTACATTTTTTGAACACTTTTCTTAAGGGATATTTCCTCGAGACTAACCACGCTAACCTGGTTAGAAAAAAGTTAACTACTCAAATTTCCTCGATACATATTCCAAACAATGACGTCACATTTAACCAACATCTCAAACCACCTGGCCGAGGTAGTTAACATTGTGGTTTGAAGCAATGATCTGTCAGCTTGTCTGTGGTTTATCGTTGTTATTGTTATTAACAACGGGATTTTCGTTGAAAAAGTGAATGTATACAAAGTATTTGTAAACAAAGAGTTATACAGTATCAATGATACAGTATAAATTATTAATCTTCTACAAAAAGGTAAAGAATTCCAAATTGTGAATAGATATTCTTTTCTCTACCTATAACTGATGAACATTTTATATTAGTAATATAAATAATAAAAATAATATGGGATGACGATATTGACATTTGACATCCCCCTATCAAAATGATGATGACATACTACAGATCCAAACTACGTTAACCATTGACGTCATAGTTTTGTTAACCTGGTTAAGCTAGTTAGTCTCGAGGAAATTCGCCTTTAGTCTAAAATCAAGTGACGATGCTCAGTTATCTGCCAACGTCAGTTTCAAGGTCACGAAATTTTACCCCCAAAACATCAAAGGATTTACGCCGGCTTTCGCTTCTTGTTGTTGGTGTATTCTTTGATATGACTTTGACATGATTTTCACAAAGTGTGGAGTGTGATAAATGTTATAAACAAAGAAGCATTACATTTCAACTGATATGGCGCATTAACTGTGAATAGTGCTTTACCATCAATAAAGGTTGTTAAAAAAGTCGAAGTCATCAAGTAAGAATCGATTCTAATGAATGGTGGTGAATAATAGCGCATAAGAAGTGGATGCCGCTGCCATATATTTTTTCGGAAATTGTCATTGGGAGGTGGGGTGGTCAACTTTACTTTAAATAATGAGGTTTACTTAATTAAGGGAATGAGTGATTTTGTTTTTGTTGATGGTGCATATGAGTGCATTAGGAGTGGACTCCACTACCCTATACTTTTTTCGAATAATTGTCATTGGAAGGAGGGGCAACTTTACTAAGTATAATGAGGGTTAACTGATAATGGGGAGAAGGGATTTTGTTTTTGTTGGTGGTGCATAGGGGTGCATTTGAAGTAGATTCCGATGCCATTTATTTTTTTTGAAAATTATCAAAGGGGCCAACTTTATATATTGAGGTTTAACTAAGTAGGGGTTTTTTTTTTCTGTTTTTGTTGGTGGTGCATAAGAGTGCATTAGAAGTGGATTGG
This sequence comes from Galeruca laticollis, assembly GCA_963921935.1. Classification (NCBI taxonomy): domain Eukaryota; kingdom Metazoa; phylum Arthropoda; class Insecta; order Coleoptera; family Chrysomelidae; genus Galeruca; species Galeruca laticollis. Next base: position 157,429,234 of record OY998180.1, on the reverse strand, counting down.
GCTGCAGTATATCTTTTTTGCAAATTGTCATTGGGGGGAGGGGGGAAACTTTACTCTGAATAATGCGATACTACTAACAGGGGGGAGGGGTGCAAAGGATCTTTATGATGGAGCATTATGGTGCATTACAAGTGTAAAGTATAAAATTTGAAAATTCCTATTGGTGGCGGGAGGGCTAGCGTTTATTTGTCCCTCCCCCCCATAAACAAAAAGCTGTCGTCCCTCGGGGAATGTGGTGCAAAGAAAATAATTCATGGAGCAAATTTGTGCATTAGGAATGTATAACGACCAAATAAGTTTTTGTTGGAAATATCTATTGGAGGGACCAACTTAAGTGACCTGTGTAGAACTATGTGCTCCACCTTAGCAGTGGTTCTAACCCCCCACTCTTGTTTTAAAAGGTGAATGGTCTCAACCATAAAGAAAATGTTAATTTGTCTTGATTTGTATATGATAATGTACAAAAAAGCATTAACAATATTCATAACTGTAGATGGAACAAGTCCAAATCTATCAGATATAGATAGTAAAGTGTCTTGTTTTGAGATGTACCACAAAAACACTAGCATAGTTTTCTTGGGTTCAGTAGGATACCGACCGCCACGGTATTTTTTTACCAGAGCATGATCATCGGTTGCAATTATTTCATTGCACAAACTGTGGAAGGTTGTTTTTTGCATACAAAAGAGTTGATCTCATGATAAGCATCCAACCAAATATTTTCTGGATCTAATCTTATGTGGGATTCTCTTAAATATTTACATAATATAACTTTGACTGAGGAATGTCCCAAGGAAATAAAACTATTTGATAATATGTACAAACTATTGGACAGCCTCTGATGAATCAGCAATGCTAACAGCAATAATTCTTCGTTATTCATTACACTATACTATAACTCTGACTAAAGATAAACAATAGTATTGATATAATATAGATACTTAACAACAAATATTTTAAGGTTATGTTGTGACGTTTATAACCAATTATTTGTAACCACTTCATTTTAGCGAGTGAATAACCGCCTGTTACCGCAAATAACCGCTGGGTTATAACCAGCAGCTCACTAAAAAACCCTTATTGACATTTTAACCTTTATTTTTCCGTGCCGTGATGTCATTCTGTCAATTCAGATATGACTTTGACATGATTTTCACATAAAGTGTGATAAATGTTATAAACAAAGAAGCATTACGTTTCAACTGATATGGCGCATTAACTGTGAATAGTGCTTTACCATCAATAAAGGTTGTTAAAAAAGTCGAAGTCATCAAGTAAGAATCGATTCTAATCAACTTGAAGTGTTTGAACTCGATTCTAAAAAAGTCGATTTTCTCAGCAAAAAATCGATTTTTGACCCAAGTCAGAGTCGACTTACCAAAGTTTACAGAATATTCTGTAAACTTTGACTTTACCATGCCTAGTAGCGATTTCGCCCCGTTTTGTTACTCCACTTTGGTCTGTCAAAGACTTGCCAATCGATTTCGTTTCGATAAACGATGACGTCAAGCCAACTTTGGTACCCTTTTTGGTCTGTCAAATCACATACCGAGATCTGCAGCACGGTTACTGAAATTGGTAGCTTTCTATCCTTGTCTAACGTAGTTTTTGTCTTGCTTTTTATTTGTAATCAAACAAAGTCGTTGAAACGAATTGAATTTTTGGCCAAAATACTAAATTTCTCAAGTTTTGTCTGTTTTTTCTTTTTTTTTGTCTAGTAATAATGGAATCTGTTGATTTTATTATAAATGGCAAGAAGCTTTTTTTGGGTTTTTGCTATATATATTTAACTCAAAACTCCAAGAAAATATAGTAAAACTCAATAAACAACTTTTCCGATCCCAATACAAAACGTAAATTTCATCAATCAGCTGTACCTACCAATTGAAAACCAAACGATTTCGCCTGTAATTGGTACTTTACGTCATACCGGTAAAGTAGGACCTACCATTTGGTTAACCAAAGTCCCTACCAACCTTCGCCTTATTAGGTTATCCATATAACATAATATTCAATGTAATATATGGAGGATGCAAGTACTTCAAATTTAATTAAATAGGGCAACACTGTACAGATGACCTACGTCTGTAAATTTGATAATTTTAATATACTCGGAAAACATAAAAATAGCATTCAAGTCTGAAGATTAAATGCAATAAAAATGGTTGGAGAGAAAATATGTTCCATTATTACTTTTCCGCCCAACCTTTCTATATGTGAGAAAAGTATTGGTTTACCCCATAAAAAGTTGGAATTGTGAAATTTTCTTTGAGTTATTTTTACGTTTTCCATCAACAACATGAAAAAACGGTTTTTAGAAAAAAAATCCTGTGTGTATGTCGTCGTCGGTCACTTTTCCTTACATGTCTTGTTAGCACGATACAGCCTCCAAAGTGCAATAAGTCGGCAATTTTATGATTGTATATTGTTAAGGACATATCACAGTGAACCCTATTGATTTTCAGCTCACCAGAGCCAGTACAACGGGTGCTATGATACTTGAAGTACATTTTGTCATTTTTTGAGAAATTTCAGTTTGTTAGCACGATACAGCCTCCGGGGAGTTCAACAAGTCACCAATTTTATGATTGAATATAATTCAGAACATCTCACTGATGAACCCTATTGATTTTCAGCTCACCAGAACCAATACAACAGGTGCTACAGTACTTTAAGTACGATATTTTTGTCATTTTTGGAGAAGTTTCAGTTTGTCAGTACGATACAGCCTCCGGAGTATATACAAGTGACCAATTTTATGATTGTATATTATTCAGAGCATCTCAAAGATGAACCCTATTGATATTCAGCTCACTAAAGCCAGTACAACGGGTGCTATGGTACTTGAAGTACCAAATTTTTGTCATTTTTGGAGAATTATCGGGTTGTTAGCATGATACAGCCTCCAGAGAGTATACGATTGATCAATTTTATTCTTGAATATTTTTCAGGGTGTCTCACAGATGTACCCTATTGATTTTAAGTTGACTAGAGCGAGTACAGCGGGTCCTATAAATCCAGATATACTAAATTTTTGGTTATTTTTGGAGAAATTTCGGTTTGTTAGCACGACACATACAAGTAACAATTTTATGATAGAATATTGTTTTTTATCTGATACTATACTAGAGTATGCAAAATGCGATATACTTCAGTCAGACTCTGGATAATTCTTTCAGAAAGAAAGAGGGACTACTGAAAAGAGTGGTAACCGCAGACATGCATGTTTCTGGCTATATGCGCTTCCGTGTCGATGTTGGTTGTTGTCTCGACAAATCTGGATCTTCCAATTGATGTCCTTTTGAAATCCGTTGTGTATTTTGCCACGTTTCAATCAACAGCTTCACTTCCAAGTTTTACTCCCTTACTTGGTTATACTGTACTGATGATTGCTAATGAGCCAGAAACATGCACGTCTGCGGTTACCACTCTTTCTTTTTGAGAGAATTGTCCATGAATCTCTATGTTGTCTACATTCCACGCATTATTTATTTATATATATATATATGATTGCAAGATAATAAATTTGAGCATTTGTGTTAATGTTTCTTCAGTATAAAGAAGAGATTTTTATTGTCTGAATAAAGCAAATGGGTGCTTGAAGTAATTCCTACTTGGGAAACAAAGGAAAATTAATAGTTTTTTTCTAAAATAAAAGAACTACAGTTTACTGAAATAAATCATGATGTATTATAGTATGTTCAATATACACATTCTTTATATTTACATACAATTAATAAATGACATACTATGGTCAAATTAACTTGTTACTATAAATATCCACGTCAGAAAGATTTGATAAATATTCTAGATTTGGTGTAGAAGTCAGATGTGACCTCAAGTTATTCAGGAATTTTTGAAACATATTTGTATCTTAAAGCAATATAGATAATTGAAAAATCATTCTGTCGACTTTTTTCATAGTAACAAATATATTTACTACCAAAGATAGGCCAATATATTACTAGATATCACATTTAAGTAAATACAGTTTAACAGCTATATGAAGTGAATCCTGAATTGAAAAAAGAAGGATAATACTTCCGAAATAATAATTTGTTAATGAATCTTTCCATCATATAAAATATACTAATATTTAATTGATATCAAGAACTTAATCAAAAGTTGAAAATGTTTTAAAGATCAAAACTACTGAAATTGATGTAAACAATGTGTACTGATGATACGCCAAGCCAGTCTGCAAACTCGCTATTACATATAGACTAAAAATATGTAAATTATTAAACGATTTTGATTTCCATGTTTTTTTCAAATTCAAACAGAGAAGGTTGTTAGCCACAATTTTGAAATAAATTTCAGTTAGTTATCAAATTTCAAATGCATTTGTCTAATTCACGCATTATCATCAGCTTTTGATCAAGTTTAAATGGAACGAAATGATATTTGACGGCTGAGATAAATAAACCTGCTTTATAAATATGCAAAATTGTAAATATGTGTTTCACTCGCCTTTGTTTCGCTATTTAAGCTTTTATAATTTCAACAATGTATGAGACGGTTAAGACTTTTTTAAATTAGGATCCACCGAGAAAAGGCTATAACTAGATATAGAATAGACAAATGCGATAGTAATAGGTACTAAATTTTCTCTGTACTATGTAAACAAAACTGCAATGCAAAAAATGTTAATTTCAAATAATGTTCCATCATTTTAAGCCAGCTATTAATGCAACTTTTCAAATGCCCAAAAGTTCATACAGTCTGTCGATTTAAAAATATTACACAAAATGTGGGTAGATTTTCCCTTTTAATTGTGTAAATTTAAAATATATTTTTATTCGAAAATTGGATCTGACATGAAGACTAACAATTCTGAGGTAGTTACTAAAAAAAATTAAATATTGGAATTATATAGTGGGGCGATTTGGTTTTTATAGAAAGAATTCGGGTTTTCAGGATAAAGGATATATATCATCATCTCCCCATGCTTATTCAACTATTTCTTTATGTACTTCCTTTCGGCTTATTTGGTCTATTTGCCTGTCTTTATTGTCTTCTTTTATTTAAAATTTTCTCCTATCATCCCTATAAAAAAGGCTAATTGTATTTTTCTTCAACTGTCTCCTCCTCCTTTTCTACCCTTCCAGTAGCTGTTTCATTAGTCAGAATTAGGTTTGTCTCCTATGGCTTCACTGGCTCATCTTTTCCATTGTTTTCTATATTTAGCCATACTTTTTATTTCGTTTAGTGTCTTCCATCTTACTATTTCCTCATTCATACAATTTGCAGTATCCGTATTTCTTATTTTTCCTTTCTTTTCTGGAATTACCTCGCTTCATGCTTTTATTTTTCCCTAATTGTTCAATTACTTTCTCTTCATTTATTTGTTTCTTTGTCTTTATTTTATCAATTAACTTTGTTATTGTCATCTTTTATTTCAATATATTTCTCTTGATAGTACTGTTACCAAACTGTACCTATTAAATCAAGGTTTGTCTGCACATAGTTTTTTTCATCTCCTTTTGCGGTAATTTCCTCTTGTTTTTTTCCTTTTAAAGTGTATTACTTTAGGCAAAAAGCTTCTGCTATTTTTTTATATAATCTTCTTGATATTCTTCACCATTCCCTTCAGGTGTTTTTCTCTTTGCATCTCTGCTTATTCACTATTCTTCTTTAAGTATTGAATAGTCTTTAGCTTCTTACAAACCAGTTTGTATATATTTTCCCATGCTTGTTTCCTTGGTTTTTTTCTTCATCCTTCACTTTCTTCCAGCATTTCGTTCTTGCAAGTTGGTTGTTGTATTTTTTAATAAAACATTTTCCATTGTTGTATTTTTTGGAGTATCTTTGAAAGTACAGTCGACCCTTGTTCTAATGTTCATAATCCTTTTTTATTTACTAGACATTTCAGTTTTTTTTTTTTCATTTTTATACTGTATTTTCACAATTTCTGACATATTTGTGTCTTCTTTATCCTTTTGTATCTTTAACTTTTTTCAACACCACTAACTCTGCATCTTTCAGTTTTACTGTTAACCATGCTATGTTGAATTGGTATTTCTGGTTTTTGGTCAGTATTTTTCCGGTTGTTCTAGGATTCCCGTTTATATAATATAGTATTACTTATATCAGTCTTCCATTTCGTTTTCTCAAAATGTATTTCCTATTAGAAAATCATTTATTTAACATAATTCCCGCATCTTATCACCATCAGTTTTCCTCATATCGTCCTAAAAATTCAATTCCTGTGTTTATGTCCTCACACATTACAGTATTTCCGTATTATTAGTTTGACTCTTTTTTGTTTTATTTTATTAACAGCATTTTGGTGTTTGTTGCAGAACAGGTCAGTTAAGTTGCCCCCCCCCCCCAATAGATATTTTCAACAAAGATATGTTTGGTCGTTATGCACTCCTAATGCACCAATATGCTCCATGAATTATTTTTTTGCACCACATACCCCGAGACACTACATCTATTTGTTTATGAGGATGGGGGGTTGTCAAATAAATGCTAGCCCCCCGATTGGGATTTTCAAATTTTGTACTTTGCACCATCAAGCTCTTGTAATGCACCATCAAAAAAATCCCTTGCACCCTCCTATCAGTTAGCAGTATCGCATTATTCAGAGTAAAGTCCCCCCAATGACAATTTGCAAAAAAATATATTGCATCCGAATCCACTTCTAATGCACTCTTATGCACCACCAAGAAAAACAAAAACCCCCATCCCCCTACTTAGTAAACCTCAATATATCAAGTAAAGTTGGCCCTCCCAATGATAATTTTCAAAAAAATAAATGGTATCGGAATCCACTTCAAATGCACTCCTATGCACCACCAACAAAAACAAAATCCCTTCTCCACCGAATTAATTAAACCTCATACATAGTAAAGTTGGTCCCCCAACGACAATTTCCGAAAAAAGTATAGGGCAGTGGAGTCCACTACTAATGCACTCATATGCACCAGCAACAACAACAAAATCCCTACTTCCCTTAGTTATTTAAATTTCATTCTTTAAAGTAAAGTTGACCCCCCCCCATGACAATTTCCGAAAAAAATATATGGCAGCGGCATCTACTTCTTATGCGCTATTATGCACCACCAACAAAAACAGAATCGCCCCTCCATCTAGTTAGTTAAACCTAATTTTATTAAGTTGGCCCCCTTAATGACAATTACCTAAAAAAGTATAGGATAGTGGAGTCCACTCATAATGCACTCTTATGCACCACCAACACAAACAAAACCTTACCTTCCCCCAAATATATAAAGTATATTCCTTTCTCTACCCAAAAAAATTGGAAAATTGCCAAAATTACGACAATTATTAGCGAGGAAGAGCCCGGAATGTTATCGAGAGGCCAGAAAGTGTCTGTTCAACAGTCGTCTGAAAAAAAATACTTTTTTTGTTAACTGAGTATTTTTCGTATGCCAGCAGGAAAAATGTTGTAAACTTAATAATTTGCGAGTACCGTGACCTTTTGCACTCCTTCGGTGAAGTACTATAAAATATAAGAAGTCAGAATTTCGACTAATAAACAACGCCTAAGTATATATTGTAAACCATGCAGGTGTCTAGGGGTTTCATCTCTCTTAAAATTATTCAATTAACTTTTTACAAAACATCTAGAAAAAATTTAAATCGTATGCAGGGGAGGATCTCATGTTTTATATGTTTGTATATGTTGACAATGAGAGGAATCAACAAACAACTTGATATATAAAAGAAATAGCTATAACCTTTTATTATATTGTGGAATTAACTAGAAACCGTGAGTTTCATTTAAAACACTAATATAACCCTTTTATTGAAATAAATTCTCCGAAAATAAGAAACAAAATCCCCCCGACCCCTAGTTAAAGCTCATTATGTAAAGTAAGGTTGCAAAAATAGTGGACTTTTATTCAGGACTAAAATGCAGCTACTGTTACGAATGTGCATATGAAAAGATTGAACCTGCTCCATTTTTTGGACGTGAAATTGCAAAACATTTATAATTTAGAGGCGCAGATCAACGAACATTTTAAGCCAAACTACTTTGTCCAATGTCGCATTAATGTGCGGTGGGTAATTACGAAGCAGTCTCTAATTAATCCCGTTTTTTTTGTGTAACCGATATGAACAAGCACTAAAATGAGTGAGTTCAAGTGCAAATTGGAGGAAATACCAAAAAAGATTCACGTGGGTGACGTTCAATACATTTTGAGGGGTTGTGTTGCATACAGAGGACCATGTAGCTCTTGGTCCCTTCGTTGCCTTCGCACATAGGCCCAACAATATGCGGGACATGTATAATTATAGATAGTCATTCAAAAAGCGGAAAATGTTCAACTTATCAAGAAGTAAGAATACAAATCATTCTATATAGCATTTAAATTTAGTAGCACATCAAGTTAAGACACTGCCCGTTATACTCTTCCACAAGGTTGCAAATGTAAAATTTAAAATATCCTATTTTTTTAAAATGTAGTTCTATCGGCAATGGTGGATAAATTAAAATGTTGCTATTTCTTTTATATACCAAGTTGTTTGTTGATTCCTCTCATTGGCAACATATACAAACATATAAAACATGAGATCCTCCCCAGCATACGATTTAGACTTTTTCTATTGAATAATTTTAAGAGAGATGAAACCCCTAAGCACCAGCATGGTTTGCAATATATACTTGGCGTTGTTTATTAGCCGATATTCTCACTTCTGACATTTTATAGTATTTCAACGAAGGAGTGCAAAAAGTCACGTTACGGGTTATGCGATTTACAACATTTTTAGCATATGAAAAATACTCACCTAACAAAAAAAAAAGATTTTTTAGACGATCGATGAACAGACACTTTCTGGCCTCTCGAGAACTTTCCAGGCTTTTTTTCACTAATAATTTCCATAAGTTTGGCAATTTTCCAATTTTATTGGCTAGGGAAAGGAATACACTTTTTATATTTGGAGGAAGGGAAGATTTTGTTTTTATTGGTGGCACATAAGAGTGCATTATGAGAGACTCCACTATCCTATACTTTTTTCGGAAATTGTCATACGTGGGCAAACTTTATATAATGAGGTTTAACTAAACTAGGTGGAGGAGAGATTCTGTTTTTGTTGGTGGTGAATAATAGCGCATAAGAAGTGGATGCCGCTGCCATATGTTTTTTCGGAAATTGTCATTGGGAGGTGGGGTGGTCAACTTTACTTTAAATAATGAGGTTTACTTAATTAAGGGAAGGAGTGATTTTGTTTTTGTTGATGGTGCATATGAGTGCATTAGGAGTGGACTCCACTACCCTATACTTTTTTCGAATATTGTCATTGGAAGGAGGGGCAACTTTACTAAGTATAATGAGGATTAACTGATAATGGGGAGAAGGGATTTTGTTTTTGTTGGTGGTGGATAGGGGTGCATTTGAAGTAGATTCCGATGCCATTTATTTTTTTTGAAAATTATCAAAGGGGCCAAATTTACTTTATATATTGAGGTTTAACTAAGTAGGGGAGGTTTTTTTTTCTGTTTTTGTTGGTGGTGCATAAGAGTGCATTAGAAGTGGATTGGGCTGCAGTATATCTTTTTTGCAAATTGTCATTGGGGGGAGGGGGGAAACTTTACTCTGAATAATGCGATACTACTAACAGGGGGGAGGGGTGCAAAGGATCTTTATGATGGAGCATTATGGTGCATTACAAGTGTAAAGTATAAAATTTGAAAATTCCTATTGGTGGGGGGAGGGCTAGCGTTTATTTGTCCCTCCCCCCCATAAACAAAAAGCTGTCGTCCCTCGGGGAATGTGGTGCAAAGAAAATAATTCATGGAGCAAATTGGTGCATTAGGAATGTACAACGACCAAATAAGTTTTTGTTGGAAATATCTATTGGAGGGACCAACTTAAGTGACCTGTGTAGAACTATGTGCTCCACCTTAGCCGCATATTCTTGTTTGATTAATATTTCAATATTCATTTCTAATTGGGCAGTCAATATTCACGTTGAAGTCGGGTCGTTATCCGTTTATTCGTGTTTCTGGATTTGTTATCTCCAACATTTCTACTCCTTTGTGTCCTCTGTGTCTCTCAAGCACCCTTAAGTATTATAATCAATATTTCTGATTTAATCTGATGCATCCATATTCCGGCTATCTTTTTTTTGCTTACTCCCCATTGTTTTTTGTGTATAAATTAATCTAAAGTTCGAAAGCTGCAGTGAAAAATAATTGGTAAAAACTATACAATATGTTAATTGTAAGAACTAGTGCAAAGTAAAAATACCTGGTGAGGAAATGAGACAAGCAAAGAAAGTTTAAGTGGATGGAGTGGATTTGGAAGAGAAACGAAATAATGAGGACTGTTAAAAAGTTACAACACAGGGGAAAAATATGAATAATAGAAGAGGCTGATAAATTGTATATAGGGGTTCTTGAGGTACCCAGCTAACGAATGAGTAGAAATATTGGTGAAAACAAATCTAGTAACACGAATAAAAAAGAACGAGCAGATATCAACTAAACTATATTAACAGCACAATTTGAACTAAATAAAAAAATAGTAATCACACGAGTATATGCGGCTAAAGAAAAAAAAAACAAAATATGTTCTAGAGTTTTACTATAAACTCCAACGTGCGCTAAATAAAATAAAACAAAAAAGAACAAAATCATAATAGTAAAATTCTGGAAACCTGAATGAGCAAGATATAAACAGAGAGGAATGGAATGTTCAGGACAATATAGGAAGAAACAATAAATAGTAATAAGACTATGACATTTTTTAAAATAAATTATTTAAAAATAAGTAATACATTTTAGAACCAGGAAATGAAAATCAAATATACATTTGAGGCTGATAGGAAAAGTTCTACATACTATATACAAGGAACCTATAACTACAGATGAAAAGAGTACAGACTAACAAGGAATCAGATCTATTCAGCATAGAATATTTGCTGCAAAACTGAAAGTTGCAGAATTGGCGGTGCTGAAAACAGGGTAGATTTAAAAGGATAAAGAAAAAAATAGGTCAGAAATTGAGATAATGTATAAAAATGGAGTACGAAAAAATTTAAAATGACAAGAATATAAACAAGAAATAAGGAGATTAGAAGAAATATGTGATATTTTCAAAGATACTATAAAAAATACTGAACAGAAAGTATTGAATTAAAAACTACAACATCCAGCTTAAAAGGACTACCGTGATGGAATCGGGATAAGAAGAACAAAGAAAAAAATACAATCATGGAAAGGTATATACAAACAGATTCACAGTGAGATAGATATAGATTAAGAATGATTGTAGAAACACAGTTGAGATGGAAAAAATAAATACACCTAGGGGAATAAAAAATATCGATAGAAATTTACAACACATAGCAGAAGCTTAATGCCACAAGTGATACACTTGTAAAGGAATAAAACAAGAGGAAATTACGGCAACAGGAGATACAAGAAAACCGAACACAAACAAATGCTGATCTAATAGCTACAGTATGGAAACATCACCATAAACAGAAATAAAATATTGTTAATATGTTGTTAATCAACACAATAAATACGAACAAATGAACCAAAAAAACAGAGAGGAGGCGATTAAATGTATCGGGAAAATAAGAACATGACGTTATGGTAGAAAATAAAAATGAAAAACAAGGATAAAAGTTGATACAGCAAATTACATGAGACAAGAGTAACGGAAGAAACAGTAACAGAAATAAAAATTATGGCTAAATTTAGAAAACTTTGGAATAGGTGGGCTAGACTAGTGATTGCAGACAAACCCAATTATGACCCATGAAACATCTAATGGAAGGGAAAAGAAGAAAGAGGAGATGAAGAGGAAGAAAAATATAGTTATGTTTTTTATAGGAGAGCATGAAATTCTCTAATAATAGTTGCTTTTTAATTTTTATGTTGTTTTATAAAAAATTCAACTCTCTCAATTTAGTATAATTTTATTTTAGTATCCCAGTAGATACTAGGTGATCAATTTAAGCATTTTTTTAAATATTTCCAAGCTATATTGTACCTTATAGTGTTTTCTATTGATTATAGAATTTTGTAAGTATAGTTTGTTGATTGTATGAACTCTTTAGCACTTTCTAAACATAAGTACCTCCCCGTCCAATGACAAAATATTGTACAGAAACAAAATACTTTTAGATCGAAATATAAATTAAATTTAGGAATTACATGCAGATACAGTATTATTAAAACAAATAGAAAATGATCATTATTATATAACTCTTATACGGAGGTAAAACTAAACGGTTGAAACACATATGGGAACATGGTAACCAAGATTATGTTCATACTTTTTCTATGCAAAAACTACGAGGCCCGTTAGAACCCATCAATTCAGCAAAACCACCTACAGGCACTCGACAAGTACCTATTACGAACTGCAACATTCTGGCTCGTTTTTCATTATCAGACTGCTTGACGAACTGAAAATATCAAAATTTTAATAAAACATAACATTGCAATCTGTTATTTTTTGCTGTTGAAATTTTATTTAACAACCATGAAAATGAACATTTGTAATTTGGCGTGTGGAGCAATGATACTGACAAATTTTATTTTGCTATGCTTTTCATTTCAATACAAAAATTAAGAGGACTTCTGTAACGAGTATTCCCTCCTCTGGCAGTGATAACAATTTGTAAATTTATAAACGATGAGGTGTAAGCTTTCGATCTGATATTATTCTGAGCAATATTGTTCCATTCCTGCACCAGTATGTTACGAAGCTTTCTAGATTTTCTGGGGGCCTGAACATGACTCTGTAAACATTTTCCAATCTCTCCCCACACATATTCGATCAAATTTAAATCTGGACAGCAAGTAAACCAAACAAACTGCATGGTTTGAAACATGTCAAGACACTCAATAACCATATGTGCATGATAATACATAAAGGATGCCTTGCCTACAAAAATAAACATGAAAGGAACAACATGATCTACTAGAATTTCCCAATCTCGAGGATGGCTTCCTCCATGCGCGTGCGAGAGTCAAAAGTGTGGCGACCACACACATTATTTTTGACTTCCTGGTCTTTTAACCTAACATCATTAAAACTGACATATTAGTTGCGATCGGTTTGTATCAACCTCGCGAACGTTTTCAAATGGCAAAGAACGTAAATGACAGATATCTGACAAGCAATTGTCAGATGAGGTGTTTGAGTGTCAAATTTGTCGAAACGTTTTCGAGTGTAGATCGAAGACAAAACTGGGGAAAACAAAGACAATAACAAATGGTTCGCTGTCTCATATTAACCAAAAAATTGACTTCAATATATAGATTTTATACACATACCTTTCAACGGAGATTTATTTTAGTAACAACATATTCAACAACGCAATAGTTGTGCTAAAAAAAGATATTCCTCCTCATACCAAAGCTGAACCTCCACCAAAAGACAGATAAGACCACAAATACAAAACTGAGCTGATAATGATTTTTTATGAATTTGGAGGAGCCCAATGTATGTCAAATGCTAATCGAATCAACAACTTTTTGTTTATTCAAGCAATCAGTCAATAAACTATGTTTCAACTGAAAAAAATCTTGAAAAAATAAAAAAATTTCGAATTACAGAGTGACCATCGTTTTATGCTCGGCAGTGTATTATTATAACAAAAACATTTTTGAGGACTGTAAGAGACAGTCATTTAACTACTGAATATACATTACCTGCCAAAACCATGCAACTGGTTTACTGTTTCTCCAATCAGTCATTAAAGGCAAGTATTCTTCTTTGTTTTCTTCAGTTACTCTAAAATAAAATAAGTTAATATATTTTGAGAAGGAGACAAGTTATGAACATACTAACCGTTTTTTATCTTCATTTTTCTTCAATTCCAAACGAAAATCGTTTTCCTTTATCCATACCAAAGAATTGTAAAATTCAGGCTCGATGCTTTCGATGTCTTTCATTATGAGTTTTTTGCCCAACATACGTTTGTAGAAGGGCATCGTAAATCCCGGGTAGATAAATATATCGTGATGAAGAGCCATCTCTATGAATCTGCCTATAATTTATAAAAAATAAATCATTTTAATCTGAATCATTAATTATTCATCCTGCAACCTATTCAGTAGGACGTGTTTTATTTCGGTGCTCCGAAAAAAGTGGAATTTCTATGTTAACCAATTAAGCTCGCAATTAAGTGAATATTGTGATTTTTAGGAAAATTATTATATTTATATGGTGAGTGCATTTGTGCAAACTACTATCAAATATCCCTTGGCAGTAAACTGTATACTTCAGAATAACGTTGTCTTAAAACTGAAAGTCATCAAGAAAGTACGATAACAACTAATTATCAACATAGCATAATTAGATGGCCAGAGGCGTACTGAAGCGCCTGGGCCTCCTTCATCAGTTCACTTTAAATGTCAATTAATATGTCATACTCTTCTATAGTTGCTCAACCAAAATATCCTTCAAAAAATCATGGAATCATAATCAGCTCAATTGATGGTGCTTGTTCAACATTATTTAGTTCCTCTAGGACAAATCGTACAACCTAAAAATATAACCCATATTTCTAAACTAAGTCAAAATCGGGTATATGTTTATCTTTAAAGTACGCAACTGGTAGACGACTTTATTAACAATCATGGATCCATAAAAGTTCTTAACCAAACTTTATGTTCGACGACTAATCACACCAGCCGAAAGACTTGTACTTTTCAATGTTTGTCCGATACCCAACGAACTGATGAATTAAAAAAGCTTGTTCTGAATTTAGCGTCTCCATTAACGTCTCTTCGTATCAGCTCATCACTTTCCGAATTTGCTCATATTTTGAGCTTTATACGGCAGGTTTACGTTAGCCCTCATAATTTAAATATTCCCGATTCTATTGTTATAACCTTCGATAAGACTAACTATAGAATATTTCTTTACCAAGATGGTGTAACCTGTTACATTTGTAAACAAATGGTACATTTGTAAACAAATGGGTCATATTGCATTGCAATGTACAGTGCAACCTTTATCACAAACACCCACAGAACCTGTACCACAAATTCCTGAACAAACGCTATCAGACTCCTCATACTCTCCACAAACTATTGATAATTCCTTTAAAGAACCATCCACACAACCCTCTTCACAAACAGAGCTTTCAGCACAACCATTTGATGTATAATCCTCATCAGTGAAAGATATACAATCTTCCATCTATTTCATTGGCTGCACCTTCACCTCAAGCAGTGAAAACGTCAAAACCAACCATAGAACAGATACCTATTCCAGAAAGCTCAGGTGAATCTGTAAGTGGAAATGAAAGGTCCCACCCTCCAACAAAACGTCAGTTTGTAGAAATAACCTCTCCTCCTTCAGATGCCAATACGGACCCAAGCAACTTATTTACAAAACCATCATCCAAATCATCTGCAAAGACTAAAAAATCGAAGACAAATGGCAAATCCTCTGGTGCTAACTCCACCAGAAATTTCGTCGACAATCATTCTTTTGTTTTAAACTACGATCAAGATCCAATAAGTGTGATTTATGATTATACAGCGGATTTGTTGGGATTAATGAATTTATTAAATAGAATATATCCTCATGTAACTGACAGGTCTACGAAAACAAAAATTACAAAACTAAAGAAGAAAATTCTCTTCTATATAGGTAAAGTAGCCTCGGACCTGGAAAGCGATTCGTCGCAAAGTAGTTCTCACTCTACAGCAAGGACTTGTAAACAATCTAATAGCAGCATTCAACTCAATACTACAGTGGAATATTGATGGACTCCTCCATCGCTTACCTATGTTACAGATTATCATTGCAGAACATTCGCATGAAATCATTTGTATACAAGAATCGAACCTTAAGGCATGTTAAACATACAGCACTAAACATTTTAATTGTTTCAGGAAAGATAGAACTGATGCAGCTCGCGCAAGTGGTGGCGTGATGACATTAATAAACAAATCTATTGATTCTGAAATGTATGATGTAAACACAAACCTAGAAGCTCTTGTTGTGATAGTCATTTCCAATACTCTGTTATATATTTGTAATATATACATACCTCCCAATGCTCCTGTCGACTATTCAAGTTTTACAAATCTAATTAAGCAAGTTCCAATTACACGGATAATTTTAGGCGACTTTAACGGACATCATATTATGTGGGGGGTCACAAAGCACGAACGAAAGAGGTAGTCTAATAGAAAAAGCTATAGACGATTTACATCTAAATTACTTAAACGATGGTAGACCTACAAGATTCAATATTAACACAGCCGAATCTTCGTGCATTGACCTAACTCTATGCAACCCAAACTTAACTCCTTCCCTATTATGGGATATATTGGACTTCGCATATGGAAATGATCATTATCCAATAATTATTATTATTATTAGTTGCACTCCACCGGATAACTCCAATAACTTAAGCAAATGGAAAGTTCACACGGAAAATTGGAACGCCTTTTCCACTATAGAAGAAAGTATGAAACAATTAGTAATCTCACCTGATATTGACAACACGCTTTATCACTTCAATCAAATTATAGTAGCAAGCATGGAAAAACATATTTGAAAGACCAAACTAGTTTCAGGACGCCAACCTGTTCCTTGGTGGAACGCCGAATGCGAGAAATCAATAACTGAGAGTAAATCAGCCCCGAATTGATACAAGAAACATAAAACGGCTGAAAATGAAATAGAGTTTAAAAAACTGAAGGCATTTGCACCGTTAACAGTAAAATCATCAAAAAAGAAGTGTTGGCAAAACCCCAACCAGTCAGGTATGGAATAAAATTAGGAAAATTTCTGGAATACCCACTTCATCAAACATTAAAAGATTAAGAAAAGATTCCAATATTATAACATCTGCCTCGGAAATAGCTAGTACTTTAGCAAATGTATACAGAAAACATTCCTCTGATGAAAGTTACAAAGATATATTTACCAGACACAAGCTCTTAGTCGAAGAAGTTATACTATATGAAGAAACTGACAACAATTGTATGAAAGACCCAATAACACGAATTGAACAGCTGTCTTGATAAAATGAAAGAAAGTAGTCCCGGAACAGATGACATACCACCTATATTTTTTAAAAAACCTGTTGAACTCTGCAAAACAAAAATTACTTTCAATTTTCAACTTGATATGATTCGAACATAAATTTCAGTCTCTTTGGTCTAAAGCTATAATTATTCCATTGCTAAAAAGTGGCAAATCTCGACTAATGCCGGAGTCATACAGATCAATATCTTTAACATGTGCCATGTGCAAGGTTTTTGAAAAGATTGTGAACAACCGCTTATTATGGTATCTGGAACAGTGTTGATTTTACCTTTGTACAAATAGGTTGTGCGAAGCAATTAACAAAACCGGTCGATAGTTTTTATCAGTGCCAACTTTGTTTTCTTACACATGTTTATTTAAAATATTCCGATTAGAGTTTTTAACTAACTATTTTTTCCCCCATCATGGGGGATAAAAAAGGGACGTCATTCTCGACGCAAGTGGAGTCAATTATGTTATGTGATGATGATCAAATGTTACCGATTAATAACCCTCAAAACAGCAGCGAGGTTTCTGCAGTAAAACCAGTTCCAAAAAAATTCAACTTATTGTCAGATAAGTACAATTTATCTACTATTTGGGTATGCATTTTTTTTATTGTTTAAAGTCGCATCCACCCAGAGGGTTATTAGCGACTGCTGTATTTATTCAACGATGCAATACATATACGTTACATATATACATATACAAATATATAGATACATACACAATACAGTTATGTAAAATTTACATTTCTAATTATTTCTTAAATTTTGTCAAGTAAGTTAATCGTTTTAAGGTATGCGCACAAGTTTTCAACGTTACACTGTTCCCCTAAGACCACCTTTAGGTTAGATTCTATTGACCACTGTGTTCTCGCGGGTTTGAGTGACGGACACTCCACAAGAAAATGTTTTACCGATAGGTTCTTTTGACACGATTCACATACAGGTTGGTTTGTTCTTGTGATGATGTGTGAATGAGTGGCGAATGTATGTCCAATTCTTAATCTGGTTAAGATCACTTGATGCCGTCGGCTCGCTGGGATATTATTCCATTTTTTCACTGATGTTTATACTTCAGAGAGTTTGGATGATGAATTATTCCAGTATATTTGCCAGTCGGAGGTAATCATGTTTTTGTAAAATTGCTTGAGATCTGCAAGAGGTGTCTTATTCTCAATCTCGGCATTTTGGGAAGTAGCGCTTTTAGTTAGGTCATCTGCTTTTTCGTTTTGTGCGATGCCCACATGTGCTGGTATCCACATAAATTCAATTGTCCTTTTGGCGTTATTAGCCGTGAAAAGTTCATTTTTTATATACGAGACAATTGGATGTAAATGTTGGAACTGTTGTATGGCTGTGAGAGAGCTCAAGGAGTCTGTTAATATTAAGGTTTTGTTTATTTTTTCCGTATTCACATATTCTACTGCTTTCCAAATTGCATATAATTCGGCAGAAAACACGGAATTAGTCGGCGCTAGTGTAAATGAGTGTTGTATATTCTCCAGAACCATGGATGCACCCACACCTTCTTCAGTTTTTGAACCGTCGGTATATATATATATATATATATATATATATATATATATATATATATATATATATATATGTTTGTAGCTTTGGTAATTGCTTATTTTACTTTGGAAGAATTTCCTAATCGTTGAGTGGTTCATTGTAGATTTACTGAATTCAGTCATACTAGAGTCACAACTTGAGGAGATGAAACACCAGGGAGGGAAGGATGGTTTGTAGCAGAGGTTGTAAGGGAGAGGTACGGATATGTTTAGTTTGCTTTGGTAAGAGTATAGTCTTTCATGGTATGGGGGATCAAGTCTCAGATGCAGTTGAAACATGTTTCTGAAACGATTTGCAAATACGTTTCGATGGACGGGTTTTTCCGGGATCGCTGCGACAGATGCTGCATAGCTGAGAGTTAGATACATTCGTCTTCGGTATAAATCTGGTTCACATAGAATACTGTCAACCGGGCTTGTGTAAAATGCTCCTAAGGCAATTCTAACGGCATTGTTTTGAATCGTGTCCAATTGTTTTATTATGTGCCTTTTAGCGGAATTATAGATGATGGCACCATAATCTAATTTTGATCTGATGATGGATCTGTATATCTTGGTTAGCGTTGTGCTATCTGCTCCCCACATTTTTGAGGATATGTTCGCATGAGATTTAGGTCTCTTTGGCATTTAAGTTTCAAATTTTGAATGTGTTTCTTCCAACTTAGACTTTGATCGAAAAACATTCCCAGGAACTCAATTCCATCCACATATGAAATAGATTTCTCAAACAATTTAAGATTTGGAAGTACTATATCCGGGTTGCGTTTAGTGAATAACAAACTTTTGGTTTTTTGTGCTGAAAATTGTAGTCCTGAAGTTTCTGATCAATTTTCTAACTGAGTTAGAAAATATTGTAGTTGGTTATACAATGAAGCTATGTTCCGTCCTCTCGAGTATATTACTAAGTCATCTGCATATAGCCTAGCTTTAATATTCGAATTACAGTTTTGGATGATATCATTTATAGCAATTAGAAATAGAGTTACACTAAAGGAGCATCCCTGTGGTATCCCATTAGTTTGGGTTTTTAAAGGCGAATATGAGCCATTAGCTCTGACAGTAAAAACGCGATTTTTCAAAAAGTTGCAAACAAATTTTAACATATTTCCTCTTATGGACCAGCTTTCTAATGTTTTTATAATCTTGTGACGCCAAACTGTATCATAGGCTTTCGATATATCTAGGAAAATTGCTAACACATATTGTTTATTAGCAAAGGCTTCATGTATTTCTGATTCTAGATCCACTAAGTTATCAATTGCTGATCTTCGTTTTCTGAAGCCGCTTTGTTCAGGAATAAGAAGATTTCGACTTTCCAAAGTCCACATTAATCTGTCATTGATGATTTTGTCTAAAATCTTACCCATTGCACATGTGAGCGCGATTGGTCTGTAAGAGCAAGTGAGTGTTTTGGGTTTACCATGTTTATGCATTGGAATAACAATAGATTTAAGCCAAATCTGAGGAAAGGTATTGTTTGTCCATATCCTATTGTAAATATGTAGTAGCAGTTCCTTGGCTAGACTTGGGAGTCTTTTGAGGAATGTTATTGGAATATTATCTGGTCCAGCTGCTGTTTCTTTTGATGAGTGTATTGTGTGATTTAATTCCTGCATTGTTATTGGTTCGTTGACTGGTTCATGAGAATTTTCTTCTAGCTCTTTTGAGGAATGTTATTGGAATATTATCTGGTCCAGCTGCTGTTTCTTTTGATGAGTGTATTGTGTGATTTAATTCCTGCATTGTTATTGGTTCGTTGACTGGTTCATGAGAATTTTCTTCTAGCTCTACGAAGGTTTGTTCCTGTATACGTTTGAAGTTTAAAAACTTGTTTGTGTAGTTGCTATCGCTAGAATGTTTTTCAAATGATCTTGCGAGGGTTTCACAGATTTGTTCAGGAGTAGTGACGGTGTTATTTTGGTATTTTAGGACATTTATGTGGGACTGGTAGTTCACTCCAGAAATCTTTTTAATATTGTTCCACACTATTTTGGATGGGGTAGAATTGTTAATGCTGGATATAAAGTGTTTCCAAGAATCCCGTTTGCTCTTTTTTATGGTTAATCGAGCTTGGGCTCTTAATCGTTTAAATTGAATTAAATTTTCCTGAGACTTAATTTTCTTGTATTTGTTAAATGCCTTTTTGTAGTTCTTTGTTGCTTCTGCACATTGATTATTCCACCAAGGAACAGCTGGATGTTTTTTGATAATTCTAGTTCTTCCGATAGCAAGTTCTGCAGCAGTTATGATAATGTCGGAAAGCTTTTCTACCATCTCATCTACATCTGAGCTCAGAATATCAGTGATACAATTGTCGCTGAGTTTGTTCAGTATTAGATTATTGAAGTAGTCCCAATTGGCTAAGTTAAAGTTCCATTTTTCCGGAGGTGGGTCGACCATCATTCATAAGATTTATATTTTTTTGGTTAATTATTTGTTCCAGTGTATTTCCAAATTGGGAGTTGCTTTTTGATCCCCAAATATTATTATGGGCGTTGAAGTCGCCAACTATGAGTCTTGGAAGTGGGAGTTGAGTTAATAAATCTTCAATCTCTTGCAAACTGGGTGAAGTGTTTGGAGGACAATAAATATTACATAAAGATAATTTCGTTGGTCCATCGATGCAGACAGCGACAGCCTCGAGGTTCGTTTTTAATTGTATTGGTACTGCGTCTATAGAATTTTTCACGTAAATAGCCATGCCTCCGCTTGCAATAGACTGGTTTGCTCTATTTTTATAAAAGCAAGAGTAATTATTCATGTGGTAGATCTTATTAGAGAAGACATATTATTGAAGGGGACTGTTCGGCTAGTAAAATTTTTAACATTTCTAAATGGGCGTATAACCCGTTTAGATTCCATTGTAATATAGTTGTGAATTTAATAGGTATTTGAAATTCTTGAGGTCGAGCACAAAGGTATTGATGATACAGACGAATCGCTATCCTCTTGATTACTAGATTTTTGACTTAATTGAGATATAATTTTTTTAGAAATCCTGGTACATTTACTTTTCATTTTTTTATCTGTGAAGTAGGGATACATAGTGTGTAATTGATCAATGAGGCCATTAATATCTTCTGTATATAACTTGGCTACGCTGAGTGGGTCCGGTAAACCATGCACATTTTCGAAAAAATCGCAAAATTGTTGGTAGGTAAGCACATGTTTGTCTGTCGTTTCAAAAAATGTCTTTGTTGATTCCATTTGTTTTCCGATATTTACTGTAGTTAGTGTTTGAACGTTAATTTTTGCTTTTTTTTGGAGTTTTGTTATTCTGGGCTCTGTGAAATTCATGTCGATGGTTTGTTCAACAGGAGAAGGAGTTTCAGACAGGGATCGTTTGATTTTGTAGGATAAGGATGTAGCTGTGTTTATTTTAATAGAATGTGAACTTTGTGGCTCAGTTTTAGAAGTGGTGTCAGAAATAATTGAGTTTTTATTGGTTTCTTCTAGAGAAGAATCGGATGTCAGGTTTTCGGAATGCAGTATTGATGTTGGTGTAGAAGAAATGGGATAGAGTTGCTGCTGGTATATGTGTTTTTGCAACCGTTGATTGTTGTGGTGTTGGTGCGGTTACATGGTTGCTGTTAGGTTTGTTGGTAGTACTTGTGACTGTGTATTAGGGAGCGTACATTCTGTTGCTACATGCCCTTTCTGCTTACAGTTATAACATCTATAGTCGTCGAGGGAGAGAAATATTCGATAAGAGGTTCCTTCGTGATTCACAGTAATAAAATCTGGGATTTGCATCTGGTTCTGGTCTACAGATGAAATATAGGTTTGCCTACGAAAACTTAGAATGTGCTTGAATTCTGGGTGTGAAGTACCGATGCGAAGAAACGTAATCTGCGACATTATTTTAATGCCAATTCGTGTTAATTCATTTTCTAATAGTATATTTGGTATAGATGGACATACATTTGACAGTAGTAATCTTTCCGCAGGTGTTATTAATCGCCGAGCCTTAATCGTAGTTTGTCCAAGATTTATTGAGCCATCATTGCTATTCATAAATGAATCAACTAAATTTTCATTTGCCAAATAAATGCAAATGCGGTTATTGGAGATTCTGGAAGAGAAGATTATATTTTTTGGTTCAATGATATTCCCTAAAGAAATGAGGTATTCCTCCAATTTTATGTTATCAAGTGAAGGAAAAACTATTGCTTGTTTTTAGCTTGGAAATTTTGGTGAGTTTGTTACTGTTGCGTAAGATTTAATTTGAGGTTGAGTGCCCCCTCTATCAGGGACACTCTCAATCACCGATTCATCCATTTTGGTAGCTGTATTTCATTGGTGTTCTAACTACGGCTCTGTCTAATGTGTAGAAATATAAACCACTAATGAGTTGATATAACTAGTTATTAAAAGGTATGTCTATGACAATTATAATATAGAGAATTAATTAAAAACTCACAGATTCCGTACTAATACAGAAGATGCTTAGATCTTGAATACTAGACACTGTAACTAAATTATTTCGCACTGAATTTAACTAATTTTATGAATTATCGGAGCTGATATTAAACACAACCGGTGCTCAATTTGCCAGGACCGAACTCCTGGGTATACATTGAAAATATTAGTAGTAATTTGGGAAGGCTACATCCGATGACTGTTGGTCACATACTTTTTGAACAATTAAAGCTAACTAATATATTAGAAATTAAAAGTATAGGTAGAAATCGAATAAAAGTTTTATTAAAATCGTTTCTTGAGACTAATCAATTAGTTAAAAATCCTTTGTTGGAAAATCATAATTTGGTAGCTTATATTCCAAATCATCTACTCGAATCAAAGGGTATCATTAGGGACGTTGACACTAAATATGACGAAAAATATTTGTTAGAGAATGTAGAGTCTACCTCTCCGGTAATAAATATTTATCGTACTAAACGTAAAATCCAAAGAGAGGATAACACAATTGATTATGTACCAAAAAAAACCATTATTATTACTTTTTAAGGTAATATTATAGCAAAATATGTTGCATTTAATAAAGTATACTGTCAGGTAGAACAATTTATAGGTAGAGTAGTTCAATGTTATCGTTGTAAAAACACCCAAGAACGATGTATACAATGCAGCGAAATAAAAACAGAGGAACACAGTTGCAATAAGGACAAAATTTATTGTATTCATTGTAAATCTAACGATCACCTATTTATATCTAAAAAATGCCCTCAATATGAGAAACAGAAAAAAATTAAAACTGTTATGGTTGAACAAAAAACGTCATTACTGGAAGCCAGAAAATACTGTGAAAACTCTATTTCTTCTTTTGTAAGTCATGATTATTTTTCAGGCTTATCAAATTATAATAAATATTTCCCCAGTCTTACTAATCAAGTTAATAATAATACCACACAAACCATGATAAGAAATACTAGGGAAAGCAATAGTTTAATTTCGTCGTTACCAAGTACAAGTGGCACAAAAAACTACTCAGTTCCAATGAAAAAGAAAAGAAAATCAGACTCTCCGTCCAATCAGTCTCCTTCTGGCTCGCG
The DNA here is from genome assembly GCA_963921935.1 of Galeruca laticollis. NCBI lineage: Eukaryota > Metazoa > Arthropoda > Insecta > Coleoptera > Chrysomelidae > Galeruca > Galeruca laticollis. Next base: position 157,405,160 of record OY998180.1, on the reverse strand, counting down.
TATGTTTCCTTTTACTTTTGGTCCTAGTCAACCATTACCTGCTAACCCCTATAAATCCCATTTTAATAGTATTGAAAGTAAAAAACAGAATATTGCTGACATTGTCTCCAAATTTGTATTCAATCTATTGGATAATATTAGCTCAGAAGACTTGCAATCAATTAATAAAAGTTCAATAATCAGTAGCATAAAACAAGTACTGGAGGATACTCTAACAGTTAATAATTATTAATGGATCAGAAAGTTTCACTTAACATTATGCAGTGGAATGCTAGATCAGTTTTTGTGAATTCAAAATTAATATGAATGTGTGTAGAGGCGTGGAGATGTGTGGCATAAAAATTAAATATGGTAAATCGGAGCTAAGCCTTTTTTCTGTTAATAAACCACCTAAAATTAAATGTTCTGCTAATGATTGGCTTACACTTTTTTCACAAGCAAAAAATCCTATAATCGTGGGCGGTTATTTCAATGCACATCATAATGACACAGTTGGTATACAGCTAATCCAAGTTGCAGATGATCTTAATCTAACAGTAATGAATAATGGACAACCCACAGTTTTAACTCGTCCTAATCAAAATGTTTCTGCGATAGATATCACCTTTTGTTCTCCTGAACTTGCTAATATAATTAATTGGTCAGTATTAGATGATACATTAGGATCGAATCATTTTGTTATTCTTATGGAGCTTCCAATTGACCAAGTTATCAATGAATTTCCCCTTAAAAATAAATGGAACATTAAACTCCACATCAGATAAATACCAAATCTTAATCAGCAGTATGAATCAAACTGCACACATTGCGATACCACAATTCAAAAATATTAAAAACTTAAAACGTTACCCCCCACCTTGGTGGAATTCAGATTGCGAAAAGATTTTGGAAGATAGACGTTTGGCTTTTTCGACTTGTAAAAAAACTTCGAATTTTCAAAACTTTTTCCTTTGTCAAGAAATGATGGCAAGAACAAAAAAAAAATTTAAAGCTATAGCTAAACAAAACTGGATTGAGTATGTTTCTCCTCTTAATTAGTCTGTTTCGTCTTCTTCTCTTTGGAAACAAGCTAGAAAGATTTATAGAAAACCAATCTCCAACGTCAAGCCTTTAGATGATATCTGGATGGCAGAATTTTTTGACAAAATTTCTCCTCCCTTCGCTGCTATGTTATTTCCTGATCTAACTTCATCTAGTGATCAAACCATTTTCTTTCAAAACCCATAACTTTAACAGAGTTAAACTATGTTCTTAAAAATCGCATCAGTACTAGTCCAGGACTTGATGAAATTAAATATCCTATGATTGATAACCTTCCTGTTATTGCTAAATGTATGTTGATTGATATATTTAATGACATACTGAATAATCTATCCATAGTTAATGAGTTGAAGGATGTCATCATTATTCCTATTCTCAAGCCAGGTAAAGATCCCAATCATGCTGAATCCTATCGCCCTATATCACTTATGTCTTGTATGTTGAAAACTTTAGAACGTACCATTAAGCACAGACTTGAATGGTGGTTATTTCAGAAAAACCTCCTTCCAAGAACCCAGTTTGGCTACAGAAAAGGTTGTGGTACAATTGACGCTCTAACAACTATCGTTACCAATATTCAAAATACTTATTCCACCAATAGATATTTACCTACCCTTTGCCTAGATATCGAAGATGCTTATGATAGCGTCTGCTTACCCATTCTGAGATAAAAAATGATTAATAACTTCCTAATACCGATTCGATTAACTGATGCAATCATTAACTTTTATTCTCATAGAAAATTGTATATAAGAACTCATAATAATCACCTCATAGGACCTCGTTATAATATTTCAGGACTACCTCAGGGTTCAGTATCGAGTCCTCTGCTTTTTAATTTGTATACGGCTGACTTTCATAGTATTTACGTTGAAAATATCACCCCGAAAATAATTCAGTATGCGGATGATTTTTGCTTATATTCAGAGGCCAAAAAGTATAACGATGCTGTAGATAAATATATGGATCGGCTTATAAATGGTTAATTAAAAATGGTTTTGAAGTATCTCCCACGAAATCATCAGTTTGCATTTTTTCTAGACATAACATCCCGAACATCGATACGATTCAGTTGAATACACAAGCGTTTCCTTTTTGTAAATCAATAAAATACTTGGGAATGATAGTTGATAGGAAGTTAACCTGGAAACCCCATATCGAACATATATTGAATAGATGCAACAGAGGTATGAATTTTTTAAAATACATTTCTAAAACTTGGTGGGGACCTGATGTGTTGACTTCGCTACTTTTTTATAGATCATACATTAGATCCATAATGGATTATGGATGTACACTTTATGGATCCGCAAGTAAAAATAATTTACAAAAAATTGACGTATTTCAAAACAAAGCCTTACGTATTTGTATGGGTGCTATGAGGTCTACTCCCATTGAACCACTTCACGTGGAAGCTTTAGAACCTCCCTTAAAATATAGAAGAAATCATCTTAGCCATAAATTCATCATAATGTCTTCCAATGAACCTTTATATCACAATATATGTAAACTTAACGAATTTGATTTAACTAATAACTACTGGATCTGCAAAAATTCACCGCCTCTCTGTGATGCTTTCCGAAACAACAATCTATGTGTAATTAGATAAGAAAAAAATATGACTTTAGAAGATTTTGAATATTTTTTCCATATGTTTAATGTCATTCAACCTAGGTATCATGTAAATCCTATGATAAGTCTTACAATTTTAAACTCCATATTAGAAAATTATTCTGATTCCATACAGATATATACTGGCGCTTCCAAAAGTTTATATGAAACTTATATGAAACTGGTTGTGCGTTCTACATTCCAGGTGATAATGTCGAAAAATTGTTTAACCTCCCCTCAGACTTCTCAGTTTTCAGCGCTGAAGCTGTGGGCATCTATGAATCGTTAAAATTTTTTTCTTCGTCCAGAAAAAGTTCTGCTATTATATTAGCTGATTCTCTGTCTGTCTTAACAGCTATACAAAATCCAACTATAACTGCTTTATCAGATAATCTTTATATACTCTATATAAAAAAAATGTTATTTCAATTAAAAAAAGATAATAAACATGTACAGCTGATATGGATCAAAGCACATATAGGACTTAAACATAATGAACATGTAGACCGTTTAGCTAAAAATGCAGCAGAAAATGGCACCTTATCTATCTATCCACTCACTGTACCAGACGTATTTGCTAATTCTAGACAAAAACAAAGTTGTTTATGGAAAAAGTCTTGGAACGATTATTGTAAAATATCTAATACCCAATATTCATCAATTCAACAAGAAATTCTGAATTGTTGTTGGTTCAATTCTTATTCCTGCCCACGTAAATACATTACAATTATTGTTAGACTACGCTTTGGACACGCATGTTAACCGGCACACTTATATAAAATAAAAATTCTTGACACAGGCCTGTGTCAACACTGTCATATCAAAAGTGATCTGAATCATATTTTCTTTAACTGCATATATTCCCAAGAAACTCAAAACCTTATTACTGATTTAATAAGAATCGGATTTTTCCCACCCTTCAATATCTGCCATATTTTAGCTTTAAACAAAATGGAAGTATATAAAGTTCTGATGAAATTCATTTATGAATCAAAGGTATGCTTGTGAATGTTTGAACCAGATTTGTTTACCTCTGTTTATCCCAATTGTAGTTATTCCTATCTTTCCGTGGCCTACTTTTGTTTGTGATAAATTATAATGTCTTGATGGGCCCCTAGACAAGAAGCGAGTGACCCTGTATATCCTTATTGTATTTTTTTAGGTAGGTAATTTTGTCTTCTCTTAGGTGTGGATAGGTGTGAGTGAGGTGAATATTTTTTTTTATATATTAATAGTTTGTTCCTGTTGTGACTGGCCGAATGACGAGTGTCAAAGGCAAGAAAAAAAAATGGTATCTGGAAAAAAATAACTTAATAGCACAAGAACAAAATAGTTTTAGAAAAAATAGTTCGGCAGTTCTTAGATTTAGAAAGCAACATGCAGGAAGCGTTAGCTACTAAACAGAAATGTATAGCAATATTTTTCAATTTAAAACACACATTTGACACCACATGGAGATATAACATATTAAAGACACTTCATACTTGGAACATTAAAGGAAATTGTCTATCTTTCATAGAAAACTTTCTGACGAATAGAAGTTTCGAAGTGAGAGTTATAAATGTTTCTCGAATTCCACTATTCAACAAAATGGAGTGCCTCAGGGTTCTGTATTAAGTCCGACTCTCTTTTTAATTGCAATTAATAACATCATCAAAGCAATCGACAAACCAATTAAAGCACGTTTGTACGCAAATGATCCGGTTATATTTATTAAAGGGAAAAATTTGAATCTCATGTCACAAATCCTTCAGAACACATTGGAAAATCTAGAAGTTTGTTCTAGTGATGTTGGATTTGAATTTTCTGTCTCAAAACATCTGGCATGATCTTCTCTTCAAAAGCCTAAACTAAAGTTGTACAACTCACACTTACAACTTAAACCACATGTGAAATTTCTATGTGCAATATTTGATGAAAAATTAACTTGGAAGCAACATATAAAACAACTAATATTATCATGTAATAAAAAGATAAATTTATTAAAAACCCTATCCAACAAATACTGGAGATCGGATCAAAGTACTTTACTTAATTTGTACAGGTCTTTAATCAGATCAAAAATTGACTTCGCTTCGGTAGCTTACACTTCTGCAAGTAGATCAGTCTTGAAACCCCTAGATGTGGTTCATAACACCTTCAGGATTTCTTTGGGAGCCTTTAGAACTACACCAGTACAAAGTATGTATGTATGTGGAAGCCTGAGAACCATCTCTTCATTATCGTTGGATGCAGTTGACTCTTACACATGCAGCAGCCATTACACGAGATACCACAAGACCCATCCAGCTTCAAACCTTTCTAGACCAGCATCCAAATGAAAATGATCAATTTACCAACAGAAAACCATACTACGAACGATTACGTCGACAGAGTAGGTTGTGCTTTTGTTACACCCAGAAATCTGTTTTTGTTTAAACTCCCAATGTCCTGCAGTATATTCTCCGCAGAACTTTATGCGCTATATGAAGCCCTTAAGCATATAAACAGCCTAAAACTTAACAATTACTTGATTCTCACGAATTCTTTAAGTTTTGTTTCGTCAATCCAGCATTTATACAAAACTCATCCCTTTGAAAAGTTGATAAAATGCGAACTTAAAACAATTCAAAAAGACGCGAGAAACGTTCAACTCATCTGGATTCCATCCCACATTGGCATCAGTGGTAACGAGAAAGCTGATAAATGTGCGCATCTTGCAGTGAATAGTGATAACTCGGGAACAGTTATAAAATGTGCCAGCAGTGACCTGAAAGGTTTTTATAAAAGCAAGTGTCCCCCATGTGGCAAAACAAGTAGCATCGCAGTGATTCAATGCTGAGACATGTAAAATCGGTCGTTACATCTTGGGGGGGGGGGGAAGGTGGCAACCATTTAAGTCGACTTAATCATGTGACTCTTTCACAATTACGTCTGGGACACACTAGTTTAACTCATTCATTTTTAATGACTAAAACAGAACGTCCCAAATGCGATGCATGTGATAAAATATTATCTGTGAAACACATATTAATAGATTGCAGCAAATATCATCTGCAACGCAAAATACATGATATTTCTATTAATCTGAAAGAGTTGCTTGGTGAACATTCTCCAATAGACAAGCTAATAAACTTTCTTAAGGATATCAATGTTTTAAATAGTATTCAGTTCAATATGGTTGATATTTAGTTCAATATTTGTACATGCTTAATTTATAAGTTGCAATTACTGTATAGCTCTCATATTGTTCCGTCGCTAAAAACCTTATGGTGGATGCGACTAATTTCTAATAAAAAAAAAATTAATTATACAAAACCTCAAGTTACATAGAACAGGTAGAATCCAAAAATGCCTCTTAATTTTATAAGTAACAATGAAAACGCAATTATAAAAAACAACATGATATCACAAACATTCACAAGTACTAAGGCAAAGACAGCTTAAGCCAGTTACTCTTTATAATATTCATGGATGAAATAATAACAAAATGTAAGCCGCTAACAAAATTGTTATTTGGGGGCGGCGGAAAAATCATATGTGTAACAAGGGGGTAAAGTGCCTTTTCCTCCTTTGAATGCCCTCCGCTACGTGTCGGGCAGAATATCTAATTAGAAACCAATTGACAAAAAATTGTTATGTAAGTATTTTTTATAACGTCAAAAAAAATTCATAAAGATTGCGATTGAGCGCCGATGCGCATCGTTCGTTTTGAACTCAAAGCCCCAAAATTTTTTAAAATTTTCAGTAACTATTTCAAAGGACACTTAATTATAAACCCATTAACAAAAAATTGTGATATAAGTATTTTTTATAACGTCAAAAAAAATTCATATTGATTGCGATTATGCGCTGACGCCCATCGTTCGTTTTGAACTCGAAGCCCCAACATTTTTTCAAATTTTCTTTAACTATTTCAAAGAACACTTAATTAGGAACCTATTAACGAAAAATTGTGATGTAACTATTTTTTTATAACGTCAAAAAAATTCATAAAGATTACGATTGAGTGCTGACGTCTATCGTTCGTTTTGAACCCGAAGCCCCAAATTTTTTTCAAATTTTGTTTAATTTCAATGGACACTTAATTACGAACCCTAATTTTAATTACAAATTTTGGGGCTCTAGTTCAAAACGAACGATGCGCGTCGGCACTCAATCGTAATCTTTATGAATTTTTGTTGACGTTATAAAAAATACTTGCATCACAATTTTATGTCGATAGGTTCCTAATTAAGTGTCCATTGAAGTTGTTAAAGAAAATTTGAAAAAAATTTGGGAATTCGAGTTCAAAACGAACGATGCGCGTCGCCGCGCACAATCATAATCTTTATGAATTTTTTTTCACGTTATAAAAAATACTTACATCACAATTTTTGTTAATAGGTTCCTAATTAAGTGTCCTTTGAAATAGTTAAAGGAAATTTGAAGACATTTTGGGGATTCGAGTTCAAAACAAACGATGGGCGTCAGCGCATAATCGTAATCCATATGAATTTTTTTGACGTTATAAAAAATACTTACATCACAATTTTTTGTCAATTAGTTTCTAATTAGATGTTCTTTGTAATAGTTTTTTTATTTTTGGGTCTTCGATGTGAAATATGTAAAAGTATTTGAAAACTTTTTATTCACTTAAGTAATCTTTTAATTATTGGTAGTAAAATTGTTTGGCCTATTAAAATGTTATTATATGTTTCCGATATTAAATTTTTTGCAAAAGTAGTTTATTTTGTAAAAAAATATTCGTGGATGGTTAAAAAAAATCTGTGGATAACTTCACAGGGGTCAATTAGTAACATATATGGATTAACTCAACAGATCACAGACACAACAGAATTTTATAAAGCAGGTATGACAGAATATCAGGGTATAAGCCAACTGAAACTCCAGAGCAGAACAGTTCCAGAGGTATATAAAATTCCCTTTGAATTATAAAAAACTGAATTTGTTGAAGTCACAAAGAACACTCAAAACCAGTTGCTGGGATAGCCAATAATTAATTAATTGAAAACCGGACTAAAAGCAAACAGCAGCACTGCGTTTATAAGTTACCCGATAATATAAAAATAGCCAATGCGGCCTTTGCCTGCAACATGTACAAGGAGAAACCAGGGAAAAGTGTTTTTAAGGCAGCCACAATGTTAACCCAAGATATATAGCACTTAATGATTAAGGATTTCTAGTACAAACTTGTACACGGTCCAAAACTACTTCTGTGGTGTTTCTTCCTTTGTTATATATTTCATCTTACTTAAGCAGTCTATTAAAGTAACGGGAATACTTTATGTGGAATTTTGGACCATTCTGTTTCCTATTTAAGAACGAAATTGAATTTAGACAATTATTTTGATTTAAAAATTAGAAACATTTTGGAAAAGTCACAGAGATATAAAAAAATCAGCAAAAGGATGATAAATAAAATGTATTTCAAAATGTGACTTTTAAAATAAGATTATGCTGAACATTTGGGAATGGTTATATTTTTTACTTGTGAGTCAATCTCATTCAAATTTAACAAAATTACAAACTGTTTTAACAGTTTAGATGTTTCCCTATGAAATAAATGCTGTTGATTAGAAATAATATTATCCTCATCCTCATAGGGCGAAGGAGTTAGGTCAATGAAAATTGTTAACTAAAAATTTAATAAAACATGATAAGTACTGTACAATTAGAGACAAACAGAACATTTTCAACTACGAACAACTGAAGTTTTCATTTTGTGAAATTCGTTTTTATTAAGTCTTCTTGTGTGGAAATTTTGTCTAAATCAGGATTTCTTTGTAGCTAATTAAACAAAAATTTCAGTGTTGCAAATAGAATTTTGAATTGTATTATATTACAAATAAAATGTGTTAAAATATTCTTATTCCATGCATATGATGTTACCCAGTAAATGTAAAGAATTATACCTAGCCCTTTTTAAAATAATAAAAAATCCTTATTTAAATGGAAAAGTATATGAAACGTTACAAAATGTAAAGTAAGTGAATATTATATTATAAAAATTATATAGCAGAATTGAAATCTTAAGATATGTTCCTTGTATACTTTAGTTGAATAATTATAAGCAAAATATCATATTTAATAAGATCCTGGCTAAATAATTTCTATCCATAAAATAATTGGCTAAATACTTGAATTTTATGCAATTTGTAATAAAAATATTCAAAACTTACTTGTAATTATCAGCTGGTGAAAAGCATCTCCTGATGCACTGCTTTATGCTTGATCCATTTTAAGAATTCATCTAGCCAATATGGACACCAAGTTTTAAATAAATAAAAACAAATGAATGAATTGAAGTTGATTTACATTCATTTGTATATCTCCTCAAGTAAATTTATGGAATAAACAAGAAAAAACATTGTTCAAATGTTTCATTGCGCACTGGTGCCAATAGTAATCTTCTATAACAACGAATTTTCCTAAAATGACAAGCACAAAAAGATTCCTTCTAATCAATATGGAGGGTAGACACTCCATACTAATCAACTATGGAGTGTAGAACTAGTGTAGATACATTTATTATTATTATTATTATTACGAATTTGTTGTAAATTCAAAGAGGAAAAAAAATAGAAACAATGGGAAAGCTTTGTTCAGTGAAAAGTTGTCCAAGTGGGCGAAAATTAAAAAATAAAGCAACTGATGCGTCTCAACCTCTGTCTTTTTTTCGACCAACAGTACGTATAACAAATTTTTATTTATTATTTTACAATACTGAAGTTAAGAAATATAAAACAATTATTCATTTTTTATAATAATTGAATCATTATCATAAAAATTAATTAACAAACTTAAAAAGTGCTAATTTTTTGAAACATTTTTGTCATTATTATTGATGAGTTATAAACATTATTCAAAACTGTCAAATATCAACTGAATAAAGTGTCGTATTATTTTTTCAATTGCTAGTTTGTAACTTATATAATACCGAGATGAATCAACCTATCAATATTTTTTTCTATATTAACTTTTAGTCATCGGCAAAATTGAATAAATGGAATATGGCTTTGGGCACTACAATGAAAACAACTGATTATATTTGTCATTTACATTTTAAAGAGAAGGATATAAAAATGTACGAAAAGTTCAACATTAAAGGACAGATCACAATTCTTCCGACAGGCAAAAAAACACTACGAGATGAGGCCCTGCCAACGATCGAGCATCAATTTATCCCCATACCAATACATGAACTCCAAACAAGTGTCATGAATAAATCGCAAACGCCGAATTCCAATCAAAATAAATCTGAAGCAAAACAGGATCATCAAGTACCAAACCATCAAGATCAATTAAAACAACAAGAATCGTTAGTTGATCTGAGAATTGCTGATAATTTAATGCATGTGATTGTACAATCTGAAAAAATTTTTGAAGTACCACAGTTGAATCAAGAGATTCATAATGATATATTGAATGATAAAGAACTTGAAATACCTTCTCAGTCAGCAGAGAAATTTTTGGATAATCTAAAATCTTCAAATCTACCACAAGGTTGGACGTATTTCGAAAAACCCAAAGGGCTAGAATTTATGCGGATTAATGCAACACCTATCCAAATTTTAAACCATCTACGAGTGAACAAGGACTTATCTGTTACTGTAAGTACTGAAAAATATAAATGTATTAGTCTTTCTTTTTTTATAACAATAATTAATTGCAAAAACTTTGTAGTTTATTTTTTCTACTAATGAAGAATTGACTGTAAATGACAATATTTATTCATTCAATTGTATCTACGATTATTTGAAATCAGTAGAAAGATGGCCATTATGTGTTGGTACTCAAATTGCCAAGAAAAAGTAAGCCTGATTTTGAGATTAACAAATGATTAAACTGCTACGACAAGTAAGATTACAATTAACTTTTTTAATAATTACATTCAATTTTAGGTATTCACAAACATGTAAGGGTGTAATTGTTGGTGATGATAGTTATAAGAGAAATCAAGCGAATCCAAGATGTAAATATTGTAGAATTCTACGGCATCGTTTGCAGAGCTGTAATTCTACTTCAACTATTTTAGACACTACAATTTCTCAAAAACGACATGCTTCTAATCTACAAAAACAATGTAAACGTCTCAAAAGAATGGTATAAACTATTAAGAATATTTGTCCCGAGCAACACAAAAGTATTATTAATTGATCGGCACCCATTAAGGAATTCCGTATACAATATGTTTTATTTTAAATAATCGAATAGATTTGTATGTTAATCGTAGTTTTGACATAGTTATAAGTACATATTTTAATAGAATAGACTAATTTTGTATACAATTTGTAATTCCATTTACAGAATTACTAATAGTCTATTATAAGACACCACATTTGAACTTTTTCAATACAATGAGAATAAATAACAAATAACAATTTTTTATTATATCTGTATTGATTAAATTTTATAGTAAATAATTTATGTAGATTAAGTTCTAGAATTACCTACGATATGAATGTATTTCTATAGAAAGATTTTCTTATATAATTTTTTGTTTCATCAAAGTAAGCAACACGCAATAAGGAAATATTAATAATACTTATGTTACATTTAAACCTCATATGATAAATACTTTTAGAGTACAATCGAGGTTCATCAGTTTTGCAGTTACAACTATTTGATGAATTCCATAATATGGCAAATTGTATCAAGTCACTTCTCAACAAATGAGGTATATAATAGTGTTTTATATTATTTATTTCCAGAAAATGAAACTGAGGGAAAAAGTGCATCTAGCGAAGGCTGAATGTTCTCGAAAGTCGGAAGCTGCAGTCAAAAAAGCTATTGTGAAGTTACCAAAAGGATTCCAGAACGTTGTCAATTCATGCTTAGAAGCTGCGAAAAAGAAAAATTGTAAAGGTCGGCGTTACACACTAGAGTGGATATACGAGTGCATTTTGATACGTATCAAAAGTAGAAGAACATATCAATTTTTACGTACTAGGAATATTTTACCTTTACCTTGTATTGAGACACTAAATAAATAATTGGAATTTCTATGTAATTTTATATATGTATAAGTATATAGTATGTCTGAAAAAGTTGGCAACATATGGAAAACTTTTTTATTAGTGTAATGTTATGAAAAAAAGTTATTCTTTATAAAAAGTTCTGCATGGCCCATAAAGTAAAACGCGCACATCTGATGTTATTTTTTTAAATCGTATACGAGGTTTGTCAAAAAATATGAATTTGATACAAGTTTAAAGTACCTTTATTTTTTACAATATCAAAAACTTTAATTATTAAAACTTATTCGAAATAGAAAATTATGTTTTAATATGCAATTGGAACATACTACTTATTATCTTATTTTTACAAATTGTTCTCAATATATTCAATGTAATTTTAAAGTGTTGATAGGAATTACAAATTACGTTTAAGTGCAATTACTGAACACTTCACTCATTACCTCATTGCAAAATTTATGAACTTTGACTTTCTCTTAAGAATTACCTCAAATAGACACACTAACTAAATGGAATGTATTATTTATTTCTCGAAAGCTTTTAGTAGACTCACTTTTGGAAAGTGAAATGTCATTGTCAGAGTCATCTACATTTTAAATTATTTTGCTTACTTTTGTGTATTCTAGTAGAAAATAAATATATTATTCTGTTTTTGATATTACTCATTTATTATTGATTAAAGTTCATTGCTAAAATATTTCAAATCAACAAATAAACATTTGAGGTGTGTTGAGGTTAAATAAGAGTTGACGTGTTTCACAACTAAAATTTGCGAAATTGAAGTGGTCAAAATATTCCTAATAATCTTTTGCAATTTTGTAAATACCCGACATACTGTATATGTATACACATCTTGCAAAATAATTTGTTATGTAAATGTAATATTACAAATACATATTATTATTATGAGCTTTTTGATATTTAATCTAGTTCCTTATAATTATAAGCAAATTATTATTTTTCTCATATGTATGTGGTGGCGAGTGATAAATTTTAACTAAATAAATCCAAATACTTCATATTAGTGTTTTTAAATGAAACTAAAGGTCTCTAGTTAATTAACGAAGTAAGGGTCGAGACAGTCAATTCCAAATACTTCAGTTTTGTCTTTTTTTCACAAATCTTCACTTGTATCATCTGCATTGCAAAATTAATATATTAATGAAATTTATATAAAATGGAGTCTTTAAGACCACATTTTCATAATAGTAATGAATGTTTTCATGTATGGGATACTTTTTCCAAAATAAACTCGAAAATACTCTAGCTCCTGTTTATTTTCACATATAACATGGATCATGTGGTTAAAATAATTCATAGAAATTGTTTCTATTAACTGCCTGGTAAAATCTTCATCAAATGGTACAATTATATTTAGGAAAGACCTTGAATATGTTGAATATAATATGCAATCACATTGGGTCAAGTTCAACAGGGCCATGCCCAATTGTACTTGTCCATAATAGGCGTGCTGCTTCTTCAGCCTAACTCCATTGGTTGAAATTTCCAGGTAGCTGCATTCGTTTACGAAGTGTATTGCACCTTTTGTTTTGCCTACAAATGAAAGACATTTATTCAAGTTCATTATTATTATTATGAGTGATCATATTACCAACAAAATGACATTTAATTTCAAGCAGCCTAGATGGTTTTCCTTCTTCCATAACAATACCATCAGGTGAGTACCCTAACCATGGACATAGCTGGCAAATAATGAACCCAGGTTCAATTACATTCGCTCCCAAATTTACCTTTTATTTGTTTGATACCTTGCTGTACAAATTTATTCGTGAACCCTTTTGGAAAGAAGTAGTTCAAGCTCTTTTTATTCCAATCCATTTGTCTATAAGTGAATATTGAATAGCAGCGGGAACCTGAAAAACACATTTTATCATCTCTACTTTTGATATTTTTATGAAATATTTATACCCGTTAACCTATACTTCCGATGAATTTTCCAACCTTCACTTCCACTACAGCAACTGACAATTATTTCTGACATGTCTACATCACAGAGAGTTGAATAAAAGCCTTTACAACAATCTCGCAATGTGTAGTTTGAGACAAAAATGTTGATTCTTTCATGTGTGACACCAGTGGGTTAAGCCAATTTGGAGGTAGGACTTCCACACCTAATTCAACTTTTGTTGTCACTGTTCGACGCCCCTGTCTGTAAAGAAAGTTTTATAAGCAATGTTTTTTTATAAGTCATTGTTCTGGTCAAATACTCACATATGCTTACTCAGTGCAGAATAGGGATGACTGGATATCAATAAAGACAAACATCTTTCTTTCTCTTCCTGTGAAATTGGCCTACAAAGTTTCCTCGCAGCCATCTTCTTCATACAACAAGTTAGGCTAATTGGTTGGGCCTCGTAATCCTCCTCAACTGCCTTCTTGTGAGTCCTCCAATAGCACTCCACATCAGTGGTTGACAATGTTTCAAGTGATAGAACATCTCCCCTGCAATCAATAACACAATCTGAATTTTAATAAGTATCCCTTTCAAGTGAAGAAAAAAATTACCTTGTACATTTCAATAATGTGGCTGAAATGTGTTTGCATTTTCCTGAAGCTCCAGCTTTGCAGGTACATGAAAACGAAAGTATTTTCCAGGTTCCTGTTCAAAAGTCAGCCTCTAACCATCCAGAGACTTCTTGAGGTTTTCAGTTAGAAGTGCACTGGTTTGGAGGCAAAGTGCCATGAGTCTAATGGCTGAGTAAACACCATCTTCATTGCATTTGCGATCGCAAATGCCTACTGTTTAGGACTTGTTCGCCCTCCACGAAGCACCTACTGTCATGTGTTGCATCCAAATATGCAAATACAGTAGTCAAACTCAAATATACCTTCTAGTTTTCCATGACTGTTGCTAACTGAGAAGGATCTGATTTGATACCTATTTTAAACCATTGCAAAACGTTATATTAACTCACAGTTTGTTATTTTCTTTCACACACTATAATCAATTGTCCAAAACACACACAAAAATCCAAAAAAACACTTTTTAATATTTCGCAACTAAAACATACGAATCAACCATGAAATCCGTATAAAAACTAACGCCATAAACATAGAGATTACTCATAATCCTCCATATTTGTTTACGTCTTGCAGCGCCCTCAACGGTGGTCGAAATTGCCAATAGTTTGGTCTCGATCCCTATCCTACTCTAATAATTTATGGCGCTGTTTTTAAAATCTTTCCACTTGCTACTGTGGCGCCACCTTAATTTGGTCCCCTTCAGCGGACACTTTTTCATACACTGAGTTGGTCCTCCTTAGTTCTACACTCCATATTTATATATAACGCTTCGGTCGTATATATAGAGTATATGATGGAAATTTAGGAGCGAAGCAATAAGGCGTAATTACTTGATAGTCATTGCAGTGTCACTTTACAAATGAAAAAACGAATAAACTTTCAAAATATTACAATGGTCAAGACAAGACATAAGTTAAATAATTGATTTGTTTTCTCTCGGTAACTGTCAGCGGCCATGTTCTGACGTTACACTTTTTCGGTCTATAGAAATTACCACAATTTCAAGTTGTGCGACAATTTTCATCGACAAATGTCGAATTCAACACATTTTCTTCGACATTCGAGAATAGACCCCCAGATCAAAGAATCAAGATAGAGAAATTCGATAAGATTTTGTGTAGAATTGGATTTTGTGTTAATAATAGCCTTATTTATATATACGCGGAGCGTTATAGCCTTATTTATATATACGCGGAGCGTTATATATAAACAAGTATAATAGGTACCACAGAAAACGGATTGTCCGTATTTTGTGATAGGTACTTTTAGCTTCCTTAAATTTCTCACGTATCCTTATCCGTAACGAACTGCGCATGTGTAGACCCGTTACGGCTCAGCCAATACGATGCGTTTAACGGATTGTTACGTCCCTTCTCCGTATACGTATC
The DNA here is from genome assembly GCA_963921935.1 of Galeruca laticollis. Taxonomy (NCBI): domain Eukaryota; kingdom Metazoa; phylum Arthropoda; class Insecta; order Coleoptera; family Chrysomelidae; genus Galeruca; species Galeruca laticollis. The sequence continues at coordinate 157,389,619 of OY998180.1, read as the reverse complement.
ACGGACTTAGGACACTGTACATAAACAAATTATGTACGGTGCTTAGGATCCTAAGTCCGTGATCCGTATCCCGACCAAAATCAGTATTCTGCCGATTCTGCTCTATTAGTGTTATTCTACAGGTCTTCTTTGATATTGGTTTGGTTTGATTATAACCAGAAAGTTCATTTTTAGTTTTATTTTTCATTATTTTTTTACTTTTACCAAAAATAGTGCTTTGACCATCCTGGTTTTAGCACAAAACGATACGTTATCTGCTAAATGTTTTCTTGACAACTTCTTTACGTCAACTTAACTCCAATACGGATACACGGATATGTGTAAAAACTTATGACAACCTAAAATTGTTTGTTTCGAGTGGTTGCCCTGGTGTAGGACATAGACAAATAATATATTGTGTAGGATTAGTTTCCTCATCAGGGCTGGGTTAGGGGTGTGTTAGGGGTTTTAGTGCGTGTTCGTATATTGAGCTTGGTGAAAATTGGTTGTGTTGAAAAAGTGTCTAGAAATTTTTGGAAAAGTGACTAGGAAGAAATATAAAAAGGTGAATAGAATTGAAATTGTGGAGCGGGCTTTTCGCTAGAAAGTATTTGGAGGGAAAGTTCTATCGATGATGTCGGGAATTGATATTTGGAAGTAGCGAAGCCTAAAAAGTGTATGGAATGGTGCGACAAAAAGTGTCTAGGATTGGGACATCGCTGGCTAGGTGTCGGAAATTATTATAAGCGAGATGGACGATTTTTACTGAATTTGGGACGTCTCCGGTGCTTTGAGATTAAGAATTTGTAATTTTATTAGAATTTTTGAAGTTTTAACGAGAAAAGTGTATGGAATTGGGCGTTTATGATGGAATTGGTATGAAAATGTGTTGTGGAGATGTGCCTGCGGGGGTTTGGGATATTTAACGTTGGTACGGCGTTGAATAATAATAATCACCATCAAGCGGGTACAGCTGAGGCTGTATTTGTTCCCTGTCGACGTTCGTCGGTCCATTTGGCTAGTGAATAAATTCACCATGTTACAGGAAAACCGCAGAATAACCTGCAACGCCGACGTGGGTGGAAGGGGGGAGGTTGGAATGTATAGGGTTTGTCCAAAGTGTTGAACAAATTAATGAAATTGTAAGATGTAAAGAATTATTTAAAATGTCGTAAAATTATTGAAAATTGAGTCTCTGAATTATTAGAAATAGAGAGTTGTGTGGATGGTCCAGGTAGATGCAATATTTGTGAGAAAGATATAAGTGGAAACTCTAATGTGGGTTATTGAATTGAAATTTGGGTTTCGTCTAGATAGTCGATGTATTCGTTGGGGAGGTCGTCGGAAGCCGGGGTTATATAGTAAGCGTACAGGAGGAAATGGGAGCTTCCTCTTAGGTTTTCTGCCGAGAGGCCGTCTATTGGCGATCCATGGTGTGAGGAGGGCGTTTTTCGAGATTTCATTGCTCGATTAGATAGTCCGACTAACGTATCGGGCTTGTAAGTTATTCAGATGGGAAGGAAATGGCTCGATGTCGGTATTGCTGGGGGAGTAGGGTGCTTTGTATTGGCAGTATCTCAGAATTGACTGCTCACAGGATCGAAACTTTTTACTAGGTGGTCGGGAAGGGTGCAATAGACGTTTGGTCTATAGTCGATTATAGGACGGATATATGTTCTTATACGTATGAAGTAAGGTGGTTGGGTGAGTTCGTCCGAAGCTTACGCCGAGTGCCTTAAGAAGATTAACTCCGACTTTGGACTTTATTTAGTGTGTCTGTTAGGTCGGCCATCAAGTTGAGAGTGTGAGTAAATCTCACTCCCAAATAAACAGCTTCTCTACGGACCTCGAGCTGTCCCCAGAGCATGAGGCGAAAGTTCGTAGGTAGAAGTCGTTCGCTCATGTTGGAAGGGTGTTTAAACACGAAGGCTTGGGTTTTTTGGGTGTTGAGAGTCACCAGCCATCTCCTGCACCAATTTGAATATTGAGTCAGTAGACTTTGGGATCGAATGTTGAGAGAGCGAATGTCTGTGGCGGAAATGATTAGTGCGGTGTCGTCCGCATATAGTTGGATATTGTTATTGGTGTATCATACGTATAGATTATGTATAATAGTGGAGCGAGTATCGAGACTTGCGGAACGCCAGTCTGGGGTGTAAATGAATCGGATAGGCTGTAACCAACTGTGACGCTGATCGATCGGTCTGTGAGGTAGGAATATAATAATTTTACGATTTGGTTTGGTAATCGGATGCTCAGTAGCTTTCTCACTAGTCCGGCGTGCCAGACTTGATCGAAAGCTTTTTGAACGTCCATGAGGATGGCGGCAGAACGGCGTCGTTGATTTAAAGCTCGGGTGACGATTGTTTGAAGCTTGGTGGTGGCGTTCTGACAAGAGTAGCCTGGCCTGAATACGAATTGAAATGCCGGAATTATATTATTTTCGGTACAGAAGTCCCAGATTCTCTCTTTTAACAAACGTTCAAAGATTTTACCTAGGACGCTGATTAATAAAGTAGGGCGGTAGGATTCAGGTTTTGTAGGGTCTTTGCCGGGTTTGGGGATGAGAACTACGTTGGCTGATTTCCAATAACGAGGGAAGTAAGAGAATGCCAGACAGGCGTTCAGCAAGGCACAGAGCGGTGGGAAAATCTCTTCTGGCAGGTTTTTAAGTGGCTGTTTCGAGATTCCGTCGTGCCCTGGGGCACTATTTCTCCCCGCTCGGCACGCCTGTTGAACTCGTTCGATTGTGAAAGGAGTTAGAAGCGGAGAGTTCTCATTTAGCGGGATATGGACGTGTGGGCTCCTAGTTATGTTGCGGGTAAGAAGGTCTGTTTCGATGGCAAAGTCCCTGAGAAATCGTGGATTGTTAGGTGTTGTAAAAACAATTTGTAGGTTATTTTTGAAGGCGGTGGCTTTGTCTTCTGGGGTGTAGATCTTCTGTCCTTGCACTTCGAGATGTGATTCCACCTTCCACTTAAGGCCGACAAGGAGGTAGAATTTTTGCCAAAACACGCGACCTTGTTGACGGTGGTGGTATTGGATTATGTAGAGATGTTCTGACCAGTAATGGGACATGGTCTGAGGTGATGGGGTCACCTATAGAGCATTCGTCGTCCTTGCGGGTTATAAACCTGTCAGTGCAGATTATGTGGTCGACTATGGAGGAGCCGAGGTGAATTATTAAGGTTGGATTATTGTTTTTAATCCGAGAAATGGGAAGGGAGACTAGCTGATCGGCGAGTGATCTGCCGCTTGGGTTGGTGAGTGTATCACCAAAGAGAATATTTCGTGGATTTAAGTCGCCCATGATTACGGCTCATGGAAGAGTGGAAGTATATTCGAGAAGGTCGATTGATAATTGTTGATTAGGGTGTTTATAATAAGAAAAGTAGGTTGTCGTGGTATTATTCCACGATATATCGATGGCTATGCAATACAAGTTCTGTACAGACAGAAATGCGGGGAGCGGGTGTGGGGACGCGGGGAGTCCGTTTCGGACGAGAAGTCCGTTGTCGTGACAGTAGAAGTTCCTGTCTAGATGGAAGGACGTATAGCCCGCAAAGCGAGGGGAACTTTTTAAAAGAGTATCGGAGATAGATAATATTTGTATATTTTGAGAGATAAAAGGTGTTTAAAAAGATGTCGCTTACTGGCTAGACCTTGACAATTAACGGTCCCGATTGTAAAGTCTTTGACTTAATTTTGGCGTTTCGGAGTAAAGGCAAAGTGGACGTGGTTGCCCGCGCCACTTGTGACGGTACAGTTTTAACTGTGAAATGAGGGGCCGAGGTGTGTCAGGGTATCGGCCACTAGGCCACGGGCTGTCAGGACGGCGTTCATGATGGTTGTCGCTAAAGTCTCGATCAATATTTTAGAGTCGGTGGAAAAGTCGTAAGGGGTCTGTGGCTTTTCGAGGGTGATGGGCGCGATGTCTTGTGCGGATTTTGGTGTTTCCAACCGCTTTGGACACCGAGGATGATAATCGGGGTGCGAGGCGCCGCAATATTTACAAAGAGGGTCGTTTGCCTTAGGGCCATCGGTGGATTTGTGGTCGGAAGCTCCGCAGGAGGGACAGATCGGTTTGGCCTTGCAGGATTTGGCAAGGTGGCCTGTGCAGGAGCACCTGTTGCAGTATTTAGATATTGCGGGTAGTGGGGTTGGAACCCTCGTACGGATGTGAGAGACCATGGAACCTAATGCCCTTCGATAGAGCGATGTGGTATGCCGTATCGGACTCACATTGAGGCGGGCTTGCCATGGCGGCGTGAGATGATACGCCAGGACCTGGTGGCGGGGAAGTTTTCTTCGTTGAGGGTGTCCTCAAATTCTTTTTCGGTGAGGGATGTGTCTACATTTCTGCAGACCAGCGAGAAGATGGGTTTGCGTGGACGCTCTAGACGAGTGGGGTTGAGTTGGATGATGGTGACTTGGTCATCGCCGAGGGTGTTGCGAAGTCTTTTTGCCAAATATTCGCAAGGGGTGCCGGCGGGTATCTTGAGAAGGGCGGTCCTGTTGGGATTCACCTTCAAGAAGGCGATATCCCCCTCAACAGCTCGTTTGTGTTGAGGAGATTGAATAGCTCCCCCTGGGAGACGAATTTGGGTGGCAGGTTGCGGATGTTGAGAATTTGTAGAGATGGGCTTACTTGTGATTGTCGGAGTTGTCTGGGTTGTTGTGGAGGCTGATTGGCTGATGTCTTGATTGTTGTAGAGTTGGTTGTTGTTGGGTTGGTAGTTGGGTTCGTTGTTGTCGGGTGATTGATGGGGGGTCGTGTTAGGATGCGTCGATCACTCTTAGGTTTGACTCCTAAGAGAGCGTATTTAGCCTCTTGTTCGTCGCGGTTGGGTACCGAGTGGTGAGATATTTCTGAGCCACGTGAAATGGCTGAATAGGTGGGCGATGGGCTTCGAGAATTTTATTTTTCTCTCAATTGGCCTTGGAGTCTGGTGATGAGATTAAGGGCTTCTTCTAATTGATACTCGAGGTTGGCAATTCTAGATGTTGCATCTTGTTTGGGTGTTGGTGTGGGGGAACTCTTGACGAGTCAGGGAGTTCTTATTTTGAAGAAATTGATGGGGATGGAGTTTTCATACCTCTGGTGCGGATCGAGCGGTTTTACGAAGACCTGGTTGGTGGTTGGGTCGGCAGAAACGAAACGAATTGTTGTTTCGTTCTGTAGTTGGGGGCTGTTAGTGTGAGGGGTGGCGGACAAAAGCCGGCAGCGGACTCACTGCCGGTTAGTATATTATATTCACCTGAACCTGAATCCTTCCGTAATATTCGTTGTTCGGATGTTGATTTAGTGAGATTGCTCTTTTCTTCGCTTTTTATTTGATGAACGCTATTTTCATAAATAAAATCTCAGTTGCAGTTGCCGAGTACGGTGGCAAGCCGCTGGTGGAATATTCGGTTTGTATCAGGGACCGAATTTCCAGGGGAGCTTCTGATGCTTGCTGGTAACTTTCCTCGGCGAAGGTGAACACTACACTCCTGAAAAGGATCAAAGATTCCTCGTTTTTAGGTTTATATACCTGTGAGGAGGCCCCTGTTAACATATACAATAGATATGTTTGTTTTGATTTTTGATGCGCCAAAGCTTGGGTCACATTCTAAGCTCACTTGCGGACACTTCCACCGCTTCTCAGGCGTGTAATGGCGACGCCCATGAATATAAGTTGTTTTATACAGTTATTGCATTTATAGAAGGCTGATAAAATTAATGAAAAAAAAATTTACGTGAACAGGAATTTGGCAGTAATTTTAATTATTTTCCCAGAGAAAAATACTTCACTTCACTTAAACGGTAATTCATGATTCTTATTATAATAAATGAGATGATTACTTCAGTCTGCCAGTATTGTTTACCATTTCTCAGTATTTCATCTTTATCAGGTAGTCAGTTGCCTGCAGGGACGCTTAGAAATGAATGTTTCTAATTATTTAGAGCAATTTGGGTATTTAGAGAGCAATGGATCATCATTAACAGAAACCATCAATGAAGCATTAATAAGGTTTCAAGAATTTTATAACTTACCACCTGATAGAACATTAAATCAAGAAACATTTGCTTTGATCAGTAAACTCAAATGTGGGGTTATAGTTAATTATCAAAAATGGAATAAAACAAGCCTCACATCAAATGAAATAATTGGCAGAAACAGCCTCCGATCAGTGACAGTCTCTGTTTCAAATTTTAAGTTAGAGTACTTGCACAGACAGCCCAGAGCTATAGGCGAGTATAATAGTATTTAGCCGGATATACTTATTTCATTTTCTAATACCCTGTTTCAACATAATCATAATTCTGTGTCAAATAGGAGTATGTTCTAGCAGTTTTCATGGAAAAGGTAATGTTTTAGCACATGGCTTCTTTCCAAATAATTATGAATGTCTTTGAATTCATTTTGATAAATTAAAAAATTGGTATTTTGCTGATTCAAGCATTACACCTGATGGTCAAACTAACTTATATACAGTATTAATACACGAGATCGGACACACATTAGGTATTGAACATAGCACTTTTGCTCTCTCTCTTTTGCTCATAAAGTTTTTTTTAGTCACGAGGGGGTTAGGTTCATACCCTAATAGTTGCCACTCAGCCATTAATTAGGCTTATTGTGCACCCCGAGACGCAGGTGCTAAGTAGAGTCCCATCCTATGTTCTTAGCGAACAATGAGGCTTCGCGGACTACTCTTACCTACAATCCCTCCTGATATGTATCTGAAATGATATCTCAATCCGAAGTTTTCCTATTGCATAAATCAGGGTAGTCAAATAAGACATACGTTGCAGTTTCTTCTACCTCTGCGCACTTCCTGCATTGGGGGTTTGTTACGTCAATCCCCATTGTCGCTAGGTATGCATTGAATAACCAGTGGCCAATCAGGAATCCTACCACTTTTCGCAGTTCTTTCCTGCCTAATCTGAAAGCATCTGCTGTGTTGGAGCCCGATGGTCTCTTCAGTATTCTTTTGGAATGAGCATGCCCTACAACCCTGTTCCAGCGCTTTTGCTATTCGCTCGACACTCACTTGGAGAAAGTTTTTCGCATGACGCTATAGGAAATTCCGCACGCTGGTTCTGAACCCATGAAGACGAGATTACCTCCTTTCTTGGCACATTTATCAGCTCCCTGATTTACAGCTACACCTATGTGACTTGGTATCCAAATAAGAATTACCTTATTGGCTTTTGACAAGGTGTTATGACAGTCCCACACTATCTTCGAAGTGTTCACATACATATTCTTTTTATTATATTTCTTATCTATGCAGGCTCTGTCGCATTGGATTAGTGCGGCTATTTCTGCTTGGAATACGATCTGCAGCTTACCTAGGCAAATGCTTTTGCTTTGCCTGGGCCTGACGCTGTAGACGCCCGCTCCAGTACCCGATGGGGTTTTTGACCCATTGGTGTACCAGGTAATGTTGTTCACCATATGTTGAGGTACTCCCTGAGCCCATAAAGTTCTGCCACTCAGGTTGACACGATATGGTATCTCAGTTTCTACGACCTTCGGCATTCTATTAGGTGGCATTTCAAGAATGTCGCATCTGACAGTGTCGTGTATTTTGGTATGTTTTATAGCATGGTGCTAAGACCATTTGTCATTACACTGCATTTTATATGCAGCCAATTTGGCCTCCCCTCTTTATATAGGTCTAGTGGTGGGATGTTCAGCAGTGTCTCCAATGCAATCCTGGTGTACAGGCAGTCTACCATTGATGGTGTTAAACTCCAAGTGAACCCACTAGGCTTCAGTGATTATATCGGCCCTTTTCTGGAGCAGCGCTGGGAAGATTCCATATACTCCAGGCGCCTTAAAAGAATCAAAAGATTGGGTAGCCCATGTCCGAACTTTGCACAAGTCCAGTTATCACGAGATGCGAGACCACGGACAAATTGCCGTTCTTTTCTGGCTACGATTGTTGCTTCGACTTATAGTTCGGTGGATCCCGGGAAGTGTGTGCTGAGCAAGACTGCAAGTGTCTCTCCGGGTTGTCCGTATGTGAGCCGTCTTCTTTGATTACGGTCTCTAAGACGTCAACTGGGTTTTGGGCCATGACCCTGTGGAACTTTGAACAATCAGAGATACTCTCAATGTTCTGACAGAAGTTTCTCCACGAGCTTCGCTTGGCTTTCCTCGCTGCTTTGTTAAATTCAGTGAGCGCCTTCGTGTGGCAGTCCCAGTTTGCTGTGAGTTTGCACTGATTACACAGCCTGCGAACGTTTCTTCCCAGATATTCTCACTTTTTGTTCCACCAACGTCCATTTCTTGGTCGTTCTGATCGTTTCAGGCCAGGGCTCGATGTATGTGTTCATTATGGCGCTTTGGGCCAAGTGAGGCGAGATTGATCTCCAATTCCTTCCGGAACAGGGGTCCGTTATTTTCAACGTTTTAATGTTGTCCCTAATAAAGGTACAAGGCCTTGGGCTATCGTTATTAGTGTCGTAAATTAACTTACCCTTCGCAGTGCTCATGCCCATCACTCTGCCTTTGACGGAAACAAAAGTTACTAGTATAGTTACTAGAAAGAAACGATGATATCTGGTGTCCAAGTAGGTAATTAAAATTGGAACTAATTTGGCGGAAAATTTAAATTTTCTACAAAAATCGTTATCTACATGAGTTGTATAGTATGCCTTCTACCTTAAAAAACTGGGCAAAATTCTTAATATTTTAACTGTTGTGCTAAACAGACCCATATAATATAGTACAATTTTAAAAATAGGCCGTCGTTCATGCCTTGAAATTCAGCATAAATTTTAAGTGCTTTCAGAAGGGGAATTTTCTTGGCCGAAGCCGTATTCATTTTTGTGCTGAAGTGGCCCAACAAAAAAAACAATAAAAGTGTTTTATTGTTTATTATGAAAAATTATACGAAATTATTGCTTTATAGTTTAACATGATTTATAAAAATTCATAGTTGTTCGATAATTAAATTTGTTTCTTATCTATTGTTATTTTGTTATTATTTGAAAATTGAATAACATTCAAGATTTAATTATCTTTTATATCTTTTTTTTCAGATATTAATTAAAGTAGCTAAATTCAAAATTTCTTTTTTATTCAGTATTTTTCCTAAATTCACTTATTTTTCAATTCAATACACTCTTTACAGTATGTAATTCTACAGCATTTCTATCACACATCTATTTCTAAGTTTCAAAATTTAATATAATCAGAGGAGTATGCCACTGGAAATTTTATGACTCCATTTACACAGCGTTACCAAAGCAGGAAAATTAATGTATTATCCTTTTCTAGCGCAATGTTAGATAATTTAATGATCATAACAATCCCGATATTATGAATGATATGATATAGGTCTATCCTTTTTCCACGTCATTACGCTGCACACTCAGATTAACACATAAAATAGATATGTTTGTTTTGACTATTTGATGCATCAAACATCGAGTCACATTCTAAGCTCACTTGCGGACACTTCCACCATTTTGCCATATTTAAAATCCTCTTTAGTGGCAGAAAAAATGAAATTAGAAATTTAATTCAAAATTTGTTAATAATTTATGCAAAAAAAGACATACTCATTTTTGAATTTAAGTCGCTGATTTTAAAAATAATTAAAAATACTAGAATTTTATTTAAAAAAGCATATTATCATATAAATTTTAAACAAGTATTTGTTGTAACTAAAAGTGGCAACATTGCTTAAAATTTCAGTACCTGCTTTATGTGTCTGGGGTCACCTATTCAGTAGGGATGTGCGATATTGAAAAATAATCGATGTTAATATCGATATTGACATCGATAGGCAAAAATCGATAACCGATTATCATCGAACTCTATTTATCGATGTTAAGCAACATCGATGTTTTTGTAAGAATGGATAGAAGTAAAAAGAAATTGAAATAACAATACTATAAAATGTTTATTTAAATATGCATAGACTAGGAAATAAAGAAATAAAAAATGAAAATAACAAATAAAAATAAAAAAACCATTTCTAGAAAACTACTATAAACTATAAAGTAAAATAAAAAAAGTTTGTGCCTAAACTTAATAAAAATAATACAATTTACAAGTCCCAAAATTTCTTATCAACAGACTGCATAAATAATAATTTTGAAAGTAATTGTCCTTTCAGTCTGTTTCTTTGCTGGGTTAATGTAATTCCTGCTTTGGAAAACAGTCTTTCCGATGGCGTGGAAGTTGCAATACAAGATAAATATTTTATCGCAACCGGTTTCATTTTGGGAAACAAGGAACCAATTCCATGGCTCCAAATTTCTAAAGGTTCCTGCTTCAAATCACTTAGGGGGCTTTTTAAATAAAAGCTAAATTCTGAAGGAATATCACCTACTTCACTTTGATGAGGTAACGTTTGTTTTTCTTCAACAATTTTATAATGTTCATTCCATAAATTAAATTCATCTTTGTCAGCTTTCGAATAAATTTATTTAGTTACGTCTATTTGCTCAGATTTATCGGTCTCTTGGATTAACATTAAATCTTTTATAATTCTAATAGCTCTAGAACATGCCACAGTGTCTTGAAAGTGGATGTTTTTGAACCTGGGGTCCAATAAGGTTGATACAGCCAGAATGTTAATGGATTCTGCTGGAAGTAATCTTTTTTTTATTTCATTCATTATGTTTTCTTGAAGGTTTATTCCAACCTCTGTTTTCGGTTTTAAACCAGATATTTTTAATGATAACATCCTGGTTAACGGAATTACTTTACTGCTTGTTACATATTTTTGTCCACAAATTTCGCGAGTTGCCAATTCAATTGGACGCAATATTTCCGTAATTTCTTTCAAGTCTTCTATGTCTTTGGCCGTTATCATTGCAGGAGCCGTAGCATGACAAATTAAAATTTTATTAATTGCGGCTCGTAGCTCCAAAAATCTTTCTATCATGTAGAAAGTTGAATTCCAACGAGTGGAAACTTCTTGAATTAGTTTAAGTGATGCTTCTTTTCGCAATTCGTCACTTGCGATCACGCTATGCTTAAACCAAGTAACAATTTTTTTAATTGCTGAAATTAATTGAGGTAGGTTTTGTGTCTTCTCAAGCGATTTTTGGGCAACTAAATTTAACATGTGAGCAAAACAGGGTATGTGACTTTTTTTACCAAATGCTATATCAACGGCTTTTATCATATTAGCTCCTGCATCTGTTACTACCGCCAAGACTTTACTATTGTTAATTCCCCATTCTTCAGTAGTTTTTAGTAACATCTGAGAAATGTACTCACCAGTATGATGTTCTGATAACTCGTACACTCCAAGAATAGCAGATTCCAGCTTATCGTTATCAAAAAAATGTACAGTGACACCAAGAAAACTTCGAGTTTGCATAGTCTCAGTCCATACGTCTGTAGTAAGGGTACAACTATTCACTGTCTTCAATTTATTTTTAAAATAGTTTTGAGTTACCTCAAATGTATTTTCTAGCATCTTCTTAAATGTAAACCTTGAAGGCACTTTGTATAAAGGCGCAGCAACTTTCATTAATTCAAGAAAGCCTTCATTTTCTACAATTTGAAAAGATTGCGAGTCTTTACAAATCATATAGAGAATTGCAGCAGATAATCGAACACCTTTGGCACCTGTTTCAGTATACTCGTGAATGTTTCTAAAAGTTGATGTCAATGTTGGTTGGAATGAGCTTTTAATTTTAGAGACATTTCTGGAAGTAGAGGCAGTAGCGCTAGTGCCGCTAGTATCACTTTTCACACTTTCAGATTCAGATTCGATTTCTGAACCGATGTAACTTGAACTTGGCGCCGAAGTTGCGAAACTTGTAGAAGGCAGCGGCTGCATTTGCTTTTCTTCTGTTGTAGGACTTTCATTCCCAGCACGGAGCTTCTTAGATCCGGGTTCATCTGTTTCTGCATCATTTTGTCTTTTTTTTTAATAATATAGGATGCATCTTTTCAATGTGTAGCCTTAAATTTGTTGTGTTTCCGCAAGTTTTGAAAATTTTTGAGCAGGAACGACATCTTGCTTGAGAGTTATCAATCTTTTCAAAATATTCCCAATATTTACTTTTTGGTGGCATCTTATTAATTTATCTAAAAAAAGTATCGTATTACCGACCTATATCGTTTGGTATTCTATTTTTAAATTTTGTAAGAAATGATATTTTTGGCTATTTTTTGTTATTTAATTAATAAAAATAATTTTATTGATTTCTCTTACCGTTTAAAAATTGGTTAAATAAAAGCTTCAGCACTAAATCAAAAAAACTTATTACTTATCAAAAACCTGGATATATCAATCACTCAAGATGACGACTGACTTTTCATTACTTATATTTGAGATTTTTACTGTTTTCTGTTAATCCCAGAAATACCAAAAAAATCCCCGAATAAAAAATCAACCTATCGATTGTTCAATGAATTACATTTATGAATAAAAAAAAGTAATCTACTTTTAATCGGTGTCGTATCCCATCTATTTATTAAAGCTGCAATCAAAATTTCTAAGTAGATCGAGATTAGTGTCTTTCTACCTTCTAAACCTCTTTTCTCTTGACGAAATCTTATCTTTATAATGAGTAGAAAAAGTAAATCATAAGGCTGGTAACAGTGGCAACTATCAATTCATATTAACGTGTTGTTTGTTGCCTACCTATCCTTCCATAAAATATTGCATTATCGATGTTCTATTAGTGATATTAGACTATCGATGTCTTAACTTTAAATATCGATGATCATCGAATATCGATAATCATCGAACATCTCTACTATTCAGTAATTTTGTCCTTGTTTAATTACCATGTAAAGAGAGATGCAAATATCGCCAGAGTGTACACGACGATAGTTTCGATTGCGATATAGTATTGTAGTAAATAATGTCAAACGTGTTTTGTTTATCATGAGTAGGGAGTAACAGTTTAGTTCTTTCGTTTTTAAGACTTTTTGTGACTTTTAAGTAAATTAATTTAATGTTTTTGGATTATAATGGCTCCTCAGTGCCAAGGTTGTTAGAGTAACAGTCGAAATTACCAAAGCCATCCCCAATTTTGGTAATTCATTCATTATTTTACTACTGGCGTTTAGGATTGTTGGCCGCAAAAATAAACGTGTTTATGAATGAATAACCCTCTCTATTGTGCACAATAGAATTAGTTGTAAAACAAGTGCCACAATGACTCGTTATGTAGTACGAGTGAAGTTTGCGCAACTCACCGCTTATCACGAGTACTACAAAAAGTCACTGTGGCACAAGTTTTACACAATATTTTTTATAATTCGCATTTATTTAATTTTTTAAATAAAATAGAATTACATATAATCCCTGTTTTTAAGCTAGGAGGATTGGTTTGATTTAAGTTGGCAATTCTGTAGATTCCTGATTGGTCAGGTCATAGATGGTTTTATTCAGCACTTCTGACTTTTGACATATTATGACCGAATAATTGTGTAAATTTTAAACAAACTTTCATTTAAGCAAACAGAGGATGATTATTTGTTTAAAAAAGAGCTTCTTCGTATATGTTCTTGCGATCTATTTATATTATATCATGAACATAATTATTTCTGTAATACATCTTCACATAGATATCTGGTAATTTATCCCATAAATCGAACGTTAGGTGTACCTATATATTGATCTTATACAAATATAAAAATAAACAATTGACAAATCATTGATAAATAAACGTTAGCGAGACGACCGGAGTGATGACTTAAATCGGCTATTTTGTTAGGGTTCGTCAGTGTCTATTTTCCAAACAAAGTTTGTTGATTTTGTGATTTGCGTATCTTGTGAATTATTCTTACAACGTGGTTTAGTTTTTTTGTTATGTAAGTATATTTTAAAATAAGTGCTGTTATGTACTGTTGAATATCATTTAAATAAACTTCAATAAGATGCATATACAGTATATTTTATAAGTCAGGTTATATTTATCACAATTTTAGAATATGACAACAAAATGTGTTTTGTGGATTTCTTTCAAATATAAGTAATATGGAAAAAGTACTTACGGTTAGAAAAATAACAAAATAGCTGCTAAACACTAATTTTACAAAACTTTCTTATAACACTATAAACGCTGTCAAAAGTTTGTATGGAAAGTAACTCCTAATCTGCCAAGATCTACGTCACACTCGATCCAGTTGTCTATTAACACGAGGTGCTTACTATAGTTTTTCTTCGCCCGCGAGAAGGAATAAATTATTGGTGCGTTCTTTTTGACTGAGATCTCAGATCACTTCAGTTAATGTGATCTGAGATAAAGTGATGTGAGTAGGCACCAAAGAGAACGACATCTCAATTGAAGGGCGCGGACATCTCAATTGAAGCGCGCGATCTATCGATAGATTTAAACTATACGACAGATAGATTTAAACTATACGACAGATTCGTATCAGCAGCTAATAATGTTAATTAATGTATCCATAATTTGTAACAAAAGAAAAATAGATTATGTGTGTTTATTATTTATATGTCAATGGTTAAAACCTTAGATAACCTTGGTTAAAACTACAAATAAACCAAGCAAATCAAATATTTCTTCATCCCCTCCACTTAATTTCCGACTCAATTCCAACTGATACCCCCTTACAACACATTCAGCATCGGTGAAGGGGGAGGAAAAATCTCAGCTCACCTAAAGTGAGTAAAACAAAAAGAACGCTCACATTACTGATGTAAGCTGATATTAACTGAGATCTCAGTCAAAAAGAACGCACCTTATTATATTTTAACTATATTCATTACATGACGGAAGATGGTTGACGGCTGACTGACAAATCAAATGACGCAAATTAACAAAATTATCACGGAACATGAAATTTAACATACAAAATATACACTTGATTTGACGTTTAAAAAACAAAAGATAAACGAGATGTGACTTTTCGCATTTTAAACACTAGTGTATAAAGAGTCGTTTTGTGCATGCCAAACGCGTGTTCAAAGTGCGGATTTAGTAACGGAAGTAAAAAAATAAATTTGTTATAATATCCATGCGACATCTAGCGCATAATAGATTCATCGGTAAAATCATTTTTTTGTGCCGGGTACAAAATACTGTAAATTGGATTTAAATCAAAGAGCTTAATTTTTTAAATTCATTAAATGAACGTACCTACTACTTGTCGACACTTTTAAACAAGAGAGACAGCTTTATTCAAAAAGAACTAACTAGTAGTACTCATGTATATTATATATGGGGTTGTTGGTGAGACAAAGACAGTTCTAAAATTGTTTGTAGGCTACTCATATTTTTTAAAGTAAAATGCGTGCAGTTTGTGAACAAAGTTAAATATTAGATATTTTGACAATATTTGTATTGCAAAATAATCCGTATATGTTCTAAAGTTCATAACCGACAAAAGTGGGGTGGTTACCAAGTCGAAAATGTAAGTATTTACATATTTACATATCTCAACTACTCATAGATTTGTTAAAGTCCAAATATTTCGTTTTTATAAGATATGAAATTGCTTCTCTCTAATTCAAAAATTTAGATAACACAACACAACTTTTATTATTATATTTGTGCAAACTTTTGAAAATTGTGAACTTCACTGTTTCACTATTATCATCATCTTTGTGCCATTATTTTTAAATTAGATAAATACCTAATCTAATTAAAAAAAAACGTAAAATCAATTTCAACCAATTGACTTGTATGTTACCGTAGATTATAGATATAAATCGCAAACAGATTCCTATCTAAAAAAATACCTATAATAAGTAAAATTGTTGAAAATCTATTAATATATTAAAATACCACCATTTATACGAAATCACAAAGTCTAATAATATGTAAGTGTTAAATTACAGTGACTTACATTGAAGTCACTGTATGTTAGGTATGTAGGAGACGCCATCTACACTTTAAATTAGTATTGGGGACTATAGTACCAATATAAACAAAACACTTGTTGTTTTGGTGCATATAATCTTTGGTTGTTTTTAAACGATTTATTAGACAAATGCTTGCTACATCTATTAGATTATAAGAGTTTCAAGAAATACTTATCGGTGTTATTGATTGAATAATCAGTTTGTGTTTATTATGCTATAATAATTAGAACGCGTCATCAGTTTTTTAAATGCGATACGTCTCTATATTGATTCCGTATAATTTCTACGTATACCGACAGAACACCCCCCCTAAACCAACATATAATTATATAGGTTTGTTCCAGCAGTGTGTATCGAACATGTATTATACGAAACAGTTTTTCTATACGCGTATAGGTAACCCCATGATAACATGAGGTAACCCAGTTACGAACTTATTCAGCACATTTGCTGCTGGAAGTGTGGAACGCTAAATGTTTCCTTTCTTCGTTTCCTTAGGTTAGCAGAACCTATTTGAAAACAGTATAATAGGTTATATACATTCTATGAGTATAATAAATAATAATATTGGGCTATTAATTATTTTACACGTCACTGCTAGCATTTTATTCAAGTCGAAAATGTTCAATAAACCGTCGTCACTGTATTTATTGACAGTATCTTTAATGTAATTTCTATTTTTTGGCATCTCCCTTTCTTCAAATAATTGTTCATCAATGGAATTATCATACAACTGGATATAATTTTCGGAAGAATCGATATCGCTGACATCATTTAAGAGCATGAGTAGTATTGAAGTTTCTGCTATATTAGATTAATGAACGAAATTACGAAATCTATATTTGAATGGCACAACTCACAACGAAATTTGAGATCAATTTTATAAAATGTACAAAAGGTTCTATCTATTACACAGAACATTTTTGCATGATCGATACAAGTTTCATACATGTTCTATAAGTTGCTGGAACGTGAAACATTTTGAGAATTTGTATCTACTGGAACACGAGTTTCGAACTACGCATGCTCAGAACGTTTGATACATACTGCTGGAACAAACCTATTGTCGAAAAGCCAAAGAAACACGACAAATTTAAAATATAAATTGACACACTTTCAAAGTGATAATATTATCTTTACCTTCAGCCCCCTTCGAGTAGCAGTTACAACTCCCAATTTTTGAAATTTCATATACGGCTAGAGAAGTCTCTCCATTCTCTATTCAAAAATATGTTATCGTTTTCAAATTTAATGCAAAAATTAACACACAAAAATAAATCACCTGAAAACCGAAATTCGCGAAAAAGTAATCAAAACTTGCGCGTTTATAATTTAAAAAACATGAATATCAATGAAGTAGATGTAAGTAAATTTCACAACGAACGTCATGGCATTATCCTATTAATCTCAAATAAAAATTTCTGCTAACTTCATTTAACATATCAGGCGTGACCGACGTAATCGCGACCGTTTCTTAGATAAGTCATTTAAATCAATGGGTTTAGTTTTGTACACAATAATCTTTAATACATATATCCTCATACAAAGAAATCTAATAACGTGTAAGATCGCGGGTGAACATGCTGGCCATTCTATTTGTCCTCGCCTCCATATGCACATATTTGAAAATATTGCGTCGAGGTGTAGTGCCAGACATTGCATTGGAAATAAAATGGTGGTACTCTATATTGATGGAACCATATCGTTTTCGCTGGAACTAAAAGGTTTCCTGGATCAGGCTATACATATATAAAAAATGACACATTATTTTAAAGTCGTGCTAAATAATGATCCCCATTCAAATTGTCCTCAATGAAAAAGGGACCAATGATATGGTTTCCAATAACCTCAATCTATTTTACGAATTGTCCCTTTACATAGGCGAAACTCGGGAAATTTCTTATGAAATAAGCAAACAGCATCCATTAGTGTTCGGATGTTATCTCCGTAACCAACCAGTTTTAAAACTGTTATTTTATGCATTTCTGTTAATATATCCATAATTACTTTTCCGCCCAACCTATCTAATATGCGAGAAAAGTATTGGTTTACCCCAAAAAAAGTTGGAATTTTGAAATATTTTTTTAGTTATTTTTACGTTTTCCATCAACAACACGAAAAAACGGTTTTTAGAAAAAAAATCCTGTGTGTATGTCGTCGTCGTTGTCGTCGGCCACTTTTCCTTACATGTCTTGTTAGCACGATAAAGCCGCCGAAGTAGAAGTAGTCACCAATTTTATGATGGTATATTGTTAAGGACATATCACAGTGAACCCTATTGATTTTCAGCTCACCAGAGCCAGTACAACGGGTGCTATGGTACTTGAAGTACAACATTTTGTCATTTTTAGAGAAATTTCAGTTTGTTAGCACGATACAGCCTCCGGAGTTCAACAAGTCACCAATTTTATGATTGAGTATTATTCAGGACATCTCTCTGATGAACCTTATTGATTTTCAGCTCACCAGAGCCAATACAGCAGGTGCTACAGTACTTTAAGTACGATATTTTTGTAATTTTTGGAGAAGTTTCAGTTCGTTAGCACCATACAGCCTCCGGAGTATATACAAGTGACCAATTTTATGATTGAATATTTTTCAGAGTGTCTCAAAGATGAACCCTATTGATATTCAGCTCACTAAAGGCAGTACAACGGGTGCTATTGTACTTGAAGTACCAACTTTTTGTCATTTTTGGAAAATTTTCATTTTGTTATCACGATACAGAGAGTGTACGATTGACCAATTTTATGATTGAATATTGCTCAAAGTGTCTCACAGATGTACCCTATTGATTTTCAGTTGACTACAACGAGTACAGCGGGTCCTATAAATCCAGATATACGAAATTTTTGGTTATTTTTGCAGAAATTTCCGTTTGTTAGCAGGATACATCCCCCGAATTGTATACAAGTAACAATTTTATGATAGAATATTGTTCAGGGCCACAGGTGCGGAAACGTTAGTTTTAATCTTTAAAACCGTTTATTCTGAATTGCAGTTAACAAAATTCAAACAATTGACTAACACTGTCGTGCAGTTATAAGTATATACACCACAGTTGTGCTAAGGCGTTTTAAACAAAAGTAACATTCATCTATTTTTAATTTAATCCATCTAAAAAGAACTTGCACAAATGATTCGTCCAAGGTTTTTGCTTACTTTTAAGGCCAAAATGGGAAATAAGTTTTGAGTGTGTTGTTGCGAATTTCGGTAATCAGGTGAATTTTTGCAATAAATTTGAAAAGGATGACATTTTTTTAATAGAAAATAGAGAAACCTTTCAAACGATATATCACTAGCCCATACTTCCCATGTAACTGTCAGTCGAAGAGGGTTGAAGGTACGGATTACGTTTTCACGTTGCAGAATGTCAATTTAGAATAGATATTTTAATAGTTGAAAAATTTTTGTGCGCATGCCCTAACTTACGCCATGTTTGTCGGGCACTTTACAAATAAATAAGCAGTACATACCACATTTTAAGTGTAATTTGCTAAAAAACAATAATTATAATCACATATCTGCTATAAGCAATGAAATTTTAATTAAGATACACTTATAACTAAATATTAAATAAGTATTTTATTTGAAATAAAAAATGTTATCGGTAAAAAATATTGTTGTTATGGAGTATATCGTAGTGATACGTAAAATAAATCCTATTTGGAGAGTTTATATTATGTAATTTCTTAGTTTCACGAGGCCGTGTTTGGAATATCGTCAAAAACAACAATAAAAAAACATCTAAAACCTTGTCCCACGATGTGGACGAAGTGATGGTCGATTTCAAGGCATTAAGAATGTTAATGAAGACACATACATTTGTTCACTTATGTGGTTCACTTCATTTTGAAGAAGGAATGGGCCCAACAGCAAAGTATCCAGACCTTATTAGTTGTGTAAAAAACAAATCTTGTAATAAGGTATTTAAAATACATTTAGTTATTAACGCAACAGGTAATACTTTAACCTCAAGTAATAAATTTGCTTTCAGATAAAAATCACAAAGACCTCACTGGATCAAAAATATAAAGAAACAAATGATGTAAGCTCATTGTCACTAATAACTTTGGTTAGAATTGACTTATATGAAAATTTAGGTGTAATTGACATTAAAATTTCATCCTTCTCAATTAATTCTACTTTATTTCCTCTTTGACACTTCAACCATCGTCGTAATTGAACACAATTATGGGCGTCTACCGTAGGATGTAATAATGATGCACTATCAATCAATTTTTCATTTAATTTTACTGGTATCAAAGGTGAAAATGTTTGTTGTCCGGCCATAATTATACAAAGTGCCCGAAATTTTCATATTGCCGCCTTTTAAACGTGGTGGACGCGCATGCGCTGAGCAAACTATTAAACGGTCTATTTAAATTTGTTATATTTCGGGATTTTCTATGAATATGTACAGTAACCGAAAATATGAATTTATTTCGTTTGGCTTTTTCTCACTTTTTGAATTATTTAAGTTGTGTCCGAAAATAAGAAAGTGACTATCCGATTCTTATTTGGAAAGACCCGAGCCAGCTGTAAAATTGAAATATGGCAGAGCAGGCCCGTACTTAGAATTGAATCATGGTTTTGTAATAAAAATAAGTAAAACATTATTTGCTGATTGTAATGGATTGAAACTCAAAACTATTCACTATTTTTTGTACTAATTTGCAATAAATTGTGATGATTACGCAAACTGTTCACTTAAACTATCATTTATTTACAAGAACTCGATTTACCCGTGAGGGTAGACTACAGTAGAAACGCCGAGTCTTTTCCATCACGTGACTGATACGACATCAACCATATGCATCTTAATCAAAACAATACGACAAACGCTTGTATTGAGTTTCGCTCTTTTTCTGTTATTAGAAGAAGACAGTACCAGCATAGTATGTGTTGAATAATATCGTCAACTAAGTCACGTGATGGACAAGCTTCACCGTTTCTACTGTACATAATAATTACTGCATGCTGTAGAGATTCACTTGAGACTGACGACTAACGACTAACTAAAAAGGGTCTCGATATTTTATATATGTTTACAATATACAAAAATATCTCGAGAATCTTAAAATATGGTGATTCTTATTCACCTTATCTAACTTAGAATTATGAGTACTATTTATAATTAAACTTAATTATGATAACATTATGTGATTCAAGTGGACTATTACCCTTAAACAAAGAGAGAGCTTCACTTATGTGTATTTAATGTTTAGGTCTGCCGCATATTGAACCTAGCACACGCACAGCCCACGCACAACTCAAACACAACACACGCGCAACCCACATCCACGTTTCTCGTATCTACCGCATATTGAACCCATGCCATACCCAACCCAGACCCAGTTCCACAATGATTGCGAACGATCAACGTACACTTATTGACATGGATTCTAAGTCAGAAGGAACAAATTTGACTTTGAACCTTCTACTTAAGGTTAAAAGTATTGGTGGCATCGAATATTTGTCTATAATCTCTATAACTGTTTTCCGAAAATGTAATGTTTTTATTTTATTTCGCCGATCGGATTGAAACGGGATACCTTATATAATATTTTACCTTGAAACAAAGAACTTTTATACGTAACATAAGATAGCTCTTAAACGCTCCACATTATACATACATACCTACTTACAATATACGACATAAACCTAATAATTTATCTCCTTTTGGCAATCTGTGTCCACAACTAATATTTAAATTTAGATCTTATATAATCTTCATGACTGCTGTCATTAAGAACTGGGAAACTTCGGACTAGCTCTATTAATTTCTCCATTTTTAATAAATGAAGCTGTACACACGACCCACCACCCACGAAAACTGTGCGACACACTCAAACCGACCCAAGCGAACGTGCGCTCTGCGTGGATTGGGCTCAATATGCGGTACCCTACTTTAAACCATTGTTTACAGAATAACACACGCGTGGGCTGCAAGTGGGCTGTGCGTGTGCTGGGTTCAATATGCGGTGAGCCTTTACTCGATAATACAAGCGTGAGAATAAAACTCGTAGAGTTAAATTCTCCATTTATCGAATACACCACTTTCAAGAACAATCATTGTGAGTTGATTCATTTATTAATATTTCAAGTATTTGAGAGGTCTTTTGTCTGTGGTAAATTAGATAGAACTACATATATGATTATGATAATATAGGAAACAGCAATTAGACTGATCCATGTGATTAGGTGCATTACAAATTCCCGCATTCTACTGGATTCCCTTAAAACCTGTCTTTAGTTAATTTTTTAAATCAAAAACCCATGTGTTGGATACACGTTCACAACGTTGATCTGCCCAATTTAATTCTAGTCTCATCTTTTTCAATCATCCTTAATTAAATTACATAATGTAGGCACGCTTTGTTCTTGTATAACTTGTAAATTTTACGCCGTATTATATCTTAATCACTTCCATCTACCTACGAGAATATATGAGTATCGGTTCTTTTTTTCTTCGCTAATGGTATATTAAGTACCAAGTGCTAAAAACTAGTCCCTTATGAAACGAGTGACTAAAAATGTTTTTAATATGAGGTGCTTACTACAGCTGACTGACAAATCAAATGACAGGAAACAACAAAATTGTCACGGAACATGAAATTTAAAATTCTAAAGATTCAGATGGTGTGACGTTTAAAAAACAAAAGATAAACCAAATGTGACTTTTCGCATTTTAAACACTAATGTTTAAAGATTCGTTTTGCGCATGTCAAACCCGTGTTTTAAATGTGGTTTTAGTAACTGAAATAGAAAAAATGGGTTTATTCACAATTTTTCATACAGTTGCTTAAATTTTTGTTAATTGTTCATTACTTCCTTAGTTTCCACAGAAAAGTGTTTCCTGCATTTCGATGGGGTTACCTCCTGAGATACATTGGGCTCGCACATATTTTTCAAAACTCACACACGATTAAACACACGCTGTATTACACACGAAGTAAGAATAATTACTAAACTTAAAACTATCTATAGTGTGCATACAGTCTTTAGAACATAATTTTTTTATGGGATTAACACTTTCATTTTTAATTAGGTGAAAGGACCAAATTATTTTATTTTTATTACTTTAATAATGACATTACATCTTCCGGATTTGCAGTTTAATACATTCTTAAGTACGGACCCATTCTTACCTGCAATTATTCATTCATTCAATATTTGTTTATGGCCACCCTTGGATAAACCAAATAAAATGCGATAAGTTACTTTCTTATATCTCTGACCAGACCATACCTACTTACCTCTAATAATCTCCGAGTAGTTAGTTGGTAATCCCAAACAAATATTACACAGGTAAGTACTTAGGACTCCCTAAAATACTTTTTAATTATATCATTAAAATAATCTTTAAGGAAATTGGAAATCGAAAATAATAATGCCATATCTAATCAGGTCATTATCAAAAATTTTTATTGAAAAAAACTCCTTTTGTAATAGTCCTTAATCCAATACTATTACTGCAGGTATTTAATATCAGTATTTAATCAGGTCATTATCACATAATTTTCTCAGAAAAACCTTCTTTTGTAAAAGTCGTTAATCCGATACTATTACTGTAGGTATTTTTTAAATGAAACTTTTTATGGGACACTATAGAAGTTTTGGCATGAGAGTGATCTCGTAAAAGCTAACAAGTATGTTAAACTCTTTGTCCTTTTCTAATTATTATTTACTGAAGTGAGAGAAACGGAAAAAGTAAAAATCTGTAAGAGTAACTAGGAACACAATTATAATACCACAATCAAGAGAGACGCTATGATGTCCTCCCTCCTGTTTGTAAAATGTGACAGGAAAATACTGAATAGCATAATATCTTTCTTATCAAATTGAAATGAAAAAAAACTATTAACATGTTTGAAATGATCGATAAAAATTAACCCAAGCACATGTTAACTTTTTAAAATTAGATTTTGACTTAAGCTAAACAAACAAATATTATAAAACGTGGTTCTCCTATTAAATCACCAAGTTATGGAAACTATGGGGAAGCGCCTGATGGTATAGTAGTTGAGGTACACTCCTCGTCCGTTTTGGTTATCCAAGCGACTCGGGCTAAAATCACGGTGTGATGTTTAAATTTTTTTTATAATTTTATTCAAATGTTTTATTTACAAATAACACAGTGTATAAAACAAATAGTAGAAAAATAAAAAGGAGAGAAGCCAGGGAAATGGTAATATAAAATAATTAGGAATGACATATTAATTATAGTTTTTGCGTAACTGAAAAGTTTCACTTCTAACGTTGTTAGTTTTCGACTGAGGCATACATTTTTTGTATTGTGTTATAAATAGGTATTTCAGTTGTAACTTATAGTATATTGCAATCATTTGAAGCAAAATGTTTAACAATGTTTAAGTAAAGTAAAAAATGCATTGACTCCTGGTGCAAAATTAATTATAAAAAATGGTTACGAAACGTTAAAGTGTCGAGGTTTGGAAACAACTACCGCAATTGAATAAACGCATCAATTAACAAAAACACCAATATCTACAGTAAAAGATATTGTACTGAAACCTAGTCGTAACCGAAAAAAAAAGAAGTGATGCCAGTATAATTAAATGTGTACACGAATTTGAAAAGGATATTAATCGAAGAAAAATGATTTAGATGTTATACCAAGAACAAAAAATACCTACCCTTGATTGTGTTAAAGATTAAAACTAACTTTTCCGCAATTATACACTCCGGAGGCTGTATATCGTGCTAACAAACCGAAAACGTGGTATATCTGGATTTATAGGAACCGTTGTACTGGCTCTGGTGAGCTGAAAATCAATAGGTTTGATCTGTGAAACGCCCTGAACATTATCCAATAATAAAATTGGTCACTTGTATACACTCCGGAGGCTGTATCGTGTTAACAAACCGAAATTTCTAAAAAAACTACCAAAAATGTGGTACTCTGAGTACCATAGCACCCGTTGTACTGGCTCTAGTGGGCTGAATAGGGTTCATCTGTGAAATGCCCTGAACAATATCCAATCATAAAATTGGTGACTTTATGCACTCCGGAGGGCTGTATCATGCTAACAAATCGAAATTTATTTAAAAATGACCAAAAATGTTGTACTTTAGGTACCATAGCACTCGTTATACTGGCTCCAGTGAGCTGAAAATCAATAGGGTTCACCTGAGATGCCCTGAACAATATATAATCATAAAATTGGCGACTTTATTCACTTCGGAGGCTGTATCGTGCTATTAAGATATTGTAATGTTTTTCTTATGTATTTAAACGTTTTTCTTACGACGGGTGGGATAAATTTATACACACGGTATGTCTACTCACTTAATTTATTTATTCACTATACTATTCACTAATTTATACTAGATACACAGTATATTCACTTACATTACTTCATATAAACACTTAATTTATATTTACTTAGACTATTTATTTCACGAAATCAATTTATCAACTGACTCTTCCCGCTGGTCGTTATTCTTTATATAAGTGCCTATTTTACTAGATAATTCTAGATTGCACCTTACACAAAAACAATCGTCTCCCTGGAGGTTTCTAGATAAGACTGGTCACAAAAACAATGTCTAGATAAGATAGTCACAAAAAATCGTAAGCAGTTCTAAGAAATCCCTGCGCATCCGCCAAAAGTTTAACTTTCATACATGGCTTAGACAGAGTCGGATTCAGGGACTACACCAGTGTGCTGTTTCGTGACAGTATGTTGCAAAAAGTGGCCGACGACATACACACAGGATTATTTATCTACAAACCCATTTTTCGTGTTTTTCTCACTGAAAAACGCGAACGTAACTTGAAAAACTTCAAAAATTTCAACTTTTTTTAGGGTAAACCAATACTTTTTTAATGACAAAAGTAATATGCAATGTGACCATACAAGTCGTAAAAATCGATCTATTATCTATCTTGATGAGAGACATAGTATGATACGCATGATACTCGAAATAAAGGTTGCCAGTGTTGTTCCGTCCTGCTCTTCTCATATCTGTAGAAGAGTTCGGCAATATTCGGTAGATTTCGGTAGATCAACTGTACACACTTTCAAATTTGAAATAAAATGAACAATATTGTTTATTAAATTTATTACGGTGTATTTTCACATTTAAATTAATAATATAAAAAATACAAATTAACTCTAAAGTTGTTGATTCTTAGCTGTTTGCGAGCAATTTTTAATTTATCACAATGATATTAAGAATTTTTATGTTTAATTAAAGAATCTTTTCCATTGGAAATGTTAATGTCTTTGTCACAGCTGTTACAGCTGGCAATTTTTTTCCTTTTTTGCTTCTACTAAGCCATCCCTTAAATTCGTCAATTTTCTCCCATTATTCTTTGTAATTTTGGGTATATTCTTGGTTTTTTGGCCTAGAAGGCCCTGCTACAGATTCAC
The DNA here is from genome assembly GCA_963921935.1 of Galeruca laticollis. Lineage (NCBI taxonomy): Eukaryota > Metazoa > Arthropoda > Insecta > Coleoptera > Chrysomelidae > Galeruca > Galeruca laticollis. Next base: position 157,363,442 of record OY998180.1, on the reverse strand, counting down.
TGTAACTAGTGCCACTAATAATTTTTTTTTAAATAACTTAATAAATTATTCTTCAACAATACTTGAAGCAATAGGTATTCAAATCTAACACGAGTTAAATGATGCAGAAACCGCCACTGGCTATATTTATAATCTCAGGCCTGACACGTTACATATAAGTTTTGGGGGACTCCCCCATTTATTCGACAGTAATTCAAAGAAAATACCCTGTTACAAATTATTCAGACGACAAATAATTTTAAATCTCTGTTAATAAAAAATTACAGCAACTGGTCAATAGATGTCGTGAGAAGATCTATGCTTTTACAGTGACTATTGAAAAACTTGTATTTGGACATATAAATAATCTTAGTTCGAATCAGAAAACGCGTGATATTTGGTAAGCTAGCTTGCTTAACCCAAGAAATTGTATACTATTTATCAAGTTTTGATTTTTTCTAGATAATAACAATTGAAATGCCGGGCTGTGCAGCAATAAATTGCAGTAATTCTGCTAAAAAGCGGTTTCTCATGAAACGTTTTCCTAAAGATCTATCTAGAAGAAAAAAATGGCTTATTAAAACTAGAAGAGATCATTGGACTCCAACAGACTATTCGTGTTTATGTGAGGTAGGTAGAAACCTTTGTTTTTCGACTTCTAATTGTTATATCTAATTTAAAATTATTGTTTGTCGTCATTGACATAAAATTAAATGTAAGCTTTTGTTTAAGATTCATTTTGCTCCCGAAATGTGGGAACGACATCGTGTAGATGGCAAGAAAATTTTAAAGTCTATTACTGTTCCTACAATATTTTCCTTTGTGGAACCAAAACATAAAAGGAAACCCCCAGTTCCAAGGAAATTTAATTCTCCAAAGAACCTAAACGTTTGTCTGGTAAGTAGGTATCTGTTGGTAATCACAACAGATCCCCACATAATAACGAAAAAACTCTTAGTTTTTGCCCTATTAAATATGTTTTGTTTGCAATTATAGTTTAATAATTTGTTTTAGGTGAAAATTTAGCTCTAGATGAGACTGTGGCAGAGGAATTACCAGAACCCTCTACTTCAAATTTAGCTTTGAATGTAGAATGAGGTCAACAATTGTGGATACATAAAAGCAGTTTCAGTGAAGGCAGTTTATGTACAGCTCCCTCACCGTTAATATCAGAGCCACAGGAAAGAAGCTAATAAAAAAAAAAGAGAAAAAACTCCCAATTCTTTGGACTGTGAACTACTAAAGCAAATATTCAGCGAAGATCAAATAGAAGCTTTAAAGAATAAATAAAATGGAAAAACAACAAAATGAATGAAGTGGATCAACAACACCGTTACAAGTTCTTTAAAATTAAATTTTAGTTGTGGTAGTAGTGGTATATACTGAACTAATAAAACAAGGATACCCTCTCCCATCAATCAGAACTTTACAAAGAAAACTCCAGAACTTGAAGTTTGATTCAGGTATTCTAAATGAGGTGTTTTCATTTTTAGAATTGAAAGTGGAGCAATTTTCAACTCATGAAAAGGATTGTGTCTTGGTTTTGGATGAAATGGCTATCACTCCAGGAAAAACATATGATACCTCCTAGAATAAATATTTTAGAGATGTTACACTCCCTGAACATTCAGGCTTGGCGACACACATCTTAGTGTTTATGCTGGGAGGTTTTACAGGACGTTGGAAACAGGTTGTAGCCCACTACTTCACCAGTGACTCTGTCAACGGAGCTGTCATGAAGAATATAATAATCAATATATTTAAAAAAGCTGAACAGCTTAATTTGAATATTTTAAGTATTACATCAGACATGGGTCCTTGTAATCAACCTTTGTGGAAAGCTTGGGATGTTAAAGCTGGCAAGTACAGTCCTATAAAATGCAAGATTCTGCACCCATTAAATAATGATAAAAATATATATGTCTTTGCAGATGTTCCTCGCCTATTTAAAATATTAAATCTATGTTAGTGACAAATAAAATCATCCAGTTACAAAATAATATTGTTCTAAAGTATGGACTACCCTCTAACATGGTCATGTCCAGTACCAGTAGTTACGAAGAAGATGAACGAGTGTTTCTTGGGGTATTTTTGGATTCTCTTAAGGCCTTAAATACAGTTTATGATGAAGTAAAGCTTCCAAGTGAATTAAAGACTCCCTCATACAATTTAAATTTAAGCGAAATAAATTCGTTATATAATATTTCAGGATATATTTTAAAAATATTGTGAAAACTTCAAAAACTTGTATTGCCTCTGTAGGTGCATAAGTTTCAAAAACAAAACTCTCCTTAATAAAAAGGTTTAAAGAACAATCGCTTTTTTTGTTACTGAATGTGTTTTCATAAAATATTTAGATATTATTTCACCCCAGAATATAGACATAAAATAATTTTTTATTAAGGAAATGTCGAAAATACATTTCAATTCACCAAATTGTCACCAACTTAAAAGCAAAATAATGAAAAGATTCACTGTTTTCAGGTTGAAAATTAGTTATAAAAAATTTAAATCCGCCTCAAAAAAATATAGTAGTAAGTCATTAGCAGGCAACTTGTTATGAAATAAAAAAAGCTTTCCATAATTATCAAATAAAATCAATAAAAAACAAATTACACATCAGAAATTATATTTATATCAGTTTTTATAGTTTATAATACTGACGATGCAAATGTAATTTAGGAAAGCGATCGAGTAATATATGTTATAGTTCTGTTGTTGAATTTGTTATTTATAGATTTTATTTGATAACTAACTGAATATATGGTTATATTTGAAGATAATAACAGTTGTACCTATAGCAATATAATTTTTTTCATGATTTGTCCCCCATCATACTTTACAAGCAATTTATATTTATTATTTTTTTGTATCGTTATTTTTCCTTATTATACTAAGTATAATTAGGTAAAAAAATAAAAATTGTGTGTTTTATTTAAAGATACCCATTTCCTTTCAAAATCCAAGATAATATATAATGTATATTTTTATGTATTTACATTCCAAATTATTAGTTTTATCATAGATTTCCATTTAAATTATATGCATTTGATAATCAAATTTGCCTCAATATGGTGGAAGGGGCGGGGTTTAGTTGCATTGTCGCCACTGTCTCGTTTATAGTCACTGTATATGCTTTCAAGTCTATCAATATTATTCAAAAAAATCGTTTTTAAATACAACTATTTTTATTAATTAAATATATTTTTTCAGTAAAATATTGTAAAATTTTTAAGAATCGGTAGATTCAATGAGCATTTCAGTAAATCGGTAGGTAGTCTTCAAATTCGGTTGATCTACCGAAAAATCGGTAGACGGAACATCCCTGCTGGGTAGATTCGTCTAAAGAATGTCGGACAAAAGCATTAACCCTTTCAATGCGGAGGACGCTCTAGTGCATCCATTCGGTTTCTCCGGAAATGCGTACGACCCAATAGTGCGGCACGACAGATTGATTTTAAATGCACATTTTGCGAATGCCGCAGTTTTCAGAAGTGTAGGAAACATGTTCCGCACATACGGAAATATGTATTTTGTTGATAGGTGGCAGCCGTTTTTCGGTGGTTCCCACAGGTACGTATTATAGGATTTTCAAACTATAACCTATTTATTTGTGATTTAGTTATTTTTGTTATAATGACTGATTTCAGTGAACCTGGCTCTTCAGGTGTAAAAAGGCGTAAAAGTATACATGCGAGAAATCCAAACTAACTCACAGTCGAGGAAATGATTGAATTTTTATACAATTCATATGCAGAAAGTGATCACGAAGTAGATAGGGATTATGATTGTAAGTAAATAATCCGATTAAAACTTGATGAATTTCATCACAATTTACTATTTTAGATGTTGATGAAGATGGTTCTGAAAGTGACACGTCGGAAACTGATTTTATGCAAGAGGAAATGGAGAATAATTTTCCTGTGCAAGAGGATATGGAGAATATTTTTCCTGGTACCTGGACACAAAAATTGTGAAGGTATGAGGCAAATTCCTTTTACAAAAATAAATAAATTATTGGTAGATCCTCCTGGCGAAGAACTATACGACTGGTTTAGGTTCTTAATGAATTAACTTTTGAATCTAATAGTATTACATACTAATAATTATGCAGTTGACGTATTTTCTACTAATAGTGGACAAACCCGTTCAAGAATTGCTACGTGGAAGGACTTGACAATATCTGAATTACTTAATTGTATAGGATTGACTTTACATACCAGAACCATAAAATTACCTCGCATGGAGGATTACTGGAAGAAGCATAGGTTACTTGGAACTTGTTTTTCGAAGTTTATGAGTAGAAACTGGTATTTTCTTATAATGAGATGTCTACATTTTTGTGAAAATGCACCAGTTACTGACTTACCTCTAGCAGATCGTCTATATAAAGTTAGAGCATTGGTAAACAATTTTTGCAATAAAATGAAGACAATGTAATATACAGGAAATAATGTTTGCATAAGTCAATGATCCTTTCAAAGGGAAAACTTGTGTTCAAATAATATCGTCCAAAAAATAAGGATACATACGAAATAAAACTGTATATGCTAACCGAATCTTGTGGGGCTGTTTTAGATTTTACTATACATGCTGGCGCAAACGATATTCTTCTTAGTGGTAAAAATCATACCGATAAAGTTGTAATGTTCGGGATAAGAAACTTTTTAAATAACGGGAATTCGGTGAATATGGACAATTTTTATAATAGTTGTAGCCTCGCGAAGAATTTATTAAACAATAATGGGTACGTTTTGCACAGGAACTCTTTGTCAGAACAGGACAAACAATCCACCTGAAATCGTCAAGGCAAAATTAAAAAAAAAAGCCCAAGGTATGTACTTTGAAAATGTTATGGTGGGTAAATGGCGAGACAAGAATGATATTCTTATTAATATCCACCGAATTCAAGAACACAATAAAGAACAGAAGAAGAGCAGAAGTAGAAAAACCATTGCCTGTTCAATATAACAAATATATAGGAGGGATAGATAACCGAGATCAGATGACGGCTTATTTTCCTACGACATGTGAAACCTTAAGGTTGTATAAGAAAATATGTATCCATATTATTCAATTATACCTGCAAAATGCTTATGTACTTTTTAATAAGTATTCTGGTAGGAAATTATTTTGTATCAGTTTCGTCTAGAAATGCTAGAGAAAGTGTTACCGGATCATCTACAAGGAATAGAACCAGAATTAGACTTGAAATATTTACCCAAAATACTTAGAAAAAAATGTTGTACTTGCACTAAGAAAAAAATGCTTATGTGTTGTGAGTATTGAAAGATTTTTTTAAAAATATGTTTTTGTTTTGTGTTATTGTTTCGTTTTCTCCTGAAGAAGTTATAAATAAATAACGAAAATTTTAAGCATATTTAACAGCAATTACCACTACAGAACGCTTCCCATTAGATTACTCTATTTTCCTAATTTCGTACGCTCGATATTCCTGTCTTACTATTATATATATATATATATATATATATATATATATATATATATATATATATATATATATATATATATATATATATATATATATATGTATATATATATATGTATATATATATATATATGTATATATATATATATATATATATATATATGTATATATATATATATATATATTATGCGACGATATGGGGTTTTATCCCAACGCTAGGATTTCGGGTTGGGTCCCTACCCGTCTACCAAACTCGACGATGCAGCTACTGAATCCACGATTTGGGTCTGGGGGCTCAATTAAGAAACCACTCATTAAAAACCTAACAAATCTATTGCAGAAATACAGATAACCAAAATTAGCGAACTATGCACAGAATAAATATAAAACAAATATAACCAGCCCTTCCGGGCATATATTCAATAATCCTCAAGCGGCAATATAATATCCAATCCCAAAATTAACCAGGCTATACAAAATATATATAATTATCTATTTACTTACAAAAACATCCTCCCAGGACACGTCTTCTCTACTCGAAGGGGCACTTTGTCTTCAGTCACGGTATACACTTCCCAGGTAGGCCTTTCTCGATTCACTTGACTGGTCGCTGGTTTTTCTCAAAACCCCCTGCCCCGAAAAATTATATTTTTCGAACCAAGAAAGTGTTCTCTCGCAAAAATGCTGAGTTTGTTGATTTTTTGTTGTCTCTTATATTAGAAAACATTATGCTCTACTTTGAAGTAATTAGCAAAACATATTTTAAAACATTGACCTACTTTTGTTTGGCCTACCGTATACTGGGTGTTATTTCTAAACGTGATATGTGCCCCCTTCGAAAAGAGGACTGCCCCCAGTCCTAAGTTACCACTGTAATCTTTAACCTAGAATAAAAATTTGCCGCTCCTATGATGCTAATAGTACATATCTACGATACTACATGGTTAACCCTTTTTAAATATCTGCGTTTATACAATTCAAGTCCCTATCATCTAAATTTATTTTCCGAATAGCACAGTTCACACAACTTCTTCCTACTGTTCTCTGGGCGAGTCCGGACCTGGGCCTGGCGGTACGTCATTTTCTTCACATGGTGGCCCAATATGCGCTTGATTGGAATGGTGATTTTTCCTGGTATCGTCTTACATTTCGGCTAAACTCACGGTATGTTATGGAAGCAGATTTACACCGTTTTTTGGAATTTCCGGTGCTTCTGTACTTTTGGCTGATTGGGCAGAATAGTATTCGGCATGCTAAACTCTTCGGTTTTCTTCTGCACTTTGCGCTACTTAGTACTTATTCGATTTCAGCGCATTGCATCAAGATTGCCTTTTTCTTCCACTCAATCGGGTTTGGTGGATTGGAATCAGTTTGTACGACCATATGCGACGATTCGTGAATTGTAACTTCGATTGATTACTCGGGTCTGTTTACTGGGTCTAATAGTCAATTAATATTGTCCCAGGATTTACCCGGAAAGTGGCATCTGGTAGTCCCATAATGTGTCAACAATTCTAGTTCTAGATCGAATCTGATTCTGCCGGATGTTAACCAACTACTGGAGGTTTATCTGTTAGATTCTGATGTGGGCGGAACTCTGCAGCATCCATTCCTCTGTTGAGCAGAAGGAACTTTGTTGTGGAACTTCCAACGTGTTTCTTGCTCCTGGTCATCGGGGTCGTATGGACCATATAGGGGCCGTTGTGCTTCAGCCAGTGGAATTCTTCGTCGTTGTCGGACCGGACTCCACCCAGTTTTGGCAGCTATCACTGTTACATGAAAAAGAAATAAAAACAAAGGTAGTATTGGGGCAACCATTCCCTTACTTAATATTTATTTCCCTACTATCCCTTTTTTGTACATAATATTTACATTAATATTAATTGATATCTACTTTGTCTACTTTAAAATGTACGTGGTTGGGCTACCTTTTTATTTGGTTGATATTCTTCGAATAATTATATAAGTTGCGGGTAATTATCTTAGAAAATACTAGTAAATAGTAGGATACAATGATCAGTTACTTAATCTAGGAATTATCTTAGCTTTATTTGACTTGGTCCCTAACTTATCCGCCTAATAGGAGTGCTTAAAGAAAGACTTAACTTTTATTCTAATTGTGGCCCTTCATCCTGCACAATTCGTATTACACATTGGTGTGGTTGGCCGTCCTCCAGCGTTGCTGGTTCTTCCATTTCGATTATGAATCTTTGTCTGTTTCTGGGTACCTCCGGGGATACGTTTTGCCCATGTATTCTCCACTTGTGAAGTAGCTTCAGTCCCATATATCCCGTGAAGACTCCGACAGCTGTCAGTGCCAGCCAAAACTGGACGTTCTCGTACATTTCTGATCCCGATTCTGCCCTTGCCGCTGGTGGTACCGTCATGAACGTGAACCAGTTGCCTCTGTGAAAAATTAAATATATTACTCCTAAACTTAAAAGTATGTTCCATAGAAAGAAAATAGTGTCCACGTGGTTACTCCATTTGGCTTCGTACACTAAGGGTATTGTTGCCTCGTACGTTACGACATCTGGTAATGCTCTCCAATCGGCGCCTGCAGTTACTTCCACTACGTTACCAGTGACTACTGGTTGTAGTAGCATAATTGTCCTTAATAACCCACACATAAAATATGAATTAGTTACATTTCTAATATCCATTTCACTACATCAAGTTCTTAACACAAAAAAATGTAAGCCTTTATTAGTTTAAATAAATCCTACTCTGCCAGGACCATCCCGCACCATTTATTTGGGTGAACCCCGATCCTATATAACAAGGTGAGAAGAAAGAAAAGGAAGAGAAAGAAAATTGAGGGTACGGATTTTTTCTTAACTATTCCACATCCTGAGGTACTACTTCTGGCGACCAGGGATCATTGTATGGTAGTATGCGACTTACATGGACCACCTCTCTTTTACTGTTGGGGTAAATGCCTTTGCGGATTTCGTACGTCACATCTCCTTTCTTTTGGTTTATGTAATAAGGACCAAAATATTTCAACAAAAGCTTATCTGACCGTCCTACCTTTCTAATCGGCGTAAAAGTTTTTACTTGATCTCCCGGTTTAAATTCGAGTTCTCTGTGCCTCGCATCATAGTAACTCTTGGCCTTACCCTGCTTCTTGACTATATTTTCGACGGCCTGACTACGTGCCCAAAGAGCCCACTCTCTAATTTCTTGCACTTCTTTGCTTTTAATGTCTTGCATCAATGAGGCTTCTGATGGTAAGACTGGCTCCCTAGCATAAACTAGCATGAACCGAGAGAATCTCGTCGTATCTTGTATTGTTGAATTATAAGCGAAGGTTACGAGTGGAAGATACTCGTCCCAATCCGTGTGCTGCGTGTTCACATACATTGAGAGCATATCCGCCAATGTTTTATTCAGTCTTTCGGTCAGACCGTTTGTTGCTGGGTGCTAGAAAGTATAAAATGTGTAGTTTAAAACAAGTATGAAAAAATCGCAGAAATCTAATACTTATATTGATAGAAATTTATATCAAAACAATATGTTTGGGCTTAAGAATCGGTATCGATGTATAAAGTAAGTATTGAATAATTTCAATAATCACAAATAGCAAATTTATAATTTAAAAAAAATATCTACTATTCTTTTGTTTATAGATTCGTAGTTAAACTATCTTCAAACATTGAATAATGACATATCAGGTAAAATGGGTTAATAACGACCCTCTAAAAATTGATATCTATCACCGACCTTTCAACAACCTACAAGTTCGCGTTGCTTTTGTCAATATTCTCTATATACCTTGCTGTAAAATAAATTCACTATTGGAAAATGCATCAGCTTATCAGAATAGTTATACGTGACAACACCTTTCCTAACAATTAAACAGATTTTCCGCCATTGTTATGTCGTTCCTTGCCAAAGACGGTCGATAGAGCAATAACGTACTGTGATCGGTAAGTACTTGAAGTTTAGGTTCTATAGGCATATTTTTATTTTTGCAGTTATTTTTCATGCATATTTGGAATATTCATCATGTCTGGAAGTATTTTCTGCTATGTTTTGTTATAAAAATTCGAACTTACTATGAGAAATACAGAGGTCGGTAATAGAAATCATTTTATCGGATGTGGTTCATTACCGCGATCTATAAGCCGATAATAGATTTTAAGATTTATTTCGAAAAGAGTATGGTTTTCGAAAGAGAGGTTGAAAATACGTAATAAAATGACAACAAACTGAACGTATATTTCAAATTCCGACCCCTATAAATAGTAATGTAGCTACCGATTATAGAAAAATAAAAGTGCACAATAAAGCATCGAAAAGTAACATTCTTTATGAAATGGTAGACGTCTAAAAACTAAACAAATTAGTGATTTGTTAAAATTTCGCTTGGTATAAGTTACTTCTCATATACATTTCAAAAATGTTTCAGTTTTAGAACTGATTTCAATTTGTTTTTATCATAAAAATGCAAACTTATTATGAGAAACGCAGGGATCGCAAATAGAAATTATTGCATCGAAAGTGTGTTTAATTACCGATCGGTAGGTCGCCTATAGGATTTAATATGTATTTCGAAAAACGTTTATATTCTAAATAGAGATTGAAAATACATAACAAAATAAGTTCACACTCGCTGAGTAAAGTATTTGAACATATATTTCAAATTCCGATCCACATAATGTTAAACTAATATAGATATTTTAGAAATATAAAAGTGCATAATAATAATAATATAATATTAAGTACCAAGTGTCAAAAAGGTTACTTTAGTCACGAGTTTTACTAAGCACGAGTGGAGCGAAGCGGAACGAGTTCCTTGTGAAACGAGTGACTAAAGACGTTTTTAACACGAGGTGCTTACTATACTTCTTCTTCGCCAGCGGGAAAGAAAAAATTATATTATATTTGAATTAAATTCATTACATAACGGACGATGGCTGACAGCTGACTGACAAATCAAATGACGCAGAATAACAAAATTATCACGGAACATGAAACTTAACATACAAAAGATACACTTGATTTGACGTTTAAAAAACAAAAGATAAACGAGATGTGACTTTTCGCATTTTAAACACTAGTGTTTAAAGAGTTGTTTTGTGCATGTCAAACCCCTGTTCAAAGTGTGGTTTTAGTAACGGAAGTAGAAAAAAACGTTGAAAGCTAACATTCTTTAGAAATTTTGTAGGCATCTTAAGGCTAAACCAATTAGTGATGTATTAAAATTGTGCTAGGTCTTAGTATTTTCCACACACATCTCAAATATATATCAGTTTTAGAATTGTTTTCAATTGGATTTTATTATAAAAATTCAAACTTGTTGTTAAAAACACAACGGTCGGTAATAAAACCCATTTTATTGCATGTGTTCTATTACTGATTACGGATTTAAGGGCATATTTAAATAAAAGCTTGTTAGTCCAAATACCAATTGAAAATGCTTAGCAAAATATCAACAGTATGACTTGCTAGAGGTTGTGCAAGGTATATTTCAAATTCCGACCCATAGCAATGGCTATTTCAAGGGGATTACTTTGAGCCAAAGTTAATTTACGTTTGTGTATTAACTACATGACACTAATGAATACAGTTCAATTAGTGCGATGTCAGGTACTCGATAACTAGACGTTCTAAATTAAATTCGACCTAAAAGTTATAAAAATATGCATTGAACAATTTCTATAGTATCATTCTTCTTGAGAGCATTGATTTTAACATTTGTCTTTCTTGGTTTACAGTTATTCATACTCACCCAGTGGGTCAGTAGACCGTGCAGTAAGAATTCATAATAATATTTTAATTACAGCATCTTCTGCTCACCAAACTGAAAAAGTATGTTTGTTAATTTTAACCCCAGTAAAAGAAAACGTATTATCAGAAAAAAATGTCACTTCACCGCCGTTGAAGATGCCTACTCCATTCAAAACAGCATTTATGTTTCCGAAGAAAACGGTCGAATCTGCGAAGAAAAGAGCAAGTAGAAAAAAACACCAGTAATTGCTATTACTGATGACTTCATTGAATATGAAAGAAGACAAAAAAATGAGAGAAGGAGAAAAGAAACAAAAAACCTAAACAAACCCTTTAGTTAAACGTAAAGATACCGAAGAAGGCAAAATTACACTAGAAAAAACGTTTAAGAAAGACAAATCAAAGATAGAGTCACAAAAGATCAAATTAATGGAGAAATTTGGCATACGTTGGAGATGGCCAAACATCAGGCCACCGGCGTTTATGAGCAAAAGAGGAATCGTGCCTTAAATGGAAGATTACAAAAATAGTATTTCATAATAAAATACTGTTACGAAACAGCACACTGGTATAGTGCCTGAATCCGACTCTGTCTATGCCATGTATGAGAGTTAAAATTATGTCGGACGCGCAGGGATTTCTTAGAATTGTTTACGATTGTGACTATCTTATCTAGACATTGTTTTTGCGACCAGTCTTATCTAGAAAATGCCAGAGCCAATTGTTTTTGTGTAAGCCGCAATCTAGAATTATCTAGTAAAAAAGGCACTCATATATAAAGGACCGACCATGGCGAGTTAGTTAGTTGATAATTTGACATCGTGAGATAAATAAGTGAATATAAATTAGTGAACTGTTTATATAAATTAGTTTAAGTGAATAGTGTAGTGAATAAATAAGTTAAGTAAGTGAACCTACCGAGTGTTTAAAGTTGATCCCACCCGTTTACTGTCTAAATAAATAAGAAAAAATATTACATTGGTGTCAGAAGTGGGATAATATAAATAAATTGCTACGTAAAAATGGCCAAGAGACTATGTGACTTGAAAGTGACTGAGTTAAGAGCAGAATTGGAAGATCGTGAGTTGGAAACGTCCGGTAAGAAAAGTGAATTAGTAGAAAGACTCAAAGTGGCACTGGAAAATGACGGCTTTGATCCAGAAACAGTTATATTTAATGACGAGGCTTCCACCTTAATCTCGTCAATTTCTGCTAATATTTCTGCTAACATGGACGAGAAGATTTCTGCCATGGAAGAGAACATGGACGAGAAGATTTCTGCTATGGAAGAGAAACTTTCAACGGATGTGAAAAACGATATTTCTGATATGAAGAACGATATTTCTATTATGAAGAATGATATTTCGGCTAACATGGACGAGAAGATTTCTGCCATGGAAGAGAAGATTTCAACGAATATGAAAAACGATATTTCTGCTTTGAAGAACGATATATCTGCCGATATCTTATTAATGAAAACGACATTGCCGCTGACATTGAAAATGAAATTTCGTCACTAAAATCTGAAATTGAGAATGAAATGTCATAGATGGACGAGAAGATTGAGAATAAGATAATAACGTGACGAAGAAAGACATCTATCCTCTGCCTCGAATTGACGATACGCTAGATACTTTGGCCGGCAGCAAACTGTTTTCCACCTTGGACCTGAAGTCTGGTTATTGGCAAGTGGAAGACAAAGAGAAGACTGCTTTTACTACCGGATCTGGATTATGGCAATTCAACGTCATGCCATTTGGGCTCTGTAATGCGCCTGCGACATTTGAAAGACTCATGGAAAATGTCTTGAGAGGGTTCTCTTGGAAGACATGCCTGGTCGATTTGGACGACATCGTAGTATTGGGAAAGACATTTGACGAACACATGAAGAATTTGGCAGACGTATTCAAACGACTCAAAGCTGCCCAGCTCATGTTAAACCAGAAGAAATGTCAGCTGTTCCAAAACCGAGTCAACCATCTAGGTCATATGGTGAGCAATGAAGGAGTGGCGGCGGATCCAGAGAAAATTGCTTCTATTCAGCAATGGTCGCAACCAAACGACAAACATCAAATTAGGAGTTTCCTTGGACTTTGCACATATTATAAAAGATGTGTATCAGGAAGTTTGGAGATATTGCCAAGCCTCTAACTCGAAGAAGCGAGACCTTTTCAATGGGACGAAGACTGTCAAACGGCTTTTGAAACCTTGAAGAGGCATTTAACCACGGCGCCGATATTAGGATACCCATTACCTGAGGCAGACTTTATTCTTGACACAGACGCAAGCAACGTAGGAATTCGAGGAGTGCTCTCACAGATCCAAGGAGGGCAAGATGGGATATTTCAGTAAAGTCCTCTCCAAACCAGAACAAAACTACTGCGTCACCAAAAAAGAACTTTTGGCGGTAGTGAAGTCCGTGGAACACTTTTACCAGTATCTCTATGGTAGGAAGTTCTTAATCCGGACTGATCATGCAGCACTCAAGTGGTTGAAGCAGTTCAAGAATCCCGAGGGCCAGATCGCTAGATTGATTGAACGACTTCAAGAGTACGATTTCAACATCGAACATCGAGCTGGTGTGAGTCACCGAAATGCCGACTCCCTGTCCAGACGACCGTGTCCAACAGACTGCTCCCACTGCAACAAGGCGGATCTAGGGAAGCTGCAGTTTCAAGAACTACAGTAGTCAATGAAGAATGGTCACCCACCAGGATCAGAGAAGATCAGGAGAATATCCTTGCCTAAAGAAGATTCGGCAGTGGAAGGAAGAAAATCGGCGACCTACCTTGCAAGAAGTGTCAAGATTTTCACCGAAAGTCAAGGCGTATTGGGCTCAGTGGGACTCCCTTGTCCTGGAAGAAGGGCTGTTGAAAAGAGTCCTTGAAAACGATGATGGTTCCGAGATGAGAAGACAGCTAGTTATCCCGAGAACAAGAGTAGCTGAAGTACTAAAGAAGTTACACGATAGTCCATCGGGAGGGCATCTGGGAGTGAAGAAAGCCCTCCAACGAATTCGTGAGAGGTTTTATTGGATGAACAGCCCCGACGATGTGAAGGACTGGTGTAAGAAATATACGATTTGTGCTACGAGGAATGGACCACATCGCAAGAGAAAGGCACCTATGAAACAGTATAATGTTGGAAGCCTTTTCGAAAGGATTGCTTTAGACATCGCTGGACCATTTCCGACAGCAGAAAATGGTGGTAAATTCATCCTGGTTGTAACGGATTATTTCACAAAGTGAGTGGAAATTTACGCGATCCCGAACCAAGAGGCCACAACTGTCGCGGATGTATTGGTGAAGGAATTTATCAGCCGATATGGAGTGCCATTGGAAGTCCACAGTGACCAGGGACGAAATTTTGAAAGCCATCTATTCCAGGAGATTTGCGAGAAGCTGGGAATGAAGAAGACCAGGACAACAGCATTACATCCACAGTCAGATGGAATGGTCGAGAGAATGAACAGGACTATTGGAAAATACCTGTCCCAAGTAGTTTCCAGCCATCAGAGAGATTGGGACCAGTATCTTTCCCCGCATTGGCTTATCGATCTGCCGTCAATGAGTCCACGGGTGAAACACCTGCGAAAATCCTGTTTGGACGTGAAATGAGGCTTCCTTGTGACCTGGAATTTGGCTGTCGGCCTGGAGAAGATCTAGCAGGAGAAGACTACGTGATCCAACTGAGAAGAAGGCTGGATGATATTCATGAATTAGTTCGAAGAAATCTTCAAGTTGCCAGCGATCGAATGAAAAGTCGGTACGACACGCAGGCCACAGTAGGCGGTTTTAAAGAAGGGGACACAGTATGGTTACACAACCCAACGAGGAGAAAATGATTTTTCTCCAAAATTACAAAAATCCTGGGAAGGTCCATACTTAATCAAGAAAAGGATCAATGATGTTATATATCGCATAAGTAAGATCCCCAACGGAAAACCAAAAGTAGTTCACCAAAACCGATTAGCGCCATTCGAAGGAGACCATGACCTAGAGAAAGGAGTAAACCATATTCGAGATGTGTCTGACCCTGCCTTCGATGAATTTATGGGCGCGTATGGAGGTACCGCGAAACCCAGATATGGAGTCACTTCAGAGCAACGACAAAGATTTGTTCACTCTCCCGGAAGATTATTCACTGGCATACAACTTCCCCGCCCGTATCAAGAACGCACGAGGGTTGGCATCCGTCTTTCGAAAGAAGTTCGGGCAATTAGAAAAACTTGAAGACCAGATTCCAGCCCCTGGCAAGATACTGAAACTGAAACATAATTCGCGGTACGTCTTCTACGTGGTAACTAAAAATGAATTTAAAGATCGATCTACCTACCGCGATGTGTGGTAAGCACTTCGAAACCTCCGAGACCATGTGTTAGAATCCTGCGTGAAGAAATTGGCTATGCCTAAGATAGCAAGTAACCAGTTGGATTGGCGAGTCATCAGGAACATGGTAGAGGTGATCTTCCAAGATACCGGTGTCCAGATATTAATTTGCATTACAACCCTCGTTATCAGTATCCGATGAAGACAGTGCCCTGCTATTTCCATAAAATCGGAAAGTGTAGAAATGGGGCCAGTTGCCGATTCAAACATCCAGTCTCGGCTACACAAAAGTTCCAGGAGGAACTTCCATTTAAGGAGGGGGTAATATTACGAAACATCATACTGGTATAGTCCCTGAATCCGACTCTGTCTAAACCATGTATGAAAGTTAAAATTATGGCGGACGCGCAGGGATTTCTTAGAATTGTTTAAGATTGTGACTATCTTATCTAGACATGGTTTTTGCGACCAGTCTTATCTATCTAGAATTATCTATTAAAAAAGGCACTCATATATAAAGGACCGACCATGGAGAGTTAGTTAGTTGATAATTTGACATCGTGAGATAAACAAGTAAATAAGTGAATATAAATTAGTGAACTGTTTATATAAATTAGTTTAAGTGAATATACTGTGTATATAATTAGTGAATAGTGTAGTGAATAAATAAATTAAGTACGTGAACCTACCGAGTGTTTAAAGTTGATCCCACCCGTTTACTGTTTAAAGAAATAAGAAAAACATTACAATACCAATACCTACTTGTTCTTATTACTATTAGTTAATTTTATTTTTTGTTATGTTTCAAAGACTGAATAAATGCTATTTGAAAAGTGTATATATACACTTACTTAGTCTGTAATCATTAAGAAAACTGTTCTGGCTTTTATCGGTTTGTTTAAATTTTATGATAAATAAACATTTAGCTTGCTTTGAATCACCTTATCTTACTCAATAATATTGGATTCTGTATGAGTCGGCGATAGAAGCGTAAAAGTCCTTATTACAAATATTCACATGTGTAGAGGTCGGTAATAGAATTTTCTACTGTTATTAAAAAATAGCGTTTTTACACAACATTCTTCATATTTTCAAAATATTTTTATAAATCGTGTTATAAAAATTAAATAAGTATTTTGAAATTCTGATCTTGCTACAGTAAGTTGACGTTAAATGCTTAATAATCTTAATCAAGTAAAAAATGTGCTTAAGGGGGTCGTCAATAGCCTCGTTTACCTGTAAAATGGGCTAATAACGACCCCTTAAAAATTGATATCTATCACCGACCTTTCAACAACCTACGATTTCGCCTTACATTTCTCAATATTCTCTATATGATACCTTGCTGTAAAATAAATTTCGATATTAGGAAATGTATCAGCTTATCAGAATATTCACATATGACAATACAGTACCCAACAATTAAGCAGATTTTCGCCCAATGTTATGTCGTTCTGTCTCGAAGACGGTTGAGAGTGCAATAGCCTACTGTGATCGGTAAGTACTTGAACTTTGAAGTTAAGGTTCTATAGGCATATTTTTATTTTTGTAGTAATTTTCCATGCATATTTGGAATGTTCATTATGCCTGAAAGTGTTTTCTGTTAGTTTTTGTTATAAAAATTCAAACTTACTGTGAGAAATTAAGAGGTCGGTAATAGAAATAATTGTATCGCTTGTGCTTAATTACCGATCTGTGAGTCGGTAATAGATTTTAAGATCTACTTCGAAAAGAGTTTAGTTTTCTAAATAGAGGTTGAAAATAGGTAACAAGATCACTAAAAACTGGCTGACTAGAGGTATTCGAATGTATATTTGAAATTCCGACCCATGTAAATCGTAATGTAGCTATTTATTTTAGAAGTCTAAAAGTGCAAAATAAAGCATCGAAAGGTAATATTGTTTATGAAATCATAGGCTAATCAAATTAGTGATTTTTTGTTAAAATTGCGTTTAAGTTATTTCTAATACATATTTCAAATTTTCATCAGCTTCAAAACTGTTTTCAATTGGTTTTTATTATCAAAATTCAGACTTATTGTGGAAAATGCAGGGGTCGCAAATAGAAATCATGGCATCGAAAATGAGTTTTATTACCGATCATCGGTAGGTCGGTTATAGGTTTTAATATGTATTTAGAAAAATGTTTATATTCTAAATAGAGATTTAAAATATATAACAAAATAATTGCACACTAACTGACTAGAGGTATTCGAATATATAACTATTTCAAATTCCGACCCACCTAAAGATAAAGTAATATGGCTATTTTAGAAATATGAAAGTGCATAAAAACACTGGAAGCCAACATTGTTTGGAAAACAGTAGGCATCTAAAGGCTAAACAAATTAGTGATATATTAAAAGTGTGCTAGGTCTTAGTATTTCCTAAACATATTTCACACATTTATCAGTTCTAGAATTTTTTCAATTGGGTTTTATCGTAAAAATATAAACTTGTTTTGAGAAACACAATGATCGGTAATAGAAACCAGTTTATCGCATGTGTTCTGTTACTGATCGATAGGTCGGTACCTATAGATTTTAGGACATATTTCAACAAAAGCTTATTAGTCTAAATACAAATTAAAAATGCTTAGCAAAATATCAACAGTATGATTTGCTAAAGTTGGTGGAAGGCTTTTTTTTAATTCCGAACCATACAAAAAATAAGCAATAGCTATTTCAAGAGTATATTTTAAGCCAAAATTAATTTACGTTTGTGTATCAAGAATATGACAATAATGATTACAGTTCAAGTGGTACAATGTGATGTTCTCGATAATTAGACGTTCTAAATTAAATTTTACCTAAAAGTTCTAAAAGTGTGCATTGAAACATTTCTAGAGTATCATTCTTGAAAGCATTCATCTAAAAATTTGTCTTCCTTGGTCCTTCCCCCAATTGTATTTCCGACTCGTAATTTGAATTTTTATTTCAAGTTATTGGCTCCAGAATCCAAAAAACGTGTAAGATACGCAACAGAAAAACTCAATGAAGCACTAAATGCAATTAGAAATTGGTTACATGTTAACACGGCGACAAAGAAGTTTGGAATTCCAAAAACCACTTTAATAAACAAAATAGTTCCTGTTTTCATCGGTCTCTTCAAATGTTATGATAAATAAAAACTTAGCACTCTTTGAGTAACCTTTTTTTACCAAATAGTATTGGATTATGCATTCAGAATGCATGAGTCGGTGATAGAAGCGCAAAAGTCGGTATTACAAATATTGACACTTGTAGAGGTCGGTGATAGAATATTCTACCCTGTTACTGAAAACAAGAGTTTTTTCAAAAAATTCTTCATATTTTCAAAATATTTTTATAAATCGTGTTATGAGAATTGAATAAGTATTGTGATATTCCGATCTTGCAACAGTAGGTTGACGTTAAATGCTTAATAATTCTAATCAAATGAAAAATTTGCTTAACGGGGTCGTTTATAGCCGTGTTCACCTTACAAGTTACAACTAAAACACCCATTTATAACAAAATGCCCACAGTAATATTAAATGACTTTTACAAAAGGAGGTTTCTTCAAGAAAATTTTTTGATAATTACCTAATTAGATATTGGCATTATTATTTTGCATTGACAATTTCTATGTAAAGATTATTTTAACTAAGTAAGTAATTATTTTAAGTACTTTAGGGTGTCCTAAGTACTAGTTGTGTGGGATTACAAACTACCTACTCAGGGATTACTACAGGTAAGTACGCGATGTTTATTGAAGTCAAGACGAAATATATTGGAACGAACTGTAATGTTTTTATTATTTATTAAAACGTTTTTATTACGGGTGGGATAAATTCATACACACGGTAGGTTCACTTACTTAATTTATTTATTCACTACACTATTCACTAACTATACTCAGTATATTCACTTAAACTAATTTATATAAACACATCACTAATTTATATTCACTTATTTACTGTTTATCTCACGATGTCCAATTATAAACTAAACTAACTCTCCCTGATCGGTCCTTTATACATTAGTGCCTTTTTCACTAGATAATTCTAGATTGCGGCTTACACAAAAACAATTGGCTTTCTGGCAATTTGTAGATAAGACTGGTCACAAAAACAATGTCTAGATAAGATAGTCACAATCGTAAATAGTTCTAAGAAATCCCTACGCATCCGCCATAATTTTAACTTTCATACATACCAATGTGCTGTTTCGTAACATTACCCCCTCCTTCAATGGAAGTTCCTCCTGGAACTTTTGTGTAGCCGAGACTGGATGTTTGAATCGGCAACTGGCCCCATTTCTACACTTTCCGATTTTATGGAAATAGCAGGGCACTGTCTTCATCGGATACTGATAACGAGGGTTGTAATGCAAATTAATATCTGGACACCGGTATCTTGGAAGATCACCTCTACCATGTTCCTGATGACTCGCCAATCCAACTGGTTACTTGCTATCTTAGGCATAGCCAATTTCTTCACGCTGGATTCTAACACATGGTCTCGGAGGTTTCGAAGTGCTTCCCACACATCGCGGTAGGTAGATCGATCTTGAAATTAATTTTTAGTTACCACGTAGAAGACGTACCGCGAATTATGTTTCAGTTTCAGTGTCTTGCCAGGGGCTGGAATCTGGTCTTCAAGTTTTTCTAATTGCCCGAACTTCTTTCGAAAGACGGATGCCAACCCTCGTGCGTTCTTGATACGGGCGGGGATGTTGTTTGCCACTGAATAATCTTCCGGGAGAGTGAACAAATCTTGTCGTTGCTCTGAAGTGACTCCATATCTAGGTTTCCCGGTACCTCCATACGCGCCCATAAATTCATCGAAGGTAGGGTCAGACACATCTCGAATATGGTTTACTCCTTTCTCTAGGTCATGGCCTCCTTCGAATGGCGCTAATCGGTTTTGGTGAACTACTTTTGGTTTTCCGTTGGGGATCTTACTTATGCGATATATAATATCATTGATCCTTTTCTTGATTAAGTATGGACCTTCCCAGATTTTTTCCTCGTGGGGTTGTGTAACCATACTTTGTCCCCTTCCTTAAAACCGCCTACTGTGGCCTGCGTGTCGTACCGACTTTTTATTCGGTCGCTGGCAACTTGAAGATGTGTTCGAACTAATTCATGAATATCGTCCAGCCTTCTTCTCAATTGGATCACGTAGTCTTCTCCTGCTAGATTTTCTCCATGCCAACAGCCAAATTCTAGGTCACAAGGAAGTCTCATTTCACGTCCAAACAGGATTTTCGCAGGTGTTTCACCCGTGGACTCATTTACGGCAGATCGATAAGCCAATGCGAATAGGGATAGATACTGGTCCCAATCTCTCTGATAGCTGGAAACTACTTTGGACAGGTATTTTTTTTCATTCCCAGAGGACCTCCTGATGGACTGTCGTGTAACTTCTTTAGTACTTCAGCTACTCTTGTTCTCGGGATAAATATCTGTCTCCTCATCTCGGTTCCATTATCGTTTTCAAGGACTCTTTTCAACAGTCTTCTTCCAGGACAAGGGAGTCCTACTGAGCTCAATACGCCTTGAGTTTCGGTGAAAATCTTGACACTTCTTGCCAAGTAGGTCGCCGATTTTCTTCCTTCCATTGCCGGATCATGTTCAGGTGAGGATCATTCTCCTGATCTTCTCTGAGCCTAGTGGGTGACCATTCCTCGTTGGCTACAGTAGCTCTTGAAACTGCAGCTTTCCTAGATTCCACCTTGTTGCAGTGGGAGCAGTCTGCTGGGCACGGCCGTCTGGACAGGGAGTCGGTATTTCGGTGACTTACACCAGCTCGATGTTTGATGTTGAAATCGTGCTCTTGAAGTCGTTCAATCCATCTAGCGATCTGGCCCTCGGGATTCTTGAACTGCATCAACCACTTGAGTGCTGCATGATCAGTCCGGATTAAGAAATTCCTACAATAGAGATACTGGTAAAAGTGTTCCACGGACTTCACTACCGCCAAAAGTTCCCTTCTTGTGACGCAGTAGTTTCCTTCTGGTTTGGAGAGGACTTTACTGAGATATCCCAGCACTCTTTCTTGCCCTCCTTGGATCTGTAAGAGCACTCCACCAATTCCTACGTTGCTTGCGTCAGTATCAAGAATAAAGTCACCCTCAGGTAATGGGTATCCTAATATCGTGGTTAAATGCCTCTTCAAGGTTTAAAAAGCCGTTTGACAGTTTTCGTCCCACTGGAAGGATCTTGCTTCTGCTGTAAGTCAAGTTAGAGGTTTGGAAATATCTCCAAACTTCCTGATAAATCTTCTATAATATGTGCAAAGCCCAAGGAAACTCCTAATTTGATGTTTGTCGGTTGGTTGCGGCCATTGCTGAATGGAAGCAATTTTCTCTGGATCTACCGCCACTCCTTCATTGCTCACTATATGACCTAGATAGTTGACTCGATTTTGGAACAGCTGACATTTCTTCGGGTTTAACATGAGCTGGGAAGCTTGGAGTCGTTTGAATACGTCTTCCAAATTCTTCAAGTTTTCGTCAAATGTCTTCCTCAGTACTACGATGTCGTCCAAATAGACCAGGCATGTCTTCCAAAACAACCCACTCAAGACATTTCCCATGAGTCTTTCAAATGTCGCAAGCGCATTAGAGAGCCTGAATGGCATGACGTTGAATTGCCATAATACAGATCCGGTGGTAAAAGCAGTCTTCTCTTTGTCTTCTGGGTCCATTTCCACTGGCCAATAACCAGACTTCAGGTCCAAGGTGGAAAACAATTTGCTGTCGGCCAAAGTATCTAGCGTATCGTCAATTCGAGGCAGAGGATAGCTGTCTTTCTTCGTCACGTTGTTTAGCTGGCAATAATCCACGCAGAATCTCGTAGTTCCATCCTTTTTCTTGACGAGCACTACTGGAGAAACTCATGGACTAGTAGATGGTTCTAATACTTTTTCTTCTGCCATCTCTCGAATTATTCTTTCAGCTTTCTCTCTCTTCACTCGTGGAAGTCTTCGAGCTGATTGCCTAGTTGGCTTAGCATTACCAGTATCGATTTTTTGTTTGACGGCTGATGTTCTACCAGTCTTTCCTCCTTTTGGTACGAATATGTCTCGATACTGCAAGATAAATTTTCTCATTCTCTTTTCTTCAGCTCAATTCAAGGATGGACCAGCTACTGATAACATCTGTTCGAATCTGGCATTAGAATTGTCAGTGGTCGTTGTTTGACGAACTATAGACGTCACTGGTACGCAGCACCCAATCCTGGTTTCCTTAATGATGGTAACTGGGTAATCATTCACGTTTATCACACGTACTGAGATCTCTTTCGCCGACGTAACCAATCCTTTTCCAATTATTACTCCTTTGCCAACCTCTTCGTCGTAGTTCCTTGGCTCCATCATAACCGGTGTACCTTCCTCCATGATTCCCTGTAGCCGTGCTACTATCATGGTTTCTCTTCGTGCAGGTAGAACGGTATCTTCCTGTACAGCTGCCAACACCGCGCTGCCTTCATATGGATGAAGGATTACCTCCTCAGAACCCACTTTAATGGTTCTGTTTCTAAAGTCTAATTGGAAACCATGTACATTCAGTACGTCCATTCCCAGAATCACGTCTTCTTCAATGTCAGCTACGATTACCGTTTGCGTGAACTTTTCTGCGCCAATTTCCAATTGGATTTGTGACTTACCGTGAACGTTGGCACTCTCACCTGTGGCGGTCCGCAGTCGCAGTCTCGTTGGTAAAAGCTTCTTCTTGGAGTTTATTATTTCTGGTCGTATAATGGTTCTAATTGCTCCAGTGTCTACCAGCAGAGTATATCTCTTGCCATTTACTTCTCCATCTACATATACACTGTCGTTGCGACATCTGAGCAAAGCTATCAGTATGAGAGGGTCTTTGGAACGATCATGGGTCTGTGCTGCCCCCTCGTAGCCGACCCGTTCTAGTTTTCGTGTGACTGGGGTTCTTGATTTGCAGGAGTCCTGGGGCGCTTACACGAACTAAGTACATGCCCTAGCTCGCCATAATTCCAGCATCCCATCTTTCTCGGCTTATTGTCCATGTCCATCATACTTTTTATTAAACTGACGAACTGGTCAAATCTGTCTTCGGAACCCTCTTCTTGGATGGTCCTAATTTTGTTATATCCCGAAGCCTTCATTGCTGCTTCATATTCAAGAGCAGCTGTCAATGCGTCAACTAATGTTTTGGGATTGGCTAACCGAAGCGTCCTCTGCATATCGGGGTCACGTAAGCCATCGATAAAGGACTGGATGCCCAGACATTCCATCATGTTCTCTGGTGCTGATGGATAAGCGAATCGAACTAATCGGGCAATATCTGCTTTCTCTCTATCGGACCAATTATTCACTCTGGGGGCTGCTTCAAACTGTTTCACATAATTGGTCCACGACATCTTTCCATCGAACGTTGGGGCCTTGACTCGAGTAAAACTGCCAATACCATCACTGTCTTGGATTGTGTTTCTGGCTTGTAGATATGGATCTTCTTTTCTTCTACTGAAGTGTCTGGTGTTCTTAAATCGGCAATCTTTGTCTCTAACTCCTTGATTTTCTCGTCCATCTGATTTTCCATCGTTGTCATCTTATTCTCCATCTCTGATTTTATTTTCTCGTTCATCGTTGTCATCTTATTCTCAATATCCGATTTTAGAGACGAAATTTTATTCTCGACTTCAGCAGCAATGTCATTTTTCAATTATAAGATATCTGCAGAAATATCATTCTTCATATCAGAAAAATCATTCTTTATAGCAGAAATATCGTTTTTCACATTAGTTGAAATCTTTTCTTCCATGGCAGAAATCTTCTCGTCCATGTTAGCAGAAATTGACGAGATTAAGGTGGAAGCCTCGTCATTGAATAAAAACGTTTCTGGATCCAAGCCGTCACTTACCAGTGCCACTTTGAGTCTTTTTACTAACTCACTCTTCTTATCGGATGTTTCCAGCTCGCGATTTTCCAATTTTGCCTTTAGCTCTGCCACTTTCAGGTCACTAAGTCTCTTGGCCATGTTTACGTCTTTTTTATTCATATTATCCCACTTCTGACACCAGTGTAATGTTTTTCTTATTGATTAAAACGTTTTTATTACGGGTGAAATAAATTCATACACACGGTAGGTCCACTCACTTAATTTATTTATTCACTACAGTATTCACTAAATATATACTCAGTATATTCACTTAAACTAATTTATATAAACACTTCACTAATTTATATTCGCTTATTTACTGTTTATCTCACGATGTCAAATTATAAACTAAACTAACTTTCCCTGATCGGTCCTTTATATATTAGTGCCTTTTTCACTACATAATTCTAGATTGCGTCTTACACAAAAATAATTGTCTTTCTGGCATTTTCTAGATAAGACTGGTCACAAAAACAAAGTCTAGATAAGATAGTCACAATCGTAAACAGTTCTAGGAAATCCCTGCGCATCCGCCATAATTTTAACTTTCATACATGGTTTAGACAGAGTCGGATTCAGGAACTATACCAATGTGCTGTTTCGTAACAGAACTGTACCAAGTTTATCTTTTGTAGATTGTACCAGGCATTAACTTGGTTGTTGATTGGATAAATTTACAAAATGTGGGAGTATTTTCTGTGGAAAAAGAAGAAAACAGAAGGCGGTAGAAGTGAAGAAAGCAATGTAAATTTAAATATAAGAGTAAAAAGTAGAAGTATGACGAAGGTAATTATAAAACAATTATTAAAATTAGGTTAAAATTATTGATTAATAGGCATTCACTATCTTCATTATTACAGTCAGCTAGGCCTGTATTTCGAAATGTGTGTACATCAGTGTATATACTGGCCAGTGGTAATAACGTTATAAATCCGACGCCATATTTATAGAAATGGTATGCCCAAAAACATTCAATTTTAGTTGAATGTTTTTGGGTATGCCCATACAGAAAGTAATATATTAACTGAGTTGTCGTTCCTGTATAAACATTTTACGGAGGGTAGAGGAAAGGAGAACCGTCTCATATGAGGGAAATAGGGAAAAGTTGAAAAAGTGTCCAGCTATAAACAGTAAATAATAGTTCAAAAATCCTCCAAAGTGGCGCTAGCGTAGGCAAATGGTGTGACGTAGTCCAACCAACATTTTGTTTATTTCTCTATCTTTTCTAATAATATTTAGGGCTCTCTTTAAAATTTATCCGGCGGCTACTGTGGCGCCACCCTTGTATACTACATTTTAACGGACACTTTTTCATACACGGGGATGGTTTTCCTTTCCTCTACTCTTCATAAAAGTTGGCATCGCGTTGATAGGAGCGCACCACTTGTGGGTGTCGGAACTAATTTTTACAGGCGGGATATTTAACTTTGGTAGTTTTGATTATGGGTAGGTAAATTTTATAATTTGTCTTAAAATTGTTTCTCATATAATTATACCATTACAAAAAATAAAATTATACCTAATTATTGTAATGAAATAATTGTAATAAACAATTTTGAGACAAATAATTGAGATAAATAAGAAAACCGCAAACATTTAATTTTTTTATTAACTTGTACATGATATAAAAAAATTATTAATCACAAAATTACACATTTCTATTATAATTACATTACATTATATTTAAGAAAGTTAATCCAACATCACATCAAATTACAATTTAAGCTATTTTAAAATTGTTGGCAACAAAAACAACAAATATTTTAATAGAAAGGAGTGAAAAATTAGATTCCCCATTTCCATGAAGACAGGAACATGTCTGAAACAAAAAAGAAATTAAATGCAGTGCATTATGTTACCAAAAAGTATTTTTCTTTGTTAGTCCTCTTACCATAATTATAATATTTTTCAATTAATAAGGGGACACAAACTTTTATGAGTTGAGAAAATACTTATGATTTATGTTCTCGACAGGTGCACGAATCAAAATTTTGCAGTGTTCATTTTTTTCACTAATATTTTCTACATGACCTAAGTGGTAAAATATTATAACAAAGTCATGCACTATTGAAATACATTTAACGAATTCTTGTTGTACATAAATCAGATGTGTTTTATCATAATTTTCTTTGAAGGAAGTGAAACTATGGTGAACGTCTAAAATATCTGTCTCCAAATTAGCCTTACATTATTCGCAATTAAAAGTTGTAATTTTTTAACAACGAAACCAGAAACACAGGTTATTGTTGGAGTGTCAAAATTTGAATCAATTATGCATCTAAATACGGGAATTCAATATTTTCAAATTCATTAATAGTATTAGAAGTGAATGGTTTTGGTTCATCATGAAAATTTAAAAAATAATTTAAGTAATCTAATAAACTGCATCATCTGCTACACAATTCGTGTTGTAGTTCTTGACTATCATTATTGTTATAAAAAATAAGCTTTCTTTTTACGGATAATACTGTACTTTAAAAAGCTTAGGTGTTATTACTATGTTCAACTACTTTTGGATATATAAGGAAGTTCTAAAATTTCGTACCACTATTCCTTTGATTACTGGCAGATGGAAATTTGAAAAATGTTTTCTTATTAAACCCCAAATTGCCAAGTGGCCAAAAATATTTACTATTACAATTTTTTACATTACAACTATGACGCATTATACCTGGTGATGACATTTTAAAGGTTCACTTTGTGGTCAGTGCCCGTAAGTGCAAGTATTGCCCACCGTGAGACAGCTAGTGGTGCAGCCATAAATTTTGTTCGGAGGGGGGGGGGAGCTGACTAAATATTTATAAAATGAGACACCTTCATTTTAATTTTTTAATTAGCAAAAATCTATCAAAATAAGTAACACATATATCATACTTATACTATAAAAACAAACAGAAACCTTAAATGCATAAATTAACAATTATTTTCAAAATATAAGGGAATAATATCTGGTCTAAAATCACACCAATTGTATATAAATGGCTGGTTATGTTTATTTAGATACAGCGTTGACATAACCTAAGATTATGACGTCACCACTAATACCAAAGAATACACAAACAATGTATTGTTTGCTAATATCGCGTATAAAAGACGTGGGCAAGTGTAATCCATTCTTCACTAGCCAAATGAACCGATGACAGGGAATAATACAGCCGCAGCTGTACCCGCTTCCATTTGCTTGATCGTTATTAACCCCACAAGCTCGTCTCCTCAAACACAATCAAGTCCACCGCCACCATCTACGTATTCTATACATCACTTAAAAAAAATCTCCTAGTCACTTTTTCATCAAAAATTCTAACAAATAATAAACTCTCATCAATTCCTCTCTCAAGACACTGGAGACACCCCAAATCCCCGAAAATAACATCTACTTCTCTACTTCTTAAAATTCCGACACCTAGGCATCCCAATATCCGCAACACAGCGTGGTTCGTCGTCTCGTACGATACGGCAAAACCCCTGAATTCTAGATACTTTTTGTCTCCTCTTCCCAGACACTTTTAAAACTTCGCTGCTTCCAAATATTAACCCTAAATAACTTTTCCTCCGGGCCATTCTCTAGCGAAAAGCCAGCTCCATCGCTCTCAACTCTATACACCTTTTTTACCACTTGGCTGTTTTCCAGCCGACCCACCAAAAACACCAAACTCAATCTAACGCATTAACGATCCCCAAACAAACACACCCAACTCCAGCCCTGCAGATGAAATCAATCCTATATCAGGGTAATCAAAACAAATTCAACTTTTTAAATAAAAATCCCCCATCAAACAAAAGCAATTCGAACTCTCTCTCTCTCTCTCTCTCTCTCTCTCTCTCTCTCTCTCTCTCTCTCTCTTTATTGCCAAATGATTTTTTAGATCAGCTTGAAATTAGCTAGAAAATAACTCTGTATATATAAAAATTTTATCTGAATAAATTTCAGTCAATAAACTGAGAATTATTTGGAAGAATGTTTCTTTGTAAGTATCAATTCAAAGTAGAAAAAGTTGGATACATTTAATAAACGACATGGTATTTTACGTGATTTCAAAAATTTTTGTGATTTAAATTTGATTGGGTAATTTAATTATTTATTAAATGGAACTTTTCTTCTTTCTAGAGTAACTTGAGACGTGTACATAGCGCAAAGTTTTACTGACATCCGTAGATGGCAGTTTTGGTAGTACTTCAATTATTTTTGTGGTTTAATC
The DNA here is from genome assembly GCA_963921935.1 of Galeruca laticollis. Lineage (NCBI taxonomy): Eukaryota > Metazoa > Arthropoda > Insecta > Coleoptera > Chrysomelidae > Galeruca > Galeruca laticollis. Next base: position 157,334,876 of record OY998180.1, on the reverse strand, counting down.
TTTTAATTCGTTCTATTGTTCATTTACTTGCGTTTTTCCAATATGTGACAAGATAAGTCTGGTCACAAAAACAACGTCTAGATAATATAGTCGTAAACAGTTATATAAAAAACAGTGCGTATCCGCCATAATTTAAACTTTTATGCCTGGCTTAGACAGGGTCGGATTTAGGGACTATGCCAGTGTGCTGTTTCGTAACATTACCCCCTCCTTAAATGGAAGTTCCTCCTGGAACTCTTGTGTAGCCGAGACTGGATGTTTGAATCGGCAACTAGCCCCATTTCTACACTTTCCGATCTTATGGAAATAGCAGGGCACCGTCTTCATCAGATACTGATAACGGGGGTTGTAGCTGCAAATTAATATCTGGACACCGGTATTTTGAAATATAATCTCTACCATGTTCCTGATGATTCGCCAATCCAACTGGTTACTCGCTATCTTAGGCATAGCCAGTTTCTTCACGTTGGATTCCAACACATGGTCTCGGAGGTTTAGAAGTGCTTCCCACACATCGCGGTAGGTAGATCGATCTTGGAATTCATTTTTAGTTACCACGTAGAAGACATACCGCGAATTATGTTTCAGTTTCAGTGTCTTGCCAGGGGCTGGAATCTGGTCTTCAAGTTTTTCTAGTTGCCCGAACTTCTTTCGAAAGACGGTTGCCAACCCTCGTGCTTTCTTGATACGGGCGGGGATGTTGAATGCCAGTGAATAATCTTCCGGGATAGTGAACAAATCTTGTTGTTGTTCCGAAGTGACTCCATATGTAGCTTTCCCGGTACCTCCATACGCGCCCATAAATTCATCGAAGGTAGGGTCAGACACATCTTGAATAAGGTTTCCTCCTTCCTCTAGGTCATGGTCTCCTTCGAATGGGGCTAGTCGGTTTGGTGAACTACTTTTCATTCTGTCGCTGGCAACTTGAAGATTTGTTCGAACTAATTTATGAATATCGTCCAGCCTTCTTCTCAATTGGATCACCTAATCTTCGCCTGCTAGATCTTCTCCAGCCAAATTCCAGGTCACAAGGAAGCCTCATTTCACGTCCAAACAGGATTTTCGCAGGTGTTTCACCCGTGGACTCATTGACGGCAGATCGATAAGCCAATGCGAGTAGGGAGAGATACTGGTCCCAATCTCTCTGATGGTTGGAAACTACTTTGGACAGGTATTTTCCAATATTCCTGTTCATTCTCTCGACCATTCCATATGACTGTGGATGTAAAGCTGTTGTCCTGGTCTTCTTCATTCCCAGCTTGTCGCAAATCTCCTGGAATAGATGACTTTCGAAATGTCTTCCCTGGTCGCTGTGGACTTCCAAGGGCACTCCATATCGCCTGATAAATTCTTTCACCAATACATCTGCTACAGTTATGGCCTCTTGGTTCGGGATTGCGTAAATTTCCACCCATTTTGTGAAATAATCCATTACAACCAGTACGTATTTGCTACCATTTTCTGTCGTCGGAAATGGTCCAGCGATATCTAAAGCAATCCTTTCGAAAGGGCTTCCAACATTGTACTGTTTCATGGGTGCCATTCTCTTGAGATGTGGTCCATTACTCGTAGCACAAGTCGTACATTTCTTACACCAGTCCTTCACATCGTCGGAGCTGTTCATCCAATAAAACCTTTCACGGACTCGCTGAAGATCTTTCTTCACTCCCAGATGACTTCCCGATGGACTGTCGTGTAACTTCTTCAGTACCTCAGCTACTCTTGTTCTCGGGATAACTAGCTGTCTCCTCATCTCGGAACCATCATCGTTTTCAAGGGCTCTTTTCAACAGCCCTTCTTCCAGTACAAGGGAGTTCCACTGATCCCAATACGCCTTGAGTTTCGGTGAAAATTTTGACACTTCTTGCCAGGTAGGTCGCCGATTTTCTTTCTTCCATTGCCGGATCATCTTCAGATGAGGATCATTCTCCTGATCTTCTCTGATCCTGGTGGGTGACCATTCCTCGGTGACTACTGTAATTCTTGAAACTGCAACTTCCTTAGATTTCGACTTGTTGCATTGTGAATAGTCTACAGAGCATGCCCGTCTAGGCAAAGAGTTGGCTTTTCGGTGATTCACATCAGCTGGATGTTCACCCCTGTCTGATTTCCCCTGTGACTGGAGCTCTGGAGTTACAAGAGTCTTGGGGCGCTTAGACGGACTGCGTACGTGCTGTGGCTCGCCACACTTCCGGCATATGATCTTCTTCGGCTTCTTGTCTGCCATACCTTTCAACAAGTTGACGATCTGGTCAAGTTTGTCATCGTCATCTTCTTCCTGCATAGTCCTACCATTGTTGCACCGCGATCCCTCCGTGGCTGCTTTGCATTTAAGAGGTTCTTGGTTTGCAGGAGTCGTAGGACGCTTACACGAACTGCGTGCATGCTCTAGCTCGCCACAATTACAGCACCTGATCTTCTTCGGCTTCACGCCTACCATACCTTTCAACAGGTTGACGATCTGGTCAAGTCTGTCATCGTCACCTTTTTCCTGCATGGTCCTACCTTTGCTGTATCCCGAAGCTAACGTGGCTGTTTCATATTCAAGAGCAGCAGTCAATGCATCGACCAATGTTTTAGGACGGGCTAATCGAAGCGTCTTCTCCATATCGTGGTCACATAAGCCGTTAATAAAGGCCTGGATGCCTAAACATTCCATCATGTTCTCTGGTGCTGATGGATAAGCAAATCGGACTAGTCGGGCAATATCCATTTCATGCTCTTGAAGGGTTTCGTCACGTTTCCGCCTTCGGTTCTTCAGCTGGAATCTGTACAAATGTTGTAAATGTTCGTGACCGTATCGTATGTCCAGCTTCTTTTTCAGCTGCTCAAAGTCATCCGTTTCTTCAAGAGGTATCGTCTGAAGTACATTTAAGGCATCTCCCCGAAGCGCTATAGTTAAGTTTAATGCCTTCTCCCTATCGGCCAATTATTCACTCTAGCGGCTGCTTCAAATTGTTTCACATAATTGGTCCACGACATTTTTCCATCGAACGTTGGGGCCTTGACTCGGGTAAAACTGCCAATGTCTTCACACTTAGGTAGTGTATCTGGCTTGCAAGGTTTCGTTGGCTCGGTCTTCTTTTCTTCCTCTGGCGTGCCTCGCGTTCTTGAATCGGCAATCTTTTCCTCTAACTCCTTGATTTTCTCGTCTATCGTTGTAATCTTATTCTCGATTTCAGATTTTAGAGACGAAATTTCATTTTCAACGTCAGCGGCAATGTCGTTTTTCATTAATAAGATATCGGCAGATATATCGTTTTTCAAAGTAGAAATTTTTTCGTCCATATTAACAGAAATGTCGTTCTTCATAGCTGAAATATCGTTCTTTATGGCCGAAATATCACTTTTCACATTCGTAGAAATCTTCTCTTCCATGCCAGAAATCTTCTCGTCCATGTTAGCCGAAATATCATTCTTCATAGTAGAAATCTTCTCGTCCATGTTTTCTTCGATGGCAGAAATCTTCTCGTCCATGTTAGCAGAAATTGACGAGATTAAGGTGGAAGCCTCGTCATTAAATAAAACTGTTTCTGGATCAAAGCCGTCATTTTCCAGTGCCACTTTAAGTCTTTCTACTAACTCACTTTTCTTACCGGACGTTTCCAACTCACGATTTTCCAATTCTGGTCTTAATTCCGCCACTTTCAGATCACATAGTCTCTTGGCCATTTTTACGTAGCAATTTATTTATATTACCCCACACCTGACACCAATGTAATGTTATTCTTATTTATTTAAACGGTAAACGGGTGGGATAAATTTTAAACACTCGGTATGGCTACTTACTGATTTATTTAAACACTAAACTAGTTACTTAATTTATACATACTTAACTAATCACTTAATTATTAATTTATATCAACTGTATATCACTCAAATTAATTTATATAAACACTTTATATTCACTTATTTACTTGTTTATCTCACGATGTCAAATTATCAACTAACTAACTCTTCCTGATCAGTCACTTATATATTAAAGCCTTTTTTACTAGTAAATTCCGGACTGCGGCTTACACACACAAAAACAATTGGTTCTGGCCTTTTCTACATAAATCTGGTCACAAAAACAATGTCTAGATAATATAGTCGTAAACAGTTATATAAAAAACAGTGCGTATCCGCCATAATTTTAACTTTTATGCATGGCTTAGACAGGGTCGGATTTAGGGACTATACCAGTGTGCTGTTTCGTAACAATATCGAAGGAGAAGTGGGTACTTCAGGTTTTTTCAAGTTAATCTGTGCTATTTCTTCAGCCAACTGATCCATTTTGAAATGTAGTATGGACAGGTTTCTGAGGACGTTTGAACTGTTCATCTAATAAAGAAATATTGCATGAAATTTCTCATTACCACAAATACACAGAAGAAATAAGTATACCTTTTATGTTATTATTTGAACACACCACTTCATCATGAGTCTCTTTGGTTAGTTTGACTCCATTAGCCGGTTCAATAGTCTTGGTTGTGTTAGCTCCCAAACAGCTCATTTCATCTACAATTGAAAATTTATACATATACATATATACAGGGTGTTTCCTAAGTAATCTAAAATATAGTAGTGGGCGCTTCGTCACTCCATTTTAAGACAAAAAGTTCTTATAAACATTTGTAATAAGTTTTGTCGTTAATGAGATACAGGGTGTTGAATTGTTTGTAATAAATGAGCTCTGACTGTAAGTGAAATTTATTTTTCCTGGTGACGCTACTGGTCTATAGAAGTAATACGAAAGAACATGCTTATTCTAAGTGGCCTTTGAAATAATATTGTCAAATACTGTGTCAAACCTAAAAACCAACGCAAAAAACGAATACGAAACTTTTATCATAAGGATTTTTTGTGTTAATTTAATAACGATGCCTGTGTTTACTAATACATACGTCTAGCCTCTAAGGCATTATCATTCGCTAATCAATACAAAAAGTGCATATTAGCCATTTGAGTATAAGTAAACGCATGCATCGTTGTTAAATTAACACATAAAATCCTTATGATAAAAACTTCTTATTCGTTTTTGCGTTGGTTTTTAGGTTTGACACAGTAATGTAACAATATTATTTCAAAGGCCACTTAGAATAAGCATGTTCTTTCGTATTACTTCTATAGACCAGTAGCGTCACCAGGAAAAATAAATTTTACTTACAGTCAGAGCTCATTTTTATTACAAACAATCCGAGTCGTAATCCATCAGATATTTCTTGTTCAATCGAACTATATTATATGTTTGTAAAGTATAATATCTATTAAAAAGTTATCAATTATGAATAACATATTAAATAGTGTAGTGAATTATGAAAAAGAGATGGTAGATATTTTTGGTGATGACACTTTTTAATCCGACGTACTCGGTAGTCCGACTAGCTGCCGGCAGCAACATGCATCTCCCTCCCTCCGCTCCGGCAGGAAGCAAAACTAACCTGCAGAGTAGAGGATGGGCCGCCCTAGACCAAGGTCATATGACGTCACGACCACGCCCCATGACGTCACGTGACCACGCCCCATGACGTCACGTGACCACGCCCCCATGGCGTCACGTGACCACGCCCCCATGGCGTCACGTGACCACGCCCCCATGACGTCACGTGACCACGCCCCATGGCGTCACGTGATCACGTCCCATGACGTCACGTGACCACGCCCTATGACGTAACTGTCATCTGTCATCTGTCACATGTGTCATCTGTCACATGTGTCATCTGTCACACGTGTCATCTGTCATCTGTCAACCCCGCCACGTGTGCCAACTGTCAAATGTATGCCCCCATATGTTCTGTGATATCATATTCTTTATTATGTGTCTATGTGCCCGTATGTACGTTCCGTCGTATGTGTCATCCGTTTGTCTATGTGCCGTACTTACGTTCCGTCGTATGTGTCATCCGTCAAATGTCTCATCTGTCATACGTGACGTACGTGCCGTATGGCCATCCGTCAAATGTCTCATCTGTCATACGTGACGTGTGTGACGTATGTGTGTTCCGTCATATGTGACGTATGTCGTATACGCCATCTATCGTCGTCATCGTAAACCTACACTATCCAACAGGTGTCGGTATTACAGTTATCTTGTCCTCTATCGTCGTCGTCGTAACCTACATTATCCACCAGGTGTCGGTATTACAGTTATCTTGTCCTGCCATCTATCGTCGTCAACCTACATTATCCAACAGGTGTCGGTATTACAGTTATCTTGCCGTCTATCGTTGTCGTCATTAATCTGCATTATCCAACAGGTGTCGGTAATACAGTTACCTTGTCCTACCATCTATCGTTGTCGTCATCAACATACATTATCCAATAGGTGTCGGTAATACAGTTACCTTGCCATCTATCGTAGTCATTGCCATAACGGCACTAACAACTATTTGTTATTCACCAGAGTGCCAAAACGGCCGTGGTTAGCTGGGGTAGCGAAGCGAAGCTACTTTTCCCGTATACTGCGCATGTTTTCCGTTACATATAGGCCTAAAAAGACACATTTCGACGATCTGCGCAAGTCCCAAAGGCGTTTCCCCCATATCTCTGTTATTATTTGTCGGATTGGAGTCTAATAAACGGCAATATGATTTTTAGAATATTATCGTATACAGGATGTACGAAAAAAGATGCCATTAGGGCACTAACGTATATCTTTGGTATTATTGGTCGGATTGAAGTCAAATAAACGTTATTATATTTGTTAGATTATTATCGTATACAGGATGTGTAGAAGAGATGCCATTAGGGCACTAGCACATATCTCTGCTATTATTGGTCAGATTGAAGTCGATCAAACGCGCTGGAAGATGTACTTATACCAATAACAGAACCAATTTCGTGACAACATAATGATTGTAAAGTGTAGTCGTAAAATGTTATACAGGGTGTAGTCGTAAAAATATTAGGGTGTAAAGGTATACAGGGTTGTGTAAAAGAGAGTACTTTGTTATTATTAATCAGATTAATGTTGAATAAACGGTATTATGTTAGGTACGTCACTACGACGATGTGTAGTCGTAAAATATTATACAGGGTTGTGTAAAAGAAGCAAACTCCACGAGGATGAGAGAAGTCGGGGCATCCTCGTCTCTGGTTGGTCAGCGTCCTGGTGTATGATTGGACTCGTTCTCTGGTTGGTTAGCGTCCTCGTGTCTGATTGGCCAAACTACATAATCCACCAGATGTCTACGATGCAGTTACCTTGCCATCTATAGTCGTCAACTTCGTACAAATAAAATCGTATAGGTAAGAAATCCACATTACTTTGCTTTATAAGAGTACTTTGCTATTATTAATCAGATTAATGTTGAATAAACGTTATTATGTTAGGTACGTCACTACGACGATGTGTAGTCGTAAAATATTATACAGGGTTGTGTAAAAGAAGCAAACTCCACGAGGATGAGAGAAGTCGGGGCATCCTCGTCTCTGGTTGGTCAGCGTCCTGGTGTATGATTGGACTCATTCTCTGGTTGGTTAGCGTCCTCGTGTCTGATTGGCCAAACTACATAATCCACCAGATGTCGACAATGCAGTTACCTTGCCATCTGTCGTCGTCAACTTCGTACAAAAAAATCGTATATGTAAGAAAACCACATTACTTTGCTTTATAAGAGGGTGTAAAGGTATACAGGGTTGTGAAAAAGAAGCAAACTCCACGAGGATGAGTCAAGTCGGGGCATCCTCGTCTCTGTTTGATCAGCGTCCTGGTGTATGATTGAACTCGTTCTCTGGTTGGTTAATGTCCTCGTGTCTGATTGGTCAAACTACACCACCAGATGTCGACAATGCAGTTACCTTGCAATCTATCGTCGTCAACCTACATTATCCACCAGGTGTCGGTAATACAATTACCTTGTCTTGCCATCTGTTGTCGTAGTCGTCAATTTACATGGTCCACCACGTGTCCTTAACACAGTTAACCTTGTGTCATCTTCTATCTAGCCGTGACGTCGATAACCTAACATAGCAAACCCACGAAATCTTGTGTAGCGGAAGTAAACCCAAATTATTATCGGATTGGACTCGTTCTCTGGTTGGTTAGCGTCATCGTGTCTGATTGGCCAAACTACACCACCAGATGTCGACAATGCAATTACCTTGCCATCTATCGTCGGCAACCTACATTATCCGCCAGGTGTCGGTATTACAGTTACCTTGTCTTGCTATCTATCGTCGTCAGCCTACAGTATCCACCCAATATACAACTACTCTATTGGAAATTTCCATGTAGAAGGTTATACTCCTTTAGAAGATTGTATAACTCTGCTACAAGATAGTAAAAATTGTACTTCCAGAATTCTCCGTTATACTCTGTGTCGATTGCAAAAATGTGGGCAAAGTTGTCGAAAAAATAAAAGTCTGCAAAACAGTTGCTGTCTTGTGTTTAACAATATGTTGCAATATGTTTATTGGGGTAACAACAATACAAGAAAGTTGACGGTATACAAATAAATTTACTACTAAAAAAAGAAATCGACGCAAGGAAGAAGGTTATAAATTACATTCTCTCTCTGCATGCACCTTTAAGAAAGGAGAACAGAGACAATGTTCGAATTATACAAAAAGTGTTACATTATAGCTGGAGAGACATACTTGTCTAGAGCCAGCACCCATTACCATAAAAAATAAAAAACAAACATATATTTTCTAAGTGTTTACAACAACAATAGAGCAGTTCTTATTGCAGATGATTATGTTACAATACTTTATAATAATAAATGTATGGAGATAATATGTTTGCCTACAGAAGAAGAAACGTTTTTTTAACATTTACTACAAATGGTATTACGTCTTACCTAAGACAACACATTCGCTAAGATAGAAAATATTTATAATTTTGTATAACAGAGTAAGATGGAATGTATCGGGAGAATTGTAAATAATAATAATGAAACAGTTGGCATAAGACTTCTTACCTATTAATTATATAGAGATCGAATAATAATAAGGAGAAAAAAATGTTCGAACCTCTCAAAAATGCTATATTAAGGTTGGAGATACAAAAGTGGTAATATTTGGAATTAAAGAAGTAATACGTAGAGGTAAAATCCGGTACATATTAAAAATACACAATATATAAATGTTTTTTACCTTTCGAATTACTAGTTAGAACGAGAATTAGAAGAAGAAATAGACTTAGATTAAAGTATTAAAATATACACTCGACAGAAACAAAGAAAGAGTTGTATTTTGTGTGTATACGTTTTGATAAACATGTATAAATATTCTAATAAAAACTTTTACAGATATCGTTGTTTTACAATTTTTCCACTTTTGTTCCTATTTAATGCTAAAGAAATATATAATGAATCCCCATATTTTAATTGAGAAAATGAAATGCAGTAAGACTTTGCAGTGACCTTTCTCTTATAAAAAAAACCAGCCCACCCTGAGGCACAAATATGTATTTAATTTTCTATAAAAATTTATCATATGTGTCTATATATATATATATATATATATATATATATATATATATATATATATATACCAATAAGATGCATTTTTTATCGAACAAAAACAAAAGGTCAATACATCGAATGGTCAATATACAGGGTGTCGACATGAAGATGTAAAAAAAAGACACTCTGCTATTATTGGTTTGATAACGAAAACAATACGTCATTATGACGTTCGATCAATATACAGGGTGTCGACAAGAACTTCTCTATTATTTTAAACGCGTAAAAACGTATTTTTGTGGTAACCCTTTATGTAGTAGACGTCTCTTTGCCCTTCCTTATGCGCCAAAACTCCTACATAGGTATATTTATTTTTGTTATTAACGGTGAACGCGTATACGCTGTACTCTCCAGAGGGTTCTAAGTTTTTCCACCTGGTGCAGAAATAATGTTCTAATCTCTCCTTTAATTCTGCTATCTTCTGTTCTTTCTCCAAAAAATGTTTTTATTCCTTTTTAACCGTAGCTGTATTTTCTAAATACTCTATCTTCCTTTTCTTTAATTCTGTTTCCTCCATTTCTAATTTCCGTTTCTTTACAGATAATACAGAAATATGGGAAATTTGTGTTACTTCTTTTAGCACAAAAGGCATTAACTTACTATTTTTGTTTACTCTCTTTCTTAGAACTTTGGGTATAATATTACATGTAGATACCAGTCCTAGCTCCTGGATGTCGATATCTTCCGGGATAGTGCTAAACAGTGTGGAAGACCGGGTAAAGAATGTTTCTCCAGCCTTAATATAGCATTTTTGAGAAATTGGAACATTTTTCTCCTTATTATTCGTATCTTCTACGATCTCTATATAATTAATAGGTAAGAAGTTAAAACTAAATGCAGAAAGACAATAGTTTACAACTTTTTTTTTTGCGTTGGGTTCCATTGGTAAACTTATCTGTAGACCAGTTAATTTTCTTGTTTTACTGTTACCCCAATATACATAATATTGCAGTATATTGTTAAATACAAGACAGCAACTGTTTTGCAGACTTTTTGACAACTTTGTCCACATTTTAGCAAACGAGATAGAGTAAAATGGTGCATTTTGGAAATGAAGTTTGCTATCCTCCAGTAAGGTTAAACAGTCTTCTAAGCAATTGTATTCCCTTGTCTTGTTATCGACTATGGAATAATTATAAAGTGTTGGAAAATGTGTCTTTCAATCTCTTATCTGGGCAATTGACGAAATCTATAATATGGTTACCAATGCTTTTGTTATTACCAGGACTGGTTATTTGACTAATAAACTTGTTGTATATTTTAACCCTTGCATTAGATGTGAGCCAAGTAAGGCAATCTATGCCAACTGTATTATTATTATTCACAATTACGTTACAATTCTCCCGATACATTCCATGTTTACGAAAATTAAAGTTACTTGTTAAGTAGTTTGTCATTTCTTCTTTCTGGAACACCCCACAGAAGTCTTGAGTAATATCGAGATCTAGAAGATAATAGTCTTCTGTTTGTAATTGTTTTAATAATTCGGGTAATTCTTTTAACAGTGTTTCCACATTTACATCTGCTAGTTCCACTTTATATGGTATACATACAGGTTTATCATATTTTTTCGTAATTATTTCCATACTTTCTCCAAGAACTTCTCGAACACCTTTGGCCATCTGATTGTTGCTGTGCAAGAAGAAGGGTAGCTTGGCTTTAACTCCGTGTCTCGCAGAAACAAGGTCACCAAATTTCTCTCGAAGGTAACTGTTAAACGAGCCACAAATTTCCTTTTTTACAAGTACACTTCCTCCATTACAGTCCTCCGAACCGCATAACTTTACAACCATTATATTGTCACAAAATGGATCCGTTATCGGTCTAAGTGCCTCTCTCAGTAGCTCTTCTCCTTCCGTGTAATCGATATTTCCAATATCCGTAATTAGATTGTCTATATTTTCTGTTAGTAAACATGTTCCGAATCTTTCGTTAGTCGGTTTAACCCTTCTCCCGTATAACTCGCTCAAAAAGAAGATCGAAAACTACAATTTTATAATGTTATTGGTTTTCCATTGCAAGATCCTACTTACTATCGATGCAGCCTCTAAACTGCTTCAGTCTAAAGCCACCGATCACTCAAATGCCTTAAAACGTTTGAAAATTTGTCTAGAAGAATTGGAAAGGTATCGAAATGAATTTGAAAGTTTAAAAATGGAAGCAAATAGTGTAGCAGAAAATTTTTCTAAAACTCGTCAGAGGAAGGTAAAACGCCATTTTGATGAGCTTTGCGAAGATGAGCGTCTCCAAGATCCGGAAAGTTTGTTCAAACTGAACATATTTTATTGAGTATTGGACATCATTATAAACCAACTGAAATCGCGTTTCCTTCCAATGAATGAAATTGTTTCAAATTTCAGTGTTTTGCAGCCTTCCACTTTAAAAGTTTTAAATGACAGTGATCTATTAAAAAAGCTCTAGAATTTGTGATATATAAAAAAGACATATCTGAATCATTTGCCAGATAAATTCTCAGTTTTCGATCCACTTTCAGAGACAAAATAGAAAAATCTTCGTGTATTAGAGACCTTGCTGATTTATTAATAATAAAAAATCATTTTATGTCCTGCAGCTTTCCTGAAGTATGCACTGCATTAATGTTATTTCTTACAATTCCTGTGACTACAACGATCATTTTCAAAACTAAAATTGATAAAAACCTATTTAAGAAACTCTATGGGACAAGACAGGTTATGTAACTTGGCTATTCTGTCTATTGAAAATTCTATGGCCAGATCTTTAAACTTTGATGATGTTATAGACACTTTTGCGGAACAGAAAGCTCGAAAAAAAGATTTTTCTCAATAAATATCTTTCTTAATAATATTTAATAATATTTTTCTTAATAAATATATTATTGAAATTAAATTGTTATTTTTATTTCAGTGTAAATGTAGGTTTCCAAACGATGTTGTTCCTTCACCGAAAAGCTAGCGAATAGATAACGAATGCATTGAGATATTAGGTTCTATGGATGAATGTGAAGTCTCCAATACGCATTGGGCTAGCGTGGGGACTACAGACCATTCCCTCTCGCCTAAGAGATGAGGCCTATGGCCATTAGTAGGACATAAACAACGTGTAATTGAGTACGCTGAAAATCTCGAAGTTTATTAAAATTAAACTGAGTACAACGTGACGATTTTTACTGATAGGGCCCTATCAAAAGAATTTGCCACGGGCCATGGTATAGTTACGCCACTGTCTCAATTGTAAATAATTCCTATAAAGTTGCAAATCTCTTTCGGAATTTACAATGAATGTCCTGGTGGTATTTGTCTTGGTTATGGGAATTTTAACTATCAATATTGTTTCCTTATTCTCGATATCATGGAGTGTCGTATTAACGAGTTCCTCGCGGTGACATGCGCCTGCGGAACCTATAAACAAAAGCACATAAAACAGAATTAAGGTTCATTGTAAATTGTAACGAGTTTTTAACTTGTTTTCTATTTTAACTTACCTTTAGCATTGTTAAGAAACGTTTCAATTTGTTCTCTTGACAAAATTTCAGATTTCTTTGGTTTATGACCAATAGACCTCTTTTTAATGAAAGCTATTAGTTTGAAGAACTTATTAATGTTCACATTATATTTTATGCCCAAAGTAGATTTAAGCATTGAATATAAGCTCCATAATGTTGAAGAAGCCAGTTTTTGGGACTTTTCGGCAAAATATGCTAAAAGGACTTCTTCATTTACATTTTTCATTTCTCGACACCAATTTTTAAATGCGTCGTACGACTTCTCGTAATGGACTTTTGATTTTACTGGTAATATATCGTAAGTCGCTTTCCTCGCTGCTTCCAAAATTTCTTCTGGAATCTCATTTTCCGTGTCGGATAATTCAAAATCTGAATTCATATTGTAATGTTTGTCTAATTTATTTAAACAGTAAACGGGTGGGATAATCTTTAAACACACGCTATAGCTACTTACTAATTTATTTAAACACTACACTATTCACTACTTATATTCACTTAAACTAATTTATATAAACAGTTCACTAATTTATATTCACTTATTTACTTGTTTATCTCACGATGTCAAATTATCAACTAAACTAACTTTTCCTGGTCGGTCCCTTATATATTAATGCCTTTTTCACTAGATAATTCTAGATTGCAGCTCACTCAAAAACAATTGGCTTTCTGGCATTTTCTAGATGAGACTGGTCACAAAAACAATGTCTAGATAAGATCGTAAACAATCCCTGCGCGTCCGCCATAATTTCAACTTTCATACCTGGCTTAGACAGAGTCGGATTTAGGGACTATACCAGTGTGCTGTTTCGTAACAATATTATTGTTAAATTTGCGCACTCGCGAAATAAGTTTGACATAAACGACAAATTTAAAATCAACGAACTGTCATCACTCGACAATATATCGAAACGTTGTTATTATAGTAACGAAATCAAGGTAGATTGTATTATAAAAGAGCGATTGGAAAAATGAAAAATCAGGGACCGGAAAAAGCTTTTGCCGGTCCCTCACGTCCATTTTCCGGTCTTGATCGGCAAAACGTTATTTTCTGGACGAAAAATTGTCCAGAATGTATATATTTTCAGGTCGGTCTTAAAAAAAAGGTCTATTTACAACTTCAAGTTTACACTGCTTTAAGTTTAAGCTACCCAAAATACAACAATGTATATTAACTTAGTTACACAAACACTCGTCAGAGGGAGTATCGCTTATGAAGATTTACCTATAGGAGTGATTTGAATTTAAGTTGGCAATTCTGTAGATTCTTGATTGGTTAGATCACAGCCGGTTTTACTATACCCAGTGGCGGCGCCAGGCATGTGCGAGCTGTGCGACCGCACAGGGCCCCTATCAATCTGTCAGTATTTTTCAGAAAGCTGTGAAGGTTTTATCTAATATTTCCCCTATTCTGAGGATCTGAGGTTATTTTAATTTTATACTTAAAAATAAATATTTTATAAATAAATATGTATATAAATATTTTCTACACGGTTTTAATGTTTTAAAGTCTGTGGCCCCGCAAGTATTGAAGTATGAAATCAAACTTTTTAAATCGCGAAACTGCTATGCTACTGCAACTAGACAGATAACACATCCAGAAGAAAAAGAGCAGGAGAGTACAGTTTTAAAAATAAAGTATAAAAAAATAAAGTAATATGTAGTAATATGTTTATATGTGTATGTAGTAATATGTTTTCATAAAATTCGCTACTTTTTGCCGTAGTTTTAAGTCTTAAAATGTAAACATAAGTTTTACTTGTCAACTGTAAATATAATATTAACATCTGTTAGTTTTTTTATGATATTATAATTTCTGATATATGATTACTTGCTGTCTTATTTGTACACTACCCATCCCTCGTTACTTATTTCAAAATAGATATTGTAATATGTAATATAAAAATATGTAAATACTCGTAAAATAAAATAAATATTTTAAAATATGCACTCAACAGATCTTCAGTTCAAAAGCAATATGTGCATATTATGTTAATATTAACTCATTTAAATTGAGGTCTTCACGGCCTAACGTAACGAGTCGTTCACTAAGTAGCCAAGGATATAAAAAAATTAACAATCTTCCAGTACAATAAGTAGAAAACTAATTAGATGAGTAAAGTGAAATCCATAAATAATAACTACAACCACGCTCTGAAAAATCATGTTGAAGGACAAGGATGGGCGTCGCTTTAATTAGACCTACAGATGATCGCCGTTTAAAAACAAAATGTACTTAGATTTTAGCCTTTCACTAGTGTTTATCCAATTAATTAAATACATTTTTATTTAGTGTTGTGGATGACCATAAGTAAAGCACATAGGTTCTTATTTTAGACAATTTTTTCTAGGAAATATAGAGATATAACACTGACAAAAAGTACTCTAGAGAGGTTTAAAATGTATAATTTAGCACCTAAATTTTCAAAATTTTCCGGGGAAGCCCCCCCCCCTAATATCACCTCGCGCAGGTCCCGCCACTGACTATACCCTCTTTTTGAACTAGGAGGGCCATTTTAAGAAACCTGAATCACACCACTAGAAATCACTAAAAAAGTTGCTAGATTGGGAGCGATGACATAAAATACTAGTCATACTAAAATTATACAGTTTGGAAATATTGAACCGCAAACTAAACATTAATTGGGCTAATAAACTCGTGATAACCTAGTGTATGCATATTATTAAAACGAAATAAATAATATAACGAATTGTAAAATTAAATCTACAAATAATTCCAAGGCCGGCGACTACTTTTGTAAGAAGGTTAATAGTTGTTCCATTGTAAGTACAAGAACTTGTTTGATTTAAAAATATAACAAACATTTTTTTGTTCTAGAAATAAATCATCAAAATTATCTGTATGTGATACACTTTAGCAGAATAATGTATTTGTCATCACTTCCTCCATAGATTTTTTATTTGGAATATTTCATAGAAAGGCCAGGTACCTAAATCGAACAGGGAATTTCCAAATGGTATGAAAAAGGACCTAGTTTTCAATAGGTTGGAAAGTCAATCTATTATCCTTAATATTCACACTGAAAACAGTCATTTCAATACTTAGAATTCAGATTTGGTATAAAAATAGTTTACAGCCATTTGCACAGACTTTTTTTTAGATGACCCTTAGGCTAAAGGTCCGTTCAAGTATCATTAGTGGATTTTGTCTTTTGCACCGACTTTAATGGCCCTTTAAAGTTACTTTTGCTAACTCGCCAAATCGGTCAATTAATCTATCCTAGTCACTTTTAGCTGTTTTGAGGTTAGGTACTTGTTTATTAACTACTTAATGTGAGTTTAGTAGAAACAAAGACAATAAGAAACGATGGATTATGTTAACATTATTGAAGATGTGCTGGTAGATGATGCTCTTGAAGATGATGTGGAAATTTTGGATTTGTTGCTTTTGGCTTTTCTCGAAGGTACAATTGGCGTCGTAATTATTATGAAGAAATGGACCGACTTAGTTTTTTTCGGAGAAATACGCGCGCGCATTTGGGGCAACCTAAAATAGGAGGGGTGGGAGTCGTCGAAACTGCTTCGCCGAAAATAAAGTAATGTGGTTTTCTTAACAATATGGCTCACCACCTCCCTTAACCCATATTTTTAGGAAATAGGAATAATACAACACTGGTAGGGATAAACAAAACAGGAACCAAACGCTATTTTTTAATCGTTTTTGTTAACAATAATAGCATGTTGAGTATAATACAATCAAATACAAGTATGACACACAAAAAACAACTCTTTCCTTATTTCAATTAGGCGTATGTTTAATTTTATATATTTTTATCTTAATTCTAGAACTTAGGTCCATTTCTGGAAATTCTCTTTCCATCCAGTAGTTTGAGCAATAGAAGATTTCCGAATTCTCAAACTTTAATATGTAAAGAAGTCTCTCTCTGTGTTTAACTTCCTTTATAGCTGTAATTACCATTTCTGTTCCTTCGCCAATTTCTTCTAAGCGCTGGCAAAACCTTAATTTAATATGATCTTTTATCTGCTGCATAGTAATGTTTTTAATTTGGGTCATATCTTCTTGGGTAAAAGGAATATCCTTCCATATCTCCGTAGAAAACTTTAAATTTTCTATCTTAGCGAATGTGTTGCCTTGGTAAGACGTAATACCATTTGTAGTAAATGTTGCAAACGTTTCTTCTGTAGGCAAACATATTATCTCCATGCCATTATTATAAAGTATTGTAATATAATCATATGCTATAAGAGCTGCTCTATTGTTGTAAACACTTAGAAATATATTTTTGTAGTAACCCTTTAAGAAGTAGACATTTTTTATGGCATTCTTTTCCGCTAACACACCAACATAAGTATATTTGTTTTTATTGTTTAGGGTAAACGCCGATACATTATACACACCTGCTGGGTCTAGGTTTGCCCAATGGCTATAAAAATAGTTTTCTAATCTCTCCCTCAATTGTATTTTCTTCTCTTCTTTCTCCAGTAGACTTCTATATTCTTCCTTTATTGCAGTTGTGTTTTCGAGAAAATCCAGCTTCCGCCTCTCGGTATCTAGCTCATCCATATCCTGTTTTCGTTTCCTTGTCGTTGTAATGTAATCCTGCGACAGAGGGTCGATTTCTTTAATCTTATAAGGAGAAAGTTTGTTTGTTTTATTAGTTCTCTTCCTTAGAATACGTGCAACCAACCTCTCGGTATCTAGCTCATCCATATCCTGTTTTCGTTTCCTTGTCGTTGTAATGTAATCCTGCGACAGAGGGTCGATTTCTTTAATCTTATAAGGAGAAAGTTTGTTTGTTTTATTAGCTCTCTTCCTTAGAATACGTGCAACCAAATTATCTGTAGAGATTAGTCCAGCGTCCTGTATGTCGATATCTTCCGGTATAGTAGAAAATGGGTTGCTGGACCTAGAAAAGTAAGTCTCTACAGCTTTAATGCAACACTTTTTGTATAATTCGAACATTGCCTCCGTTCTCCTTTTCTTCTACAATTTCTATATGGTTAACAGGGAGACAATTAAAGCTGCATGCAGAGAGAATGTAATTTATAACCTTCTTCCTTGCGTCGGATTCTTTTGGTAAATTTATTTGTAATCCCGTCAATTTTCTTGTATTGCTGTTACCCCAATAAACATATTGCAGCATATTGTTAAACACAAGACAACAGCTGTTCCAGTCGACATCGTGTATATCGTCGTAGTGACGTACCTAACATAATACCGTTTATTCGACTTTAATCTGATTAATAATAACGAAGTGCCCTTATAAAGCAAAGTAATGTGGTTTTCTTACCTATATGATTTAATTGTACGAAGGCCTGCTGTTTAAAATTCAATAATATTTTTCTACTATCTTTTTCACTCCACCGTATATTGATCACTTTTACATTTATTATCATAATGCGAAATTAATATTATGTGCATTTAGTTATTGATCGTTGCAGTTATAATACATAATTTAATTCGAGATTTATAATAGTCTTCGTCGTGTAGTAGCTAGGTCCGCTGGTTATGGATCGGTAGGTGAGAGGTTCAATCACCCGCGGTGGCAGGATCTTTTTTTCAGTTTTAATAAATTGTACGAAGGTATGCTGTTTACGTCACACTCACACACACACCTTGGAGATAGATAACACAAAATACATAGCAGAAGATATACTACACGGAACATATGAGAGATGACACATAGGACCATTGAATAAAAAGTAAAGGAAGGATAGCTACTATCTACACTCATAGAGAGAAAGCAAGACGGAAGTAGCCATCTTGAACAACCAAGTATGACTCATTTTATTTTGTTGTTGCATTGGTTGGAGAGTACGTTTTTGCTTTTGGAAGTTTTATAATAATTTTATAGTGTTTTTCATTAGTTTTTCTTGTATTTTTGTTTTGTATTTAAATAAGTGTTTAATAGGATTAATTAGAATAGTGTTTTAAGTGTTGAAACATTAGTAATTAGACTACAAACAAAATGGTTAGTTGTGCAGCCTGCGGTTGCTCCAATACCCCTAAAAATAAATCTTTAGGCATCACTTTTCATAGGTAAGTTGTTTTCTTTTATACTTTAATTTATATTAATTTTAAATAATATAAAAGATGCAAAATAAACATTTCATATTTTGATGAATGACAAGGTTAAGACATAGGCGTAACATAAAAATAAAAATAGTAAGTTAACTGTTGTAACACTATACATTTAAGAAATATTTATTTGCATTTTTTCAAATTGGATTTATTTATAATGTGTAAATATTGATTATAAAAGTTTGATGCATAAAAATATGTTTTTAATTTTCCTAAAGATTGTCAGAAATTTTTTTTATTTGCTACAAAATAATTTTATATAGCGCGCCTATGGTAAAACGGATATTGCCATCCGCCATATGCAACAACCATCCTGATCAACCAAACTTGTGTTTATTGCTCCTTCCTTTACTTTTTATTCAATGCATAGGACACATATAACGGATGGCACATCTGACAGTTGACGGATGGCGCAGGTGACGTCACAGAATATAAGATGGCCGACTTCCGCCCCTCCCTAGTGCCCTTATGGCATATTTATGACTACATCCTGTATATCGAACGTGTCCTAACAGAAGGTGGATGCGCCCGCGGAACAAGATTGCTAACGGCCGCCTCATGATTGACGCATGCGCAGATCGAAATTGCGTCAAAAATTACCACGATGGACCTTGGCGATTTCCCCTGTTAATTTACATAAGGAATGGTCCCGAACCCGCCTAGCCTATTTACGTGCTTGTTTTTATTTTTAGCAGGCAGCAGATATGGTTTCTCAAATAACCTTTTGATGCCTTTAGTGAATCCAATCACGCTAGGTGAACAAAGTTTTAATGAAGCCGTAATTCGATCCAGAAATTCAATAGAATGTGTGTTTGGGATCTGGTAGTTATAGCATATGGGCATCAACACAAAATTGACAGTTCTCACAATCATAGTAGCTATAGTTCCGTGCTTCATAATATTGCTATAGAAATGAACGAACCAGAGCCTCTCATACCTGAAGATATAAACAAGGCAGAATTAAATTAGCTCATGGAAACCCAACAAATTGAAATGGATGCCCAAGATCGCCAAGATAATAACAATAATGTTGTGCAGAATGAAATGATCAGATATTTTAGTCTACTTTGAATTCCATTAATTTGGAACCACATTTTATTTCTCTAGCATTGTGAAACACTAAGCAGCTGCATTTTCAATTAGATTTTTAATTATTTTTATTTCTTATTACAAATAATTTTGTTTGGTTCTTGATAGATCAATAAAATAAATATGAATTACTTTTTTTTACATATACATTTTAAGTGTCCAAAAACAACAAAAAATAAATCTAGCCTAAAAATATCACTTAAAATTAAACTAGAAAACATTACACTGGCAGAAAGAAGCCTTAAGAAAAAACGAGGTTCGCGAGACGGCTTCTCAAGCTGTTTTTTCTTTATTTCTACATCATCTCCATGTAATGCTTCTCTTTCCATTTTTTTTACTATGCGTCAGGAAATAATAATTTTTTGATCAGCTAGAATCTCATATTTTTCTAACAACGCACTTGATGCCATGCTTTTCACTAATGTGGCCGTTAATCTTCTTCTATCATGGCCATAGAAGAGATTAATTACATTAAAAAGTATATAATGTACTTTATAAAAAGGCAGAAGAAAATTGCTTATACCTATATAGTTATCAGAAAACTTTTACTCTTTTGATCTGATTCCTTGGCTGCTCTTTTATCTGACTTCTAGCTTTCGGAGTGGATGTCCCAGGTTCTTCAAAGGCTCCCATAGCAGGCCATACCAAGAAGTTCAAGTCTTTTGAAGTGGCCTGTGGTGTATGTTTTCCATGTTTGCTTTTCCTGAAGTATACAAATAAATTATTCACAAAAATGTCTTTTTAAATAACAGATCAGAGATGATTCATAATAAACAGGAGACTACAAATTAATGAAACAACAACACAACTGTCCCTGATCTAGTAAACTGAATTTTTTTCTTTACTCACCAATGGAGCCGTTTCTTTTAGTTCGGAACATGAAGGGGAGGTGTTCTTCTTTGTTGAGGACAGACATTGACTCACTTTTTGCCCCTTACTCCTTGTCAAAATCATGTAACTGAAATATTTAAATCTAGTTGGGCAATTGCCTTAAATACATTAAATACATTTATTCCAGTCCATTTTACTTTACTGAATAAACCCTCCTAATCTACGTAATGTAAAATACATATAGAGATCTGCAACCTTACTGCTTAAAAAATATTTACTGAAGGTTTATAAACAATTACAACAGTATTGTCTGTCTCCACTGGAACTGAGCAGGAATGATCCCAGTGAAACTCATTTGAATGTCCTTGTTACTGTGAGGGGATCCATTGTAACCAAAACTAAATGGCCGAACTGCTGAGCATCGAGGGGAGGCTGACTCAGAACATTCAATACGATGACATTATAGATACATTCGCCCAGCAAAAAGCAAGAAGGAATGCCCTATAAGAATAATAAGATGTGACGAAGTGCTTATATGTTTAAAATGATGGAAACTCTTTACGTATTCTATTTGCGTTGGTATTAGGCTAAACGTATAAAGTCACTTCATGTATGTCACTTGATGTTTACTATTAATGGGGGTTACAAATTTTCCTTGATTTCAATTTATATCGTAAGTACGTTTTTTATTTCGATCATTCGTTTTTATAGATTTTAGATACAAGATACTTTTTTTTATTACTTTAGATAGGCAATTTCGTAATCGAATGGGAAACAGTAATTTTTTCATACTAGTACAATTTACTATTTGTACCTACAAAATATCTAGTTTTACTTTAAAACACATTTTTTGTTTCATGTTACCAAAATATTTTATGTAAGCTGTGTTTCTGAGATTAAACCTATATCATAATGTATTGCAGAGTTTTTGTTTATTTGCCCAAATGACTAAACTAAACCAAAGTTATTAACCGATCTTTTGATTAGCTTACAACCTGCAGTATCAAGTTAAAATAAATAATACGTTGTATTAAAATGTTTCAGAACGATGATTTCGTCTTTAAAAATAAAGAAACAATTTATTAATCGAAGTTTGCAATAGGGTTTAAAAAAATTCAATGCTTTCCAGAACGCAATTTTAATTCTGTCACCCCTCAGGCCTGGGGGCGCCAAAATGCTAAATCCGACCCTGCATTTAACCCAGTCGTCTTATTGGTAGAAATTGACCCGCATGCGCTTTTCAGTTTATAATGACAGGATTAATAGGTTTGGGCATATTGTCCCCTAGAAAAAGTATATACTTTTTCTATGATACTTTTTCTATGATTTTCTCTACCAACCTCTCCAACTAATGCCAATGTACCTACTAGGTTTCAATAGGTGCGTTCTTTTTTACTGAGATCTCAGATTACTTCCGTTAAGGTGATCTGAGATAAAGTGATGTGAGCAAAGAATTCTTTTATGTGAGTAAGCATCAAAAAGAACAACATCTCAATTGAAGCGCGCGATCTGTCGACGCATACGTGAATAAGAAACAAAACATATAAACATAACCTATCTCGATATCTCTGATAACCACGCTTGATTTTGTTATTTTTAGTTTCAAATAGTTCTTTCAGTTAAGATTTGTATTATGGCTAATAATCCATTATTAGTTGTTACCTTCCTTCGCCCTCTGTGTCTCTTCAAGGGATAGATTTAAAATATACGACAGATTCGTATCAGTATCTAATAATGTTATTGTATCCATAATTTTTAACAAAAGAAAAATAGATTATGTGTGTTTATATGTCAGTGGTTAAAACTATAGATAACCGTGGTTAAAACTACAAATAACCCAAGCAAATCAAATATTTCTTCATCCCCTCCACTTTATTTCCGACTCAAGTCAAACTGATACCCCCTTACAACATCTTCAGCATCGGTAAAGGGGGAGAAAAATCTCAGCTCACTTAGAAGTGAGTAAAACAAAAAGGACGCTCACATTACTGATGTGAGCTGACATTATCTCACCTAATATATCAGATAATGACGATTCACTATCCTCATATATAATATTTGATAGCTCTCAAACTACCTGTGTATATTCATTTTTGCACTCACAAATATTAACAAATAATTACAAATGTTTACTTCTGTTAAAATTGTTAAGTAAAACACAAGTTGAAATTTGACATCTAAAAATATTACATCAAGTCATTCAGATGAATGTTGTGTCAACGACTACAGCCAAGAAGAATCGTACCGTGCGTTTTTGCGTTTTTGCATTGTCTATGTTTTTATAAACAAACAATAGATTAATTTATATCCGGCGTTCCGATCCCCTTTCACTGCGGAATGGATCACAGAGCAGACAAGTCTGTTCTCTGTTCTGTGGAATGGAGTGAATCGAGCCCTCAGATTAACAAATAAAATAGATATGTTTGTTTTGATTTTTTCTTGCCCCAAACATCGAGTCACATTCTAAGCTCACTTGGGGATACTTCCACTGCTTTGCCATATTTACAAAGTCCCTTTAGTTGCAGGAAAAATTTGTTATGAAAATAAAAAAAGTCATACTAATTTATGCATTAAGTCGCGGCTTTTAAAAATACTTGAATTTTATTTAATAAAGGCAGATTCTTATATAAATTTTATAGTCCGTTTTTAAAAGGCATGGAGTAATAAAAGCTCATTAGGTATGCAAAACCGATACAGGGTGTATAATAAAATATCTCCGAAGTTTATCTAATTTTGTACTAAAATTTCTCATTTGTTACGAATTTCAGGTAGACACCCCGTAACTCTGTATTCGGTTGAGTCGCCTTTTGTATTGAAAGGGTCGCTCTATTGTATTTGAATGAACAAATAAACAATTTAATCCTCAGAGGCATGCAATCAGGACAAAACAAACTTGGTATATGAATATGAAGGCACTATGAAATTATAATTACGAAAACTATTCAAAATAGTTCACAATATCGATTCAATAAAAACACATTTTTTTGTGTTCCTATGAATAAACAATAAACATAAAATATTATATAAAAAATAGCAAATTTTTTTGCAGTAGGTATCACCTTTACTACTAATATACCGTTTACAATAGGAGAGGAAAAAGAAAAATGCAGGAATAAAGTACGAATTAATGTAATATTTATAAAAAAAAGTCTAACAAATAATAGTAATAACTAACACAAAAACTAGTCTATATATCAGAATCAGACGATTCTGTTGAGCTTCCATTATTAACATTGATTATAAATGGTTCAATCATGTGTTCACTTATATGATCCATTTCCCACATATTTAGTTCTTCTTGTATCACGTGTTCAACACATTTCTTCCAGTTTTCTTTGGTTACGTTACCTGACGCGTCTTCGAATAAAACTTTTACGTCACCATTTTCAATGTCGTATTCTTTCTTGAAACTTCCCCTTTCACTTGGGCCCATATTAATTCTATGGGATTGAGTTGACAGTGATAAGGAGGAAGCCTCAGCACCGTTATACCACGCGCTGATGCCATTTGATCTACAACGTATCTACTATATTTGTGTTTATGTGAATTGGCCAGTTGCAAGAGCTCATTTTTCAGCGGGTTATCTGGGCATTCAATATTTTTCGAGGTTAGCCAATCGTGGATATCTTGTTTACGCCATGCAGTTGAAGGTAATTTATCCACTAACCTGTAGTGATAACTTGCGTTATCCATAACAATGACTGAGCCCGTTGGAATTAGATCTAACATTTGTAAGAAACATTCTTCGAAAACGTCTGCATCCATATCTTCATGATAATCTCCGGTTTGCTTCGACTCAAAGCACAACAATCCACCTTTAACAAAACCTTCGGCACTTCCGATATGAGTAATGATGAGTCGACGTCCTTTTCCTGCTGGTGGATTGAGGCCTGTTGACCACCCTTCAAGAGCTGCCTGCCTCCGACTTTTGACATTCGTGTCTTGCCAAAACATTGAAACAGTATGACCTTCATTTAACCAAGTCTCATCCAAATTATAAATTCGTTTTTGATCTAGTCTTGCTTTCCGAATATTGCGCAAATAACTCCTCCTCCAAATGACAATGTCGTCTCTTTCAATCAACATTGCGTTCCGATAATTTTTTTTATATTCAAATCCAAGTTCCTTCAAAATTTTCCATAATGTACTTCGAAACATTTTCGGAAAATCTGAATCTTCTTGAACCGAAGCCATAATTTTGGAGAGAGTTGGGATCTCTTTTCTAAAGAAAAAAGCATGCACCTTACGCCTTATTCCATTCTTCAAGTCGTCATCCATTTCAAGTTTGGGTCGGCCTGGGGACTTTCCTGGGGCTGTGATGTTTCCATTTTTTTTCTCCTTCATTAAATTATAAATTGTTGTTTTTGAAACACCCATCATTGTTGCAGTAATCTCCACAGTTTCATCAACACTTCCTGTCAAATTCATGATTTTTCTTCTAATTTCTTCGTTCTTCAACGAGGAATAGCAATTTAATATCAGATTTTTTTCGTTCAGCGACAATGGGCCAACTTTAGGTCGCTTAGATGGTGATAAATCCTCCATATCTGTTAGAATTTGGTTGGAACACTATATAGTTGGAAGGTGTAGTTAGGCGTTTGTCTCGTGTGATGAGAAGAGAACTTGTATAGATGAACAAAAATAAACACCAGTTAACAATAACGGTAAAAAATAATAACAAATAACAGTAATAATGGGGAAATCAATCAACACAGCAGTTTCTACTGAACAGATGAACTGTAAATTGAAAATATTCAACCTTTCCGCTACTTTTATAGTTGAAAAGTTCTAGTAAGTACATTGTATTATGGGGGCATTTTCATAGAACTGAAAAGACTATATTTCACAATAATAAAACCATTTTTGAGCTACCTGTTTGTCAAGTTTCTTCAATTACCTGCTAATTGGGTGAAATAATCGGCAAATGGGGTTGGTTTGGATATATATATTGTAGCATGTACGTCTCGGGATTTTGGGTTTTCAGAGTAAGAAATACGTTAAGTTAAATAGAAAAATATATTAACGTGAAAACACAAAGTATCAAACTTCGTTATTCATATTACGATGGCGGTTATCATACTACCTCCCCTTCGCGCAAGTTGCTGCTGTAGTGGGTGTCGCTTGCGACCTCTTGCTGGCGCACACGTAAGCAGCACTACCAGGGGCGGCCGCAGTGCATATTTGTTACAGTCTCCCCCCCTGGTCCTGAACTCGTCTCGAGGAAGGGCCAGTAAACTTCCTTGGTCTTTCTCTTTTTCTTAGCGGGACTACAGGAGTCTCTTCGTCTTCTGTATTAGCTATAGTCAAGGCTGACATATGATATGTTCCTAGCCATGTTCGTGTGTCACTGGGATCTGAGACTTGGTAGCTTACTGGTGAAATTATTTTGGAAATTCGGTAAGGTCCATCTCTTTTTGGATGAAACTTGGTTGTGATGCCTTTCGTCGCATTACTATGGGTGTGAGTATCAACCAATACCAGGTCTCCTACCTTGAAGGATGGGGCATTGCGCCTGTTTTTGTCTGCATATGTCTTGTTTCTGTCTTGAACCGACTCATTCATTGACTTGGCTTCGTTCCAAGTTGTTGCCATCGTTTTTAAGTACGGAGTAATTTGTGGAATAAAATTGTCGGTTTCTACAATAGATTTGAAATCATGTTTGACCTGATCCGGTGTGCGGAGCTCTCTGCCGAATGTTAGAAAGGCGGCTGTTTTACCAGTTGATTCGCTCCATACACTATTCATGGCGAATCTTATAGTAGGTAGTTTTTGTGGCCATGCGCGATGGTCATCTTTTATTAATATGGCTAACCTAGGCTTAAGGTCGCGATTTTTTCTTTCGACCATATTGGAAGATGGTGAATATAGAGGCGTGAAGGATTCTTTAATGTCCAAGGAGAAACAAACTTGTTGCATTACTGCAGAAACAAATTGGACGCCG
This sequence comes from Galeruca laticollis, assembly GCA_963921935.1. Lineage (NCBI taxonomy): Eukaryota > Metazoa > Arthropoda > Insecta > Coleoptera > Chrysomelidae > Galeruca > Galeruca laticollis. The sequence goes on along the minus strand of OY998180.1, from coordinate 157,308,021 downwards.
TTGTCGCTTCTAATTTTCCGAGGCAGGCCATATCTGAGAAATATCTCATCAATTAGTGTTTGTGCACACTCTTCTGATGTGGCTTTCTGCAAGGCAAATAGTTCAACCCATTTACTGGATATATCTTCCACAATAAATATCCACTTTTCTTTATTAATGCCTTCTGGCAGTGGTCCAAAAAGATCAACCGAAAGGGTTTCAAATCTCTGGGCATAAGCTGGAGTTTGAACGAGTCCTGCAGGTTTCTGATTCGACGCCTTGTAACGTTGGCATTCGGCACACTTACTGACGTAGTCTGAGATAAAACGTCTCATCCCAGTGAAGTAATAGTTTTTTGCTATCCTTTGAAATGTGCGTTCTGATCCATAGTGGCTTGCCGTAGGAGCATCATGGTATTCTTTCAATATTCTTTCCTGTTGTTGACTGGGTACGACCAGTTGCGCTTCTTCTGAGTCTTCCTCAGATGAATACTTATGAAGAACTCCTTGGAAGAGTAAATAACCTCGATCAGTCCACTTGGAGATTGCTTCACTAGTAGGGTCTTCGAACGACTGAATAATTTTAGCGAGATCTGGATCTTTGAGTTGTTCGAGCCTTGTCTCATAGGCGCTTGTGTGAGGAAGCTCAATTACGACTTCGCATATTTCACATTCTTGAGGTAGCTCGTGGCTACATGGAGGTCTGGACAACGTATCGGCTATGACATTTCTTTTGCCTGGTAGATAATCTATCGTGATGTCATACCCTTGAATGAGAAGTCCCCACCTTGCAAGTCTGCCAGTTGGAGATTTTAAATTAAGTAGCCAACGTAAGGGTTGATGATCTGTTTGGATGGTTACAGGTGATCCTTCGATGTAACCTCTGAATTTATCTAATGCCCATACGACAGCTAACGCTTCTCTTTCAGATGTGGAGTAGTTTCGTTCTGCTGGGAGTAATAGTCGGCTGGCGTACTCAATTACATGTTCGTCCTGGCCTTCTCCTTGGAGTAACACAGCGCCCAGTGCGTAGCTGCTGGCGTCTGTGCGGATTATAAATGGTTTAGTCTCATCACATTGGCGTAGAATCGGAGCAGATATGAAAAGATTTTTCAACGTATCAAATGATTTCTGGTGCTCAGTAGTCCATTGGCATGCGACAGATTTCTTGGTTAGGTCACTAAGTGGTTTGGACACAGCTGCGAAGTTATTTATAAATCGACGATACCAACTGGCTGTTTGTAAGAATGATTGTACTTCTTTTACGTTCCGAGGTGCTGACCGGGTAGCTATAGCCGCTGTTTTCTCGGGATCTCCGGATATTCCGCTTTGCGTAATTATATGACCGAGATATTTAACTTTTTCGCGGGCGAAAACTGATTTCTCGCGGTTAACACGTAATTTGAATTGTTGGAGTCTGTCAAAAACAGAATTTAAGTCTTTTAAATGCTCATCGAACGAGTTAGACAGCACGATCAGGTCATCTAAGTAAATAAGCACCAGAATGTCTTTGAGACCACGACGGAACTGGTCCATCAACCGTTGGAAAGTTCCTTGAGCACCTTTTAACCCGAACGGCATGCGCAAATAACGATAAGTACCGAAAGGTGTCACGAAAGTAGTTTTATCTTTATCACGTTCGGCGACGCGCACTTGGTGATAACCCATACGCAAGTCTATAGTGGACATATAAAATGTTGTTTTTGCGGCATGAAGTAAGTCATCCATTCGCGGCAAAGGATATGACGGACTTGTTGTAATAGCATTCAAACGTTTATAGTCAACACAAAGTCTAGTACCTCCGTCCTTTTTGGGAACTAAAACTACCGCAGCTGCCCATGCACTTTCGCATTCTACAATGAATCCTTCTCCTAAAAGTTTGTCTAGCTCGTTTTTCAACACTTGCTTTCTAGCGGGTGATAACCGATACGGTGGTAACGCTATAGGTTGATGATCACCTGTGTCTATATGAAGCTCTGCATAGGGAGTTGCTTCTCCCCCCAACTGGAAGATATTTTCCCTTTCTTTAATAAATTGATCAAGGCGACATCTTTCATCAGGTGCCAACATAACACCTTCCTCTGTCCGTAAGTTTTCACAGCAGGAAATTTCCATTGATTGGTGCATATCGGATTCAAATGACAAATCAAACCTAGTATGTGAATTATTTGAGAAAAACCATTGCCTTTTGGGAATGTCTAAGGCTATATCAGCATTTTGTAAAAAATCGATACCTAACAATGTTTTGTTTTGAGAGCCTGGAAAGGTAATGAATTTAGTAGGGACGGCCCTGTCATTCAACATAACATCCACACAAGTAGTAAGAACATTTTCATTTTTTGCTTTATCATCTGCGAATTTGACTGAAATTAATTCGGATGTGAACGTTTGACCCTCATTTTTCAAAATTTGATACAAGGTATGGCTAGCAACACTTTGTTTTGCGGCAGTATTGATAAGGCCTCTACCATTATGACCCAAGATATTAATGCTTAAAATAGGTCTGGGTTGTGGATCGACTAATGTATCTACACTTAGAAATTCTACTGAAGCCGTATCTGAAATATTGCATTAAGGACATTTAGACCGAACAAACCCGGGATTACCACAACCATAACACGAGATAGGTGGGTTTGTCGAAGAAACGGCTTTAGAATTATTTTGTAAATTAGTTTCAACTTTCTTTGAATTTTCGTTTAGTCGCTTGCGGCATTCCTGTTTTATGTGACCGGGGTTTCTGCAATAACTACAGAAACGATTTCGTGATTTATTGTCTTTGAAAACACTACTATTTACATTAATATCAATATTCTTTTCGAACGTCTCCTCTATATGTCGCGCTTGCGAAAGCAATCCTTGAAAAGTTTCAATTTTTTCAGGCGGTATCTTTTCCCGTATATTTTTATTTAATAGACCGTAAACCATGTCTAGTTGAATGTCCTCGGATAATGTGTTAGCCGGTAATTGAGCGATTATAGCACGCATTTTACACACAAAAATGTCCACAGGTGTTTTAAAATCTTGTTCGTTTGCAAATAACTCGCGGTAAACTCGATACGGTGGTTTTTGGGGACCGAACGTGTTTCTTAATAGATTTATTGCATCTTGCCAGGTATTTGTCGTATTTTTAATGCCTTGAAACCATGTCGCTGCGAAACCATCAAGTAACATAGGAAGTCCTTTTAGCGCGTTGTCATCGGTTATTTGTAAACAATCTTTATAAATGACTATCGCGTCAATAAATGCGTTGACGTCTGCGTCCCTCGCGCCATTAAATCGCAACGAGCATTTAGAAAAATTACCACTTTGAGACGGAATGTTCAAATTAGGAATATCACGTACCGATAAACTGGCCAACAGCTGTTGGAATTGTTCATTTGTTAAGACAACTTGATTATTTACGTTTTCTGATTGTTTCGACATGACTGAGGATAAAGTTTCAAATTCTTGATTTCTTGCAGAACGCAAATTGTAGGAATGTTTACGTTTATCGGCAATTTTGAATAAAACGATTCAGGAGCATGCAAAATAAAGAACGTACTTACATTCAGAAGGCTTCAGTATCTTATTTTAGCTCTTACTTGCTACACTCTGTATATGTTGAGACAGGTACCACCACTATATAAGCACTGAACTATAAAACCAGTCCAAGATCGACGTTAGCCGGGATCAGATTTCACAGTTTTTTAAAATAACAGGAAGAAAATGTCTCAAAAATGACTCGATATTACGAACTTATATAAAATAAATCGAACTATTTAAACCGGGAGTGTTAATTCAGTCCTAAATCACTTAAAGTGGGAGCGGAATTATAGAACACTCAATGTATTATTTGGAAGCAGATACTTTTCACTTTTTCTTGTCCAAGGATCGGAAAACCGGGATCAAGAACTGGGATCAGTCACGTTTTTCAAACACAACCTCACTTTTCACAACCGCGTTTTTCGGGTTTTCACAGATTTAACAAAAAATTTTTAACTCTGCCCTAAGTTGGGTGCCAGTGTAGCATGTACGTCTCGGGATTTTGGGTTTTCAGAGTAAGAAATACGTTAAGTTAAATAGAAAAATATATTAACGTGAAAACACAAAGTATCATATTACGATGGCGGTTATCATACTACCTCCCCTTCGCGCAGGTCGCCGTTGTAGTGGGTGTCGCTTGCGACCTCTTGCTGGCGCACACGTAAGCAGCACTACCAGGGGCGGCCGCAGTGCATATTTGTTACAATATATATATATATATATATATATATATATATATATATATATGTATTTGTATAAAATTGTTATTAACATTTATTTTATTATTTATTGTATGTAGGATTATAACTACCTGGAGCTTAGTGGAGGGACTCGTCTACGCCCTTTTATACATAATAATAAATTTTCTGGAAAATTGATGTCAGTGATATAATCCACAGTTTATTATATTATTGATAATTTGAAATTTCATTTTAAATAATATTACAAAACGGTTATTTTCGGAAATGAGATAATTTTAGAAGCCTTAACTTTTTTTAAATGACTAAATGTGGTACGCCTATGGTTCCGGCCAAAATGAGTGATTTATTACTCCATGCCTTTTAAAAACGCAGTATAAACAAGTATTTGTTGTAACATTAGATGTAGTACGCGCAAAACATAGTGCAGAAATGTAATGGCATATCCCCTAGACTCTGAAAGGTATTAATATTTTGTTTACTTTTAACAATACCACTTACACTCTATCTTGATGCTAGCGCACCAACTAAATACTGAGCGGTCCTTATCGCTTGTGGACACGTACGTATTCGAAAAAACTACTATCAAAATATGCTTATTTGGTGAAAATAATATGTTATTTGAAAATTATATTACTAATTCTTGTTAATAAAACGAGATATAAGGTAGTGGTAATTGTCTGGTGTTATGTTTAAGATGTATTTAATAAGTATAACATTATTAAATACATTTTAACGATTGTTAGTTGAAGTTTAATATTAAATGAATAATCGTCTAATACGCATTTTAAATTATAATATTGAGTGGACTATCACATTATTCAAATCAAAGGATAAGCCGAAATTAAAGTTCGCACTATATCTTTTACTTGCACTATACATTTATGGTTATAATTAAAAGTGGCGACAATGCATCAAAATTTCATTACCTGTTTTGTGTCAAGGGTAACCTATTTGGTAGGTTTGTCTTTGTTTACCATATAATGTGAGATGTAAATTTCGTTAGAGTGTGCTCGACGATCATTTCGAATACGCTGGAGAATTGTAGTAAATAATGTCAAACGTGGTTTGTTTATACGAGCGCCATTACGACTAGAGAGTAAACATTTAGTTCTTTCGTTTTGATGTGTTTTTCAAGTTTAATGACAAAATAAACTTTTAAGTTAATTAATTTAATGTTTTTGAATTATCATGGTTCGTCGGTGCCAAGTTTGTCAGAAAAACAGCCGACGTTACCAAGGCCATGTATCTACAATACCATCCCCACTTTGTGAAATTCATTCATTATTTCACTACTGGCGTTTAGGATTGTTGGCCGCAAAAATAAACGTGTCTATGAATGAATAGCCTTCTCTATTGTATATTATTACTCTAAGATCGAGCCGCGGTTTATACTTGAATTAGCGAGTTTTTAAGCCCGTTATTTTGTGACGTAGATATGGTTATCGTTATTCTGAGCATGCGCAGTATGAAAACTTGGAGACCTTAACTTTAATAACGATAACGGGCTTCGTTATTTATGGAGAAATACCGTAAGACAGTTGTAATGAGTATGTTTAATTTTCCAATTATAAAGTTGTCAAAATTGATATATTTTGATGCGCGAAATATTTTTTTTGTCAACAAAGCTGTTACATATTTTCTCTGAGAAATCAGACAATGTCAAGAATTTATTGCGTCACACCTTAGAGTAATAATAGACATAGAGAGGGCTATTCATTCATATACACGTTTATTTTTGCGGCCAACAATTCTAAACGCCAGTAGTGAAATAATGAATGAATTACAAAAAGTGGGGATGGTATTGTAGATACATGGCCTTTGTAGTTTCGGCTGGTTTTCTGACAAACTTGGCACCGACGAACCATGATAATCCAAAAACATTAAATTAATTAACTTAAAAGTTTATCTTGTCACTTTGAAGTCTTGAAAAACGAAAGAACTAAATGTTTACTCTCTAGTCGTAATAGCGCTTGTATAAACAAAACACGTTTGACATTATTTACTACAATAGTACAACCTATTCGAAATGATCGTCGATCACACTCTGACGATATTTGCATCTCTCTTTCTACGGTAATTAAACAAGGACAAAACTACTAAATAGATTACTATTGACACATTAAACAGGTACTGAAATTTTGAGCAATGTTGCCACTTTTAGTTATAACCATAAAGGTATCTATAAAGGATACAACAAATACCTGTTTAAAATGTATATAAGAATATGCCTTTATTAAATAAAATTCAAGTATTATTAATTAATTTTAAAAGCATAAATTAGAATGACTTTCTATTTATTTACATAACTTTTAAACAAATTTTCAATTAAACTCCTAATTTCTGCAACTAAAGAGGATTTATAAATATGGCAAAGTAGTGGAAGTGTCCGCAAGTGAGCTTAGAATGTGACTCAATGTTTGGGGCAGGAAAAAGTCAAAACAAACATATCTATTTTATTTGTTAATCTGAGCGTCACACCTAAAACCTAACTTTAATTATTATCGAATCTGTTAGGATCCCTTCTAGCAATAACATATTTTAAAGCTTCTTCCATTGTTAAATTTATAAAATATTGGCGTATTTACTATTTAAATAACATGGGGTTAATATTTCCAACTCGTCAACTGTCATTATATTTGATCTGTGACTGTTAAATTGAATACATTATTTTTAGATGGCTTAATAGTATATTCTATAGCGAGGGAGGAGTAAACAAAACTCTACACGAGTAGAAAGATTCGACGAGTGTAGAATTTTGAATTCCGTCCGTGTTTTAGATTATACTTTTTCTTCGACTATCAACGAAACAATATATATATATATATATATATATATATATATATATATATATATATATATATATATATATATATATATATATATATATATATATATTGAATTGCTAACTACTTAATTTCTGGAGTAGTTGCGATAAAATCATCAGTGTTGTCAGTATCAAACGCTAAAAAGAAATGAAGTCATGCAATAGCTATGATTTAAATAAAATTATATAAATTTACTTACTACACCTAAAATCTCCGTTATATCTGTAGGCTTAGAAACTCTCTATTATTCCGTTCGGAATTTAAGTAGAAGGGAAGTCAAGAAACAGAACTTTGTAAATTTATAATTCAACCAAAGATCTCTGCTATTACTGATCATGTATTTGATATGTTACTTATTGTTAATAATAAATCGAAAGTATATTGTTTAAAAATATTCTTAAAAAACATAACCTTACAGATGCTCTATACTGATCCGACTTATGTTACATTTCTGGTTGGCAATTCTGAATTCATTTCTGAATTACGCATTTACATCACGGTTCATAGAATAATACGGTTGCCTCTTCCCAAGGTTGAGGGAAGAAATGAAGTGTCGATACTACGTCACAAGAGTACAACGGCCAACTTACAAGTTTATGAAGATGAATACAAGCCGCGGTGCGAATACAAGGCGCAGGCCAATTTTCAAGATGTGATTTTAAAAAAAAGGTGCGTCTTATATTCGGGCGTATACGTATATTTAATAGTCCTATATTACTGGTGAGGTCTGAAGCCAGGCGAAAACACTACGGTTTCATTGAAAAGATGAAAAATCTTAACTGTTTTACGAGGAAAAGAGAAAGTTTGTAATTTGAAATACAGCACCAGCTATACTATGGTAGCGTTCCACTTAAAGCCCACAACGATTGCAACACCCACTTTACTGTTCCACTTAAGGGCCGTGGTCGTCGTAAGCGTCATTCAATGCTGTTTGCCACCGCGTCTGGGCCACTTCGCCCATACAATAATGGTGGGTCTGAGTGTGCTTTCGTCAAAATGTGGCGGCAATTCAAATATGGCCATAGCCTCTCATTCGTTTTGTCAAAAACGCAACCATAAATTCACGGGAATCCATGTTGAATTAAATTTTACCTCGGTCTATGCGAAATATTTACTCCAAACTGCACCAAAAATTATTTTATTTATTAATATACACACAAACTGCACGTTTTCACTAAGCCGCCATATTGTGAGCCTACCCCGCTCATATGTGCATTCCACTTATAATTTTCGCCTACAACAACCGTGGTCTTTTTACGTAAGTGGAACGGGTATGTCAGAGGTCGCGGTCGTTGTGGGCTTTAAGTGGAACGTACCCTATATACCCATCTACCCTTATCGCGAAACGGCGAGCCTTATACGCATGTCCAAGAATGGAGTAAGCATATGTGCACCATCAGTTTTTATCTTTGTATATATGATAGCATATATTATGTTCATTACGTTGATTTATTTGAAATTTTGATTAATTTGTTTTTAACAATTTAATATTGAGTATTTTTTTATAACTAATACTCACTTTATAAGTTGAACATTGAAAATAACGGGGAGTAGCCTATATAAGTATTTAGGTGTGTAGTTGAGTTTATATGTATGTAAAGTGTGTTCACGGAATGAAACATAAACTCGTGATTTGCGCAACTCACCGCTTCGTGGTTTGTTGCGCAAACTTCACTCGAACTACAAAACGAGTCATTGTGACACTTGTTTTACAAATAACTATTTCATGAATAAAATTATTCTAGCCCAAGATATTTTAGATAATTATAGCACATGGCTTTGTAAGTATATTATTGAGTTATATTTGAAAACACGATTACATTAGAGGCATGTTTTGAAACAGTTTCAAACTGTTTTAAAACGGTCCTTTTTTTGGTCGGTTACTGACGTCAGGAATCAAACTGTTTGTCAGCGTTTCGAAACGTTCTCCAAGACCGTTTTAAGATGTCAGCAGTGTCATTACTGTCATTTTCGTTTTCTTTTTATAGTAAGGAAACAAAGGAAATTGTAATGCTTTTCGTAATCACTTAATATCATAATAACAAAATTACTATCTACTATACAGGAATCCCCGCGAAGGAACAGAAGGTATTTTTCTAAAAAGCTTTGCTCATTAAACAACAGTACATATTCCATCTTAACGTAAACTAATTAACTAATAACCTACGAATCCCGGCTAATAACTAATGGTGAAATTGAAACGACAAAAATCTCTGCTAAGATGTTAAAAAATAAACAACCTAACCTAACTTCTATTATTTGACTGAAAAAAATGTAAACAAATAGAAGCTGGCAGGGCAGATGACAGATAGATACTGATCACGTGACGTTTTAAAACGTTTCATTTTTGCGATCACCACTAGTGATTACATCACGCCGAAACTGTTTCAAAACGGTCTTCGAAACTGTTTCGTCAAGCAAAAATGCTTTAAGAGGCTAAGAAAATGTTTGAAAAATATGTTTCCGTAAGGCAAAAATATAGTAAACTAACTTTATTTAAAAACCAATTACCTATGTGTATTGTGAAATTTTATGTAATGTAAATCAATAAATATTAACTTATTTTTTGTTAGAGATTCAATTTTATGTATTGGTCTATTTTTTAATGAATCAAATAATCAAAAGTATACTTATTATTAATGTGCCTTACATGTATAATTGTTTTTTCGCAAATTGATTGAGATTAAATATTAATGCTAATCTAATTTTGATTTTTTTTATAAGTTAGGTAAGAAGAATTATTTGACAGCAATATATTGTATTTACTCTAACTGAACGTTAAATTTCGGAGGCACCACATGAATCATGACACTTGCGCACAACGAGACGAGTTCCGCGACAGAGATAGAAACAGCCATTTGCTGTCTCACTTACGGTGTGATACTTCCACCATAGACAAATAATATAAGAGACGATTTGAGGCATAGGCGGCAAGTGGCACAACGTTTCTGCACCGCCACCCGCGCATGGAGTCTCTACAGTCGCGCGAACTACAAGACTGTTTTACATAAACAAAATAGAATAAAACAATTTAAAATATTATAAATGACAATGAATGACATATTCCCTTTATTGTGAATAAATATTATAAATATTATAAAATATCCTAGTATATTAACTTTTAGGTCATTAAAAAGGAAAATATACAAAATCAATCTTACATTGGTTTGTGTGAATACGGCATGTGATTGTCAAAGTGAAGTGTCAAAACTAAAAATATGGTTATATTGGTTATGGTTACAAATTCTAAGGATTAGTAAAATTGGTATAGTTTTGTTCAATTTATTTAGGTTTCCCGTTCTAATAAAGTAAATAAAAGTAAGTGAACCTTTAAAATGTTATTACCAGGTATAATTCGTCATAGCTGTATCGTAAAAAATTGTTAATAGTAAATATGTTGGTCACTTCGCAATTTGGGTTTAAGAACAAAACATTTTTCAAATTTTCATCTGACATTAATCAACGAGAACAGTGGTACACAATTTTAGAACTTATACATCTAATGATCAAAGGTATCAAGATCATTTTGATGATGATCGACTTACAAGTACGTGTCGCAAACGACTTAAATCTAAAAAGACCTGTCTTCATGGATTTGGAGAATCTAGTTTTAACTTCTTTTTATTAAAATGTTTGTTGGTTTTGTTGTCAATAATTTTAAAATAACAAGGTGCAATTTGATGTGATATTGGATTAATTTTCTTAAATATAATGTAATGTAATTTTAGTAGAAATATGTAATTGTGATTAATAATTTTTTTATATTATGTGCAGGTTAATAAAAAAATTAAATGTTTGCTGTTTTCTTATTTATCTAAATTATTTGTCTCAAACTTGTTTATTATAATTATTTCATTACAAAAAATGAAATATAATTTTTTGAAATGAAATAATTATATAATAAACAATTTTAAGACAAACTATAAAATTTACCTACCAATAATCCAAACTACCAAATTTAAATATCTCGCCTCTAAGAATTAGTTCTGCCACCCGCAAGGGGTGCGCTCAGATCGACGCGATGCCAGCTGTTTATACGAGAACGAACACTCTCTTATTACTTTCTCTATGACTTCCACTTCCATTAGGTATATGTGACTAGTTTACGTCATTGCTTCCAATCGTAACTTTGTTAGTGATTCCTAGTGGTGTGATTCAGGTTTCTTAAAATGCTCCTCCTAGTTTATATCAGTGAGACCAACTTTGGGTTTATTCCTTAATTTAGGGACAAAAATTATGTAGGGAGTTTTTTAGGGGGTATATTTAGGGATAAAATTTTAATATTTTTTTAAATTGCACCACCCTCCGAGCTTATAACTTATATTCAACCAATGTTTATAAAAGAAGGAACTGCTTAATTGTTTAAACATTTATTTAAATATAATTGTATTATTTAATGTTATTAAATAAATATTTTTTGAAAGTGATAAATTCTTGGAACACCGTTGGATAGTTTTGGCACCGTACATATAAAAGCCTATATAATTGTATTATTTAATGTTATTAAATAAATATTTTTTGAAAGTGATAAATTCTTGGAACACCGTTGGATAGTTTTGGCACCGTACATATAAAAGCCTAGTAGCGACACTCTGTGCGAAAGCCGATATGCGAACCCGCTTTACGCCGCCTATAGAGTAGCAGGTTTCTAGCAGGTGACGTCGGCTTGCTTAGTATAGAGCGTTAGAGCATACGACACGAAGCTCTGCAGTATACAGAGTGGCACAGCTGGACTCTTATTTGTGGCTCCTTGATATTAAAAATGTGTGCGACATATTGTTCTGTGGATGGTTGCTTTAGCGAAGTAGGTAGTGCTGGTATCTCATTTTTCCGATGTTCAAAAAATGAAGCTAGGTAAGATATATTTTATAATAGTTAAATATGGGCGATTTAAGAAGGTGTCCACAGCTGTGGCTTAACTTTAGTATTAACGATATTTAGGTTTACACAGACTACGAATCATAACTGAGCATTGGGTATATGGTAGAAATATATTTTGGTTTTACTACCACTTTTATTAATTTGTTGCAGATGCGAGCTATGGAGAAATGCTTTGGGATTCACGGGTAATCATAGTTATGCAAGTATTACTGCAGAACAATGTAATTGCCGTATAAAAGTTTGCAGTCTACATTTTAAAAGTGGATCTTTTACAAACGATTCGCAGAACCATATTAGAAAATATGCCATTCCTTCGTTAAGGCTGCATAATGTAAAAGGTAGCTAACTGATAAATATTTAATAGTACTAGCTTTTACTGTAATACTGTGTTAAGGTACACGACTTACGAGTTTCTTATTTTAGATAATGCACCTACTGTTGTCGGATTAAGTAGTGAAAATCCGGAAAAAAATACTCAAGATGCCTTTGCTCAAACAGACAGTAAAGAAACAGCTATTAAGAGAAGTGAGTATATTTTTTAACTTTTAAAAAGGGTTATTATAGCTTGGAGTATTAAAAAGTTATACTTTATGCACTTTTTCTTGTTATAAAGAACATGGAAATTTTGTTTCAGACTTGGATGCATCAACTCAGACCACTTCGGTGCTTTCAGCAAAAATGCCAAAAAAACCTCTCTTAGAAGCAAAATCAGAACTCTGGAGACAACAGCTAATTCATCTGATTGCAGGAAAACACTGAAGTACGACACCAATATGGAAAATGTTGTAAGATTTTTGGAAAACAACTATTCAGAACATTCGTGTACACTTTTGAAAGCACAACTAAACTTTTTGAACAAAGCACCGAAATGATGTCGGTACTCTGATGATTTTAAGAGGTTTGCTTTGAGCGTATATTTCTTAGGTCCCAAAGCTTATACAAATTTTTCCACTCTATGTAGGCTACCTTCCAAAAGAACACTTGAACGTTTCACCAAAAGATGGACCATTAACCCTGGATTTAACGATTTTATTTTCCGTATAACAGAGCTTAGGGTTCGATTACTAAAAGAAAAAGAAAGGGATTGCATAATCAGCGTAGATGAAATGTCTCTAAAGTCTAACCTTTTTTATGACATTTCAAAAGACAGAGTTATAGGATTACAACAAGCACATAGTAAAAGTAGTGTGGATATAGCAAATAGCGCTTTGGTAATAATGGCCCGAGGTGTTGCCTGCAACTGGAAGCAACCGATTGCATATTTTTTTTATAAATCTGCAGCTTCTTCTGATGATATTAAAGATCTTTTGTTCGAAAGTGTGAGGAAATTAGACGCTGTTGGTCTAAATGTGCTTGGTGTTGTTTCAGATCAAGGGTCCAATTTTCAGAAATTAGTCAATAATTGTTTGAAACTGACAGAAGACAACCCTTTCTTCTTCGTAGATAATAAAAAACTTGTTTATTTATTTGACGTGCCTCATCTTATAAAATCAAATAGAAATAACTTTTTACTTTTCCGCCCAACCTATCTATATGCGAGAAAAGTATTGGTTTACCCCAAAAAAAGTTGGAATTTTAAAAACTTTTTTGAGTTATCTTCACGTTTTCCATCAACAAGAACACGAAAAAACGGTTTTTAGAAAAAAAAATCCTGTGTGTATGTTGTCGTTGGCCATTTTTTCTTACATGTCTTGTTAGCACGATACAGCCTCCGGAGTGCAATAAGTCACCAATTTTATGATTGAATATTGTTAAGGACATGTCACAGATGAACCCTATTGATTTTCAGCTCACCAGAGCCAGTACAACGGGTGCCATGGTACTTGAAGTACGATATTTTGTCATTTTTTGAGAAATTTCAGTTTGTTAGCACGATACAGCCTCCGGAGTTCAACAAGTCACCAATTTTATGATTGAGTATTATTCAGGATATATCACTGATGAACCCTATTGATTTTCAGCTCACCAGAGCCAATACAACAGGTGCTACAGTACTCTCAGTACGATATTTTTGTAGTTTTTGGAGAAGTTTCAGTTTGTTAGCACGATACAGCCTCCAGAAAGTATACGATTGATCAATTTTATGATTGAATATTGTTCAAGGTGCCTCACAGATGTACCCTATTCATTTTCAGTTGACTAGAGCGAGTACAGCTGGTCCTATAAATCTAGATATACTAATTTTTTGGTTATTTTTGGAGAAATTTCGGTTTGTTAGCACGATACATCCCCCGAAGTGTATACAAGTAACAATTTTCTCATAGAATATTGTTCAGGGCTACAGATGCGGAAAAGTTAGTTTTAATCTTTAAAACCGTATTTATTTTCCTACATCTTTAAGTTGATTGACGGAGAAACGAACAAGTGTTATTTGGAAACCATGTATAAGTTGAAAGAGTATAGATTGTGTCCTAAGTTAACAGATGATCACATTTATCCAAATAACTTCCGAAAAATGAAGGTGAAATTAGCTACACAAGTATTCAGTCATTCAGTAACAGTGGCACTAAATACTTATGTCGATTTTAAAATTTTGCCCATTGAAGCGAAAATAACAGCCAAATTCGTTGAGAAAATGAACAATTTATTCGACGTGCTGAACTCTTGTCATCTGAATAATTTTAATGCATTTATCGGCACAGAAAAATTGCCTAGAGAACTTCTTTGGACAAGTTAGAAACTGTTGCAGTAATGCCAGAAATCCAACCCGCATTCAGTTCTGTCGGGCTTTCAAAAATATATTTGCATTAAGATATTTTGACCATGCGGAAGGTGCAAATTGTGTGGAAGATGTAAATGAAGTTTTATTGTCTCTTTCTCCTGAAATTGTTGAAAACTGGAAAGAAATAATTGTACCTCCGTCGACAAGAAACTCCCTCAAACTATTCACAACTGATTACAAAAACTTGCATAGTACTGAGGGTAACGCTCTTGTGTATGTGACAGGGTATGTTTTAAAAGAGTTTGCTGCAACACTCTTGTCAAATATGTATAGCGTTCAACAACTCAATTACGTTAGAAGAGCAAGCAACACTTTTTTCTAAACTGAAGGCATACTACTGTGAAAAAAAACGTTTGGCGGCTTAGTAGTTCCCCCAAAAAAGTTTGCGGAATACATTATAGAATTGGAAAATCTTCTTGTTCAAAATTTCAATGAAATAGCTTGCACAAATAGTATTGGTTCTATATTAAAATCTTTTTTCATGAAAGTTCCTTTTACCCATCCTTGCCATCGTCCATTGGAATTTATGGACGATGTCCTTGCGCCAATTTCCCACATTCGTACCTAGTTTTCTTTGTACACACGCGTTCGTATTTATTACACATTGAAATTTTTAAATAGGGACATACAAGGTAAGAAATTGTTTAAACCGAATGCCAAACTTACAATTTTGCAAAATTTATAAGTTTTTGATTTGTTTTTTAGTCTACTACTGTAAAATTTGTTTATCCTAGTAATACACATAAGTATATCGTGTAAGTAGAAAATATATCTAGTATTAATATAACTTCCACATTTACTATATAGTTTTTTTTTGTAATTATTATCCAATGCAAATCCACAACCCGCTATTTATTCATTCTCATACAAAAATAAGATAAGAATAGTTATTTTTCTACGCCCTATCTTTAAATTACCTTGTATTTCATCGGTTTGCAGCGCTTAAAGTGGTTGTTTATGGTTAGAGTGAAAAAAGTAAAAAAGCGTTAAAAAGTGCCATAACGTTAACTTTATTTCACGCTTCCCATAAGCTAACACAATGAATATATTGGCTGGGCATCGAGGATGGACTTTCATGAAACTTGGAATACGTATAACTAACACAATGAATCTTGGCTGGGCATCGAGGATGGACTTTCATGAAACTTGGAATACGTATAATTGTAATTTACCGAAGGAGCTTAATTAAAATATTAAAATATCTATTTGAATTTTATTTTTTTGTATAGGGCTGTAGAAAAAATACTGTATGCAACATGTGCATAAAGTGCCTTTTTTCACTCATGGAATTGCCGCACTCACCTGGTCAACTTTTTCCATTCGTGAAAAAAGTACCACTTAATGCATTAGTACTTATTGGATTGTTGGTAGTATCGTGAACATTTACAATGTTGCTTGAAGTCGAACTAGTTGTGCGGAATCCATTTTATTTTTTATTGAGTCGTTTACGTAACCCTCCGCAACTGTGCCCCCCCCCGTGCTTCATAATTGAATTATATCACCAACGGAATCCACTAATAGAGACGCCGAAGAGCGTCGAAATGTATAACCAGTGTAATTTTTTGGATTAGGTAAATTCAAATATGTTGCGATAAACGATGGAATTTTTGAAAAGGTATTGAAACCTACAACTTGGGTTTTGCATTTTCCATTTCTATACTGCAAAAAGAAATGATCTATTGTGACACATTTGTGGGTATTTTTTATAAATGTTTATCAAGTTTAATCTATTGTCAGATATTTCATCAATACCAGTAAATCGACGTTGAACATGAATTTTTGTATCAGGTACTGTGATAATTAAAACACTTCCGGTATCATTAATATCGTTACACTTCATTTTATATAATGCCCCCCTCCGCAGAGCACTTGCGATTCCGAATATTAAAGCAACCTGAAAGATGTTACAAATAATATCTGAGCTTACATTAAAATTTTTTGCTGCATGAGATAATGATCGTCTGGAGCTTGCAACAGAAACTTATTAATTTCTTCACGGGCAAATGTTTTAGATTTTTTGGGTCTATAGCCAAATGATTTATTTTTCAAATATGCAATGAGTTTCGAGTATTTACTGATGTCTACGTCGTTATTTACCATTAGGGTGCCTTTCAGTTTTGAATAAGTCGACCAAAGTGTTGAAGACTTCCACATGTTGGATTCGGTTTCAAAGTAAGCTAGTACCACTCTTTCTATGAAGCTGTTTATGCCTTTTTTAGTACGCCACTCCATAAAAGAATTATATTCCTTTAAATACTGTTCCCTAGATTTCTCAGGGAGAAGATTCATAGTCGTTGCAGTTGCCGATTCAACAACATCTTCTGGTGCGCAGTTTAAACTTTCTTCATTATCACTCTCCATCACTAATAATAATAATACTACACTCCTTTTAATTAGACACAAAACGGATTTTCTTGAACGAATATCAAGAAATAAAAGTGTGACAGTTTATCTGAGAAACGAATTGACATGAGAAAGAAAGCGTTCACAGCCCACTACTTTGATAAAACAATTTTATAATTGCGTTAAAAAATGACACGTTATGGCACTATTTATAACGCAAAAGCGCTACGGTACTTTTTTTCACGCTTTTTGACCGATTCAGAAATTACATTCTTTATGAATGCAAATGAATGAAAAAAACGTGAATATTATAACGGACGTAGAAAAAATATAATAAACCATCTCAAGTAAAAAATCGTTCATTAGATTTTCGCATGGTACATGGTAACGCGCTCCCGTATATATTTCCATAGAAGTAGCACGCCAGCTCTCCCTCGTAAATCCGCCGGCCAGTGAACAACTGCCAACTGCCCGACTTCTTAGAACGTTGTCGGCGAAATTATCCACACAAATCACCCACCACCCACCTTATTATCTCTGTGTATATAATCTTTGTTATTATCCACAAAGACTTCAAAGGGACGAGTCGAGAATATCGCTACTATGTTTTTATATGTACGGTGGTTTTGGTTTGAATTTGGTGGATTTTAGGGGAAAATTTTCAAACAGTTGGCGACATTGGTTCAGATACAAAAAATGAGCTTGTATTTATCCACAAACCACATACCCTATGTATGTGGTCTGTGTATTTATCCACATGGCACATACTCGCTTTTTATTTTTAATTTTTATAGGTGTTAACAACAAAATTTCTTGAAAAGGTCTGCTGGAAAATTATGACTCCTCTAAACGAAATAGATTCTCATTTCGTTAAATGTATTGGTTACTTACATGCTAGTTCAAAACTCCGAAGAGGCGATCCAGTTCCTATGCAGTATGTATTAGAAGAAGCTATAAAAAGTAAATATGGTATTGTTAAAGATTATACGGAATTAGTCCAGTCCTGTTTAACAGTGAGAGAAGATAATCTGACCCCAATTAATCCTGGATTTGAAGAAAGTAAAGCCTCAAACTCTGATAATGAACTTGAATTAGACTTATTGAAAGAAGATTTGATGTGTGTTATTTGCAAGTAAGCAATCAAACTACAACCATATATAAAAAAATTCATCATTAGGTATTTACTTGTGATTTTTAAAGGGTCTGGACCATTATCAAATTACATGGTAATACAACCAGTTCAGAATATAAAATTTAAATTTTGGCCTTTATAGAATAGACTTTCATATTTACTATTAAAACAATAATTTAGAAATAGCCCAAAATAATAACATTAAAAATTAAGGGCAAAATGTGTATCTCATATTTTGAAAACGCCCTTCAATTTGATTCTAGAAAGTGTACATATTTATTATACATCAAGCATAATGTAACTGGTTCAATAATGATAAGTAGAAATCAATTAATTCTTAAATCACATTATTGTTTAACACATTGGAATGGTCATAGTCTAACAAAAGGAATTATTTGTTTGTGTTATCATAAATGCTTTTTAGTGGAATGGATGTAGGAGCTAGAAACAGATTAGTAGAATGTTCTGATTGTCATTCTCTTTACCATCAAGAATGTCATCAACCAGGAATAACTGAAGATTCTTTTGAAAATTGGGTTTGCTTCAATTGCAAGGTAATATGTATATTTTATGATATTATGGTCAGTTGCTACGTAGTATTTCCATTCAATAATATTCGTATCAATGAAACCCCCTCCTTATTGCAAAAAAAAACAATATGTCCCAAATATAGTGGCTTAACATTGTATGTCGAATACATACTTCACCTTCCAAAATTCCTTCTATAGACAAATAAAAAAAGATGCCCGCCCTAATGGGTGCCCACTATCTTCTGCTATTGCCAACAACTTCCTGCAAGATTTCAATACTAAATCTTATTCGTAGGCCTTCCTCTTGATTACAATATATTGATGACACTTTCGTCATTTGGCTTCACGGTAGAGATTCTCTGCCTTCCTCTCCCATTTGAACAAGGCACATCCTAACATTCGTTTTGCAATGAAAATAGAGAATAATTCAATTCTACAATTCCTAGACCTACAAATCATCAAAAATCCTCAATAAAGAATGTCCTATACTGAATATACAGAAAGCCCACCCACACAAATCCTTTTCTCAACGCAAATGCACTGTTATCCCATTCTATCAGGTCAACAGATCATCACAAGGGCATTCCGAACTCCTAATTGTCAAACAAGCTCTTCATAAAATGGCTACTTCTTCAACCACATTGATAGGAACATTCAAAAGCAACTTCACAGGACACCACAAAATGCACCTCAACCATAAACCAAAACAATATCTTCAAAAGTGTTTCTTACATTATAATGGTAACTGATAAAATCAGCCGAATTTTAAAAACCGCTAAAATAAAAATCATGTTTTCAAATGAACAGAAACTTTCCCAAATTATTAGATCAATAAAGGGCAAAATTCCCAACGGAAATCACATTGTTTATGTTCCCTATATCTGGGAAACTTCCAAGCAAATACATTTTTGAATATATCAACATTCTCTTTCAGTCAGAAATTGGAATGCTAATTCCGCAGTAGCCCAACACTACATTCAAACAGGCTATTCCATAAACTGTGAGAAAACAAAAACCATAGCCCAAGTCCATTCACAAACCTCCAAACCCATGAGAGAAGCCTTCGATATTAAAAAAAAAATTGACACACTCCTTGGCAGTCAAAAAGAATTCTATCTGGAAACTTCCTTTTCCTATCATTATTCAGCATGACTGGCCATCCCCAACAAATATTGCACCTAACACACTTATCTCGCTAAAACTGACCAACAGTGTGGAGAAATCGTTTCTGAAATAAGATTTATTTGTGTCCTTATTTTACCAAATTATAAAAAATGCTGGGGCATGTCAACTTTGAATTCAATACCAATGAATTGTTCAAACCAATGATGTACCAATGCAAAAGCAATAACGAAATGAGCTACTATGCGCTACCACTCACCGTGCGCTATTGTCAAAATGTGCTTTATTTCTGAAAACAGCTTGAAAAATATATAATGAATTTATGTAGAAAATGCAAAGTAACATTGATTTGCAAAAAATAATAGTCATGAGGCATATGATATTATTGAAATATGACAATGGAGGACATATAGCAAAATTTTCTTGAGATTTAAGTTGTTTGATTTACGTATAGGTCTGTTCTTACTGACACAAAAACCATACAATGTACTATACAAATCCAGTTAACCTACTGATTAGTGAATTTGATGTCAATACTTACAAAGACTTATTATATTCACTAATCAGCAGTCAACTGGATTTGTATCGTGCATTGTACAGTTTTCGTGTCAGTTGGAACAGATCTTATGTGTTTTCAACAATAAAGTTATTCTGCTCTATGTGACTACGCTCTAGGACCCAATCCATTCACAAAACTTATTTCATCACAACAAATCTTAACATAGTTGCCATTGTGAAATTGTTTCTTTACAAGTGATTATTCGGGAATTTAGGCAGTTATTGTATTCTGTATTATTGCATACTCTGTAAGTGTATTATAATGCAAAAACATGGTTTGTCATTATTTATTTACAAGAAATTGGATTATTTGAAGATTTGAACCAAAATATTTCTTTTCACTGATACTTAAGTTGACATTTGCATTAGACCTTCATTTTTGAATAACCAGTGTCGTCGATATAGGTGCATCTACCTATTAAATGATTTTAAAAGTTGAAAATTATGCATTTTAACAATATGAAATTTTTGTATTTATAAGTATAATGTATAAGTAAGTAAATATAATTCAATCTACCCGTTTTTATATAATTAGTGCACTTAGTGGATTTTCAACAACATATATTGCAGATTTTCCACGAACGATGAGCAAAGAAAAATTTGATTCTCAAAAAAATGTTGAACAAGATGATATAGTTCCATTGCATCCTTTAATATACTCATCTCATTTTGATTCAAGTGATAACCTTGTTAAATCAAATTGTGTAAAATATATTAAGTCTGGTGCAAATCCACTACTTTCACATCGAGTATTTGTTTTAGTTTCTAATACTTACTATTTACTTAAGAAGTAGGTACTCATCTAAATATTATCAGTCCAATCAAATATTAATTTACTTACAGTTCAAGCTCGACTAAAAAAACTGAATGTGAACTGCAGATGGAGGAATTGATGAAAGTAACTGAACCTGAACTGTAAATGGAAGAATTGAGGAAAGTACTAGACTCGAGCAAAAGGTATGGTATACAAGAGTATATGATCTTTCAGTTTTTAGAAGAAACATTGATTAATATTGGAATATGGTAGTTATAACCCAATTTTTGTAATTTTCCAGCGAATCAGAAAATAATGCAGTGCAAATGGTAGAATAGGATCCTTCTTCATCGGCCACACTGAATGCTTCGGAAAGTGAAGTAGAAAGAAATTCTTCGTACCTCCGAAATATTTCAGATCCATCATGTAGTACCACAAAATCATTAAATCTCAAGAAACTTATTAAAAGATGATTTAATACTCTGTCAAAATAGTAAATGTCAGTAGATGTTCAATGAAATATAGCAGTAGGTCAATATTTACTCAAACTATTTTGTTTAGGAATGAGTAGTGAATATTTTATAATTGTGGCATTGATAACAAAAGTGTGTGCTAAGCAACGAAACCTATTTATTATTAATTCTATTAAAATTTATTGAAAGTCTGTCAATGTTATTGACGAGAAGCAGTTGTGTTCTAAAATAAAGTGTTTTATTAGTTAATCGGATTATTCATTCCTATATAATTTAACATGGTTTAAAAAAATGCATAGTTGTTTGATAATTTAATATGTTTCTTATCTATTGTTATTTTGTTATTATTTGAAAATTGAATAAAATTCTTTCGAATGTTTAATTATCTCTTAAACCCCTTCTTTTTTTTCATTGAATTACCCATTCAAAATTTCTGTTAATCTCTTCCTAAATTCAATTATTTTCAATTTAATACACTCTTTACAGTATGTAATTCTACAGCATTTCTTTCACACATCTATATATTAGTTGAGAATCTCCTCACAAATTATTTAAGTACACCACTTGAAACTATGACTCCATTTACACGGCACTGCCAAACCAGGAAAATATGTATTGTTGTCCTTTTCGAGCACATTGTTAAAAGAATTTAATGAAGGCTTCAAAACAATCCTAATATTATGAATGAGATGGTAGGTCAATTCTTGTCATCGGTTCAAACAAAAATTCTAATGATTTGTGCAAGTCTAGCATAGTCAATACTCTTTACTTTTCATGGAATACTCTATATATTTGTATATATATATATATAGTTTCACATCCTTTTTTGGTTATACCGTGCTGAGGATGGCAAATGAGCCAGAAACATGCATGTCCGCGGTTACCACTCTGTTTCAGTAGCCCTTTTTCTTTTTGTGTGAATTACCCATCATGAATCTCTTTATTGTTGTTGTATATATATATATATATATATATACATATATACATAACCTTCAATATAAATAATATTGGGTGTAAAATATTTAGTAATTTTTAATATTAGCTAAATACAGAGTTACAAAATTACTTAAATGTCAAGGTATTTGGGATGCTTTCTAAAATAAATATATGATACGTTCATGTAATTTGGCTTATAAACAGTTGCCTAACATTTCACAAGGTACTGTGTCTAAAATTATTGCACAATTCAGAGTACATGGGTGTTTTATAAAATTGAAAAGAAAACAGTTGAAGAAATGTGCGAATAATTTATATTTATGTTTAAACATTTGAATTCAAAACTTGACGTGACCCCAACGTTTTTTTATAATTTTCTAAAATAGCAATTTTATTCTATTAGTCATTTTCACCAGTATATTTAGACATGGTGAATTATAGGGTTAAAATGATGTATGGATGTGAGAAAATATATTTTAACTGAAAATACGAGTATGGATGGAATCATTATTAATTTAATGTCTATATACCGAAACTTAATATATTGTTATGTTTCATCAATATATCCAGTTTGATATACATACAGGGTGAGTTATATTGGATGATTAGTATAGGGATCTTGGAAACTATAAGATACTATATACTAACTAGATAGTCGGTTAAATGGGGAAACATTTACAGCTTTTTATACCTATTTCTAAACACCTACATTTTCAAAAAAGTCATGGCTTACCAGATATTTGAAAAAAAGTGAATTTTACTGTTATCTTAAATGCTCAGTTCTCCGTTATTGTAAGAGATACAAACAAAAGTTAGAGATGAATGTTGTAGATATTTGAATACTTTATTTAATAAAATTATCATAGCTCATTTAAATTTTAAGTTATAAAACAAACTTGTATTTTTTTAAATGGAACCCATAGTAGGTTATGATCTTATTAATAAGTGCTTTTCAATGATATAAACATGTTTATAGCGATTTTGAAAAATTAAAAAGTTATAGCCCAATTTTATACGAATATTTATGTTATAAAACAAATATTGCTATGAAATGAACAATAAAATGGCGCAGATAATACAGATATATCTACAAAATTATTATTATTTAACAGTTTACATGTAAGTAGTTGCCGCAAAATAAAAACAACAAATTACTTGAAAATAAAAAATTATAATTAAAACTAAAAAAATAAATTAAACCAAATATTACATCTTTTTAAAACAGAATTGGTTGCTTTTCGAAGAGAATGACCATCAATATTATTAAATGCTTGTAAAACAGCTTCTCTTAACTCGTCTACATTGTCAAATGATCTGTTATAAATTTTGTTTCTGACCATTCCCCATAAAAAAAATCTAAAACTGAAAAATCTGGTGACTGAGGTGGCCATTTAATCAGTCCATTTCATCCAATCCATGAATTGGAAAAAGGAGTTTGTGTTATAACTCATAATTTATGTTAGCTATAATAATTTTTTTAATTAAAGTATTTAAATATCAACAACTTTCATCTTTAAGTTTTGTTTGTATCGCTCATAATACTGAAGAACTGAGACATTTAAGATATCGGTAAAATTCAGTTTTTTTTAAAATATCTAGTAAGTCATGACTGACTTTCTTTGAAAATGTAAAAGGTGTTAAAAAATAGGCATAAAAAGCTGCAAATGTTTCCCCATTTAACCGGCTCTCTAGCCTTAATAGTTTCCGAGATCCCTGTACTAATCATCGAATATAATTCACCCCATATATATATATATATATATATATATATATATATATATATATATATATATATATATATATATATATTTAAACCATTTTGAAATATTCTACATAATTTTAATACATCTGTTGTAAAAACTATTGTGTTAACTCCGTTGATAATGTTTTAGGAAGCTAATAAAAAACTGAAACAATCCATGAGTGGACCAAATACTAATCAAGCAACAAGTTCTAAAGGTATAAAATCCAGTTCTCATAAACAAGTTGGTATAAGTTCTTACAAGAGTTCCAGCTATCCCAGATGAGGTAAAAATCAAGATGTCTGCAAATAATCCATATTCTATAGTGTTTTCCTTTATTTTTCAAGTAAGACATAGCATTCAAATGTTCAAGTTTCCACAGTTTTATCTAATGAATGATTGGGTATGTGCCTTTACCATACTCTTTTTCATAATACATTCCTGATTTTGTTCCTCAGTAGGATACTACATTTTGTGTATGTGAATGTAAACAATTATGAAAGTGGATGGATAACCTGTTCTAATATGACAATACTCTAGTTATTAAATTGTTAATTCGATACAATAAAACAATATGAACTGAATTTGTTTGGTACACTGTTAGTATTTGAATATACCTTAACCCACGTTTTGACAAATTTTCCAAATGTCCCACATTTCAAATTGTATGACGTAAAAATAATTATTACTTTTATACTGAACACACTATTTACTACCACTACACCAACACTCACAATCTCTGACGCGTGTTTCGATTAGAAAGTTATCATCTTCAGAGACCGAAGGTAAACCAAAACTAAATCTTAGGCACAAATGTAACTCTTCTCGTGGGAAATAGTTCCAGCGGAAAAAAATTACATTTATTTTTTATTTAATAAACTATAAAGTGGACTGGGGAATTGAATGTATTTAAACTATTCTTACATCTATTTCCATACTTTTAATGTATCCAACAATACATTTTTGTAGAGCTTTTTAACAATTTTACATGTTATCAAAAATCTATTACTGAATGCATTCAAAAGTATCGAAAGAGATGTAAGAATACTTCAATTCCTCATTTCCTTTATAGTTCATTTGATAATTAAAATCCCGCGAGAAGAGTTGCATTGGCGACTAAAATTTAGTATTAATGCAGGACAATATTTAGTGATGAAACGATATGAGTAAATACAAGTACTTGCTCGATACATTCGTTCCTATAGCAAGTACTTTTTGTATAGATAGTTTGAAACTAAGTATCAAATAGGTATCAGTCAAGTCAAAAGTACTTATATCGGTATGCGAATGTAACGATTTCATATTAACACATTGATAAAATAGTATATTATTCAATGAGCACAAAATGATGCCCATTTTGCACGAGTATGAAATTTGCAGCACGAGCCGAAGGCAAGTGCTGCATACATTGCAAGAATTTTGAAAGAAATAAACTGATCATATTTCATTACTCCGAATTCGCCGCTAATGGGCCTTCTTTCAGAATTAAAATATAAATCGAAGAAATATGTAAATATTTTCTTTATTGCTATTTCTAATAGGTACACAGAAATAGAAGCCTATAAATATATGTATGTATCTAATTGAAGTTGAATCTGCAATTATTGAATATCATATTTGGATAACTTGATTGCTGAATACTTAATTCTTTTCGAAATTGATAATTTGTCGACGTTGAAGTAGACGGCTTCCCGCGATTTTCCATTTCTAAATTCGTTGGTATGCCTAATGGTATGTTCTGTATTGCATTTGCAATGTCAAGCTTACTTTTCTTCGATTCATCAATATATCCCTCGGCAATTGTGTTACAGTCACCATGGCGTTCTAACGTGGTTATGTCACCTCCAACATCAACAAGAATTGTTGCGGAAGATCGGCGAAAGCAGTGCCCAGTATATAAATCGTAATTTGAGAATTTTAAATACTTGGCAATGTCTTTTCCTATAGCTCCAAACTTATTCAGACCTATTCTCTGAATGGTACACCTTCCTTTTTGATAATTAAGGAAAAATCATAGACCATTAGCAATTTGAGGGCGAAGATTTGCGTATTTTTTATGAATTTCGTAGAATTTGCCAGTTACAGTAAAATTTCGTACAATTTTGGTTTTACTGTCTAGTATTGTTACTAAAACAGCTGAACCAAGATCATTGAAATGAGTAATTTTCATTTGATGTAATTCATGTCTTCTACATGCACCCATTACTCCCATAACTAATGCAACCTACAATGTAAATTAGTTTACTTAAACATATTTTTCATCAAATGGAAATATAAAACTTACTTTTGTTGCCAAATATATTTCATCTGGAGCCTGTTCAATGAAATTATCGATGTCATTTGCTGTAAAGATCTTCGACTTTTTGGGTTTGTAGCCGTTAGACTGCCGCTTGAGGAATGCTTTCAATTTCAAATATTTGGCAATATTTATATCATATAGATACTAAGAGTCGTTCTCAGCATTGAGAACTACAATGTGGAACTTTTAAATTTTGTGACTAAGTCGCCAAAATAAGCCATTAAAACGTTCTCGGAAAACGATTTTGTCTTTTGATCTACCTTCCATTTCAAAAAAAGGTTATAAGCGCGTTGATACATATCTAGTCTTCGACGTTTCAGGTAATAAATTCAGTGTTGTTACCTTTGCTGCTTCTATTATGTTCGGAGGTGTCAAATCTAAGTCAATATCACTATCAGTTTCCATTTTAATTAATAGTTTTTATAGAAAACAACTATGAAATTACTCGTTACCTACTAAAACTTTGACAGAAACGATCTGCTGCCATTTCATCAATTTGTCGCTGGACGTCATAATTTGACAAGCCGTAGTCGTCGTGATTTTAGAGTGAACCTAGACCAAACACGAAATATTCCATTTCGCATTTATTGCTTAGCAACCGATGCAAAAATGAAATTCTGTAGAAAATGTGCTTGTTTATGATTGAAGTTACGGTTATAAAATGAACATTTATCGAGATTGTCGTAGAAAAAATAATTTTTGTGTATTTTTAATATTCTTTAACGCACCCTAGTCTCAGTTTTGGGTAGTTTGCAAGCTTGTTTCTCTTTGGTCTCTAAATTTTACAAAATCGATTGATGAGTATCGATACTCGGTTCTGTGTAAGTATCCCATACTTAACGACCAATACTTTAATAAGTATCGATACATCGTTTCATCCCGAATAGTATTTTTAGTTTACCTTGACTCTCTGAAGACGATAACTTGGTTATCGAAACGCGCGTCAGACAGTGTAATTGTGAGTGTTGGTGTAGTGGTAGCAAGTAGTGTATTCAGTATGAATATCACCAACGGACAGTGGCGGCTACTCCATTAGGTCATTGAGGCAATGACCTCCCATTAAAAAACAAATTAAATAGGTATTTAAAAAAATAAAATATACCTACTATACATATAGTATACTATTAAATACTAAGTATTTCTTTTAAATAAAATTTACCTAAAACGTTTCAAGACCCCGTGTAAACGTTTTTCAAGACAACTGTGTAAACGTTATTTCGCAGCAAGTACCCACATTTCTGCGAAATCCAAAATAGCAAACCGGGCTGGTTTCCATCGTTGACCTCAACGCGTTAAATGGCGACGGAATCTGCCGAACGCTGACAATCTTCGTAACGTGAAAGAAACACGCCCGAAGTTTACATGTGTGGGGTCAAAAGCCCGGGTTAATATCGATGATGAATCGACTTACGTCGTTCGATTATTACAGGCATAGAAAAGAGATGAGTAGAGGGGTTGGCAGGCCGCGCTATATTTTGATTTAAAGGAGATCATTTGAAGTCAAATAACAGTTGTGTTTTGATGTGATAAGTGTTTTTGTTATTATTTTGATTTTTGATTAGTTTTTTTAAGGGCTTGTGTTTTAATTATTTGGTGTTATTTTATTCTACGCCTTTTATCATGTCTGTGGTGCAAATGGTTCAAAATTTGAGAACTAAAAGTGAATTAAATTTTGAAAAACTATTAAAACTAAAGGAAGGTGGGCGTCCTCTTCCAGATTTAAAAATTAAACAGGCTAGCAAGGACAAGAACAAAGAAGTCCTTCGCAATTTTCGCAGGTCTATGTATGATTTGTCTGATTGGATTTGCGGATGTGAAGTAAGTAATGCATTTTACTGTTTCGTTTGTCTGCTTTTTTCGAATAATTCTTTATGGTGTAAAAACAGTGTCCAAGACTTAAAACATTTAAAAGAGAAAATAAAAAAAACATAGTTTATCGGCAGAAAATATGAAATGTGCCATGAGTTTTGCTACAATCGGTACTGTGGATATTCGTTCTCAATTAGACAATGCTTATAGACAATCGGTAAGAATTTTTAATGAAAATGTGTCGAAAAACATATATTATAAATAAAATAATTGACTGTGTGAAATTTTGGGGGGCGTTTGAACTTGCTTTGCGAGGGCACGACGAGACAGAATCTTCTGTAAACCCGGGAATATTTCGTGGACTTATAAATTTTGTTTCAGAGCTGGATCCAATATTCAAAGAATACTTTGATAAGGGTACAGTTTTAAGGGTACTTCTAAAACTATACAAAATGAATTACTTGATTCAATGTTATCGGTGGCTCAAAAACAACTTAAATTGGAGATTCAGTCAGCCGAATATATCGAAGTCCAGGTGGATGAAACTACTGATAGTTCGAACAGAACTCAAATGGCTTTTATTATACGGTACATTTTATCCGGTGTCGTTCACGAAAGGTTTATAAAATTTGTAAATCCTACCGGCACCACAGCCGAACATTTATCGGAGATAATTTTTAAAGAATTAGAGGTGCTAGAAATTAATAAAACACCGGAATAGTTAATTGGACAGAGCTATGACGGAGCTTCTACTATGAGTGGACGATTAGGCGGAGTACAAAAAAAATTAAAGAACGATATCCTCAAGCAAATTTTATTCATTGTTATGCTCACCAATTAAATTTAATTCTGCAAAAAGCAGCAAGTCAGAATAAAAATGTTGAAGTTTTTTTGCCAATTTACAGGGATTTTCCACCTTTTTTAGTGGATCTCCAAAACGTACAGCGATTCTCGATGAATTTGTTAAAGTACGTTTACTTAGAGCAGCACGCATATTTGTAAACGACGTCTATGATTGCGATTCGGTTGTAGCCCGAACGCTGCCGTAACCTCTTCCGTAAAGAGCATACGATATCGCAAATCCTATTTACTAAATAGCATCCGTGATTGCAAATTTCAACTGCCCTAACCCCTCTTGTAAACGGCAGATGATATCGCATTATCCGTCTAGCAAATAGCATCCGTGATTGCAAATTCTGAAAGTGCTATAAGTATGCGTGATGTGTTAATGAATAAAACAACTTCGATAGATTTTGGCACTTTTATTGCAAATTTAATTAACAAAATATGTATTCTAGGTAATAGGTAGTTATAAGAAGTAGGTATGTATGTACTTTGAATAAAAAATATTATTTAGCAATTTTCCTTCTGCCTAGGAACTTATTGTCTTAAACGCATTCTTGTAAATCATGGGGTGCTAACCTCCGTTTCTGAGTTCCATTTTTCGGTTTTCTCCCTGATTGGATCGCCTTCTCCATGTAAATTTAGTTTTTCTGCGCATAATAGTAGTTGGTTGTACGGAAATTTTCATGCCCTTTCGAGAAGCGTTAATTAATCGTTTGGTGCTAGTACCCCTAAATTTAAAGGCAAAATGTAAGCCACTTAAAAGGCTGGAGGAACTTTTCACATTCGTATTATAACTGTTCATAAAGACTTTTACTCCTTGAAAGTTTTCCGGGCCATCCCTCAAATTTTTTTCGATATCGGATGTAAATTTCGTTGCAAATAGTTTCCACTCATTTATAAGAACACTGGTATTTACTTCCTCTATAGGGTTGTCATTCGCACACACTTCAAAATCATTATCGCAATCTGTATCTAATGAGAAGTGTGCCGGAGGGCGGAATCTTCCGTTCAGATTAGAGACTCTGAACGAGAAAGCATTACGGCACTCTTGAAGAGACCCAAGAAGGTCGAAACCGGTCAGCGTACCATGCCCTTCTCCTTGCAGTTGCCAATCACCACAGATGTCTGTATCGACAAAAGGGTTTATCAACGTCACGTTCTTCGAAGGGGATGTAATTCAATATTCTGCGTGGTATTAGCCAGGAAAGTAGTTGTTTTTCTCTTCGAAGAACGGTCAGGCTAATATGTCGAAATTATTGAAATTGTGACAAAAACGGAGGTGCAGTAGAAAACCGAAACTTATTTTTCATATAGACACCTCATATTTTATGAAATGTTAATTTATTTTATTTCATACGACTAATACGGTCGAATAATTATCTTAAGTGATCGTTCGCAATTGAAAGTGAAGATGGCGCCAGCTGACTACTTCTCGCAAGTGTGTAACCACGCGAGCCAAATAGAGGTAGTCGGAGGGCGGAATCTTCAGTTCAGATTAGAGACTCTGAACGAGAAGGTATTACGGCACACTTGAAGAGACCCAAGAAGGTCGAAACCGGTCAGTGTACTATGCAGGCTAATATGTCGAAATTATTGAAACTTTGACAAAAACGGATGTGCAGTAGAAAACCGAAATTTACGTTTCATATAGACACACCTCGTATTGTATGAAACGTTAATTCAGTTTATATACATACATACATCTATATATATATATATATATATATATATATATATATATATATATATATATATATATATATATAATATGTTGGAATCATATGGAAAACTTTTTTATTATTAATTTTAGGAAAAAAATAAATAGTAATCAAGGGGGGTTAGGTCAGGGGATCTAACAGGCCAAAAGAGATCAGAATATCTGTGAATAACTTTTCCATGAAACAAATTTTCAAGATAGTTCCTAACATTTATTGTACTGTGGCATGCGGCACCGTCTTGTTGGTACATTGATGTTGTATTAAGGGTAGTTCGTCCATGAATTCATTGATATGAGTTTGTAAAAACTGTAAATAACGTTCGGCATACATAGATTCGCGAAAAAAGGTCCTATTAATTTGTTATTATAAATGCCACACCACACGTTCGTCTTAAACGAATACTGGTCATGAGACTTTAATACAAAATTGGGATTTTTCTCAGACCTCCAGCGCCAATGTTGCGACGAGACAGTTCCATTTGACGAAAATGTCGCATCATCGGAAAAAATTATATGCCTCGTAGAAAAAGAGTTCTCCTCTAACTCTCCTTGGATGAGAGAGCAAAAATCAAAGCGCCTATCATAATCCCTTTCTTTTAATGTGTGCACGATTTTTGGTTTGTATTTATTTAGTTTTAAAATACTTGCCACTGTATTTTACTTACATTTTGTTGTAACAACGACTTTCTTTTGCGCTGTGACAATTTTGGATTTGCTATAACAGACAGCATTACATCAAACTGCGTATTCTCAACAGCAACCGGTTTTCGACGTTTTCCATTAAAATTATTTTTATACTTCCAGTTCTTCTAAATTAATTTACTATTTTCGTTACAGTTGATTCGGTTATATTTTTATTGGGATGTCTATTATTGAAAATATTTGCTGCTTCTCTATGCGTTTTATAGTAATCTCCCACAATGAAAACAATTTCTATTTCAGTTAATAACGCTACCGTTTTTATGTCTCTTATAAATTCTAACGCGGTTTGAAATTTATTGTCAACATTTCCTTCTATCAACAAATTATTTGTTTGTCATGCATCATGTAACATAATTTCAATAATGTAAATGCATGTAATTACATATTTAAACGTAATTTTTAATTCTGATCAACTTTTTTTAGTAACATTTTTCGATATTGTCAAATTTAAAGGTATTTTACTCATATTTTTTGGCAAACCTCGTATACGACTAAAAAATTTGATATTTGATGACTGTATTTTAGGTATTAGATAATGCAGAATTTTTTATGAAGAATAACTTTTTTTCCTAAAAATAATAATAAAGTTTTCCAACTTAGGGGGACATATTATATATATTTATATATATATATATATATATATATATATATATATATATATATATATACTGTAACAAGGTATCCTTTCTTTAATAGTTATTTTAAGCTTCAGAGTATATTTTCATTTGATATTACTTATAGCCCGTTATACCCTCTAACTTCTGAGTAGGAATCCTTTTATAAATGAGATTTATAAGTATTTTTAGTTTCCGAGTATATTTTATTTACTCTCTGGCTTCTGTGCAGAAATTATTTTATACATATAAAATATTCATTCCGGTTTTGAACTCAAAATTTCAAAAGATTGGTTTACCCACTGCCACGAGATATGGAGTAGGTAGCGCGCAGGTCGAACTAACCGAGAGGTGGAAAGTAAGGCTGAATACGGGAAGTTGTTTGGAACCGAGAAGATAGTGCTGGCTGACTACCATTTGAGGCTGCTAGCTATCGTTCACCGCTCCGCTGCCGATTAGTTTTGATTCGTTTTTTCTGTACCTGTTCTATTTTCTTTTGAATTTTTTTTAAAACACATAAATATAGCATTTAAGTCAGTTACTGTGAAGGCAAGAATTTTTAGAAATAATAATTTGGAAATAAGTGGTCTTTTCAATCGCGAATAGGGAACAAATATTCAGCTAAATTTCATTCTACAAGATTCAGTATTTTTGTAAAACCGGAGTGCAATAAAACTTTATTACATAATTTCCCATATACGTTCCGATTGAAATCTTGGAGAGTGCCAGGTATATAAACTAGGGCGCCCTGATATTTTAATTCGAGGACTACCGCCCTTATATTTTTTGTCGATTTCATGTACACGTTCCGATTGAAATCTTGGAGAGTGCCATGCATATAAGCTAGGGATCCCTGATATTTTAATCCAAGGACTACAGCAATTATATTTATTTCCGATTTCTTGTACACGTTCCGATTAAAATCTTGGAGAGTGCCAGGCATATAAGCTAGGGCTCTCTGATATTTTAATCCGAGAACTACAGCCCTTATTATATATTTTCCGATTTCCTATACACGGTCCGATTGAAATCTTGGAGAGTGCTAGGCATATAAGCTAGGGCTCCCTGATATTTTAATCCGAGGACTACAGCCCTTATTATATCTTTTCCGATTTTCTACACACGTTCCGATTGAAATCTTGGAGTGCCAGGCATATAAGCTAGGGCTCCCTGATATTTTAATACGAGGACTACAGCCCTTATTATCTTTTCCGATTTCCTGTACACGTTCCGATTGAAATCTAGGAGCGTTTCAGGTATATAAACTAGGACTTGGTGATCTTTTGATCCGAGGACTACTACCGCTACCGGAAAACTTCCCGATTCCCAGTTCTCCCGTTACGAACAATAATTTTGAAGGAGTCCCAGGTGTCCTAGTCAGGGCTTTTCGTTTTTTTTATTCAAGAACCAATACCATTTCCGTATTCTTTCTTTTCCCGATCAATAAATGCTTATTATACATACCGGGTGTATCAAGAGTAATTGAACATTTTTGTTAGAAGTAACAGTTTTACCACCGAATTTTCAAGTTTTGCTGTATGCTTTTATCGCTTTTTTCTCATATAAAATATTTTTATGCTTATAAACCTCTCTCGCTTTTATCCTGCCCGCTTCGTCACTAATTAACGCATATAAAATGTACCTATAGTTTGCTTATATATCTGTGCTTTTGGATACCAGGGTATTGTCTCCCTACGAATTATAGTTTTCTTATAACGGCAGTCAGCTTTTGAAAAATAATGTTTCAGGACCAGCTAGAACGTTTTTTTAGCAATAACCCTCCGGATTTTGACAACACTAGACCCCTGGAACTTACCGTAACTCCATCTGAGGTTACCTGAAACTCTTGAAGTCAAGGGGCCGTGTAGACAACCACGTTAAAAATCTGGCGCCTAAGAAAGTGTAAGGTTTCAAAGGTGTCCGAAGTGACGTACCGAGGCAGTAAGAGGTATGGCAAAAGGCTGCGACACGAAAGCAAGGCCACGCACAATATATATATATATATATATATATATATATATATATATATATATATGTATATATATATATATATATATATATATATATATATATATATATAATTATATTTGTGTGTAAGAGGAATTTTTATTATTGTATTAGTATTTTGATTTATTCAATTTTAGTGTGGCTAGCTCATTAAAAGAAAAAAAGAATTTTTTATGTATTTATTTATGCGGGAGAATGAGATACTCTTTCTACTCTTTGGGTTCCAGTTATTTTTACTCTTTATCTCCAATACTTTATCTATGATTCATTCAAATAACTTTTAATATTTTTTTTCTTTTAAATATTTGGTGCGCCTATGGTTAGAAATTCTCAGTAGAATAGTCGATTCCAAGTCTCACAGCATGAACAGATGTCAATCATATCAGTTCAAGTAATATTTCAAGAATACGTTTAATATTATAAAAGGTGAGATTATACAGCAAATAAAATAAAATAAGGAACTAATTAAAATAAGTTAAGAAATAAGGACAAAAAACATTGGTTATACAGATGACTAAAGTAAAATAAGAAGTAAGAGTAAGCCAATCAAATTGCAGCTTTTTTGACAATGACTTTGTTTGTGTTTTGTGCAAGCTTAGTGAATTCCACTTTTTGTTTCGGCTACATGGTTTATATCTGGTGTATTTAAAAAACAGCATCGCCCCCAGCTTAATATTTCTATCATCCATCTCTATCGCAAGAAAATTTCAATCAAAGTAAACAAATAAATATATTTTTAGGTTACATGTTAGATAAGAATAATTAGAAACTCAGAACATTTAGAAAGAAATATCTGGGTCATACGCATTATCGGTTTCCAAACAAATTAAAATAAAATAAGACAAAAAGATAAAAGTTGGCCATCTTTTGTACTAATTCTTATTTCCTATTTTACCTTATTTCTTGTATAAACGCTTTCATAGAGATGTGTATGTTCATCTTTATTATTTTAATTTATTTTATTCCTTATTTTATTTTATTTGCTGTATAATCCCGCCTTAAATAGATTGTATTGGTCAGGAAATATGTATTATAAATTTGAACAAAGAAACAAAGTGATGAAATGTCTTATGCTAATATAAAAATTGAGAAGTCGAAATTAAAAACGTTAAATAAAATGCGTAAGTACTTAAGTTTATGTTATTACTTTTATTAGATCCGTGTTCTCAAAACCCCACTAATCTTCCTTCTTGAAGTGTTGTCTTCCAAAACCATACCATATAGATCTGCCATTGTCTCCAATAACTTGTTAAATCTTTTAAATATTTTTGTATGTAGCTTCTTTCTAGTATTGTGTCTTATAGAAATTTATTTGCTACTTCTACAATTAATTGAGGACTTTTTTATGTAATTTTGTTAGTTTTTTATCTAAAATTTCTTATAATTTTTGTCACATGTCCTCCCTAGTTCATATCCAAAAAACCTCTTCCACTTTTCAATCAATAAGCTCTATTTGTTTTTCCGATGCTATCCAAAATCATGTGTGCTGATTTCATATTCATCACCTAATTCTTAAGTTTTAATTAATTTAATGTATTTTTATACATTTTTTTAATGAAATTTCCTATCTATTGTTAACGTTTATTATTAATAACTAATATTTGAATAATTTTAACTGTATAAATAGTCCCTAATTGTTTTAAATATTCGATAATGTGTCTTTATCTGAAATCACTTATATTTATAAATCTACAACACGAATTCATTTTAAATTGTGTTTGTGTCATTTTAAAATGTTCTTTCTACCTAATTATTATTATTCTTTTACATAAACTATCCTTTATTGAAGGAGAAGAATGTCCAAGAAGAGATCACTGCACGACTTTCCCATTGTATTTTAGCTGATGGTCAACAATTTGAGCACTTGATATGTATGTGGTTGTATTTAATGAATAATAATATAATAATATTTATTTATTGTAATAATTATAATGCATAAGACAAACAAAAAATATTTGGCAAATCCTTACAATATAAATCCATGAGTCTTGCAGTAAAGTAAACCATATGTAGTGTACTCTAGTCCATCATTAACAAATAGAAGGTACTTTCACTAGTTGTATGTGTTTATTTGTAGTCTTGGCATCTTTTAGATTATAAGTAAATTGTTCTTGCAAAGGAACACTCAACAGTCTAAAATAAAATAAGGTGATTTTACTAGAATCAATCATTGTACTCTTATAACTTTATTCAAAACGTACTTTATTTCATTGTAAGCAGATTGGAAGCTTCTAATTTTCCCTTATTTATCAATGAAAATACCATCTTGTTACTAATTAATGGTTACAGATTTTTAAAAATGTTTCATGATTTCCATATATTTAAGTAAATGCTAAGAAATAATCAGTTATCCTTTAAAGCGAAATTTGTAAGTTTATAAATCATTAACTACCTCTTGTAAATTATAAAACATGTTAACTAGAGAGAGAAGTAGTAAGAAATTTTCTGGAATTTATATTAAATTCATAGCTTAAATGACAGATGGACATACATCCTTTTACCCTTACCTTTAGTGGGACAAAATAGTTCTTTGAATCCAAATGAAAATGAATCAATGATTTTACTGTCTGCGTTATAGCAGATAGTGGAGTGTTTCAGTTGGTTCAAATAATCTTCCAAAGGCTGAATACTGAAATCCTCGATTAGAAGCTACAACAGTTAAAAATAATGTTCATTACTCTAATCTATGATTGTCATTAAAGTAAGTAAAAACCCTCAATCAAATTATTTAAAGAATTTCATTAACTTTGAAATTCATATCAGCTGTCAAAGAAAATTGATCTATATACCTGATTAAATTCCCGTTCAGAAGAAATTCCGTCCAACAATGGAATTACTTCATCTGCAGCTATTTTGATAGGAACTAGTAACTTAGTAGAATCGTTTTCGCCAACATGAAATTTATGAACGTTCTTAGTTCCAGTTTCTTCTTTTTCTTCAATTTTTTTATTAAGTGAAGCTTCAAATTTTATATTGTTAAATGAAGAGTTTACAACAGCTGAAAGGTATTACAATTAGTAAAAGTGGATTTTATCATTTTACAGTATTACACAGTTGTTAGCCAAATGATTTAATTATTTATTACCGGAATAAGGTAAGAAAATACTTTGATGAAAGGTACAATGCAAAATAAATGTAGATGGGGTGAACACTGAAATAAAAGCAAACTAAAACATACACAAATTATAACTAATAATAAAATCTTACTTAAACTATACAAGAAGTTACATATATGCCAGTACTTAATGGAATCTAATAGAAATACAAAATACCACCCACAGTAAAATAGAAAATCACTGAGAGAAGGCAACTAAGGAAGCAATGGCTTAGAGAATAAAACAAAAATTAACGACGCAACTGAAAGATATGCTGAAGACAATCAAGTAGAAAGAAGTTCAAAAATCTGCTACCTATAGAAGAAGGAAGCTATTAATTACCTATCATGAAGATCAACTGGTAGATCAAGTCAAAGAAATGAAAAAGAAGACATTTTTAAAAAGATCCCAGAAAATATTTCACCCCTACCGAACAGAAGCTACAGGACAATATTTAGAGACTCCATCTCAAATGTCAGAAGTAAGAGTGCCTCACAATTATCACTAATATCTACAACATAATGATTAGACTACCTCCCAAAACTGTGGAAGGTAACCAAAATAATTATGATATCCAAACCAGGAACAAACTCCACCAGAGTCTTACTGCCAATCTTATCCAAAGTGGAAAAATATACATAAAAAGACTGAAACGATCATAGAACGAAGGAATATTATTCCATCTCACCAATTCGGATTTAAGGATAAACACAGAACATACAAATACTTGTTGAAACAATATCCAGCTCCATTGATATATTAGGCATTTGATAAGGTTTGGCACAGAAGACGACTATAATTTAAATTTACAGTTTCTAGTAAAACTGATAAGCCAGATGCAAAATAAAAAAAAACATATTTTCTCACAATGACCTATGATAAAGAAAATTATAAATACAATTTTATGTAGGTATATCCTGAAAATGCATTGCTAGCATTTGTAATATAGTTTACATTATATGGAATAGCGATTATAGCAGTATTCTATATATAAATAACTGATAGTACAAGAAAATAGTTTTAAAATATCTATATTTCAAAATATGAGCAAATTCCTTAGTATTATAATTATTTCTGTTTGCTATAACTCTACGTTGAAGAAGAGCTCATGTGTCTACCATAATTTCAGATCTCAACTAGTTATATATACAATTTGCCACTTACACAACTAATAATAGGGGAGGTGGGGGCTTGTTCATCCATGGGCACATTTACCCTTTACTGATTTTGTATTGCATTCTAAAAATTCCCGCGCAGTTTGATCTTAATATTTCTCTTTACCACCTCCATTCAGTATTCTGAATGGTCAATGTAACTACAAAGCGTGCTGAATGTCAACAATAGGCACGATGACAGTAATTAAAAATCATTAACGTTATGTATTTATTTAATGAAACTTGAGTCATGGAATGCGAAACAAGCATTTATTTTTTCATTGAGAGCGAGATTGATAATTATTTAGTAAAATAAAAGTACAAAATACGGGAGTCCGCCATGATATGTTGAACATCGATCAGAGCGAATGACGTCATTTTTAATTAAACAAGAAACAGTAAACAAACCACTGGTTCTCTGTGATTTAATTTGGTTAATACCGAATATTAAATAGAAAGTGAAATAATGCGGGTCATGGAACAAGGATTTATTAAGGCAAATAGTGACAATTTGCCTAAAATCGATGCTGGGAGAGTTTTTAACATCGAATAAAACTTTTGAAGAATTTAGAAATGTCAAAACTTCCATGTAAGTACATTAATAATATTTATAAACCATGATACTTTAGGTTAATAAAAGGTTTGTTCCAACCTACGGTAAATCACCGTTTTCGAACCATTCTGGAATTGATAAAAATCGTTTTATACGCAGGCACAAACTTTGCACCGTCCCAGAATTGATGTAAGTTGGAACGGTTTTAGGCCTGCTGTATTATCGTTCAGCGATCGTTTTGTTTGTGTACCACTGTGACCTCACTTTTTAAAATATATTTAATAGACTTTATTAGTGGTATTATGCATTATTTTATGTTTAATTTATTAAATTAAACTATAAAAATACAATTAGAGGAAAATGAAAGCAAAATCTTATTTGTTTTTAAAAAAATGAACATTTTAGAAATAAAAGAATTCATGGTATTGAAAAATAACCCAGTCAGAACAAAAGTTGAGTTGCCAACAAACACGTAAAACAAAAACAATAAAATAACTGACAAAATACTAACAGCGCATGTCAGTTGTCACAGTCACAGTTCTTTATTTCGGCCGAGTATCGAAATTGCCGTTCCGTGACGGCTCTAGAACGATCATAAGTTGGTTGCAACGCAAATAGAACCGTAATATTACGGTCACGATTAGCTTGGAACGGCATTAACTGTATGCACTTGCGCTGTCCCGTTCTAGAACGGTTCTTCGCGAGGTTGGAACGAACCTAAAATAAATCCAAAAAAGTTTATTACTTTTCCGCCCAACCTATCTATATGCGAGAAAAGCATACAGCCTCCGGGGTGCAACAAATCACCAATTTTATGATTGAATATTGTTCAGGACATCTCACAGATGAACCCTATTGATTTTCAGCTCTCCACAGCCAGTACAACAGGTGCTATAGTACTTTAAGTACGACATTTTTGTCATTTTTGGAGAAATTTCAGTGTGTTAGCACGATACAGCCTCCGGAGTATATACAAGTAACCAATTTTATGATTGGATATTATTCAGGGCGTCTCAAAGATGAACCCTATTGAGATTTAGTTCACTGAAGCCAGTACAACGAGTGCTATGGTACTTAAGGTAACAAATTTTGGAGAATTTTCAGTTTGTTAGCACGATACAGCCTCCAGCGTGTATACAAGTGACCCATTTTATGATTGAATATTGTTCAGGGCATCTTATACATGAACCTTATTGATTTTTAGCTCACCAGAGCTACTACAACGGGTGCTACGGTACCTGAAGTGCCACATTTTTGTCCTTTTTGGAGAAATTTCGGGTTTAGTACGATACAGCCTCCGGAGTGTTTACAAGTGGCCAATTTCATAATTGGATATTTTTCAAGGTGTCTCACAGATATACCCTATTGATTTTCAGCTGACTATAGCGAGTACCGCGGGTCCTATAAATCCAGATATACTGCGTTTTTGGTTACTTTTGGAGAAATTTCGGTTTGTTAACATGATACGTCCCCCGAAGTGTATACAAGTGACAATTTTATGATAGAATGTTACTCAGGGCATCCCATAGATGCGGAAAAGTTAGTTTTAATATTTAAAACCGTTTATTTTTATATGTATTTCATAGCAGATTCATATTAGAGGTTATGTTATTGAAATGCACTTGGAAATGTTTATTTTTATGTCAAACCATATATTGATACATTGATTTCTTTATTTTAGCTCCTCCAGGCCATCCTATGGCGATTACTCTATCAGTTACATACATCTTAAACGTGAACAGTGAAATGAAAAATCTGCCCGGAACAAAAATTCCATGCAAAGATGTATGGGATCACTTTAATAGTGGACGAACAGCAAGTGGTAGTGAAATCAATAAAATGTGATGATTGTGTAGCTTTATTGGGATGCTGCAAACATGTCATATCTTTTCTAATGTGGGTCTATCACTGAAGTGAGGAGCCATCCTGTACGTCTGTTGGGTGTTATTTAATCAAATCCATACTTTCCAAGGTCTTAATTCCCTTAAAATATATAACAGCTAAATAATTGTCCAATGGTAGGCCCAGCTTGCAATCGAATACTTTATGAAAAAGTTTTTAGAGGAAGGAAAAAAAGAAACCGAGTAAACCGAATATAGAAAGATTGCCCATGCACTTTGTAAGTTTTGTGTAAATAAAATACTAAATTAAAAAAAACATTTTTATTTTATTAATGAATATGTGAATGGGTTATTTAATCAATTTTGTTTAGACACATAAGAATATAGTTTGCTGGAATACTTGTTCTTTCTTCAATTAATTGTACATGAAGTAACAACTTTTAGGCAGTACTACAATGTAAGAACGTGGATATTTCATAATTTTAAGCAACATATACTCCATAATTTTTTATGATTCTTGTTTTTATCTTCTTTAATTAGTTCGTTGCAGTCTAAAGTATATTTAGTAGAGATATCGTTGATGATTATTATTCTCTATAAATTATAATAAGCACGAAATATGGCAAGGAAATTTAGGAACACCCTATATAGATATAATTTTCTTTAAATCAAATATCAGTTGAATTCAATTTAATATAAAATAACATAAAACAACCTAGAGCTAGAAAAATGAATCAAACAATTTAAACAAACCACAAGGTCGACGCGAAAATAATTGAATCAAAAACACACCGATGTTCTGATTATCAAAAAAAATACAGACAAATTTTGCAGCTTAGCATAGAGAAATTAATTAAAATTAACCTCCAATCATGAAAACAAAAAATGAAAAAAGCAAGGGCAAAATGAAATGGATGTTTTGAATAACAAACCTCGTCCCAAATTATTAGAAATAAATAGAAAGAAAATTTGGACGATGAGAGTCAGAGAGTTGACGGGCATCAAGAGTGCGGCCTAAAAAACTCCCGGTTGCGATGGCCCGAGTGTGAACAGTGATTTTTTTTAGTGATTGTCGCGACGTATAGAAAGCAGATATAGCCTATCATTGCTAATATTTTTTTCTGTGACCTTCGACGAAGATATTTCAAACCGTAAGTTTTTGAACCTGACATTTTTTTTTCTTTTTTCATATACGTGCACGACTGAAACTTGAACCCTATACTACCATATTCAGTAAGTGTATGTCTCATAAATTGTTCTTTGTCTTGTGAACATAAGATTTTATTCAAGGGGTTTTATTTGTTGCGCTCTAATGTTTTATTCAGAGATATTTATTTACGCAACCCATCTATTTATGCTACAATCAGGGAAAGATATTTTCAGTCCATGAAATATGTTTAATTCTAAACTTGTTGCGCTCTAATGTTTTATTCAGAGATATTTATTTACGCAACCCATCTATTTATGCTATAATCAGGGAAATATATTTTCAGTCCATGAGATATGTTTAATTCTAAACTTGTTGCGCTCTAATGTTTTATTCAGAGATGTTTATTTACGCAACCCGTCTATTTATGCTATAATCAGGGAAATATATTTTCAGTCCATGAGATATGTTTAAATTCTAAACTTGTTGCGCTCTAATATTTTACCCAGAGATATTTCTTTACGCCAACTGTCTATTTATGCTATAATCAGGGAGATATTTTCAGTCCATAAAAATAAGTGTAATTGTACCTTAATTTACGTTCTCTAATCAACAGGATTTTATTTATTTATTCGAACCTTATCGGGCAACGGACTTTTTCACTCGGTCAGCAGGGAGGCCGGTATGTAAAATCAGCTAATTGTTATATTACG
This sequence comes from Galeruca laticollis, assembly GCA_963921935.1. Taxonomy (NCBI): domain Eukaryota; kingdom Metazoa; phylum Arthropoda; class Insecta; order Coleoptera; family Chrysomelidae; genus Galeruca; species Galeruca laticollis. The sequence continues at coordinate 157,265,305 of OY998180.1, read as the reverse complement.
AAATTTCAAAGGTTATGGATGGCCACCGAAGTAACTGTTAGATAGGTCCAGGTTGGATCATTTTTTCTTGCTAATAAAATCCTGACCACTCTCTCTGACGAATGAACTCCGTTGTTCTTACCGGACGTTATCTGTAAAAGAGGGCGATTGTATTTCAGGAACCCCTCTGGAGTTCTATTTGAGCGCCGGACAATTAACTCTATTAATATATTGTACCATATACCGTAGGCATCAGGGTTAAGCTATTATTTTGTTTGTTTAGTTTTTGATTGTAATATATATATATATATATATATATATATATATATATATATATATATATATATAGTCATTTTATATTCTTGGGATTGAGGACCATTTTTAAAGACATTTAACTAGTAGTTAATACATTTTTATTTAACGTTTCGGTCTTTCATGACCTTCATCAGAAATAAAATTTTTGTTAAAACTTCGACAGAACGTTCATTTGATTATTTAATATATTTTATAGATGTTTTAGGACGCATCACATAACAGAATACAACTCACACCCAAAACAAAACGAACATTTTAAAAATATGACATTCATTGATTAAAATTTGTATTGGAATATACGAGTATTTGTTCTATTAGTTCTATTATTAATAGAACAAATACTCGTATATTCCAATACAAATTTTAATCAATGAATGTCATATTTTTAAAATGTTCGTTTTGTTTTGGGTGTGAGTTGTATTCTGTTATGTGATGCGTCCTAAAACATCTATAAAATATATTAAATAATCAAATGAACGTTCTGTCGAAGTTTTAACAAAAATTTTATTTCTGATGAAGGTCATGGAAGACCGAAACGTTAAATAAAAATGTATTAACTACTAGTTAAATGTCTTTAAAAATGGTCCTCAATCCCAAGAATATAAAATAACAATATATAAGTAAATAAAAAAGACCAAGAACCAAAAAAAAAGAAGAACTATATATATATATATTATCTACCCAGACTGTTTCCTTTACCAACAAACCCCTCCACCCGACCTAGCGGAATTGAACTAGTCGACACGACAGACCTTAGAACTCAGGCTTGGCACATCGTATAAGTCCAAGAGGCCCCACGAATACCCTCCCGCTCGTGCCAGGAAACCACCTTACCCGGGGTTACCCACAGGGGATTCCTGGCTCTATTGTGCACTACGGCACTGGTGAAAGCACGCGGCAAATAAAAAAAAATAAGGTCCAAGATTTTATTAATCTGGTGGTATTGTGCTATATTATACCGGGGACCGCCTTAAAGATTATTACAAAATTACAGATGATGTATAAGAAATATCACTGTTAGATTATTTCTCAATTGTAAACAGTTCAGCAGTAGTGCAACTTTTAATTTTAAATGGTGATATGGAAACAGATTCGCTAAAAGGTCTCAAAGGTAATGTCATCTGGTTTACTACATTCATTTCTGTTTGAATGTCTTCATTTCGGAACTTATATGTCGTATGTACTTGAGTTGATTTATTTGCTGTCTTGTGTGCACCTTCTTGTGGAATATGATCAATGTATGCTTGCGAAACTGAAAAAGAAATAAAAACAATAAATACTCATACTAGGTACACTATCAAGTTCTTACTCAACAAAAACTATTTGCTGATATTTCGAGATAAGTACATTACATATATTCTATATGAATTCTCCATGTATGATCTTTAATAGGTAAAAATATTAGGTGCAAGAAGTTTTCTATGTTGTTGACAAAATAATGACATGTGACGTAAATTTACTGAAATATAACACCTACCTTAACTTCCAGATGAAGTATATTCAAGTTTCACCTGTTTTGTAGCAACTGGTCTTCTAATCTAAATCTGATTCGACATTGATATTTTGTGGACAAACACCCGGGTTCCGTGCGATCTGTGACACCGATCCCATCAAATGATATTCCATAACATCTGAAATTTCAATTAAATACCTATTAAGACAACAGTTATGCGAAGTAAAATTTAACTTGAAAAAAGATTGTTTTTATATTAATTTAAGGCTTCAAACAACCTAAATACTATTTTAGAATGTACAAAGTAAATTTAATACTCACATCGAAATGATCTTCACAAAAATAAGAGTGAGTACAAGGCAATATCGCTGTTGAATCTCGCCTTGCAAGTTTAAGCCACTTGTATCGTTTTCTTTTGTAGAATGAACACAAATAACTTATCAAGAGTTTTTATTGATGTCTTATGACCGTGAGGGACAGCACGTCATAAGACTTGTAAGGGTCTTGTACACTTTGGAATTCATATTTAATGATATAAAATAACTAAACTATTCAAGGAGCATCTAATTGACGTCTCGTATTTACGTTTTGTTTACTTAAATGTGTCGTCATTAGCGGCGCCATGACACTGACAAGCGTTTTGGTGCGAATATTAAATCTAATAACTAAAGTGTTATTTTTTTTGTACTAAACCTTTATGATCTCCAAAAATATGTTCTGTCATCATGTCTATTGTTGAAGAAAGAAAACCAACCTCAAAAGGTCAGTAAACCAGTGTTTAATTGCAAATAATTTTTAAATGATCAGTCTACACATATGTTGAATAGATAGCGCAATAATTAAGAAGCCGGGCCAAAACGTTACTTAACCTCAAAAGTTGCAAAACAGAACGCAAATATTCAATTTCTTAGGATGTGAATGGTATGACAGGCATGGATTGGTCGCAGAGATTTATGAAAAGACACAAAGATTTATGCCTGATAAAACCCAAGAACACCAGCCTAGCAAGAGGAATTGGATTCAACAAAACAAAAGTAGAAGAGTTTTTCGACAAGAAGTTTGGATTCACACCAAATAGAATCTACAATCTAGATCAGACTGAGACATCGAAAATATTGGTTCCAAAGGGAAAAAACAAGTTGACCTTATTACATCTGCTGAAAAAGAAGAGACAGCGACTGTAGTCGGTATAGTGAATGCACTTGGACAGTCACTACCGTCAGTTTATATTTTCCCCAGGGTTAGAAACATCGAGGAGTTTTTAGATAAAGGTCCAAATGGTTCTTACAACCCCGTTAACAGATTTCTGATCTTACTGGACAATCACGAAAGCCTTAATTTCATATGCCAGGGAACATGGCATCTAATTATTATCTTTTCCACCCCATATGTCACATCGGCTCCAACCGCTTGATATAGGTGTTTATGGACCATTCAAATCTAAGTGTTCCCAATCTTTTAATGACTGGCCTGTTTCGCATCCTGGTAGGACTATAACTATCTATTAGACATATTCCCAAATTGATTGCTGCTCCATTTATTGACGCTTTCTCTCCGAAAAACATAACCAATTCTTTCAAAAAATCGGGTTTATGGCCCTAAAACACACAGATGTTCTCAGAAAGTGATTTCTATTCCACCCATGTATACCATAAAAAACATACAGATTCTGAGCTAATTAATAATGCGTCATTAACAAACCTCTGCGCTGAAATTACAGAAAAGGACCAATCTGAAAAAATCAATTCAACAATGTTGTCAAGTCTTTCATCCATATCACAAGAAAATTAAGAAAAAACTATGATTGTGATCCAGAAAAGTGTTTTGCCTGCTCTTAATGTAGATCCTCTACCAGAGTCTATCACCATTGACAATATTTAGTCAACATAAACAGCGGCTTCAAAGGAAATTAACATTTTGACCCAGAAAACTACTGCTGATACATCCAAAGCAACTATTAGGAAATATACCACTATAACACCACAAGCAGTGCGACCATTTCCGAAAGTGGAAAACATAGAGATGTGAGAGGAGAATTGTAATAAAATTCTCCCGAGAATACTCTCTACATAATTTACACTGAAACATTTTGAGTTTCTCTAACCTTTTCTATAACTCTGGCTTACGCCTGGCTGGCAACAGTGATTCAGGGAAATCCCCTAGAAGCGCGAATGTATACTCCTATACAGCGGTATGAATTGTAAATGATGTGGTGAGACTAGTTTTATTTTGGCGTTTCGTTCGGCTCACTTTAGACCGTCTATATGTATAAAAACATGGAGCAAAATAAATTGAAGGGTACCACACAATCGAAAAGTAACGTTTGGAAATATTTTAATACAAAAAATATCCATGGGAAGACAGTATATAGACAGAATATATACAGAAACGCCTGAATTGATGAGCTCGAAAAAGAAAGGTGAAGAAAAGAAAATGTTAAAGAAATATGGTGATATTAATCAATCAAATAATGTAGAGAAAAAGAAACAACTGAAAGGAACAAGAAGAATATTCCAGGATGTCAGTGAATTGGAAACGTTCGATAATTCTTCCAAATAGAGTGATAAATAGAGCTCGGGAAATATGCAAAATGCATATTTGCATATGCATTTATTATAAGTGCATATTTTCAGCTATTTTAATTCGGATTTCTGCAAATAAAAATTTTCAATATGGACAATCATCTGTGAATTTAGATAAATAAATAAGCGAAGTAGGTACCTGTCCCTTGGAAATACCCATATCAGTATTAGCATAAGAAGACAATAGACCCTATGATAAGCGGGTAGCCGTCATAAAATCTATTATAGCTTTTGCGGAAAGCTTAACAAATTTTCAGAATTTGTTTACCAAAATACCCAAATTGCAAGTGGAGGTAGTTATTTACATTGAGCCAATGAAATTGCACCTCCTTTAAAATTTAAAAAGAATGTAGGATTAAGTTCTGTGCCTTTATAGTTAGTTCGATAAACGTGTGCTTGCTTAATTATTGTCTATCAAAAGTGTGTGATAATGTCAAAACAAAGTGCTAACAAATCAATTGTTCTAAAGAAGTGGATTCATAATAAAAAAGACTTTCGTATTATTGATGACAACCATATATTCTGCACAGTTTGCAACAAACCGGTAAGTACTATTATGTGATTCTATATTTAGATATTGTTTTAATTTACAAATATTTTTCTAAAAATATAAGCCAACTTTACGTTAAAATATAATTTTTAGATTAGGTACATAATTTTAGTAAATATTTTTTGTGACATTAGCATATAATATAATAAATTACATTTATTGCGTTTTTTATAAATGCATAAAAGCATATTTTAGCTCTAGTGATAAAGAAAGTGAAATGTCATCTCTAGATGAACAAGATAATTTGACTATTGACGAATATGTTTTAGTAAAATTTGTTACCAAAACCACTAAAGTCCACTATATTGGGAAAATTATTGCTAAAATCGAAAAAATTCATCCAATATCAGATAGCATTTATATGACGCAGAGGAAAAACTAATAATTTTTATTACCCAGTAATTGAAGATGTAGCAATCTGCAACAAGGGTAAAGTTCTATTAAAATTAAAACAGTGCACAGGGATTATCTTACATTTTATCTTAGATTTGGATCTTTGAATCTAAACTAACATAATTAGAAATTTTGCTTTCTCGGTTAGGTGGCTGCTTACTTTGATTTATTAAACTTTTGATCATTTTCTGAATTTTGAGATTTGTTTTTGATCTGATGTAATATGTTATATTATTTTATTTGTTTACTATGCACTTGTAATCAATAAAATATTGTTTTTTCAATTGAACTCATATTTTATTACAACATATAGTATGTACCTTGTATTTTTGTATTTAATGGATTATTGTCCCCCAGGGTGGGGATTGAATGTACCCCATTGTGGGGGCACGTTCATCTATTTGTGAGTATACACAATTGTATTTTTTTTTTAAGTATAAATAGTATATCATGTCTGAATGTATTGGTTTGGATGTGCTTCAACAGAGTCAGAGAAGAATCAAAGGCAATAAGGTAGGTGTACCAATTATCGTGGAAAGAGCATGTACAGAGATAGAATGTCTATTTTAAGAAATTTTATAAGGCCGAAATAAATGTAACTATTATTCATCACTTCAGGTTAAATTGATTTAAACTATTCCTTGGTGTGTATTGAGCAACACTGATGAGTTTTTATTGATTTTTACACCTTTAAATCCCATAACTCCCTTATTATTCAAATGTTAATAACTGGAACAAGTAAAACTATTATGTTCCAGTTATTGACAAACCCTGCCAATTACTGGTCCACAAACATATAAAGATATACAGCGTTGTCATACTGTCTAAATAATCTGCAATCAACATTTAAATAATATGAGGTCTAACAGATTTTTGGTTCCAGTCAATTATTGGTACAAAAAGTCTCAATAACTGGAACACGGTTTTTGTTACGGTAATGGCACCTAAAAAAATATACACAGACTCAGTTAGATGAAGCTCTTGCTGCCAGTAGCTACAGCTGCTAAAACTATTTTATTCTATGAACAACATTACTATATAAATAAACAATAAAGTTGCTTGTAAACTGCCGAATGGGACCAAGTACCATCCTCACAAGTAATGAAGAAGCTCTTCTCAAACAATGGCTACTGTCTCTAGCCAAAGATCAATTACTAGATAGTGTCCAGTTTATCATTAAAGAAACTAAAAGACCAAACCCTTTCATGCATTTGAGACGAAGTAGGAAATGGTACGAGTCATTTTTGAAAAGGCTTGCAAATTTAATCGAGTCGCACAAAATGAGAATAATAGGTCTGGAAAAATGTATTCCAGCAGAAAAATTAAAAAAAAAATCTCAAGCAAGAATATAAGAATAAGGATATAATGAAAAAAATAAGCCCAAGAAATGTCAGAAATTTGGGAAGAATACCACAAGAAAAAAGATTCCTGTTGAGATTTGGCGAGCAGTATATATCACGAAAACAAATTAACAAAAACTTTCTCCTTCAATTTGTAATTATCAGACCAGTGTATGAAACCAGAGAAATCCTCTCTACATGAAACAGGCACTTAAATAATTGAACTAGTTCTAAAAATCTATTCATAAGAAATTTACCTCACACCAAGACTATTTATGGCTGTGGTACAAAGAATAGAAACTTTCAATTAAGGGTAAGATTACACCCCCTATTCAGTTACAATGACAAAGCTTATATCTATTGTAAATGGGAAATTTACCCGACGTCGAGATTTGAAAAGAAGAAAGTTATTTTTTACGACATGCAGATCTGAATTACAGTCTTTTTTCATGATAAAAAGACGAATTCTCGAGCAAAATAAGCGGGTAGTGGAAAAAGTCTCGTCGCAGATAGCAGTGGTGAAAATATCTTGTCCGAAACGGACGCATTACGCATTTCACAGAGTAACAAGTATCTTAACAACTCAGTGAATCTCTCCGGTCAGAATAAAACTCTAAACTAATCGACTATAAACTAAATTTAATACTAACCCGGAAAATTACGATTTTACCGAAAAGTATGAAACTGTCTAGCGTGTTAAGACACTAAATACAACAGTGCTAACTAAAGTGTTTTATTTCAATAATAATTGGAGATAAATACATATTTATCATACGAGAATCTAATATTTGTAAACAACTGTAATTAATTATCTAACTATCAACTAGCCGCTTCAGTTGTATCTACCTTAATATTTCTTTTTGGCAATATTTGATTAACTTTGTTAATATTGACGTATTTAAGTGTTTTAATAAACGTTACTTAAGATTATGACTGGCCCTTCTTTCCGAAAATATAATCGAAGAAAAACAAGAACACAACCTTTGGTGTATCGGTGAACGACAAATATAACAGTCAACTCCACTAATCTAGTTCATGTACACCAATTCCGATAAAAATATAAAACAAGAAGAACAACAAAGTGGACAGAGGAGATGAAACGGAAAAGAGAAAAAAAAATGCAAAACAAGGCTAAGAATACAAAGTACAAAAGTTGTGATAATTCATCCAAAGACGACGAATAGATAGAAAGTGGAGATAGTATTGATATCAGTATCGAATTAAAAAATGGAAAAGAGAACAAAATACCAATCCAATATGACGATATCCAAGTAGGAGATTTTATTTTGGTGAAGTTCTTAGGAAGAAAGAGAAAAGCTCTTTTTTATACATATCTGTGTGGCTCAGAAGAAATATTCTAAAACGATATTGGAGTTATATCCCTCAAATCAACAAATGAAACGAATATATATATATATAAACTAGTTGATAGCGATAGTTCAACCATTAAGATTGAGGATATCATAGAAAAGTTATCCCAACTGGAACTGCACAATGTTGGTGACAGGATTAAATATATATTTTCAAAAAATATCAATATTTTTTAAGCATAAATGTAATATCAGAGATATTATGAATATGGCAACAGTGTCCAACCTTAGAAGCACATGTTCATTAGGACCAAACAGAAACGGCTGTCTACTTTCAACCGCTATCGACGATGCTACAAACATATGATGCTAATACTGTAATTAAATGAGTACCTATGTAAATGTAAATCCGAATAAGTTATACGCATCAAAAGTTATTGTGAATAAACTTGAGTTTTATTCCAGGGCACGTTATTTAAATAAAGGAGAAACACCACAAAATGGCGACGAGCAAAAAAAGAGATATAAGTAAAAAAAATGGCATCAACTGGCATCGTGTTCCACCAATTTAACAATGAAACCGACAATTGGATTATATACAGTGAACAACTATCGGAATATTTTAAAGCGAACGGTACGAAGGAAGAAAATAAAATAGCTACATTATTAAGTAATATTTCTAGTGAAATTTATAAACTTTTGCGAGACCTGCGCCACCCAGATTCACCAAATTCAAAAACGTTAAGCAATTAACAGACCTATTAAGCCAAGAACCGTTGTATGGCCGGAGAGAAGAGAATTTCACCTAGATCAGCAAACCCGTGAACAAACTATAGCAGAATGGAATGCTAGAGAAAGAAGTCTATCTGTAAACTGTAAGTTTGTAAATTATTTACAGTTACTCTTGAGAGAAAGTCATATCCGTAATGAAAAACGGCCCAATATTAGACAGATTATGTGAAGAGGATGAAAACGCCGATCTTAAAAAACTAGTAGAGTTGGCTATAAAAAAAAAGAAAAAGACAACATCGATAAGGAAGTGAACATAAATTTTGTAAAGGACACAGCAAGGTCATCGAATCAAAAATTTCAAACGTTCCAAAGGCAAACAGACAGTTGGAATTCAAATCAAGGTGCGCGTCAGCGGCAGAATGTTTACCAACCACAGCGCCGATCCACAAAGTAAGTCAAGTCAGCAAATGGACAAATCGACGTCGACGCGGAATATAGTTCCACTTTCACGCAGTAGGATGGCAGAAAGAAATGTCAACATGGCGGAAAGAAACCAAAATATGATTATATAACACCGAGACACATGTAAAAGAGAAACCAAACCTTAGAAATAAAACTGCGGTAGCCTACCATGACTGTCAGGAGGAAGAAGAGAAATCAGATGCCGAAATTTCTCTGGACATTTGTATCATCTGCGGAGAGTTTGGTAAGAATCGGAAGCTAAGGTTAAGATGTGTGTACTGCGCTGAATGGGTTTACAAAGCCTGTACGGACGGAGAAACAAAGAGGACATTTGTTTGTGATTTCTGCCAGTGATTCCTACCAATTTCGGGTAACGGCGGCCCCGGCTGCCATTACCTCCAAACTTCAGGGTAATGCCGGCCAACCTTATGGTGGTTTGAACTTTTTTATTCATGTAAAAATATTTTGTTACAATTTTACTTAACATGTCTTTGGTTCCTAATCGTCTTGTCTTTCATTTGGACCTCCTACCTCTTTTTTCTAACAAAACAGAATTGAGTTGCTTAGAGGGCCGCCATTCCCCCAGTCTCCCCTACTCATAACGGATTGTATACCGTTAACAGACTTCCTTTTGGAATTAAAGTAGCTAGTTTTATATTTCAAAGATATTTGGAACAGCTTTTAAAATAGATACCCTCTTGTATTTGTTATTTAGATGATATTATTTTAACAGGTGAAAATGAAGAGGAACATCTGAAGACATTGATCCTAGTACTGGAGCAGCTAAAAAAAGCTGGGCTGACCGTAAAGTTGGATAAATGTGAATTTTTCAAATCAGAAGTCGAATATTTAGGTCATGTGATTGACAGGGATGGATTGAAAACAAGCGAGAAGAAAATACAAGCGATTAAAGATGCACCAAGACCAGAAAATATAACAGAGGTGAGATCTTTCCAGGGCATGGTAAACTATTATTCAAAATTTATACCAAACGCATCGTTGATACTAAAACCAGTATAAAATTTATTAAATAAAACTACTAAATTTGAGTGGGATGAACAATGCAATATTGCGTTTTTAAAAATTAAAGAGATATTACCATCAAAACTTGTATTAACCCATTTTATCCCGAATTTACCAATTATATTAACTTTTGATGCAAGTACTTTGGGAATTTCAGCAGTGTCAGCACATGAAATGCCTGATAAGACAGAGAGAATAATAGCTTATGTTTTTAGAACTCTGCGACCAAGCGAAAGAAATTACCCAATAATCCATGTAGAAAGTTTCAGCATTTACTGGGGCTTAACTAAATTTTATCAATATTTGTATGGAAAAAAATTCAAAATTAGAACAGATCATAAGCCGTTAATATAATTATTTTATCCTGAGAAAGGTATATCGCAAATGCATGCCAGACGTATGCAACACTGGGCAGCATTTTTATCAAGTTTTAATTATGATATCAAATATATAAAAGGAAAAAATAATATTATAGCTGATTATTTAAGTAGGGAACCGTTAACAATTAATTACATTTCAGAAGAATTTGAAGGTCTAGTAACTATGTGAATTTTGTAAGTACGCTAAAGGAACAAACGATCAGTATTGAAGAAATAAGATGACAAACCGAAAAGGATGTTATTTTAAGAGGTAATAAAATATGTACAAGAAGAAAAATGGTCAGACACGTCAGAAGAAATGAAACCATACTATCACAGAAAGCATGAGATGATAGTGGACAAAGGAATTTTAATATGGGGACATATTATGATCGTTATTCCGAGGTCACTCCAAGGAAAAATGCTGGACGAACTTCACCAGCACCATTTCGGCATAGTAAAAACAAAAAATATAGCAAGATCGTATGTTTATTGGCCTAAAATAGACAAATAGATCGAGGAAACATGTCAAAAGTGTAAGTGCTGTATGGAAAACAAGCCAGCCCCACCGAAAACTGTACCAACACCATGGAAAGTTGAAACTGAGCCTTGGATACGAGTTAGTATGGACTTTCTGGGGCCTATAAGAGGTAAGATACTAATGATAGTGGACGCATATAGCAAATGACCAGAAGCACATATTATGAGCCATATAACAGCACAAGAACGGAAGAGAAAATAAAGAGGACATTCTCCGGATTCGGTATTCCTAAAACAATAGTGACGGACAACGGAACACAATTTACAGCACAAACAATGCAAGAATTCTTTAAAAGAAATAACATTCAACATATCACTTCTCCCCCTGGTTATCCATAGTCGAATGGAGCAGCGGAAACATCGTAAAAACTTTAAAAAACAATGTCAAAGCGAGAGCAATTGATATAAGGAGCAAGGGTAAGGGTCTTGACTTAATAATTTCAGAATTTCTATTTTCTTATAGGACAAGCCCTCATATCACAAGTAAAGACCAGCCAAGTCAATGATGGGTAGACAGCTCAGAAATAGAGCAGCCATGCTGAAGGAATCCATAGGATGGAGAGAAAATAAGAAGAGTCAATTGGAACAGAAAACAACCATCAGAAAGTTCAAGAGCGACAGATTAAATATTTTAAGGGAAATGAGAGAAAATTCAAAATAGGAGAATCGGTAGCAGTAGCGGATCCGAATTTAAAGAAAGTGGACAAAGGCAGTTATTGAAAGAAGAATAGGCAAAACGATATACCTGTGCAGACTAGAAGATCAGAGGCTCTAGAAAAGATTTGCCAACCAGATACATAGAAGAGGGAAACATAAGGAACAGAATCAGGTAGAGTGAAATTCGGATGTAAGAAACAAACAAGGCGTTATGAAATGGTATCGTTGGGAAAATATGCCAGAAGGGGCAAAAAATATGGTAACTAGTCGTGAAATTGTAAATAATAATGAATTTGTTGTTACAGATGAATCGGTAGTGCAAGACCAAATTGCAATTAACCACCCAGTTGAGCCACCTATCAGAACAGAACATTCCGAACCACAACAGACAAGCTCACGCATTCCGAGTGATCCATACCAACCCTCGTAATCATAGAAACCCAGGAGTAGGACAAATGTTGTAAAACATTGTAATGCACAGAAGGTTGAAAATTTTGTAAGAGAGATTGACTGAAATATGGAATTATTCTTAAAATATTTTCGTTTAGATGGATGCCAATAACTTTTAGATTTAATTTATACATTTCAAAATTGTATTTGTTTATAAAAAAAGTTATTCTTCATAAAAAGTTCTGCATTATCTAAAACCTAAAATACAGTCATCAAATATCAAATGTTTTGGTCCTATACGAGGTTTGTCAAAAAATATCAGTTTTACTCAAGAGTAAAGACTCGTGTGAAGTTATCCACTCATTTTTTTTAACCATCCACGAATATTACTTTTCCGACCAACCTTTCTATATGCGAGAAAAGTATTGGTTTACCCTAGTGATGTGGACCGGCAATGTTCCCAGTGGGAGGGAACTTATAAATTGGGAATATTGCCGGGAATATTTCCTTGGCCGGGGAATTTTGCCAAAAAGTGGGAATTTATAATCTTTTTTACTGTTGATGAGTTTTTCACTGATTTACCTGTTAAGAACCTAGAAAATAAGCTAATTTAGAAATATTATTCACCTACGGTCAATATCAAAGCTCCTATTAAATAAAAACCATTATAAACAAGTGGGAATTTACGGAAAACACTGGGAATTTATGAAAAACACTGGGAATTTATGAAAAACTATGAGAAATTAATATTTCAAAAGATGACAGACAGTCAAAAAATTCTTTATTACATGGCCAATTCATTGTCAATATATAATTGAAAAACTGTTTTATTATTAAATTAAACTAAATTAGGCCTACTGGCAAAAAAAATTCAATTCAATAACAATATCAAAATTTCCCATAGATTTTAGGTTCTTCAGGTTTTATGCTCTTATTTTATTTAAATCTCTTAATTTGTAAGCCCATTCATAAAAAAGTGGCAATTTATCAAACTAGTTTAATTTTTCATTCTTATTCCTCTGAAAACACTTTTTCATTGGTAAAATTATTTTATAATGCGTCTAAAGGTGTAAATTAAGCTATGTAGTTATTTCAATCAACTTCCAGGAGTTATGATGTTAAAAGTTAATTTGTCTGCTTCTTAACTTTGTAATATATGTTTATGTTTGGAGGGAAATTTAGTACTTCAGTTTTTGAGAGGGAATTTTTATCTCCCGTTGAACCCCAAACATCTAGCATCACTGCTAGCTGAAGAAATGCAGCCATTTTGTTTTCTCAGTTTGCTCTGTAGATGTGATGTAGGTGTTGAAAAACCAGTTTTTAAAATATCCTATGTGTGAGTGAGAATTTTAAGGTTATAAAAGGTGAGAATTTTAAGGTTATAAAAGTCAAGAAAATAAAAGTAACTTGTTATTTTCTAACTCCAAATAGGCCTGCTCTGCTGCTCTGAAGTGTTTAATGTGACAAAATGGTGAAGAAAAAGGGGATGGTGTGGGATTTTTTCCAAATAAAAGGAAAAGGTGTTGTGTGTAAATACTGTACCCAAGAGTATAAGCAAGCAAATTCTGTTAAAATGGAAAGACACATTAAGAAGTGTTTGAAATGCCCTGCAGGATTGAAACATGTCCTCTTTGCTTCTCCTAAGCAAACAATCCCTAAATCGGCCTCACAGGACATTGGTGAGCCATTGAAAGTTAATGTAGAATTGAATATTGAAACAGAATTGACCTCAGCTGGTCCAAGTTCTGCTTCAAGTTTTCTATTAACACCACTACAACTACAACCACCCCGATCAACCATACCACCTAAGACTTCCTGGACAAGTCCATCTGCAGCCTCTTCTAGTTCGGGATCCACAACTATGCCGATTTACAGCCCAAGATCATCCAGAGGGATAACTTCATTTTTGGATTACATGGATTCTCAAACCAATGTAAGTTTAAAATATTAATCTCAGTGGGTCAGGTAGTATAAAATAAGGTGGAATGACAAAGATGTAGATATCAGCCTATTGGCCTAGAGCCTAGAATACCTATATTGAAATAGTAATGGTTTTTACAATAACAAAAACTAAAAAATATATCAAATAATGTGACTCAAATTTTGTATGATATAAATGCATCTTTAAATTAATTAAGTAACTGTGAAAGTTATAGGCCTACTCCTACTATAACGGTGCGTGGTGCGTCCATAATGGCGGCTGGTTCCGAAGCTTATTCCGATTCCGACAAACTACCAATGTTATTAGATGGGAGTGTTTACAGAGTCAGCTGATTATCGGGGTATAGTTTCAATTCTAATGAAAATCGGAGTCGGCGTAGGAACCCGATCTTATTTTATCTGTAAAAAATAGATTTTAAATTCATTGTTAAATTTATAATTCTTCAAAAGTAATATGTTGTGGTTTTTTTGCAGGAAATGCTCAACCAGTCTTTGGCAAAAGCAGTGTTTGTAAGCGAATCACCATTATCGCTCGTGGAGCACCCTCTATGGATAGAATTTTTCCAAAAATTGAGACCTGCATACAAGTTACCATCAAGATTCCGTATGTCCACTACTTACCTAGATGCCCAATATACTGAGAAGGAAATTAAGGAAACCAAAAATATACATCTTCAATGCGATGGGTGGAGTAATATAAGGAATGAGAGTATAATCAACTTTGTTATATCAAAGCCAGAGCCATATTTTGTAGATTTTAAAATGACAAAAACTGAGAGACACAATGCTGATTATCTGGCATCAGTGGCTCAGTCATTGAGAAGTACGGGCCAGAGAAATTTTTAGTGGTTATTGCTGACAATGCCGCAAATATGAAGGCAGGTTTAAATTGCTAAAAAGATGTAATTTTTTCATGTTTTATTTCATTATACTATGATATTTTTTATTTTAAACAGTGTTTGTGTTTTATTTAACCACAGAATCAGTAAATTTGTAAATTAATTTAATGTTTAAAAATACTGTGTCATTAAATCATAAATTCCCAAATTTTGTTTTTGTAATTTTTTCTGACTTTTAAAAAGTAAATGGGCTTCATTTTATCATCTCTATAATGCATTCTATCTATTAAACAATATCATTTGGAGCTATCTTACTTTAAAATCATAAATTCCCGGGAATTTATGAATTTTGGGAATATTGCCGGCAATATTCCCAGGGAATATTTCCCCGATTATAAATTCCCGGGAATTTTACATCACTAGTTTACCCCAAAAAAAGTTGGAATTTTGAGTTATTTTTACGTTTTCTATCAACAACACGAAAAAACGGTTTTTATAAAAAAAATCCTGTGTGTATGTCGTCGTCGGCCACTTTTCCTTACATGTCTTGTTAGCATGATACAGCCTCCGGAATGCAATAAGTCAGCAATTTTATGATGGAATATTGTTAGGGACATGTCACAGATGATCCCTATTGATTTTCAGTTCAACAGAGCCAGTTCAACCGGTGCTATGGTACTTGAAGTACGACTTTTTGTAATTTTTTGAGAAATTTCAGTTTGTTAGCACGATACAGCCTCCGGAGTTCAACTAGTCACTAATTTTATGATTGTATATCATTCAGGGCATCTCACTGATAAACCCTATTGATTTTCAGCTCGCCGGAGCCAATACAACAGGTGCTACAGTACTTTAAGTACGATATTTTTGTCATTTTTGGAGAAGTTTCAGTTTGTTAGCACGATACAGCCTCCGGAGTATATACAAGTGACCAATTTTATGATTGGATATTATTCAGAGCGTCTCAAAGATGAACCCTATTGATATTCAACTCAGTAAAGCCAGTATAACGGGTGCTATGGTACTTGAAGTACCAAATTTTCGTCATTTTTGGAGAATTTTCAGTTTGTTAGCACGATACAGCCTCCAGAGAGTATGCGATTGATCAATTTTATGATTGAATATTGTTCAAGGTGTTTCACAGATGTACCCTATTGATTTTCAGTTGACTAGAGCGAGTACAGCGGGTCCTATAAATCCAGATATACTGAATTTTTGGTTATTTTTGGAGAAATTTCGGTTTGTTAGCACGATACATCTCCCGAAGTATATACAAGTAACAATTTTATGATACAATATTGTTCAGGGCCACAGATGCGGAAAAGTTAGTTTTAATCCTTAAAACCGTTTATTTTTTTACAAAATAAACTGTACTTTTGCAAAAAAATGTTAATATAGCAGACATATAATGACATTTTATAGGTTACATAATTTTACTAGTGAATAAAAAGTTTTCAAATAGTTGTTCTTGTACATATTTCTCGATTCTGAATCGAAGACCCAAAAATAAAAAATAACTTATTCAACTATTACAAAGAACACCTAATTAGAAAAAAATTGACAAAAAATTGTGATGTTAAGTATCTTTTATTACGTCAAAAAAATTTATAAACATTACGATTGTTCGCCGACGCGCATCGTTCGTTTTGAACTCGAAGCCCCAAAATTTCTTCAAATTTTCTTTAACTATTCCAAAGGACACTTAATTAGCAACCTATTAACAAAAAATGGTGTCGTAAGTATTTTTTATAACGTCAAAAAAATTAATAAAGATTACGATTGTGCGCTGACGGCCATCGTTCGTTTGAACCCAAAGCCCCAAAATTTTCTCAAATTTTCTTTAACAATTTCAATGGACACTTAATTAGGAACCTATTAACAAAAAATTGTGATGTAAGTGTTTTTTATAACGTCAAAAAAAAATCATAAAAATTACGATTGTGCGCTGACTCGCATCGTTAGTTTTGAACTCAAAGCCCGAAAAATTTTTTTAATTTTCTTTAACTATTTCAAAGAACAATTAATATAGGAACCTATTAACAAAAGATTGTAATGTAAGTATTTTTTATAACGTCAAAAAAAATCATAAAGATTACGATTGTGCGCTGACGCCCATCGTTCGTTTGAACCCGAAGCCCCAAAATGTTTTCAAATTTTCTTTAACAACTTCAGTGGATACTTAATTAGCAACCTATTAACAAAAAATGGTGATGTAAGTATTTTTTATAACGTTAAAAAAATTAATAAAGATTACGATTGTGCGCTGACGCCCATCGTTCGTTTGAACCCGAAGCCCCAAAATTTTCTCTAATTTTTTTTAACAATTTCAATGGACACTTAATTAGGAAACTATTAACGAAAAATTGTGATGTAAGTATTTTTTTATAACGTTTTTTATAACGGCTTCGGGTTCCAAACGAACGATGGGCGTCAGCGCACAATCGAAATTTTTATGAATTTTTTGACGTTATAAAAAATACTTACATCACAATTTTTCGTTAATAGGTTCCTAATTAAGTGTCCATTGAAATTGTTAAAGAAAATTTGAGAACATTTTGGGGCTTCGGGTTCAAACGAACGATGGGCGCACAATCGTAATCTTTATTAATTTTTTTTGACTTTATAAAAAATACTTACATCGCAATTTTTTGTTAATAGGTTGCCAATTTTGTGTCCATTGAAATTGTTAAAGAAAATTTGAGAAAATGATTACTACATAAGGATGGGGGCTTTTCTAAAATAATATCATTTAATATTGTACTGTTCCTATTGTTAAGTATCCTGATTAATTTACATTACACAAATATAATCAACAAGTAAAATAATCGTAGTCATGCAGTAACTTAAATTTATAGTGCCGGCATTATAACAATGCTAAATAAACAATCACAGGAGCTAGGCTAACAAGGGGGGGGGTGCAATGGAGATAATATGAATCTGGCAACAGTGTCTAACCTTAGGAGCACATGCTCATTAGGACCAAACAGAAACGTTAGGCTGCTTTCAACAGCTATCGTCAATGCTACAAAAATATGTCAATAAATGAGTACCTATGCAAATGTAATTCGGAATAAGTTAAACAAATTAAAGTTATTGTAAATAAACGTGAATTTTATTAAAGGAATTGTTATTTAAATAAAGAGGAAACACTACAATAGAGCAGCAATAAATTAACTTGGTTAAAGTTTATTTGTTTATTTGTATTTAATGTATTAAAATTTTAGGTTTAATAAAAAAAGTTTCCTTTGGTATGTGTCCATAATTGGTACGTCAATTACTGGTTCATTAAAAAAAATCAAGTGTCTGACTGGTGGGTCAAAGGGCATGGGCGTAGCCAGCAAAGGGCAGGGAGGGAATAAACAAAAAATTAAATCTAAAATATACATATTTTTCTGTTCTGCATATTTTTTTTGTTATCTGTTTTATACATTTTGTTTGTTGTTGTGGTCGTTTAGTTGCTTTTATGAACAGTTTAAAATTAATTAATAAGCTCTAATAAATAAAATTATTCCCGTGTCCTTTGTCACTAAAATATATTTCATCAGCAAAAAACAAAGCTGTTTGAAAAACTGACAGTGCTAAATATATATTAATAGTGTTTTCGATCTATGCATTGGTGCACACCAGAATTGGATAAAGATGCGTGTTCGATTTACTCTCAGGATACGTCAATTTTTTGTGTTCGATTCAACCACTTAACAGTCGGACATTTTTGAGAAAAATGGTAAAAAAATTGTCACTTTCTTTTTGTTTTCATTTAACTACATTTTTTAATCCTATTAATTAATTAAAATAAATTTACTCAATAAATAGTTTTAGTGTGAAATATTTTGAAACATTCAATACACAATCCTACATCATAATCCGAAATAAATACTCTTATAACAACTATTGACTTGGTGTGTAAGTGCTCTTGTCTAGCGACAGTGTCCTATTTAATAGTGTAACGAAACGCCACTGGTTTTCTTTGAGTTCGAGAAAATCGAGATACAAGTGAGGAATATACGGGAGCCGGCGATGCGAATGTTCTGGCAATTTCTAGGCTCAAAAGGGTATATAAAGTTAGTTGCCTATCCAGCGTGAAGACAGACAGTACAGTACATAGTGCAGGATACGAAGTTGCATACGGTGAATAGAAAGCGAGGCACGAGAAACAAGAGTGAAATCAGTCACAATACTTTTACCACAGAATAAAGATACAGAAAAACAATATGGATATAAGAAATTGGTTACAAAAAGGTAAGTTAAATAATTTCAGCAGAAAATTAAATTTTTAATTAAAAGTTTAGAGTCATTCCATTAGAAATGGTACAAAAGTTTGAAAATTGGTTGCTGGACCAGCACCAAATAAAATAAAACTACCATGTAATTATAGCTTATAATGTAGATATGTATATCCGATGTTAATTTTGGTTCAAAATTATTTTTTTTAATTGTCGGCCGTTTTTGTATCACATCGTTTGGAAAAAACCAATTGCAGCCCTTTACAAAATTGCCAATTGCTCTTTACTATTTGCTTGTATCATTGTGAAACAATTTTTATTAGCTTTGGCAAAAGATTTTGTGCATTATTATTATAATTTTATATATTTTTCATTATTATGATGTAGACTTTTTTGCCTTCTAATCTAATTATAACAAAAATTACAATAATGCACCGAATTATATCACCCTCGCCCGCAAATCAGTTATAATAATATGATATTGTAATTTGCTTACGTTGTATTTTTAGATCTATATATATATATATATATATATATATATATATATATATATATATACATATATATATATATATATATATATATATATATATATATATATATATTCATTTTCTTTCAAGAATTAGTCAGTCAGCAGTTAGAACCGAACGAATATTGTCGGTATAGTTAGTTTGTAGTTTTTAAAAAGCAGATTTACGAAATAAAGTACATTTTTGGCGCAGTCAGTAGGATTGTTCGGGTCGTGCGTATTGAACGTCCGATATTCGTTTCAACGATTTACCGACAAATCGAACTTTGCAAACAAGTTTAAAGTGAAAAAAAACCGGCCTGTGTTCAGTGAAGTACCAGTTTTGGAATCATTCATCAGTCTATTGGAGATCTGTTCCAGACCATTCCGTATTTAGAGAATTAGGACCCACATCGCCTGAATCCTGCAAGGATTACCTACTCCTTATAGTTAAGAAAAACATGATCAAAGTCGCATTGATTATTTTGTAAGTACAATTTATGAATTCAAATAATCTTTTGGACGAAATTCAAACTGCTTTTAGTAAATTAAGTGTTGGTTCTCTTTCTACTGCATCAAATTCAAAAAATAAAACAAAATTTAAGCATAAATCTAAAAAATCAAATACCTTAAGTATAAATAACCTAAGTAGTAGTCATTCATCGAACCTTATAACGCAACCAATCGTAAATAACGATCAATTAGAATCAGAAACGGCACAAGCACAATTTAAATAGGAATATACTAACTGCATTCCAGAATTTGATGGTAACCCTAACGACTTAAACAGATTTATTTCTGTAAGTGAATCCATTATTGCTCATTTCAAAGATAGAGAAAACCACAATAACTTTCAGAATATTTATTTGTTGAATTCTATATTATCAAAAATGAAAGGAAACGCTAAAACTATAATAAATATCCACTCTTGTAACACATGGGTCGAATTAAAAAACGTTCTAACTAGTAATTTCCCAGACCAAAGAGACGAAGTTTGTTTGAATAGAGATCTCGTAATGCTCAAACAAAATTCAAACGAGTCTTCCCAATCGTTCTATGATAGATAATTTAATTTGTAGCTATGTTAATATCCACGAAAATACAGAGGCTGCTAGATTTCTCAAAAATACTCTACATCAAAATTTAGCCCTCAAAACATTTCTCTCCGGGTTAAGAGAACCCCTAGGAACCACCATCCGATGCATGAGGCCCGCTTCATTAACAGAGGCTATTCAAGAAGAAAATGCCCATTATCTTCAAAATTCATCTAATAGAAATTTCCCTAGACAATTTGCCAATAATAGTAACAGATCGAATCATCGATCAATGCAAACACCCAATCAATCTTCATTTAATTCGCATATTCCGAATCACTTGTGTACCAGACAAACGAATAACTTTCCTTCTCAACCTATACCAATACAACCCCGACAAATACAACACAATTTTCCTAGGAACTCTCAAGTCTTTAGACAACCAAATTCGAATACCAATGTGTTCAGACCCAATCCAAATAATAATAGGTTCCCTAAACCATCGCCCATGTCGATGTCAACTAGAAATACAAATCAGCCCAATCAGTTCAACAGACAATTCCCGACTACAAATAATAGACCTCCAAATAATCGTCCCAATTTTATATCTGAAGAACTCTATAATGTAGAATCACAAGACGATGATGACCATTCCTATCAGTTACCATACCCCGATGATAAAAATAATGGTGATACAGAGCCACTCGACGATGGCGTAAATTTTCAATAAGTGCCTCGGAACATATCTCACAAAATAAACCCAGTTGTTTCAGCCCCGAAATTATTTCACTTAACAATGTTAAATCTAGCGAACTGCCCTATGTAGTTCTACTTGAACATAATCTAAAATTCTTGATCGACTCCGGTTCGAGTAGGTCTTTCATAGACCCCAAAATTGCTTTTAAATTATACCCAAATGCAATCAGTAATGATCTTTTTGTAGTCACAACGGTATTTCAGCAATCTTCCCACAAATATCGCGCTGACATAAAAGCCTCAAAAATATTCAAATTGCCAAACCCAACAAATTTGAAATTTTTCCTTTTTAAATTTCACAACGTTTTTAACGCCCTTATAGGTCTAGATAATCTTAAGTTACTTCAAGCTAGTGTTGATTTCAAAACAGGGTATCTTATTACACCTTATACTAAAATAAAATTGTGTTATCATAAAACGTTGCATGATTTAAATCTCGTTAGAGTAGCTCCTAGAACACAACAAGTAATAAAAATTAGTGTTTCTCAGGGAGATATAATTATTCCTTATAAAAAAATTGACGACTGTGAAATTCCACAAAGTCTTAGTACAGCAAAAGACGGTTATGCTTTAACTACAATTTTAAACAAATCTACGAACTCTTTAATTTTAGATTTTTCAGAACCGGTTTCAGTTGAAAGTTTTCATGAAAATTACTTAGAAAACAATAATTTTGAAAATAATAACTTTGAATATTCTGATAAAAATTTAGTAATGCCAAAAATTCGAACCGAACACATGAATGAAGAGGAAAAACGAAAAATCCTCGAGCTTTGTAATGAATATAACGACATTTTTTATAAAGAAAACGAACCATTGACATTTACTAGTAAAATTCGACATCAAATACGAACGACTGATGAAATACCGGTCTACACGAAAACTTACAGATATCCTTTTATACATAGACAAGAGGTCGCTAATCAGATACAAAACATGTTAGACTCTAATATAATTCGCCAATCAAACTCGCCATGGTCATCGCCAATTTGGGGGGTAAGTAAGAAGAAATATGCCAGCGGCAAACAAAAATGGAGAGTAGTTATCGACTACAGAAAACTTAATGAAAAAACAATAGATGCTCGTTATCCTCTGCCCAATATACACGATGTTTTAGCGAAATTAGGAAATTGTCAATATTTTTCGACTATAGATCTAGCTAGCGGCTTTCATCAGATCGAGATGGAAGAAAAAGATATCGAAAAAACAGCATTTAATACAGAAAACGGACATTACGAATTTCTTCGTATGCCTTATGGTCTCAAATCGGCACCTGCCACCTTTCAAAGAGTCGCAGATAACATACTACGAGGTATTCAAAACGAAATGTGTTTGGTTTACCTCGATGATATCATATTTTCGACTTCCCTTCAAGAACACTTGGAACGCCTGCGAACAGTGTTTCGACGACTTAGAGAAGCAAATTTCAAGGTCCAGCTGGACAAATCAGAATTTTTAAGGAAGGAAGTTGCTTACTTGGGCCACATAGTAACACCTGACGGTGTTAAACCAAACCCAGACAAAATATACGCTATACGCAACTTCCCAATACCGAAAACATCAAAACAAATCAAAGCCTTCCTTGGTCTACTCGGATATTATCGACGATTCATTAAGAACTTTGCCAAAATTACAAAACCCTTAACAAAGTGCCTTAAAAAGGGGGCGAAAATTGATTTAAATGACGAGTACATTACCTGCTTCGAGACTTGTAAGAATTTATTGATAAACGAGCCTATTCTACAGTATCCCGATTTCTCGAAACCATTTAATCTTACAACAGATGCATCAAATGTAGCTTTAGGAGCAATCCTATCTCAAGGCCCTATAGGTCAGGATCTCCCCGTAGCATATGCATCACGTACTTTGAATGATTCTGAACAATCATACTCAACGATAGAGAAAGAGCTTTTAGCTATAGTATGGGCAACCAAGTACTTCAGACCGTACTTATATGGTAGAAGATTTAATATTATAACGGACCACAAACCATTAGTCTGGTTAAATTCACTAAAAGAACCAAATTCTAAACTCTTACGTTGGAAAATAAAACTCGAAGAGTTTGATTATCAGATAATTTATCGATCCGGGAAATCGAACAGTAACGCAGATTGCCTCTCACGAATTGAAATCCATACTAAACAATCACAACCATTTTGGAACGACGATTCCTTTTGGAAAAACGTGGACGAAATCTTAGGCGAAACCAGCAATTACTATAGTCAACCCAACCCAGACCGTCAAACTGACAGTAGTCTCAATACACCTCAACCTTCGACGCGCAATCAACCTGCAGAACCTAGTGTTATTAGTGTAAGACAAGACTACGATAATTTGTCTATGATCGTAAATATTGACGATACATTTCATGACAATAACGAACAACAAACTGAAGACGACCCTGACGAAAATAACACTGTACATTCGAATTTCGATGAAAATCCTGTAGTAGGTATCCCAATTACCGAATGTGCTGTTAACTATGGCAAAAACCAAATTTTCATAGATTCAGTAATGCATTATCAGGCAAAACCTAAAATAAAATTTCTTTTTGGAAATAAGCAACGTTATTACATTCAGTTATCTAAAAACGACTTTAATAACGATGCGATAAACTTCATTAAAGAATATATTGTCCCAGATGTCTCTTATTATTTATATTTCGAAGTCCAACTCTGTATGAACCACTTTCGGTTTGTATACAGCAATATTTTAAATCTTCTTCTATAAAACTTAAAAAATGTACAAGTAAACTAATCGATGTAATAGACAAACAAGATATATTGGAAACGATCAAAAACTATCATGAAAGCAAATCTAATCATCGCGACATCAACGAAACCCTTCAAAAAATCAAAGAAAAATATTACTGGCCCAATATGAAAAAATCAATCCAAACTTACACCAATGAATGTGAAATATGTCAGCAATGCAAATATGACCGACATCCAGTCAAGATCCAAATGAATTTAACTCCAACAGCGACTAAACCCTTCGAAATAGTACACATCGACTCATTCACATTCGAAAATTCAAAATTTTTAACGATTGTAGATAGTTTTTCAAAGTATGCTCAAGCCTACTAATTAGAAGCCTTATCAGGAACAGAAATAGCTAATAATCTTATCAAAATTTTCTCCCATCACGGTATACCCAACCAAATAATTTGTGACAACGGCACCGAATTTAAAAATACTGTTGCAACCGAACTTCTAAGCCTCCATAAAGTCAAACTACATTTTTGTTCACCGGATCACCCACAATCGAACGGTATTGTCGAACGTTTCCACTCGACAATAATAGAACATTTAAGATTACTAAATTCACAAGGATTCTCTAATACCCCTATAAAAAATAAAATTGTGAATGCTATTCTGGCATATAATAATTCTATTCACTCTGCAGTAAAATTAAAACCAATTGATATTGTCAACGGGCATATCTCAGATAACGATCCATTCAATTTAGAAATTGACAAATTACTAATAAACGATTACGTCAATCAACATAAAGATCGATCAAAACTATTGTACGCAAAAATTAATTCAGATCTAATAGAACAAAAAACCAAACATTTAGAGAAAATCAACAAAAACCGCGAAGATCCAAAAATATTCGCACCAAATCAAACCATATTTATCAGAAGAAAGAAAAGACAGAAAAATTCTAATAAATTTGATAAGCCAGTTACTCTTAAAACAATAAACACGAAACGTAAAACCGTAACAACTGCAAAACGTGGTAAAGTACATATGGACAATGTTAAACGCCCACTAAAAAGATTATATTCTTTGACTCTTAATTACATGTTATTATTTCAGATTACCGGGAATTCTCGATTCCAAGAAACTATAACTCTCCGGAGTCTCCAAGATAACCCTGTTCTTCTTCCAGTTAAACTCGGCAACGCAAAAATAATTCAATATTATCATTCAATATTATATTATTATGATTTAAATTCCATTAACATCGAATTTCAAAAATTAAAGACCAAAACTTCAAAAACAATCGACTTGATTAAAATTAATAACGTAAAAATCGAAGAACTACCAACCAACTTAAATACTATTAACTTTATCGAAACACAAATAGAAACAAAATTAAGTGAATTATTACCTCATCAACGGAGGACAAAACGTGGCCTAATCAATGGGCTCGGTTCAGTTTTTAAAGCTATTAGCGGAAATTTGGACGCTAACGATGGCGAACGTTACGAGAGACTTATTAAGGAACTTCAACAAAATAAAAATTCTCTAGCACAAACAATCAAAACACAATTTTTTTTTTTTTTTTTTTTTTTTTTTTTTTTTTTTTTTTTTTTTTTTTTTTTTTTAAACTTCCCAATTTATTTACAATCTGTAAATTAAAATTACAATAGGTAAATAGTTTGTCACTAATCACATTAACATGCAGAGCAATGGTCCTATAACCATACTCTATTCTTAAATATTTTATATAAAATATAAAATTATTTGTCTCTAGGGTATTGTGCACATTAATTTAAATATACATTTAAAATCTTGTTGGTAAATCACTAACAATATAACGTTTTAATCTTCTTCTTGCCGGTATTCTCCTGAGGGACTTTGCTAAATTATTGGGGTGTTGCTGCAGTCTCTGTTGGTATTTTTGGGCGAAGTTTGATATTTCTTCTTTTACAGTGGGTATTTGGAGGTCATTTCGTATATAGTTGTTTGGGACATACCAAGGTGCATTGGTCATGACTCGAAGAGTTTTGGATTGGAACCTTTCTAAGATTTCGAGGTTAGAATTAGAAGCAGTTCCCCATAGTTGTATTCCATAACTCCAAATGGGTTTCAAGATTGTTTTATAAATAAGTATTTTATTTTGTAGACATAGTTGTGATTTTCGACCTATAAGCCAATATAAACCATTAAGTTTCAGTCCAAGTTGCTTCCTCTTCATGAAAATGTGTTTTTTCCAGGTCAGTTTTCTATCTATATGCATGCCTAAATATTTTACATCCTGTTGCTGGTTAAGCTGTTGACTGTTTAGGGTCACTGGTGGGCAGTTTCCTTTTCGGTTCGTAAAAGTAACATGCACCGATTTCGTTGCATTTGCTTGTATTCTCCACTTTTTTAACCAGGTTTGTATATTGTTCAGGTTCATTTGGAGTATTTGTGATGCTTGATTGGGATCTTCATGCATTGATAGTAGGGCGGTATCATCAGCATATGTGGCTGTTACAACGCCATTGGTGGTAGGTAAATCGGCTGTGTACAAGAGATACAACACAGGTCCCAGAACACTGCCCTGAGGAACTCCAGATTTAACAGGAAATATTGACGTATGCGCGTCTTGATATTTGACGAGGAAATGGCGATCTTCTAGGTAGGATTTTAGGGTTAGGAAGTAACTAAGTGGAAGGATTTTTTTTAGTTTGTAGAGGAGGCCGGTATGCCAAACTTTATCAAAAGCCTGAGAAATATCCAAAAAGGCTGCAGAGCAGTATTTTTTGTCTTCTAGTGTTTGGCTTATGTTTGTACAGACACGATGAATTTGTTCAATAGTCGCATGTTTTGGTCTAAATCCAAATTGGTGAGTTGGTACACAAAATACATTAGCTGTTTCTTTAATTGATGATTTCAACTCAACCATTCAACAAATAAATAAAAATGAGAGATTATTAGAATACAAAATTAATACCATAAGTAAATTCATTCAAAACCAATATAATAACAATACTATTTTCATCAAAGACGTATTTAATCAAATATTAAACATGTATGAAATATTAAACTCTATATTGCAAGATATAGAAAATTCAATTTCCTTTGCAAAGATTGGTATTATGCACTCTAGTATAATAAAAACACAACATATATTGGTACTTCTAAAAACCGTTTATCAAGATTCTGATGAAGATCAAATGCCTGTCAAATTAAATTTAAATTCAATTCCGATTTACGAAAACCTTATTAAAGTATCTAGTTTCATTCTGAATAATAAAATCACATACATATTACATGTTCCCGTAATGTATCCAATAAAATTAAATTTATTTCATTTATATCCGATACCTATTTTGAAAGAGAATCAACCAAAAATAATTGTACCTCAAAATAAATTCGTTTTAAAAAATAAATTGTACTTCGCATATCCGAGCAACTCATGCACGAAAATGACTACACAAGAATACATTTGCGGTGAAACCGATCTAGTAGGAGTCAATGATGAAAGTACGTGTGAAATTCAAATATTGGACCTAAAAGTGGCACCCACCTGTCATCAAGTGGCGATATTTGCCTCACAACCATTATTCAAGAGACTAGATGTATCTAATCAATGGACAGCGTTTTTACCACAAAAAACCAACCTACATCTGAAATGCCACCAACAAGAAGAAGTCGTCAACTTAATTGGCACACTTAATCAACATTCCTGCTTTGTGCCAAGTTAACGCGGACGCAGTACACATAACCAACAAAGAAGAAATAGAAACAGGAAGCCAGCCGATTCTATTTCCCACAATAGTAGTCAATCTTAATCGATCTAAGACAATTCAAGATTTCAACATCAGTTTACCTCCTTAAGATTTAGACAAACTTCATACACTCAGATCCAGAATCATCAAGAACCAACCCAATTTAGAGACAGTTGCCATCGATCACCCTCTTATCACCAAAACAATAGTTTACATACTTTCAATAGTGTTCATTGTGTATTTAGTGTACAGAACAATCAAGTGCAAGAAAAAAAACCAAGAAACCGAGGACAACCATTGTGATGGAGACACTGAAAATGTTCGACTTCCTTGACCTTCAGCCCTCAGAAGCCGAATCTTCAGGGGGAGGAATTATATCACCCTCACCCGCAAATCAGTTATAATAATATGATATTGTAATTTGCTTACGTTGTATTTTTAGATCTATATATATATATATATATATATATATATATATATATATATATATATATATATATATATATCTATATCTTGCAATATAGAGTTTAATATTTCATACATGTTTAATATTTGATTAAATACGTCTTTGATGAAAATAGTATTGTTATTATATTGGTTTTGAATGAATTTACTTATGGTATTAATTTTGTATTCTAATAATCTCTCATTTTTATTTATTTGTTGAATGGTTGAGTTGAAATCATCAATTAAAGAAACAGCTAATGTATTTTGTGTACCAACTCACCAATTTGGATTTAGACCAAAACATGCGACTATTGAACAAATTCATCGTGTCTGTACAAACATAAGCCAAACACTAGAAGACAAAAAATACTGCTCTGCAGCCTTTTTGGATATTTCTCAGGCTTTTGATAAAGTTTGGCATACCGGCCTCCTCTACAAACTAAAAAAAATCCTTCCACTTAGTTACTTCCTAACCCTAAAATCCTACCTAGAAGATCGCCATTTCCTCGTCAAATATCAAGACGCGCATACGTCAATATTTCCTGTTAAATCTGGAGTTCCTCAGGGCAGTGTTCTGGGACCTGTGTTGTATCTCTTGTACACAGCCGATTTACCTACCACCAATGGCGTTGTAACAGCCACATATGCTGATGATACCGCCCTACTATCAATGCATGAAGATCCCAATCAAGCATCACAAATACTCCAAATGAACCTGAACAATATACAAACCTGGTTAAAAAAGTGGAGAATACAAGCAAATGCAACGAAATCGGTGCATGTTACTTTTACGAACCGAAAAGGAAACTGCCCACCAGTGACCCTAAACAGTCAACAGCTTAACCAGCAACAGGATGTAAAATATTTAGGCATGCATATAGATAGAAAACTGACCTGGAAAAAACACATTTTCATGAAGAGGAAGCAACTTGGACTGAAACTTAATGGTTTATATTGGCTTATAGGTCGAAAATCACAACTATGTCTACAAAATAAAATACTTATTTATAAAACAATCTTGAAACCCATTTGGAGTTATGGAATACAACTATGGGGAACTGCTTCTAATTCTAACCTCGAAATCTTAGAAAGGTTCCAATCCAAAACTCTTCGAGTCATGACCAATGCACCTTGGTATGTCCCAAACAACTATATACGAAATGACCTCCAAATACCCACTGTAAAAGAAGAAATATCAAACTTCGCCCAAAAATACCAACAGAGACTGCAGCAACACCCCAATAATTTAGCAAAGTCCCTCAGGAGAATACCGGCAAGAAGAAGATTAAAACGTTATATTGTTAGTGATTTACCAACAAGATTTTAAATGTATATTTAAATTAATGTGCACAATACCCTAGAGACAAATAATTTTATATTTTATATAAAATATTTAAGAATAGAGTATGGTTATAGGACCATTGCTCTGCATGTTAATGTGATTAGTGACAAACTATTTACCTATTGTAATTTTAATTTACAGATTGTAAATAAATTGGGAAGTTTAAAAAAAAAAAAAAAAAAAAAAAAAAAAAAAAAAAAAAAAAAAAAAAAAAAAAAAAAAAAAAAAATTGTGTTTTGATTGTTTGTGCTAGAGAATTTTTATTTTGTTGAAGTTCCTTAATAAGTCTCTCGTAACGTTCGCCATCGTTAGCGTCCAAATTTCCGCTAATAGCTTTAAAAACTGAACCGAGCCCATTGATTAGGCCACGTTTTGTCCTCCGTTGATGAGGTAATAATTCACTTAATTTTGTTTCTATTTGTGTTTCGATAAAGTTAATAGTATTTAAGTTGGTTGGTAGTTCTTCGATTTTTACGTTATTAATTTTAATCAAGTCGATTGTTTTTGAAGTTTTGGTCTTTAATTTTTGAAATTCGATGTTAATGGAATTTAAATCATAATAATATAATATTGAATGATAATATTGAATTATTTTTGCGTTGCCGAGTTTAACTGGAAGAAGAACAGGGTTATCTTGGAGACTCCGGAGAGTTATAGTTTCTTGGAATCGAGAATTCCCGGTAATCTGAAATAATAACATGTAATTAAGAGTCAAAGAATATAATCTTTTTAGTGGGCGTTTAACATTGTCCATATGTACTTTACCACGTTTTGCAGTTGTTACGGTTTTACGTTTCGTGTTTATTGTTTTAAGAGTAACTGGCTTATCAAATTTATTAGAATTTTTCTGTCTTTTCTTTCTTCTGATAAATATGGTTTGATTTGGTGCGAATATTTTTGGATCTTCGCGGTTTTTGTTGATTTTCTCTAAATGTTTGGTTTTTTGTTCTATTAGATCTGAATTAATTTTTGCGTACAATAGTTTTGATCGATCTTTATGTTGATTGACGTAATCGTTTATTAGTAATTTGTCAATTTCTA
The DNA here is from genome assembly GCA_963921935.1 of Galeruca laticollis. Lineage (NCBI taxonomy): Eukaryota > Metazoa > Arthropoda > Insecta > Coleoptera > Chrysomelidae > Galeruca > Galeruca laticollis. The sequence goes on along the minus strand of OY998180.1, from coordinate 157,234,644 downwards.
AATTGAATGGATCGTTATCTGAGATATGCCCGTTGACAATATCAATTGGTTTTAATTTTACTGCAGAGTGAATAGAATTATTATATGCCAGAATAGCATTCACAATTTTATTTTTTATAGGGGTATTAGAGAATCCTTGTGAATTTAGTAATCTTAAATGTTCTATTATTGTCGAGTGGAAACGTTCGACAATACCGTTCGATTGTGGGTGATCCGGTGAACAAAAATGTAGTTTGACTTTATGGAGGCTTAGAAGTTCGGTTGCAACAGTATTTTTAAATTCGGTGCCGTTGTCACAAATTATTTGGTTGGGTATACCGTGATGGGAGAAAATTTTGATAAGATTATTAGCTATTTCTGTTCCTGATAAGGCTTCTAATTAGTAGGCTTGAGCATACTTTGAAAAACTATCTACAATCGTTAAAAATTTTGAATTTTCGAATGTGAATGAGTCGATGTGTACTATTTCGAAGGGTTTAGTCGCTGTTGGAGTTAAATTCATTTGGATCTTGACTGGATGTCGGTCATATTTGCATTGCTGACATATTTCACATTCATTGGTGTAAGTTTGGATTGATTTTTTCATATTGGGCCAGTAATATTTTTCTTTGATTTTTTGAAGGGTTTCGTTGATGTCGCGATGATTAGATTTGCTTTCATGATAGTTTTTGATCGTTTCCAATATATCTTGTTTGTCTATTACATCGATTAGTTTACTTGTACATTTTTTAAGTTTTATAGAAGAAGATTTAAAATATTGCTGTATACAAACCGAAAGTGGTTCATACAGAGTTGGACTTCGAAATATAAATAATAAGAGACATCTGGGACAATATATTCTTTAATGAAGTTTATCGCATCGTTATTAAAGTCGTTTTTAGATAACTGAATGTAATAACGTTGCTTATTTCCAAAAAGAAATTTTATTTTAGGTTTTGCCTGATAATGCATTACTGAATCTATGAAAATTTGGTTTTTGCCATAGTTAACAGCACATTCGGTAATTGGGATACCTACTACAGGATTTTCATCGAAATTCGAATGTACAGTGTTATTTTCGTCAGGGTCGTCTTCAGTTTGTTGTTCGTTATTGTCATGAAATGTATCGTCAATATTTACGATCATAGACAAATTATCGTAGTCTTGTCTTACACTAATAACACTAGGTTCTGCAGGTTGATTGCGCGTCGAAGGTTGAGGTGTATTGAGACTACTGTCAGTTTGACGGTCTGGGTTGGGTTGACTATAGTAATTGCTGGTTTCGCCTAAGATTTCGTCCACGTTTTTCCAAAAGGAATCGTCGTTCCAAAATGGTTGTGATTGTTTAGTATGGATTTCAATTCGTGAGAGGCAATCTGCGTTACTGTTCGATTTCCCGGATCGATAAATTATCTGATAATCAAACTCTTCGAGTTTTATTTTCCAACGTAAGAGTTTAGAATTTGGTTCTTTTAGTGAATTTAACCAGACTAATGGTTTGTGGTCCGTTATAATATTAAATCTTCTACCATATAAGTACGGTCTGAAGTACTTGGTTGCCCATACTATAGCTAAAAGCTCTTTCTCTATCGTTGAGTATGATTGTTCAGAATCATTCAAAGTACGTGATGCATATGCTACGGGGAGATCCTGACCTATAGGGCCTTGAGATAGGATTGCTCCTAAAGCTACATTTGATGCATCTGTTGTAAGATTAAATGGTTTCGAGAAATCGGGATACTGTAATTCGTTTTAAAAAATAAATTGTACTTCGCATATCCGAGCAACTCATGCACGAAAATGACTACACAAGAATACATTTGCGGTGAAACCGATCTAGTAGGAGTCAATGATGAAAGTACGTGTGAAATTCAAATATTGGACCTAAAAGTGGCACCCACCTGTCATCAAGTGGCGATATTTGCCTCACAACCATTATTCAAGAGACTAGATGTATCTAATCAATGGACAGCGTTTTTACCACAAAAAACCAACCTACATCTGAAATGCCACCAACAAGAAGAAGTCGTCAACTTAATTGGCACACTTAATCAACATTCCTGCTTTGTGCCAAGTTAACGCGGACGCAGTACACATAACCAACAAAGAAGAAATAGAAACAGGAAGCCAGCCGATTCTATTTCCCACAATAGTAGTCAATCTTAATCGATCTAAGACAATTCAAGATTTCAACATCAGTTTACCTCCTTAAGATTTAGACAAACTTCATACACTCAGATCCAGAATCATCAAGAACCAACCCAATTTAGAGACAGTTGCCATCGATCACCCTCTTATCACCAAAACAATAGTTTACATACTTTCAATAGTGTTCATTGTGTATTTAGTGTACAGAACAATCAAGTGCAAGAAAAAAAACCAAGAAACCGAGGACAACCATTGTGATGGAGACACTGAAAATGTTCGACTTCCTTGACCTTCAGCCCTCAGAAGCCGAATCTTCAGGGGGAGGAATTATATCACCCTCACCCGCAAATCAGTTATAATAATATGATATTGTAATTTGCTTACGTTGTATTTTTAGATCTATATATATATATATATATATATATATATATATATATATATATATATATATATATTGATTTTCTTTCAAGAATTAGTCAGTCAGCAGTTAGAACCGAACGAATATTGTCGGTATAGTTGGTTTGTAGTTTTTAAAAAGCAGATTTACGAAATAAAGTACATTTTTACCGATTTTAACAGTTGATATCTCAAATAGGACTAAATATAAAAACTTGAAATTTTCACATATTAAAGATCAAACTGCACTTTATACGTGCTATTAATTTCATTTTGTGTTTTTAATTTAGAGAAAAAATATTAACATCAGATATAGTATATCCGCGCCAAAATATAAGCTATAATTACATGGTAGTTTTGATTTATACTAATTTTTATACTAGGGACTAAGAACAAGAATGATATTAGGTTATTATTTTTAGGTCAAAAATCTCTATAACGGAAAAAAGTTCATGATGACAGTAGTAGAAGTGGAAGCAATGATTGTGATGAAGATGAAAATAAAATGGTCGGAACACCAAAATCGGAATCTATTTTTGAAGGAGGCTCAAGTAGTTCTTCAAATCTACATGAAGCTGTCTCTGGAACTGGGACCTTTAAACAAACTGAAGAACGCGATGGCTACCTTGAAAATGACATTGGTTGTTATGTTAGTTGTACCAATAACTTGCCTTCTGAAAAAAAGAAGGAATTGTTGGCAAACCCTCGGGTTCCATCATCCAATTACGATTTTGCTTCTGATGCCATTCACTTGAAAAGAAAATTTAACCATCGCTGGTTAGATCAATATACTTCATGACTGGTGTACTCAAGTCGTTTGAAAGGTGCTCTATGTTTGTATTGTGTTTTATTTCTGCCAAGAATTGCTACAGTGAAAGGAGTTTTGGGGTCATTTATGGAATGGCCTTACATGAAGTTTAAGGATGTACATGAAGATTGTAGAAAACACGTTGGCAGCCACTACCACAAATCTTCAACAGCTGCTGCAAAAGCATTTCTTGAAAGTGCTCATGTTGATTGAAGCAAATAAACAAATATTGTCAGCAATTATTTCATGCATAATATTTTGTGGAATTAATGATTTGCCGGTTAGAGGAAAAGAAGGAAATGAGGGAGTTTTCTTTGACCTTTTAAATTTGAGGATTGACCATGGTGATGAGAAGCTAAAGAGCCACTTGGATAAATGTCAAAAAACGCAGTCTATACCTCACCAACAATTCAAAATGAGATCATACAATTATGCGGTGAAGTTATCAAAGAAAAAATAATCGAAGACTGTAAACGGACGAAACAGCAGGCATCGCTGAAAAAGAGCAGCTTTCTATTGGATTAAGGTTCTATGATGAAAGCCAAAAAATAATCAGGGAGGAATTTGTAGGCTATAATGAGTTAAAATGTCAAGATGCTTCTTCAATCGCTAGCGCAATTCAAAGTTTTTTAGAAGATAATAATTTTTCTGCTGATAATTGTGTGGAATTCGGATTTGACGGGTGTTCCACGATGTACAGCAAAGAAGGTGGTGTACAGGCTATACTTAAAAAAAAGTACGCTAAATCTTTATTTCTCCATTGCTCCAGCCACAGACTAAATCTTGTGGTCAATTATACTAGCAAGCTAGCAGAAATAAGAAACACAATTGCAACAGTTAAAGACACAATAACCTTCTTTCGTGAATCACCAGCCCGTAGGAAATCGGATCCAAATCTTTCAAGGCTCTGTGAGACCAGATGGTCGGAATATAAGAGCATAAAAGATTTTCAGAAAGCTTCACTGACATTGTTAAAGCACTAGAGCATATATCTGTCGAAGGAAACTATGCAACAAAAAAATCTGCCTACCAATTGCACTGTGCAGTTACTAAACCAATATTTATCTTAGGCTTAAACATAATTGCAAGATACTCTGCAATTTTGGAAACCGCTGTAAACATTTTACATGGTAAAAGTGTGGATTTGGTTATGGTGAAGAAACATATTGATGATATTCTAGATGTAATCAAAGAAGATCAACAGGATGTAGAAAATGTTTCTTATGATTTATATAAAAAATCACTTGATATCGCAGAGAAAGTAGGGGTTGAGTTGCCAGTACCACAAGTAACTCAAAAGCAAGTACACAGAAGTAATCCACCATCTGATTCTGCAGTTGAATACTGAAAGCGGTCAATAATCATCCCCTATCTTGATTCTTTAACTTCGTCGTTGGATGCTAGATTCTCCAACAAAAATACACCTGCTTTTGCTTTAACTTATCTTCATCCTTCAAGCATGCTCAAAATGGCTTCAAAAGATTTCAAAAATAACGCAGAATCTTTCATGGAATTTTATAAGTTGGGTGATGTCTCTGCAGAATTAGATGTGTGGTACAATATGTGGAAGAAAAAGAATTTAGCAGAAGACAAATTAAAGGACATTGAAGTGGCTGCATTTTTTGAGAAAGCTAATGTTTTTTTTTCCCTGCAACAAGGCACACACTGCTAATATTCTGCTTTCCCATCCACTACTGCTACCGTGGAAAGATCGTTCAGTATCTTACTAAGGGTAAAAACCTGGCTAATGAGTACAATGGGTGATGACAGACTCACTGGGTTGCGTTTGATGAGTGTGCATCGAAATTTTTTGAAAGAAAATCAGGACTGCATAGTGAAGAAAGTTTTGGATAAATTTAGTTTAAACCCAAGAAAAATTATATTAGTTTAATTTAAGTATAATTAAAATCTCAAAGTTTTGTTTTTATTTGCCTTTTCTTTTTATCCTAAAATTTTACATTTTGGACGACCATGGACCAAGGTTTGCCCCCCCCCTGTTATAAATCCTGGCTATGCCCTTGTCAAAGGGAATTTTGTAAAACAATTATTTCAGTAAATACAAAATTATTGGAACTAAAACTACCTCATCAATGAACTTAACAAACTAGGTATAAGCTACAAGGAAAAAAATTATCATATACATGAAAAATGTATTAATGATGAGAGTAATTATTTAATACATATCACTGTCTAGTAGTGTCAATTATTGGTGCATTTACGTTATCTCATTTGAGTCAAGTGGTAGTCTATAAACTTTTAAGTGGATGAACGTGCCCCCCCCCACCCCTACAAGTGAATGAGGGTGTTTTTTTCAAGTTTAAGAAACAGGTAAATACTTTGATAATATATTGACAAATAGTTAATATTTAAAATTAACAGTTTTGTTACTTCCCGGAATATAAGCACCATGTTCATTTAATCTAGAAAATCTCACATACCTATTTTCAAATTATTTACTTACATACAAATTGTGATACTTCTTGTAAAAAACTTGACCAAGATTCCCGGCTAGAATTATCAATTTGTTCATTCAAATGTTTATTACTTTCTTCTGTATCGTGCATATTCAGCACATCTTCATCATTTTCTTCTGCATATACACATAGTGTTACCTCTTGTAAAAAAGCGTTCCAGTTATTATCTTCATTTTGTTCATCCATATCTTTATTAGTTTCTTCCCTACCCTGCATATGAGCATTACATTCTTCTCTATCCTGTATATTTAGCATATCTACCTTACTTTCTTCTGTATCTTGCATATTTGCATTACTTTCTTCTATTTTATTAACTTGCAGAACCTAATTTTTTGTAAATTATAATTATTGCCGTATTTCTGTTTCCATTTAAGATTTAAATCAATTGACGTAAATTCACGGACTTCGTGTCATAGAGAAATAAACATATTATTATTTGTCTATGCTTCGGATTGTAAAGTCCGTGCGTAAATGTCACAGAAAACGGACCCCATAGACAAATAATAATATAATGTAATAATATGCATATAAGCAATGTATTCTTTGATATAAGTAATAAATAATTTATATGTATATGATAATATGTTTATTTCTCTATGACGGACCCGAGGCATGTTTTGAGGAAGGCATAAATGCAGGAAACCGTGCCTCGTTTCGGTTCTTCGTTCGTGAATAGTCGGAACGAAAACGACTTCCTTGCACTGTCCTAACCTTACTTAAAACGCTTGGCCAGAAGTTCAAAATACAAACAATAAAGCCGTTGAATTTAATTTTCGCTCTAACTTTTTTTTGTTCTATTTTCGATTATTTTTATATGAAATTTGAAAGATTAGATAAAATTATAAAAATAAGGTGCTCTGCTTTTAAGTCGATAAATGTATCCGTTTTATCAGAAATCACGTTTAAAAATTCAAGTTTTAGCCATTTTTCACCAAAATCTTAATCAAGTTGTCAAGATCGACTAAAACGAAAAAAAGAAAATATTTAAGCTGTAATATTTTCTAAACAAAATTTTGTTTTCTTCGTTTGCTTCTACATAGTCATACATTATTCATTTTTGTTTGGGTTTAGTATTTTAAATATTCAATTCTGCTTTTCACTATTCAACATTTCCGCTATTAATGGATATGCTCAAAGTTTTGTCTCTACTATTGCCTCAAGCCCTAAGATATACGACCAGATTTTAACATCCAAGTTCGACCGCGAGCCATATTGCACTAAAGATTACTTCGTTCTGTTTAAATTTGCCGCGCACGTCGTTTCCAATTATTCACGAACGAAGAACCGAAGCGAGGCACGGATTCCTCCATTTAAGCCTTCCTATGTTTTGTGATAAATGTCACTAACGGTGATTGCTAAGAGTTAAATTTTATCTGTCTTTCACTTTCGTAAGAATCATTTCTACCCAAAAACTAATGTTTTTATCACATTCCTTCGTTGTGATTGAAACCTATGAATCACTCCGTTTACAACTGCTAATTTCATGTGCTTTCCACTCGCTACGCTAGCGTTATTGTGGTCCGTTATTGAACTGTAACTTGCTGCTTATGGCTGGACAATTTTTCAACTTGTCCCCTATACAGGACGGTCCTCCTTACTTCTACCCTCCATAGGTAACAACTAGCGTTTTCGATTTACTCGGAAGTTCAGTTTGCCCTGAAATGACGTCACAAAACTCAGCGAGGGCATGCAAGTTTACTTTTTTGCACTAAAAACTGCGTTTTAAATCGAACACCCGTTCAACGCAGTGCAGTGTTTCTAACCCAACTTTCGGTCATAAAGCGGAAAACACAGTAGGAAAGCAAAGAGCAAGGCACCATGTGAACATGAACAGCACCCTGAAAAGAGAAGTTCTTAAATTTACCGATACAACTTTTAGCTTCAGAAAAATGGGAAAGGTTATATACAGAAAAAAATATAGATACGGCAGCAAATAATTTTATAAATATATTAAAAAGTAACATCGAGAAGTGTACTAACAAAGTTAAAATAAAAAATAAACAAAAATGGATGACACAACACTAGCCAATCAAATATTGGACGGAGTACATGTAGTTCAAAAATGGGTATTAAGAATTATATACAGTAAAAATATTCTCTTCTCAACAAATAAATTGTATAATGAGTTACATGTCAAAGATATTCGACAGCTCTACTTTCAAAAAATTCTATTATTTCATTATAAAGAAAGATATGTACCTACTTACTTCATATAGCCACTGTTACAATACCAGACACCACGATGGTGTTATTCGGCCTAGCGTGTGAAGGCTATTGGACAGAGAAATGCATGTTACTTAGGACCGAGAATTTATGCAATGGTACTCAAACATTTAAAAACTATGAACAAATATAGTAAATATAAAAGGCAAATTAAGAAATGGATTACGGAAACGGATAGATCAATATTTTCTGATCTAATAAATTGTAAATAATAGTATATTACGTAACGTGTGTTGTAAGAAGCATTTTACGCACGAACGGAAAAGTTACGCACGAAGAGGTGTAGCGACGAGTGCGTAATTCTGTGAGTGCGTAAAATGCGTTACAACACGAGTTACGTACTATACTTTACCAACGACCTACTTGTTAAGGGATTTAAAGTACAAATAAAAACGTACATCCTCGATGCCCAGCCAAGTTAAGTAAAAGTCCATCCTAAGTAGTATTTATTTTTCATTAAAAATGTATGTAGAATTACCGGAATTGCATAAAATAGCGTATACACCTCTCGACTAAAGTGACAATAATCCCTTAGGTGGATTACTTCCCTCAGGAATCAAACACCACCCGCGGAATTAGATGTGCCACTTTAGTCGCTTGGTGTATTATATACTATTGTTTACTAATATGAAATACATTCAGACAGCTAAAAGATGCGGATTGAATGATACGGAACCAATTATCATATAATTCCAAATAACTCTTAAGTACCAAAAGTGTCAAAACGGTTACTTTAGTCACGAGTTTTACTAGGCACGAGTGAAGCGAAGCGGAGCGAGTTCCTTGTGAAACGAGTGACTAAAGACGTTTTTAACACGAGGTGCATACTATACTTTTTCTTCGCCCGAGGGAAGGAAAACATTATATTATATTTGTATTATAGTATATATTATTCAACAAGCCTATAATGATGGCTATTACCCATGAAGATGAAATTACAACTCAAGCTATATATATATATATATATATATATATATATATATATATATATATATATGTTTATTAAAAAAATCCAAAATATATTTCAAATGAACATTATTTTTTATTAATGGTAACGTTATCAATACACAATAAATTTATGTTTATTTACATAATAATTATCAATAGTTACATTACAATTGTTAAAATTCATGCCAACGATAACTTTGTCAGTCATCTGGGTCTGATTGATAATCATGGGACTTGGACTGGCACTAGAGCTAGTACAAGGTTTTTCATTGTAATTAGAGCTAGTATAATGTGTGTTAATTTCGTTTGAAATCTGATTTCCTCTTTTTATTTTATTGGTTATGTTGTCATCTATACAACCTTCGGCAACTGATTTACTGCTGTAATGTCACCTCCTGCGCTAACGCAAATGGTTGCAGATGATTTTCGGAACGAATGTCCTGTGTACAATTCGGGATTTTTTAATTTTAAAAACATAGCAATGTGCCTACTCTTTGAATAGTACATTTGCCATTTTGATAATTTAAAAATAATGATGGACATTTAGCACGAGATGGGCGAAGATTCATATACTTTTTGCAAATATCGTAAAATTCACCTGATACAGTAAATGATCTAGGAATCTTTGTTTTTGTGAAAGGTATTTTCACTATAAGAGCTCCATTGTAATCTTCTATATCTTCAGTTTTCATAGAATATAATTCATTAGATCGGCACGCTCGCATTAGCCCCATGATTAAGGTTACCTAAAAATAATTTGATTAAATTGGAAAGTTCTAAGCTGAAAATTACGTTATTGTAAGAATACCTTTGTCATTAGATAGGTATGATCTGGCCCTTCTTTAATAAATTTACTGACTTCTTCGGGCGTAAAAGTACTAGATTTTTTCGGTTGATGGCCCTCGGACTGACGTTTTATTAATGTCTGAAACTTCATGTAAGTCTCTAGGTGGATACTATGGTAAATATTCAATGTACTTTTCAGCATGCCCACAATGATGATGCCTTGTATTTTTTAGCAAGTTCAACAAAATACACTAGGATAACATTTTCAGAAAAAGACAATGTTTTTTGTGCCAGTTGCCAATCCATAAAACTTTTATACACCGCATCATATTTACCTTTTGACTTGTTAGGTAGGAGATTTTCTGTAGCGCTAGCCGCTAATTTCAAAATGTCTGGCGGTGTACAAGACATATCTTCTAAATCTGATTCACTATTAGACATTTCTCTAATGATACCAGAGATAAGCATGTTCACACCAAATAACTCACAAACCGACTGACAGTATATCTACAAATACAATGAGTCAGTTTTAGCGACGATACCGTTGAAGCTTCAGTAACTGGTGTCGGTATCGTTCCGGTATCTAATTTGTCATCCCCACTATCAGTAACTGGAAAAGATCGCTAAAACACAAACGGTGGTAAAACGGTTAACTTGACAAATGCTTTATATTTGGTTATTTAGGGTTTGTTTTTGTTTCGTGCGTTCTTGTTGGAAAAATAAATTAAGAATATGGAAATAAATCTTCAGTTACTTCCAGTAATTTGGGAGCTATTTGTTGACGAAAACTTGTTTTTAATAAACAATGCTCTTATAATTGAAAATAATGTCGATGTTTACTTAACGTCAGCAATAATAAGAGAGACACACATAAGAATGTTTATGAATGAATTTGTTTGGCTTAATAATTACAACAACACTGCGTTTTACGAATTATTTAAATTAAAAAAATGTACATTTCAAAAACTTCTTGAAAATTTATTAATGATAGATAGAGAAAAAATTCTTCAAAAACCTTTTAGAGGAGGTAGAAAACCTCTAACCCCTGAAAAGTCGCTACTTATGTTTTTGTGGTACATTAACTACCAAGACACCCTAAATGAAATAGCGGATAGATTCGATGTTGTTCGATCAACAGTTATGAATGACATTAATAATATATTGTATTTAATGCTACAAATAAAAAATAACTATATCTATTGGCCCAAAAGTAGAGAAGAATATATGTATATTAGCAGAGGTTTTTCTAGATATCCAAGTAAGTAATTTAATAACTTTTTTTTAGTAATACTACATTGTTAAAATTCTAGGAACCATAGGAGTAGTAGATGGAACCCATATAGAAATAACCATACGCCCCGTAAACCAACAAGATAGTTATATTAATAGAAAATTGAGACGGTGTATAAATTTAATGGCCATTTGTACAGCAGAACGGCTGTTTACATATGTTTTTATAGGGTTTCCCGGATCTGCTCATGATTCCAGGGTATTTTCAAATTCTAATTTTGTAAATACAATTGAGAGACATGGCAGTGGAAGGCTATTTCCCCATGAAGACTTCCATATTATAGGAGATACTGCCTTTCCCTTAAGGCAATGGCTGATGAAACCCTATCTAACAGCTGGGTTAAATAGGATACAAGCTCACCATAATTACCTTTTAAGTGCAGATAGAGTGTGTATAGAAAATACGTTTGGTTTATTGAAAGGTAGATACCACAGACTAAAATTTATTAATACCTACTCCATAAGTAAAAGCATTGAAATAGTTACGGCCGCATGTGTTTTGCATAATTTTTGCTATCGAAATGGGGATTTTTGGGAAGAAGTGGATGACTATATAGAAGAAGATAACAATGCCGTAAATTTAATGGAAGATGATGCAACAGCTAGGCTAAAAAGAAACTATATTAGTGAAGAGTTATGGAGACATAGATAAATAAACAGTTTAATCCTAGCTGAACTAATTAATTTATTCTTCACTTTAAGATTTCACTGTATACTATTTTTTAAATGACAAGGAACTTTGCATATATAGCTTGTATTTATTGAAATAATTTTTGTTTTCATTCTCTCTCAAAAAAAATTCATAATATATTTATATTATCAGTGCTTTGGACCACCTTGTACATTTTTATATCTATATGACTATTCAATCTTCTTTTACATAAACATATAATAAAAGATGGAAATCCTTTTAGGTATAAAACAAATGTTTATTCTTAGGATATAGTACATCACAAATAAAAATATCATCACAGTATCAATGTTTTCAGTCACATTCTTCTAGAAATAAAAATATAAATTTTTAGTTAAAAACATATCAAAAACAAAAACTACATACTATTTGTCACAAAGTGCAAGCAACAAAAACTATTCGAAAAAAACACATAGTTTTATTTAACAAAAACCAAAAATCAATAAAAGGGAGATGAATAGTGCCTAGTCACTATCTGAACTATGACGCCGTTTTTTTGGATTGGAAAAAAAACTTTTTTCCAGTATATTTAAAAATCTCTCCCTTTGTTGATTTTGAGTTTTCATTAGATTTTCTATGGTTTCTAACTGTTTAGTTCTATCTTCTCTGTTTTCTTGATGTTGTAGTTTAATTATTTCTAATAGTTGTGAAGAAGCACTACGAGGCCTTACACTTTTTAATGTTTTGAATCTATTTTTAATTTTTCCAAGCTCACTTTCTTCTGTGCCATTTTCTTTAGAAAAGTTCTCTTTTGAATTTTCGCTTGCATTATCACTTTCATCCATTTCAAGACTATCTTGTAAATATTTGGGGTCAATTTTATCTTTGTTGCCTAAAATAGTATGCATCTCCTCAAAATATGGTGGAGGTTTTTTCTTTCCCTCTCCTGTCGTTTTTGTGTGTTTTATATAGTCTAAATAGGATCTTTGTAGATTTGCAAATTTTTGCCTTAACTTCTCAACTTGCTCTTTAGCAGAACCTCCTAAATTATAATCTAATCTCTGCATTTCTATACTAATTTCTTTCCACAAAGTTGACTTTGAACATTTTTGCCCATCAAATTTCTGTGAATATTTTTCCCTTAATTTTAAAAAAATTAAGGTGGCTTGATGGTCCCTTTCATTTGGCTTTTTCGACGTCCAAATATTCAAGTGAGACTCCTCTTTACTACTTCCAGCCTCTAAAATATCATCCAAATTGATTCCATGACTTCTGGAGTCTTGGGATAATCCAAGGCTGGAGGTACCTTTAGATGTTTCTAAATTAATCTGGCTAGAGGACGGGGTCTCGGTTGACAGAATATTATGTTCTACAAAATTAGAGGCAGCTACAGGATCTATAAAATAACAATATCTAATAAAATACGAACTAATTGTAAAAACCATAAATACCGTTTAAAAGTACATTCGCTTCAGTAATATTAACAATACATGTGTAATCTACACCCAAATGGTTTATTGAAATTTCAACTAATTCTGATTCGTCTTCCATTGTTTTTCAATAAGCAAATCAAACGTTCACCCGACTCCTTTCAAATAAATACAACATATAAAATAATTTTAAAGGATAAACGACAACGACTACATCCACAAAGCAGGAAAAGTTGAAGTTACACAAATTATTAACACACATACATGTGACACATGTTAGTAAACAAAATTTTCAGTAACCGCCAGTAACCTATCTCTTTACTTGTTGAAATGTTTCAGATCAACGGTATCAAACAATGACGTCAACATATTACGTCACAACACCTTCCCCTATGATACCGTTGGACGCTAAAACAACGCGGTTAGTGTTCGGTTACTGAATCACTTCAACGGTATCCTCGCTAAAACTGGCTTAATGACAAGTAAATTTACAAATTGTCAAATTTGACGCAACGATTGAGTAATATTATTCCATCGAACTGTCATTATTATATCTATATGGTAATGCATGCCATTACTTGATAAAAATCGCATATTTAACAGATATATTAATTAATAGTTGTGGATAAAATTCATTACATGATGGACGATGACTGACAGCTGACTGATAAATCAAATGACACAGAATAACAAAATTATCAAGGAGCATGAAATTTAATATACAAAAGAAGATACTCTTGATTTGACGTTTAAAAAACAAAAGATAAACGAGATGTGACTTTTCGCATTTTAAACACTAGTGTTTAAAGAGTCGTTTTGTGCATGTCAAACCCGTGTTCAAAGTGCGGTTTTAGTAGCGGAAGTAGAAAAAAGAAGTTTTTTAAACAAGCATATAATAAATTCTAATCATACATATAGAGAAGTTCACCCTAGCGCTGTGTGGTGGCGTATCGCTTAGCAGCAGACCACAATAATCACAGATCATTATAACTGTCTATAATAAAGGTTTTGGTAACACTGACCGTGTGTAGTTGAAGTTAAAAATTACAAATAATTGAAAATACACAATAATACAGTAAATTTGGAAGAAGGTGAATTTGGAAGTTCTTGTGTCATAAAAAATAATTCAAAATGTGTGCGAAAATGGCATTTCAGCATCAAGCCGGAACGGCAATGGAATGTTTAAGTGTGAGTATAAATAATTAAATCAAATTGTAAATTATGAATCATCTATATAAATATTTTAGATAGGAGGGGCTATATTTATTTCAAATATTGTTTTAGATCCCGATTACGCTTCACAAAGAAGTCGATGGTGATACCTTACGTTGTGGATTTAAAATTGGAGGAGGCATAGATCAGGATTTTCATAAAAGTCCTCAAGGATACACAGATAATGTAATTAACAATGTATATTCATTGTAGTTGTTTCTATGTATTGGTTATCAGTTCTTACATATAGATTAAAAGATAATCTATTTGGTACTACTCCACAATAATTTATTAGCTCTTCATTAGAAATGATATGATGAATTATCAATCTCATTGATATTATATTCAGTGTGGAAAAGCCAAATGCAATAATAAATTCATTATTTTAGTTATATATATATATATATATATATATATATATATATATATATATGTTTGGAAAGGTTTCTGTGGTTAGAGTTATGAAGAAATGATCTATGCTAATGGATTGAACTGTGTTGGAAATTTGTGATTTCTCGACGTTTCTGTTACCACTTTGAAGCCATTATCAAGAGGGGGTAGGGGTTTAGGTTATTTCTTAATTAATCTAGGAAGTGATACGATTCCATTGTCTCAAACTGCCTACTCTACTCAACGAATCACCCCCTTCGGCAGTTTCCTAGGCCTCAATCTGTCTACTTCTTGGAATTTCAGCGTAAAATATTTAAATAAAACTTGTACAATACAAGTTGTCAAATCAATGATGGTCAATTTCAGTGTTGGACTTGTCAAAGGCACATGTGGCAGGACATGTTTACAGTCTCTACATGAAATTGAAGACGAAAGATGATATCCATATTTCTTGAACGTAGATGATTTTGATGTCAGAGGGTTCTCTTATTTACGTAGAAATCCAAGAGGATCCTTTGACATCAAAATCAATCTGTATCATGAATATTTTGTTTTGCTCCATAAATTATCAAAATTTTCAACATTAACGCTCATAATGTCATCTTGTTCCCATCATGATTCTCAATTTTTTGAGACGACACATATATAGGTCTCCATTTTCTATATAAATTTCAACCTGACTTTTGTTTCCTTCAGCACAATGTAAATTTTCTCAAATTAAGGGTGGAATTACCGCCTCTTCCACGGCACCCAAGAGATTTTTTTTACAGTATTTAAATATTAAATTCGGCCTAATACTTTTTAATAAATTACATTTTAAAATTTAAATTATGTACTTGTTTAGTTTTTAAAAGGAGTTTTTAAAATTGGATTTTTTTTCATTTTTGTCAAAATAGTGAAAATGACACATGGGTTGTTGAGTACACCAATGGTTTAAATGTTGATTTTCTTGCTTTGCATTTTTGTAATTTTTTTATCACGTTTGTACAAGACAAATGAATACGAAACGAATACACAAAGAACGTGAAATTAGTGAAATCGTATATCGAAGCGAAGTTTTGTTTGTGTTTTTGAAAATTGAATACGATGGTTTATTCCATTGCAGATAGGGAACATATCATTTCGCTTTATTTTATGAACAATAAGTGTGCAAACTTAATGGCTCATTTATTTAATGAAAAATATCAAGATAAACAGGTCAGTAGGAAGTATATTCTAGAGTTAGTAAAGAAATTTCAAGAGACTGAAAATGTAGCTAATAAAAAACGAGAAAATAGACCACCTGTAGTTAATGAAGCTAGTGAAGTTCCAGTTTTGTGACATGTTCATCTAGATCCTACGTTAAGTACAAGGCAATTAGCATCTGTGTCTAGGATCAATCGAACTAGTGTTCAAACCATTTTGAAGAAGAACAAATTCCATCTGTATAAAATATATTTAGTGCAGGAACTTAATGACGATGATTATGACCTCCATTTGCAATTTTGCGACATAATGATTGAGGGAGAAGCGAGAGATCCACGGTTTCTTTTTAATATTTGTTTCTCCGATGAATGCAGCTTTTTTATGAACGGTGCTGTAAATTGCTAGTGGCCTAATTTAAACTCAAGAATTTTCCAGGCAGTGCATACACAGCAACCACAAAAATTAAATGTATGCACTGGCGTTTTCGGCTGGTGTATTTTTTACCTGGTAATTAGACTGGCGAAATGTATTTGCAATTACTGGAAGACGCTATTGCCATTACCTTGACCGATATTATTGAAAATTACCCACAGTGTAGTGAAGATCATTTAATGTTTTAACAGGACGGTGCTCCTCTACATATGCTTTGATTGTTCGTCAGTATTTAGACTAACATTTTCCACGGTACTGGATTGGGAGAAGGGGTAGCCTTGAATGGCCTCCACAGTCACCAGATTTGTCGCTCCTTGATTTTTTGAGTGGGGATACCTCAAAAGTAAAATCTACAAAATACAACCAGCCTCTTTAGAAGATTTGTGTCAAATAATATTGTCGAGGAGTGCCATCTAATCACTTCGGAATGTGCGAGACGTTTTGAACAAAATCTTTATTATTGTATGGACGCGGATGGTCATCAATTTGAACATTTAATTTAACTAAGAAGTAAGTAAACAATTAAACATAATTTAAACTTTAAAATGTAAGTTGTTAAAAAGTATTAGGCCAAATTTTAAAATTTAGAGACGGTTATAAATATTTTGAGGTGATGCTTACCCCCCGTTAGGGGGTGAAGGTGAAAGTAGCGGTCTCTACGTTTTTTTTAAACGTTGACGCAGTTCCTGATAATGGCTCTGCTTCGTTTTCATCTGGCCACCCTGTGTATATATCAGTGACGGCTTGCTTTAGGATTTGGTCTTGGGGGGGGGAGGGGGGTTGGTGCGCAGTGTAGAATATTTTAAGTTAGGTATGGGATTAAATTAAAAGAGAATATTCAAAAAATATATTTTTTAATACTATTTAGATAGTTTATTTTTTTATAATAGAATAATAAACGCGGTAATAAAAAAATAATTGATAATATAAAAAAGACTAAAACTAAAATAATTTCATAAAATATTGTTCCAATAAAAATAAACACTGGGTATAGTGTCATTATTTATTATACAGTGTTTATTTTTATTGTGACAATATTTAATAAAATTTGTTAACACATAATTTTCATTAAATAATAATATAATTAACATAAGAAAAGCTTTCAGTCATAATCATAATAATTAAATTAAAGAACAATCTTATTTACAAAATACTTTTTAAATTGTTTTTTAAGTGACAACGCCCTTTTATTTTGTGTTAATTCTTTTTATAAATTTTAACGCTGCTTGATATAACTGATTTATCGCCAAATTTTGAAAATACTACGTCATGTAGGTAGGTAATAACCAAATAAACAAAAATTAAATTCAGAAAAAACAGAATAAAAAATGTTAGCAGAATCACAGAAAAGATGAAGAAAAAAAGGAAAAAGAAAACATAAAAATATTAATTTAAAACAAATACAAATTAAATTTAGAGAAACAAAAAAATAAAAAAAAAACTTCAAAAAAATTAAATTTTAAATTCTAGCTTCCTTTTTTTATTAGCGAATCGGTTTATAATATTTTCAATATTCAATCCATAATTTCTGTGAATATATAATAAAGCTAATCAATTTAACCGATCTTCAGCCATAGCAGTTCTCAGGTATTTATTAATTTTAAGGCGGAAAAGCTTCTTTCTGCCGTTGCTACCGATATACTGAGAGTGCATAAAATTTTTAGAATTTGGTGAACTATTGGAAAATCGTTTCTATCGCACTTTTGTAACGCTTCCAGGGTATTACTGGTTTCTATCATTCGTTGTTTATACAGTTGAATTTCTCCCAGCAATTGTGAAGGATTTCCCATCAGAACTCCAAAACTATGTCCGATAAAATCTGTATTAGGGCTTCCTGACTATTGATTTTATTAAGCAAATTAGGAATAAGTGTATACAGATTTAAGGATATAATATTTTTATCATTAAAACGTATATTTATGTCTCCAAGAATTATATCCAATATCGGAATATATACGCTTCTTCTCCAATAGTCGCTTGGTAATAGATTGGCAAAGTCAGTAAAAGTATGTCTTTGAGTTTGTCGCGCGCATAGACGAGGAAGTTTTAAATCTACTCCAAGATTTTTAAGGAGTTTTTCGACCTGCGGAAAAATTGTTGATATGACGTATTTATAAGCGTTGCTTCTTTTTTCGTTTAAAACTTTCAAAAGATCTTCTATTTTTAATTTGGCAGAATTAATGTCGATGTTAATACTTTGTAAGTATTTAGCTAAAGGTGAAAAGACGCTAAAAATATCTGATAGGCAAACCACTGTAAATATGAAGTCGCAATCACAAACAACTTTTAATAAAATGTTTGCCTTACTGGAGGACAATTTATCGTCCCATTGACCAATATCGCTCAAAGCTTCGACAATAAGGGGCAGATCAGTTGCAAACTGTAAAATTGCATCATGCCTTTCAATCCATCGTGTCTGGCATGGGCTTTTTAACTTGGATTTTAAATGTTTTCCAACACATAGGTCCGTTTGAACGAAAGATTAAAAAAAATTACAATTTGTTGGATACTGCCAAGACAATTTTAACTGTTTGTACTTTTACTGACCGAGAAAACTAAATTTAACCTGTGATTATAGCAGGGACAAATTTTGGCATTTTTTGCCTCTTTGAATTTCCTGCGCAGCCCCCTTAACTTTAGATAAATTAAAAGAACAATTATCACAGCCAATACCAACACATTTTTCTGGATCAAGCCCTAACAACTTCATGTGTTTTAGTACTGACTGCCCCAAAATTGTCCCGGTAATTTTTGGTTCAAAATCCGTAACTGGCGGGTTCTTTGTATCTGTAGCTGAAGTAAAAGTGTTAGATTTGTAGTATGATTTATGCAGATCTATAAATCCTAGAAAACATTCTTTTATTTCATTATGATGTACATGTTTCGATTAACATATTTGCTCCCAAATTTCACATCCTTATTTGGTTATACCGTGCTAATGACGGCAAATGAGCCAGAAACATGCATGTCCGCGGTTACCACTATGTTTCAGTAACCCCTTTTCTTTTTGCGTGAATTACCCATGAATCTCTTTGTTGTTGTTAACATATCGTGCGATATTCCTTCATCTTCTTTGTTATTTACTATGGGTCGGAAGGTTCAGGCGGGGGGCTATATGCGCCTCCGTGTCGATCTTGGTTGTTGTCCTGAAAACTCGGGATCTTCCAATTGAAGGCACAAATGAGCGTTTGGTTTTCCTGCTGAAATCCGTTGTTTTGTGTTTTCCCATGTTTCGATTAACATATTTGCTCCCAAATTTCACATCCTTATTTGGCTTTACTGTGCTGTTAATGACGGCAAATGAGCCAGAAGCATGCATGTCCGCGGTTACCACTCTGTTTCAGTAACCCCTTTTCTTTTTGCGTGAATTACCCATGAATCTCTTTGTTGTTGTTAACATATCGCGCGATATTCCTTCATCTTCTTTGTGATTTACTCTGGGTCGGAAGGTTCAGGCGGGGGGCTATATGCGCCTCCGTGTCGATCTTGGTTGTTGTCCTGAAAACTCGGGATCTTCCAATTGAAGGCACAAATGAGCGTTTGGTTTTCCTGCTGAAATCCGTTGTTTTGTGTTTTCCCATGTTTCGATTAACATATTTGCTCCCAAATTTCACATCCTTATTTGGCTTTACTGTGCTGTTAATGACGGCAAATGAGCCAGAAACATGCATGTCCGCGGTTACCACTCTGAAGAATTAGAAAAATAAATTGTTTACTCATTTGTTATTTGAGATGTTACCAATTTAGCTCACATACCTGAATTGCTCGCAGTCCTACTAGTACCAGGGTGATCTTCAACGGGCTGTGACTGTGATAAATGGGAAGGTTCTGGTGTGCATGTGACTTCCTTCAGCCTGAGATTTTGGTGGACGTATGTGAGCATGCCAGCATGTTTTGTTGTTAGCCTATTCCTTTTTTTAGTAAGGATGTTTCCATAAGCACTAAAGGACCTCTCTGTGGCCGCAGAGGTGGTTGGCATGCTCAAAACCGCTTCTGCGATCCGCCTCAAAGGCATGTCTGTACATATTCCCTTCCAGAACGTTAATGGGGAGATATTTTTATTTCGTACAGATTCCTGCACAAATGGTATTGCCCAAAATCCAGTACCAGCTCTGTAGTCTGCGATATTTTCTAAAACTCTGTTTATGTCTACATCTGACAGATGTATAGCCAATTTGTGAATATACTGCAATCCTTCTAACTTTTCTTCTTCACTTAGGTACTCTCCCTTATATTTTGCGTCTAAGATATGCGCTGCATAGTGAATTGGCTTCATACGCATTAGTTTCCTGTTAGTCACAAATAAAGCAGCTGCCTTTTCTTTAGATTTAAGAAGTGGTGATGAGCTTAATTCGTTCTGAAATGTCTGGTTAATTTCGCAGAAAGCTCCAGCAACTTCGCTTATTTTCGGTCTGTCACTCTCCAGTTTTGTTATCCACATTTTTACTGGTTGCAGAAGTTTCAAAAATCCGGTAATTCACATCCAAAATATGTCATCGTCCAGAATATTTGATATGTTTTCTCTTTCTAACATGTCTTTATACTTATCGGAAATAGCCAAAGCTTTCAAAATGCTTTAATTTTTTTGTAAACTTTCAAAACTTGTCACAATTGAAGCCCATCTTGTAACAACAGGTAACTTCAAAGAACACTTTGATGAATGTTCTACCAAAGTCTTTTCATTTTGCATCCTAGTAAAAGCAGCCAAAAGAACAGATTTTCGTTTTACAGTTTTAATAATTGTAGTAGCCTGTTTTAATAAAGTATTCAGTTTTCAGTTTTATTATATCAGTTATTATCAAATTCAGTGTATGCGCAGCATAGCCATAAAAACAAATTGGTTGCTGTTCTTTATACTTCTCTTCTAATAAACTCCAACTCTTCGTCATATTTCTAGCATTGTCAGAACAAAATCCAAGTACTTTCTCAACACCAATTTTATTCAAAACTATATCTACCTGTTCTGCTATGTATTCTGCCGTATGGCGATTTTCATCAGTTGTAATGGACTTATAAAATACCGGTTGCGGTGTTGTAACAATAAAGTTAATAATACTTTGGTTTTTAATGTTTGTCCAAGAGTCACACTGAAGCCCGAACACGTATGCACTGATTAGTTTCTTATTCACATCAATCTCAACTTTGTTATATACTTCTTCTAGTAACTTTTCTGTCAAAACGTATCCAGAGGGTAGCTCCATGGAAGGCCTTACATATGTGAAAAAATCCACCCAGTAAGGGTTACTGGTTATGCTTAAGGGAGTTGCTGTAGCAAATATCGCTTTGGCCAATTTTCTCCAAGATGTTTCGATTTGTTCTGAAGTTATAGAGTCAATATATTGACCAATAAAAGAACTTGAACTTGATTGTTGATATTCTGTTCTTGGTGTAGCGATAGCACTATCTTCTGTTACTGTTTCACATTCAGTTGATCTTGATGTTGATGTGGTATTGTCACTTTGGAACGCCGACGATGTCGTTTCTTTAGTTTTTCTAAATTTATCACTTTTCTTAGGTTTTAACTTGGAATTAATTTCATTTTTGATTATATCTGGACACTTTTTGCATTCACTCACTAAATGGTTCGCCATTCGCGTTGCATGTAGAGCATAAGTCTTTTTACAAAATTTGCACTCATACGATTTCATTTTACGCGTACTGTCTACTTTAATAGCAAAATAGGAAAACACGATACTTGTGGGCTTCATTTTAATAGCTGCGCCAGTGGGTGCCTACGAACAAACTGAACTGAATCCCCACAGCATAGTGCAGTGATGGGAGAGGGAGGGAGGGATCGGTGTTCGCAAGTTATGACAAGTCTGTGACCGACAGTTACGAAAATGACTTGTCGTTTAAGCCAATGACCGTCACTTATTTTTTCTAATAAAATTTTGAAAATGACCGTGGCCACCCATTGTGACGTGACGGTCATTTTTGTCATGACCACGGTCAGGAATCAACTCACATCACTATCGGTACCCCTTGAAGACAGTGCCCTGTTATTTCCATACGACCGGAAAGTGCAGACATGGGGCCAGTTGCCGATTTAAATATCCATTCTCGGCTACACAGAAGTTCCAGGAGGAAGTTCCTTTTAAGGAGGGCGGGTAATGTTACGAAATCGCACACTGTTGTAGTTCCTGAAACCGACTCTGTATGTATGAACGTTAAAATTTTGGCGAAGGCGCAGGGATTTCTTCGAACTGTTTATCATTATTTTTTGTGACTAGTCTTATGAATAGACTTCCAGGAAGGTCGATTGTTTTTTGGAACTGCAATCGAGAAGTTTCCGGAATAGAAGGTACCTAATATATAAAGACTACCTACCAGCGGGAGAGTTAGTTTATAACTTCTCGTGAGATAAACAGTGAACAAGTAAATAGTAAAGTATTTATATAAATTAAGTCTAAGTAAATAAATAGTAGTGAAGTGTTTATATAAATTAGTAAATAGTTAAGTGAATAAATAAATTTCAATAAATATCATGTGTATGAATACTTAAAGTAAGTGCCGTATAACTGTTGATTCAGAATTTGTAGATTGTACGACTTTAACAAAGTATTTCCAGATTTTACTATGTGTCACCTATCTATTTTACCAAAAATGTTTCTACCGATTTATAATATTTAATTTTTTTGATATTAATATAAATGTAAGGTAAAATTGTTGCCTTGTGTATGAAATGAAATGTTTTGGTACTTAATATATACAGGGCATGTTTGAATGTTACAAGAAATCTATGAAATTGTACCACTTTCTATAATTATAAATAATTTTCAATTTTTTTTGTAGTTTGCATTTTTTCTTTGTACTGCGTCTTATTGATATGAACATATTAGTGTTTACAATCATATAGTTTTATTTACCAAGAATTTCTGATATTGAGTAGTCATCACATTATTTTCTTTAATACTAAAATTGTTTAAACATAAAGAACTATTACTATTTTCATTTTATTCTCCATATATGTAAGAATTAGAACTAAAAACTTGTTAATGTTATATCTCTTTCACATTTTTACAAATAATAAGGATAAGGCATTTTTGTTTTTAGGGAATTTATGTGACTGAAGTGCATGACAATAGCCCAGCATCTAAAGCAGGACTTCGGATACATGACAAGATACTTCAGTGTAATGGTTATGATTTTACAATGGTTACTCATAAAAAAGCAGTCAGTTATATAAAGAAACATCCTGTATTAAATCTTCTGGTAGCACGAAAAGGTGTTACATCAACATAAACCATTCTAATTTGTTAATTATGTGTAATAAGTTACCAAAAAATAAGTTGTGTAAGTTGTTTTTAGAAATTGAATGAATGTTATGCTATTATAAAATATTCTGTGTTAGTATTTAGAAACTCACATATTTAAAAACTTACTAAGCATGTAAAAAAGCAAAAATATGTAGAGCTAGGTTGTTCAATAAAATTTGGATGAGCAATATTCAACAAGACTCTTATTAATTTTTGTTGAAAATCATCCATTTTTAAAGTAGAAATTTGTAAGATCGTGTAATAAAATACTAGTGTACAAATGAAGGTCCTAGGAAAATATCTATTCTAACTAATTTCTATCTTAACAGATTATAAGCATTACTAAGATTTATACGCGAAACAAAATAAATTTACTTCCACATTTATGGCATGTCATGGCCAAATATTTTTAAAACAATAGTTAAAGATTATGTACAGGTAGTTCCTCATTATTCCAAAATAGTTTTGTGCTCTTCATTTACAGAAATCGAAAAATATAAATTTGTTGCCTCCAAATAATTCTATATAGTAATTTTTTCTATGTATCGATTGTTTAATAAACAAGTTTGATCTAACATGTTTTAAGAGCGGCTTAACTGGATGCTTGACTTAATATCGTGTTTTAGCTATAAATTTAAGTGAAAGAGATTGAAATGCCTCCCGAGTTCCTTTAGTAGGTTTAAACAAGCATTACTACCTTATATGTTAACATTTCTGCAATTTCATTTTCAAGACTAGTTATCTCTTATTTTTCAGGCGTCATTCTTACCACTTTATTATTCACACCCAGTATTTGTGCAAAACAAAATAACTAGAAATACATTGAAATTACTTATTAGTATACCCTTTAATAACTGCTTTATGCAACAAAATTAAGCAGTTTAAATAGTGATATTGTTACCATTATGTCAAAAATTGTAATTGAATAATTTGGATTGCAATTACTTTTCCAAAATCTTGTGTGTGATGTTAATCTTGAGTAAGGTTAATGTATTATTCATAATATTGTATTAATGAGAGACTGGAGGATTGGAAGCAAATACATGCACTTAATCTTATATTGATCCAACATTTAATTTTGGTTTCTATTATGTAAATATGAAGCAACTGATAAGAATTACATTCCATTATTGTAAGATACCTTTATTTTTTATATTTTTTTCAGAAAAAAATTTATTTGAAAAGTACATACTAATGGCGAACTTTTGGTGTAATATTTATCAACTTATTTATTTCCTACGATCTTTATTTTAAATTACCCATATTCATTGTACTCTTGTGAGAAGTGGGTTAGTGTCAGATAAGCTAGATTTTTTAACATTCTAATCATGTAGACATGGAAGCTGTCTGGCTTATACATCCTTCGAGATCTTATTTAAGAATATAAGATTGGAATACATTTTTAGGTACATTCTTTTTTTATTTTTGATATTTATTCCCTCAAAAGTAGTAAATATTTATGCATATTAATACATAAGAGTGACAACAGAGCACAATAAATAATATAATTATTTAAATAATGTTCAAGCTATATAAAATACTGTGATAATAAATGTTTAACATATATTTTAAGTTTTTAATTACCCAACTGCCTTGCTAGTTCATTGTAGATTTAACTGAAAATGTTGTCCCCATTCAAATCAACATACTATATTGTTACGAAACAGCACACTGGTATAGTCCCTGAATCCGACTCTGTCTATGCCATGCATGAAAGTTAAAATTATGGCGGATGCGCAGGGATTTCTTAGAATTGTTTACGATTGTGAATATCTTATCTTGACATTGTTTTTGTAACCAGTCTTATCTAGAAAATGCGAGAGCCAATTGTTTTTGTGTAAGCTGCAATCTAGAATTATCTAATAAAAAAGGCACAATATATATATATAAAGGACCGACCAGCGGAAAAGTTCAGTTTAGTTGATAAGGTGATCTCGACAAATAAACAAGAATACACCGAAATAGCGAACAGTAAAGTGTTGATATAAATTAATAATTAAGGTTGTGTGTATATAAATTAAGTGTCAGTAGTTTAGTGTTTAAATAAATTCGTAAGTAGCCATACTGTGTGTTTAAAGTTTATCCCACCCGTTTACTGTTTAACTAAATAAGAAAAACATTACAGTATATTATAGTCTTTTAATTCTAGATGGTTTAAAAGTAGACAAATTACACCGTCGAGCAGAAAATTACGAGTTATTTCGTAAATTTTTGTTTTTGTACGATTTGTTTGCATTTGTATAGATTACTGATTGTGAGAATAAATAAAAAGTTCTTTGAACATCATTTGAAACAAAAGGGGCCTTTGATCAAATTTAGTACAGTAAATGGTGGGCTTTTGCTAAGAAAAATAAACACCCGGTCCGATTGACCTGAAATTTGGAAGGTAACTATAAAATACCATAAAAACCAAAGTTGATATAGTGCCGTAGTGCGCTTTTGCACAGGGGGTGGAAACCACCCCTTCTCGGGGGTGGAAAATAAAATGTTGAAAATAACTTCGGAAATCGATAGAGGGGTTAATTTTAAGCAAAAAGTTCCATATAAACATTTTTCGTAAAGTTAATATTTACTGAGTTATTCTTGGTTGAAAATGCTCGTTTTTTATGAAAAAAATCACGTTTTTCAACAGTTTTTCTTGTATAAGTCAACAATTTGACATGCTACGAAAAAACATGTCGGAACTAAAATAAAGCTAACAAAAAAAAGGAAAAGATTGAGAGGTTTATCAATGACATAGGTACAATTATTACCGAGATACGGCGGCGAGAGCGTTTTGGTCATTAAATTACACGCATTTAAAGTTTTCAAAGAAAGTATACCGTTTATTTTTCAAAGTACTTCAAAAAATCTTTAAAATGAATCCAGTTTGAAGTCATTAGCATAAAAATTAACGAAGTTCTGATGAAAATAAAATCGAATTTTCACTTTTTCTGAAAAAAAATCAGCACTTAAGCTTCTGAATTTTTTGATGAAAATGAAATAAAAAAAATCCTTCTGCAATTTACTTTATTTATGTGTTAACTATGTGTTCTGCAAGTTTAAGCAATTTAGAGTACATATTTTTGAAAATAGAAATTTCAAATTTTCAGAAAAATTTGATATTTTTGAAAATAACTTACAAAATATTTAAGATACGAAAAATATAAAATGTAGCTTATTTTTTACAGAATATTATGTTTTTTTTTCAATTCTGTACGATAAAAATTGACAGTTATGGCTATTATAGTAGAAGTTTTCTCTGGAGGGAAATAGTCACGTGTCTGAAGCCTCTTAACCTCAAAAATCTTGAAAACTATCCGTTAAAAAATATTTAAATTTACAGAGCTTATAGCTTTTAAAATTTCCTTTAAAATGAGACTTGGATCATTATAATAGCATTAAAATTTCATAATAACACAGTAAATTATTTAATATTAAGTTATTATTGCGATAACCTTAAAACGAGTAACAACTCTTTGATTTTTTTACATTACTGAGATAAAAAATGCGTTACTAATATTTAATTGTATGGCAAATGTAAACTACTCTATTAAGTTTTAAATCAAAGTAACATTTTTTTATTTAATTGAAAACTTTCAATTACGTCGTATTGTGTGTGTCCTTCAGGACGCGCACAGCTCATCTGTATGTTTGGACCTTTTTCAAATTTTTTACCTGCTAGAAACGACAGACGAAGACGAGGAAGAAGAAGCTGATATAGTGACAATGAATAATCTTATACATTATGTACCGTTTATAAATCTATTTTGTAAAATAAACACAAATTGCTTTTATTTTTGTTTTTAATTTTTTTCCCTATGGACTATGACTTTTTTTAAAGCAAGGGTGAATCTCAAGAAATACAACAATGCAATAACTTAAGCTATCAAAAAGTTAAGAATAAATAATATTTAGTTGTTATATGTGTATAAAATTATTTCAATTTCTCAAAAACTATTTTTTTCTATACCTTTAATTAGGGGTGGTTATTAGGGGTAGTTTTTAAGGGTTGAATGATTGTAATTAAATATTTATTATACTGTGTAAAATATTAAAAACATTTTTATTTCAAATTTATGCGCCATTCAAAAATTTTAAGCTGAAAAAATCATTTTTTTTTTCGACAATAGGGGTAGTTTTAAGGGTTGAAAGAGTGAAACTATTGTTTAATTCTAACTCACAACATACAAATATATTTATTATACGTATTTAAATTGATTTAGATCGATGTAATGTTTTTATGGTTTTTCTATTTTTTTAGCATAAGGGGTGGTTTTCGCCCCCTAGAAATAAAAAAGGCACCTCAAGAGCATATCAACTTTGATCTAGAGGGTGAAAATATCTTATTTCCAAATTTTCATCAAAATCGGAGCGGGTGTAAAGAATTCGGAGGTTATACCTTATTTTTCTCCCCATTTACTGTACTAATTCCTAAAACCCATTATCAGCATATTTATTGTTACTATCTATCAAATTGAACAGTGATTATCTGCTCACCCAAAGAATGTGTTCAGGACGAATCAGCACTGCAACAACTAGCGTACTTTCTCATTTCTAGTATTTTGAGAAATCGAAAAGTCATGACAGATTACATTCGAAATAGTAGGTAAATATAAAAATAAGTGAGCAAACAGTTGGAAGGCAAGTTCAAGCTGCTGGATTATCTTCTCAAAATAGATCATACTGGAGCTTGGAAAATAACCGAATACAGTCACAACGTTTATACATAATAATGTACCCACTGCTGGGAGAATTACTGAGTATATTAGATTTAAATCAAGCTACTTGTTTGGCCTGCTCGCAGTCCAGATTTAAATCTGATTGAATATTTGTGGGATGAGATTGGGAAATGCTTATGGAGGCATGTGAAGGCCCTCAGAAATTCAATCTTTTGCAGAATGTGATCTAAACATACTTGGTTGTTTGCAAGCTGGCAGAGCAGGAAATGTCTGTTACTGTAGACCTTAAATTTTCTTTTGTTTGAACAAGGAGCATACCAAAGTAAAATTGTTGTTTCATTACTTCTCATCAGTTCGGCTCTGATAATTAACAGAGTAAGACGTGTTTAAATAGTCAAGTGCGATAAAATCTAAATTTGTGCAGTTTTTAAAAAAATAAACCTAAATAAGGGTGTCATGAGTGGTCATCAGGAGGGTGATCCACCTGATCCGGGTTCGCAGGTTTTGAAATCGGCTATGGAATGTGATTTGGTTGGCGCTTCAGGTTCTGAGATTCAGTTCGGTAATGTAGAAAAAAATAAAATTCAAATAAACAATAGCCAGGTAAGTGAAAATACTATAAAAGCATTTTTCATTCAGTTACAACAAAATAATAAGGTTAATGTCTGAAATGATATTAATAACACAAACGAAACTAGTCTGGTAAAAAACATCGTAATTAACGACAATAAGGATAAAAACTAATCACCGATAAACAATCCCATTCAAAAAGAAACAATCCTAATTTAATACGATGAGCTATCAGATACAGGTCCGGATCAAGTAATAATAGAAAATATAAATATGAAATCGAGAAAATTGGAGATATTAAAAAATTGGCCGGAATTAGATAAAATCAAAACTATAGATTTAGCAGGGAGATGGGGTAAAAGTGAATTTTAAAGAAGCAAAATGAGCTAATTATTTAATAGAAAATTCTCCAGCTGTCTTTAAACGTAGTCAGTTGGAAGTGTATATTCCGAAATATTTGGTATAGTCAGGGTATTTTGAGAAATTTAGAAATTGAATATGATGAAAACTATGTAAAAAGCAGAATTCAACCTCACGATTTCCACTGCAAATTAGTGATCAGCGTAACGAAATTAAAAGAAAAATAATTGAAAATGATTCCGTAAAATATGTATACCTACCAAAAGTGTCATTGTAAATTTTAGAGCTAAAATATTACTCAAATATGTCGTGTTGAATAAAGTTATTACACACGTGGAGTCTTATAAGCAGAGGGTTATATTATGTCACAATTGTTACCGCTTCGTACATCCGGGGAAACAATGCCGTAGTAAACCAAGATGTTGCAAATGTCACCATGAACACAAATCTGATACTTGTCAAAACCCTTTGAAACAATGAAAAAGTAGATGGATTAGCCAAACTAGCAACATCAGATGGAGAAACATCAAGTGAAAATAAAATACCATTTACTGATTTACGTCCTTTAATGAAATCGAAACAAATGGAATAATGGAGAGAATTGTTTATAAATGAACATAAAAGCCTTGCGATTTAAAAATATACAACCAAAAATTTTTAGAAACACCTGCTTTCACAATACTCCCGATCCGCAGTTTATAAAATCATTAAATATAATTAGATGCGGACATGGACGATATCCAGAACATTTATATAAAATTGTATTGGCGGATTCACCAGATTGCTCATGTGGGGAACTTGCAACACTACAACACATAATTTTGGGTTGCCAAAATTTCCAGCGAGAGATTGAAGAATTCCTACACAAACTGCGACAAAATGGGATAGACCTACCCACCAATTTAGACAGTATTTTGAGTACAAGGAATGATAATGTATATTATGTAGGTTACTAACATTTGAAAAAAATGAAAATAGATATATGAATATATATATATATATATATATATATATATATATATATATATATATATATATATATATACATTTATGAAATAACAACAAGATGTACGAATAGTGCGTGACATATGAACAATAAACAACGAATAGATTAGTGGGTATTGCACGCAAATAGAAGAAGGGGCTACTGAAAAGAGTGGTAACCACAGACATGCATGTTTCTGGCTCATTAGCCGTCATCGGTACGGTACAACCAAGAAAAGATGTGAAACATGGGAGCAAAGGTGTTGAATGAAACATGAGAAAATATAACAGAATTCAGCAGGATAGTCTAACACAACATTTGTTGTGACGATGACGGCTAATGAGCCAGAAACATGCATGTCTGCGGTTACCACTCTTTTCAGTAGCCCCTTCTTCTATTTGCGTGCAATACCCACTAATCTATTCGTTGTTTATTATTTATATATATATATATATATATATATATATATATATATATATATATATATATATATATATATTATAACACAATAACACATAGTGTATAACATGTAACACAGAAGAAATATCAAAGTAAGTTTCATAGCAAACTGATCTGTTAAGGGTCATTAAAAGTGGCACGATAAGACATGCTCCCTGAGTGTAGGCAAACATAAATGAAAAGACCAATTGTCACAATAAAAGAAAAAACTGTACATGATACTATTTAATAATAATTCAATAGATTATGTTATATGTAATTTCAAAACAATTTCGTAGAAATTAAAATGAAATTTGAAAGAAACGCGTTAAATTTTCATATAGTTAGTAATTAGGTTATTTTATGCAAGGGATTTCAGGAATTTTAATAAATAGTAAATAAGTTATGTTAATATTTATATGTATAAAAATCTTTATCTCTATATGCTAATTTCTAATACAAAAATGTCATTTTCATATTTCATATACGGCTTAAAAATTCATGATAATATAAACAGTGAATCGTCGTTAATGACACTATATCTATACATTTAATACGATATAGGGAAGTTTCGATAGCAACCCGCAACGAGATGGATTGATGAAAATAGATAGAAAAACGTCAGTGATTTTTGGGACGTCAAAGTGGGAAATAATATAATAATTGATCTCGATATTTGAGGTAGAACAGAAAGTTATTTGAATTAAATATATAATCATAATCAGAAGGAAGAAGAATATTTATATATACGGTTGAAGGAGTGATTTTTGAAACGTGAGTAAATTTTTGAATGTCAAAAAAAAGGAAGGATAAATTATCTCCAGAAGAAAAACGATTCAAACGACTATATTTGATAAAAAAGGAAAGTTAATCCAATTTTAAAGTGATGAAATGAAGACAGAATATTATTTAAATAATAATGGATTTAAACTAATACAATGGAATTTGATACATACTGAAATTTGTTCATAATTTGAATCGAGTTGAGTGATCAATGAATGGATAGTTGATAGATTTCCGAGTTCTTATAGAGGTTTTTTGGCTGATATTGTTGAAGGTGATTAGAAGTTTTGGACCACACAACCTCAAATCCAGTGTGATATAAGGTACGCAAAATTTATTGATTTTATGAGCTTGTAAAACGGATTTGTGCGTAATTAGTGTCATTTCGGTTTACTTTTAACATTTGCGGAGAATTAAATACACACTTTTCTAAAATTTGACAATCATTTACGGTTTATATATTTTTTATTATTTAGAATTAGATAGTTATAATTATATGTTATTATGGTAATAATTTTGGATTGTTACCTATGATATGTGTACATAGAAACAGTAAAATATTTCATAATTAAAATTTCCTGAAGTCATAAGCTTGTACATTTTAATTTCACAAACCAATAATTAGAGTTAATTTGAATGGCGCACTTGAACACTATCCTTTGATAGAGTTGATATACATGTTTAATGATTTTCCAGTGTCAAATAATAAATAACAAATAATTATTATAACCGTTACAATATATATATATATATATATATATATATATATATATATATATATATATATATATATATATATAAAAGAAAAGAAACAAAAAGAGAAAAGAAATGAAAAAAAAATATAATCCCACCCTATTACAGATTAACTTAGTTATAATATAAGAAATGTTTGTTTATTTATAAAAAATATGTATGTATAAAACAAATATATTATACTGTATTAGATATAGTACTAACAAAAAATATAGCGCTGGCCAATTGGTATACGACTAAGGCCCATAACTAAAACACACACACATTACTTCCAATTTGAAATTAGATTTGTTCATTTCTGTTTCTATCTATAAACATTTAAGAACCAAGATGAAATAATTGAAAACTGGTCACAAATATAATAAATAGGTTTTTGTTGTCATTGCTTCTTATACGTATGTGCTAGTTTTCCTTCACTTTTTAGTCTGGCGGTAATCTTTCTTGTCACATAACATGCTCTTACCGGATAAGTTGTCGTTATTCTATTCGTTTCCTATCTTGTATTTGTAACTGCTGTTATGCCATCATATTTGGAATTATTAAGATTTGACATGATCTTCTAAACAAATTGCGTCCCTCTGTGAATTATGAGTTTAGTGGACCATAACGATTTAATTGTTGTCTGACCGTATTTCCTACCCCTATATTTCCAAATTACTGTCCTGGTTATCCTTACGGTTTTGTTTAATGATACTTCCCAATTATTTATATATTGAACTACTTTTTATTGAATATTTAATTCTGTGATTTTCATAGCAAGGATATTTAGTTGTGTCCATAATCATTTGTTATCCGCATTTTTTAGTCCTAATAACGTCTTCATCATGTAAGAGATATCTTCATTAGCGAGTATTATTTCATCATAGTCAAAAATCATTATGTAAAAATTTGATATCAAAATTATATTGAATCAACTTGTGTAGTACTGATTTTAAGTTTTATATTAAAAACTGCACCCACTAAAATAGCAAGAACTTTAAAAAAATAAAACACCTATTTTTTGTTGCATTTATTTGAAAATAAATTCACTTCTCTACAAACAAATTATTTCTTTCAGATTAATTTACAAAAAAATTTCAGATTAGTTTTGGTACACTGAGCTTACTATTAGAAAAACTGGAAAATAAAATAAGATAAATATAATACATAAAATGTTTATAACATAAAAAGGGATAATGTTGTTTATTGTCCAAATATTTTTTTTAACTTATATATTAGCTGACCTGCAATATGATAGGAGTATAAACTCTCATAGTGTTGAACAATTATTATAGTACATTAATAATTCTTCATGAACCTATAAGATGCCTGTCGCAGAAGTAGGACAAACATTGGTTTCTAAAACTGTAAGTCCATGACATGATATGTTCTTTTGTCTTAACCTTAATGATTGAATATACATAATTGCATAATTGGTCCCTAATATAGTCACTTTCTTGGTAGCTGCTTACATTCTACATAAAAATATGTTTTCATACTTTATACATTCAGTTTACATGGAAAAATGATACTTCTCCTAAAATTCGACAAAAGCGGAGATGGATTGAAAATAAAGAACATTTTATGGCAATAATGTGTCAAATAAATCTAGAGAATGAGCATTTTCTAAATAAACATTATAACTTTCAATATTTGAAGGTTTAGTGTACTTAACATAAACTGAACAATCACAGACAACCATTGGCTCAGATTTATATTTTATTATATACCAGAAAGTCTTTGTCAAACACTTACGATGAAATAGCTATATAAAGGAAATGATAAGTTAACAAAACTATTAATCCAATGGACAATTTATCATGACACATATTTTTTTTCTTCTGCCTAATGCCTCAGTATAAAGTAATAATATTAAGTAATTGTCTTAATATTATGAAAAATATGAATATAATTTAAATATTTTGTAATAGCTACCAAAAATGAAGTAATTCTTATAATAAAATATATTCTGACAAGTGCGAATGGAAATAATGAGATTACACTACTTTTTAAATCAAAGTATATTTCTAGAAATTTAAAAAAATCTACCTCCACTTTATCATTTCACAGCCAAAAACTTATCCCCATTAAAACAGTTTTCCTAAACTAAAGTTAATTAAAAACAATAATATAAATTTCAAATGCATCATTCTATGCAATTTACTTGAAATGTGACCTAATGATTAGTTAACGTTTGAATAATGTATTACCTACAGCAACCCAAATTTGATTATTTGGTCTTTGATCAAAATCTGTAAAATAAAATTAATACAATGGATATTATTAATTGTTCATGAAAAGTAATTTTCTATTATCCTCAGCATTTTTTGATATGTTTATTTGTCTTTAAGCTTGTCTATTATTCCAAATGGAATCTCAAAATTAAATTATTAATATCACCACAGGAAAATTATTCAGAACAGATAAAACTGAAAATTGTTTTTTGATACATCGAATTCAGTTTGATAAACTAGCCCTTAAACTTCATATATCCGTTACATTTCCATTATCAAGAAAGTTAGCTTTAAATTAAATAAGATTTTGTAGAATCAGATTATTTAAATTGTTTTTCTAAAGCAAAAATAATATTTTATTTCAAATTTGATGGAAACATGTAAATGAAAATAGTTTAAAATGAAGTCATATCTCATATATATGATGTTATTTAAATGTTGATTTTTAGTAAAACCAACAAAACCTAATTTTTGGAATAAAACCTACAAATAGGTACAGCTAGACATTTCAAAATGATTTTCTTTAATTGCAAATCAAATTTATTTACATTTTTTGCTTTAAATTTCTTATTGAGTCTCAACCAAAAACATTCAACTAAAGTTTAGTTGAATGTATTTGGTCTCAACATAAAATATTACTCATAATATCCATTATATTTTTCTACTGCTTTTTTTTTCAATTGAATGTGGAAAATTCCAGCTAACTATACAGAGTGATTGATTAGTGTGATAAAGTTCAGTATCTCCTATGTCCTTCGAGAAATCAATTTGAAAACTTGAGGAATTATAGCCACCATATTAGTCTTCACATTCTAAACGTATTTACAATGTTACAGGGTGTTCCAGAATGCTGTGCCATATCAAAGTTACATTTTTTTAATGAAACACCCTGTATTTCACTCAATATTTGGAATCTACTTGACTTCCCCACTACAACAATATAGGGTTATGGTGTATTCTACCGGGTATTTATAAAGTTACAATCAATTTTCCATAAAAATCGCAACAAGTTCAACACCCTGTACAATGTAAAATAAATACAAGAATGAAGATCTGTTGCGGCTAAAGCATTCGAGTAGTAGTCAAAACTCTGGGAAATTATTTATTTCGTTAATATTCATTGAATATCATACAGGGTGAATAAAAATACAAATACATTGTTTTCTCAGTTTTATGCGAGTATCGATAAGTACTATCAACATACTTATTTGTTTATTAAGCATTCCCTATACCTTATTATGTCTTGAGATATTTTCATTTTTCTATGCAAAACATCTAATCATTTAACAATTAATTGTGAGTTGGCCAAGATTTATTTGGCAAAAACTGATATTTGACATAATAATAGGTACAATATTGTTTTTTGACTTACCGGTTTTGTACATTTTATGGTGTTTTGAAGAATTTGAACTAGGTCAAAAATGAATTTCACTAGTGATTAAATGATTGATATGATCTGGATATTGGGAGAATGCAATAAAAACTCATATTATCAGCAAGGGTTTACCATGAACGTTTTCCTGTAAGGCAGCGACCTGCATAAGTAAGCTTGGAGAGATTGATGGAGCCGTTCAATCACAAGGATTCCGTTATTTATGGAAAACATGAACGATCAAAAACATCTCAAAAACATCTGCGACAGAAGAAAATGAAATGTGTTGCTGGCAGTTACTGAAAATCCACACACAAGTGTTAGGAGTATTTCCAGCGAACAAGAACTGAGTTATTACGTTTCCAGCTTGTTGGGACTAATGTAGGAATATCAGCTATGAAACATGTATTCTATGGAGTACCTCGAGAATCGTTGGCAAAAACAAAATGCACCCTTGCCACATTTACTTGCAACAGGAATTAACTGATGATTATTTTGAAAAGAGACTAGCATTTTGTAGGTGGGCTTTAAGAAAAATTAATCAACAGAGATACTTTTTCGACTATGTTCTATTTGGAGATGAAGCCACGTTTCATAAATGGATGTGATAACAGGGATAACTTTCACTATTATTCATCAACTAATCCATATCACATAATTACACACAGTCAAACTAGATTGTTGTTAAATGTGCGGGGAGGTATTTTTTTGAGGAACATTTAAATGCTGAGATGTATTTAGTAAACCAATATCTCCTTTATTGGAAGAAGTCCCACTTCGTACACGTCAAAGGTTGTGGGTTTTGCATGAAGATGCTGCGCCTCCTCACGCTAATCAATCAATTAATGGTAAACTGAGTGAACGATTTACTGGAAGATGGATCGGAAGAAATAGTCCAGTACAGTGGGCCGAAAGGTCACCAAATTTCAATCAAATGGAGCCTTTTTGTGGGGTCTCATTAAGAATGAAGTGTACAAAATACCTCCAACAACAAGGGACGACATGACAAAGAGAATAAGATGAATAGAAATGTTTCATAATGCGAGTAACTCTTTTAATTATCGCTTTGAAGGATGCATAAGATGTATTTGGAGGTCATTTCGAGCACCTGTTATAATAATCAATACGAGTACCTATACTGTAGTCAAATAGGAATGTTTTTATGGTTTCTTACCCGTAATTTATTTGTAATGTAAAATTTTTTCATTGTATTTGTAACTCAACCTCTATAGTATCAAACAGCAATGATAAAATGTCAGTTTTTGACAAATAAATCATGGCTAACTCACAATTAATTGTTAAAATGATTAGATAAGTAGGTAATCAATGTTTTGCATAGAAAAATCAAAATATCTCAAAAAATAATTATTTTAGGTATAGGGAATGCTCAATAAAGAAATAAGTATGTTGGTAGTACTTTTCGATACTCACATTTGAAAAAACTGAAAAAATACTGTATTTGTATTTTGATTCACCCTGTATGAGATTCAACGAAATAAATAATTTTTCAGAATTTTGATTACTACTTGAATGGTTTGGCCGGAACAGATCTTCATTCTTGAATTTATTTTACATTGTACAGGGTGTTGAACCTGTTACGATTTTTATGGAAAATTTTCTATAACTTTATAAATACCCCGTAGAACACATCATAAACCCATATTGTTGTAATGGGGAAGTCAAGCAAATTCCAAATATGGAGTGAAATACAGAGTGTTTCAATTAAAAAATGTAACTTTGATATGGCACAGCATTCTGAAACATCTTGTAACATTGTAAATAATTTTAGAATGTGAAAATTTATGATGACTATATTTCCCCAAATTGATATCTCAAAGAATATAGGAGATACTGAACTTTATCACAATAATCAATCACCCTGTATAGATGCAAATAGTATAAAATTATACATTTAACCCTTTCAGTATGGTTGTCGTATATACACGACACTGTCTTTTTTGGCAGACGGACGGATGTCGTGTATGGACGATAGTAGCTCGTATCCCTGATAGACGCCTGCCATTGCATATACGACACACATAAATTTTTGCTTTTTCTCACCGGCGTCCGTCGTACCGTTTCGACAGTTTTTGTTTGTCAGACAGACGGATGCCGTGCATTTTCGACAGTGTCGTAAATTCACGACAACCGGCAACATGGCAAAGTCAGGCGATTCCGTGTCCCACCCGTAAGTTTTAGCGCCAGTCTAGTTCAGCAAATCAAGCTGGCCCCTCGGGCTTTTGTGGACTATCTGATAAGGATGTGAGAAATATTTTGAATGCGGTAAACGATAGTGATATGTATTTCCGTGAGGATGAACCATTTATAGATAGTGGCAGCGAATATATTCCTGACTCTGAGAGCGAATTGAGCTCCGGAGAAGACGACGAAACATTATTGGTAGACGAAAACACCGAAGAACAACAACATTCAGTAGCTTCTGTGTCTGATATCTCAGATCAAAGCATGCGTCAGGAGGATTTACAGGTAATATGGGATTCACGTGAGTTTGTTCCCAAAGTTCACCAGTTTGACGACACTAATAGTGGACTACAGAATGAAAATCTGAAAAATGAAACAAGTGAGTTAGAGTATTTTTTGAAATTATTCTCAGAGGAAATAGTAGTGAAGAAACTAATATTTATGCTCAACAACAAAATGCCAAGGGTTGGAAAAACATCGATAAAAATGAGTTTTACTTTTATAGCCCTCTCAATGTTGATGCCTCACGTAAAAAAGTCTGATATAAAGGATTACTGGTCTACAAATAATTTAATTGGCACGCCTTCTTTCCGCCAAACAATGTCTCGAGATCGCTATCTAGAAATACTAAGATACTTGCATTTTAGTAATAATCAAAATGAACAAGAAGGTAATCGTCTGCATAAAATAGAAAATGTTCTCAATTTGATACAAAACAACTTCAAGACTAATTTTTATCCATTTCAAAATATCGTCATTGATGAAAGTATGATACTTTTCAAAGGGAGACTGTGTTTCAAACAGTACATCAAAACCAAAAGGCATCGCTTTGGAATAAAACTTTACGTATTATGTGATTGTGAAACGGGTTACGTTTTGGCATTTCAGGTATATACTGGCAAGAGTACCGATAAAAATAAAGATAATAATAGCGGTCTAGGATTGTCAGGCAATGTTGTTGTGAAACTTTTGGAGCCCTACCTGGACAAAGGCCATTCGTTTTACAGCGACAACTACTACACAAGTCCAACTTTGTCCAATTATCTTATTGTTCACAACACAAACTCTTGTGGAACTGTCCGCATAAATCGTAAACACATGCCAATTTTTGAAAAAAAATTGAAAAAAGGGGAAACAGAGTGGCGCAGCAGTGATTCAATGCTTGCACTGAAATGGAAAGACCGTCGTGACGTGGTAATGCTTACCACCATCCATGAAAATAAAATGGTTACCCTTCCACAGCTGGACAGACTTACCAATGAACACAGAATCAAACCTTTATGCATACTGGATTATAATGAAAGAATGGGGGCAGTTGATAGAAGTGATATGATGATGAGCATTACAGATTGCACGCGAAAAACAGTAAAATGGTATAAGAAATTATTTTTTCATACACTGGATATATGCATGTTGAATGCGCATGCGTTATATAAGACACAGAATGCCAGTAACATTTTGTTTCCTGCCTTCCATTTATAAGTTATCAGGCAGCTTCTTGAAAGGTATTTTAAATTTTTTGATTTTGTAATTTTTTTTTACATTGTAATCGTTTTTGATTTTCAGATATTCAACCAACTATAAGATGAAAAAAAGCATGCAACCTACTAACGTAGCGAGGCTATCAGGAAAGCACTTCCCCTCAGAAGTCCCTCGCAAAAACGGGAAACCGCAATTGAGAAGATGATGGGTCTGCTCTCATACAACAAATGCCCAGAAAAAAACAAAAGAATCGAGATTTATGTGCAAATTGTGTGACGTCGGGCTATGTGCCGTTTTCAGACATATAATGAAAAAAAGAAATATTAGCTCTTTTCTTATTTTTTTTTGGTTGTTTCTTTTAATAAACATTACTTTTTATAGGGTGTCGTTTATATTTGTCAGCCGTCTGTCTGCCACTGCAAAAACTCCCGTTGTCAGCCGTCTGTCTGCCACTGCAAAAACTCCCGTCTGTGTATCATGCTACCTACTTTTGGGTGCCGTACTGAAAGGGTTAAAAGGTTGATACTAATGTTATATTACAATGCTGGTACTTTATCTACAAAATTGCTTGGGAACTGGCCAAATTTCCCATAAGATTCTCCATATAGCCAATCATTATTTATTTTCTTTATAACATTCACCAATTGGCCAGGTTTCAATGACAGATCTTCATCCATTTGAGCTTTAAATTCATATAAGGCCATGACAGTATTGTCATTTTCAGATAAAGGCACTATGACATCAATAAAATTGGCTGGAAATATACCTTCTCTCTCTCCTGTTTTCCCATAAAACCAGTCATTGTTGATTTTTCTTGTTAGTAAAATGATATCATTTACCTAAAGACCATAAAGCATATACATTTTTCATCAGTACAGCAAAAAACTAAGGGCCAGTTTAAAATAAAAAAAATATGAAAAATTATTTGAATAATCAAATTTTAGAGCAACAATCTCATTATTTATTGACATGTCCTAGCATATGCAAATTGGAAAAAAATGTGCTTTACAGATTTTTTCAAGTTAATATGCATCTGACCAAATATGTAAATTTACCTTTTTAATGTCATTCAAATGATTGATTTTGACATCAGTATTTTGAGTTTCTTATTTTATGTTATTATTTGGAATTTTTACCTCAAAGTACCTGAGACTGATTTTGTTTTCAATTTGTTGCAGTGACATTTCACAATAAACACAAGCTACATGTATCAGCTATAAGCCAAATTTAGAATTAGGCTTAATATTGGGGAAACTGTGATACCTAATACATTCTGGTATTCTACAATTGAGTTACCTTGTCAATACATGTACGTTATTCCCTTATGCAAATAAATTGTTTCAATGCATATTTATCTTAGTTTTAAGATATTAAAAAGGCTCTGGTCAATAAGTTTTTAAAATAATTTCAATCGGAGGTAACATACATACTATATTGATTAGATAAAATGACATTAAAACATATACAAACTTTTTATGAAACCAATTATAGTGCATGATCTCAACTGTAATATCCTTAGTGAAGTACACTTCTTTAAGGAATAGTCATATTCTCGTTTGATTTCTTGTCAACCTTAACATAGCCACTAATGTTTGGTTAACTATGAAAATATATATTACAACATCTATTTTTGAAACCTCAAGATGGAAGACTAAAATGAAGTTGACAAACAGACCTACAAAATGGTACTTGTTCAAGAAAACCTCATCAAACCATAGTTGAGTCCAAATACTCCAAATGCTTTGAAGCAACCCCATTAGCTTAGAACTACATGTTTTTATTGCTAATAAAGAAACAACTCATTGCACAAAGAGAAAACAAAAATAAATTAAATGTAGTTGAAATACATTATGAAAAAACAACTTGCTCTATATGTTTCCATAATGGACATTATATAATATATGGATAAACAGTAAGAGTAAGGTTCTTAGGTCATATGGAAATTTAACATGGGTTCATAAGCGACAATGTGTTAGAAAGAAACAAGTATAAATTCAGTGTATCACCTCTTTCCTTTAACAGGGTAGCATAAAGATGCAAAAGAAGTGAAATAAAATCTTTATTCTTCTTGAATTTTAAGTGGGGCAGACAGTTGCCGGATTTAGTTTTTGGTAATCCCTTATACCAACATTTTATTTTCATTGTATAACAGCTTGTTTTAAAGTGAGGAATAGTTAAAAGAAACTTTTAGTTATGATAATTCGAGAGGTTGTAATGATAGCAATTGTTCTAGTCTCTCAGTATGAAAGTAGTTGAAAAATTTACTATTTTTGAGATTTGGCAACGTGGATTAAACATTAGGTGTGTTTTTTTATTAACAAATGTTTAGATTACTTTTTATGTTTGTTTTCAAATGAGGAACAAATTCTTTGCATAAACACACACATTACAAAATAAAAAATGCTTTCGAAATAGTTATTAAAGTGAATCGAATTCTAATAAAAAAAAAGTATTTTAAATTAAAAGGAATATTCTGATAATAAAATATTAACAAAAACTTAATTATGTTTAAATGAATTTAAATCAAATGTTCGATTAAGCCACTGTTTTGAGCTAAACAATAGCCGAAATGGTTATAAAATTCTTGGCTGATTTCAGGGGTTATCTCCATACAGGCTTGTAGAATTTGTTCCATAAGTTCAAGTAGGGAATTGTCCCTGTTCTCCAGGAATTCATAAATTCTGGATTTCACATAACCAACCCAAGAAAAATAAATCATTGAGTGCCAAATCTAGAGATCTAGCAGGCCATCTAATGTTACCATTCATGGAGATTATCCAATTGGGAAACAATATATTTAAATAATTAATTGCTAACCAATAATTATGTGATGTAGAATTGACATGTTGGTACCAAATATTGAAGATGAAAGCAGGAGTAAATTGATTTTGCAGTATATTCAAATATTTTTATCCATTTAAATTGCCGTCAATAAAAAATGGTCCAATCAAAGGTTCACCTAATATTATAGCCCAAACATTCAGCCTTTGGGGATACTGAGTTCTACTATTATAGTGTTTGTGTGTGTTTGTTCTAGACCAATATCACATAACGGATGATATGTGTGTATGGGAAAAGTCGATTCATCTGCCAATTGTATTTTTTCGATAACTATTTCACAAAATTCCATTCTGCGAAATTCATCATTTGGAAATATTTCATGGCTCTCTTTCATTTTGAAACTACAATAGCCATTTTTTTAATACAGTCCTAATCGTTTTCAGATCATCATTAAAATATTTGGCTACATAAGTGGACGACTGTGGAGGATTATTTTCCACACTTGCACAAATTAAAATATCCCTTTCTTCATTTTCTGGTTGGATTTGACTCCGGGTTTTGTAAGAGTGGCACATCCATGTTCCTCAACATTTTTTATAACTGTTCTCACCTGTTTCTTATAAACAAATTTTCTGCTAGTTAAAGTAAAAAGCTTCTATTAAATAGAAACTAAAAAATAACAGGTTATGGGCCCAGAGAACTCTCTAAATAAAAACTAAAACTTATATAAAAAAACCGAGAACCAAAAAATAAGAAGAGAGTCATGGCTAATAATTAATCCGAAGAAATTGCTAGCATCGAAAAATTTATTAATGCCGACTCATTTGAATTATGGAAATTTCAAATTGGAATATTTTTCAAAGCAAGTGTACTCTATGCGATTGTCACAGGCGATGAAAAATGCGAAGACTTGACTGTC
Source organism: Galeruca laticollis (assembly GCA_963921935.1). Lineage (NCBI taxonomy): Eukaryota > Metazoa > Arthropoda > Insecta > Coleoptera > Chrysomelidae > Galeruca > Galeruca laticollis. The sequence continues at coordinate 157,191,537 of OY998180.1, read as the reverse complement.
GACAAAAAGTCATGGATCCAGAGAGATGCAAGAGCACAAAAAATAATAATATCCACAATTGACAAGAAGACATTAATTCATGTGCTGAACTGTAAAACATCTGCTGAAATATATCTAAAACTAAAAAACATATTTAAAAATAATACTGAAGATTAGAAATGTCAACTATTGCAAGAATTTTTTAGTTGCCAATTGAAAGGGGAACTGAATTGTCCTCCCACATAAGTAAGCTGAAAAATATGGCCTTCAGATTAAAATCCTTAAAGCAAGATATAAATGATGAAATATTAATGTCTAAATACTATGCACATTACCAGAAAGATACGGATATTTTAAAACTGGTTGGGAATCAACACAACAACAAGACAAAACTATAGATAACCTCACTGCAAGACTTTTGGCTGAAGAAAACTCTTATAAAACTAAAAATGGAAAAGAAAAACCAGTAGCATTCCAAAGTACTGAGATGTTATGCTATTTGTGCAATAAAACAGGACACATATCACGTTTCTGTAAAAATAAACCAAGTACAAGTAAACATAACCAAATAAAAACAAAGTATCTGAAATGTTTTGCAAAATATGTAAAAAGACAAATCATAATGAATCAAGATGTTTCTTTAGAAACAAGAAACAAAATGAAACAGGTGATAAAAAGGTATCCTTCTTGATTGAAACAATAATATCAGAAAACTCAGACAAAAAACTATTTGTTTTGGATTCAGGAAGCACATCACACATGGTGAATGACAAAGAGATGTTTAACAACTTGGTAAAACCAAATGTAGACATATGTGTTGCTAAGAAAAATGCAAAAACCACAGCTAAAGGTATTGGAAACATAGAAATGGACAACTGTATGTTAAATGAAGTCTTGTATGTAACAGAACTAAGCAAAAATTTATTATGTCATGAAAGATGAATCAAAAATATTAGAAGGCAAGAAAAATGAAAACGGTTTATATATGATAAACTTTAAACAAGATAATCTCGAGGACAATCTTAACAATGAAGAAATTTATTTGACCGAAACAAATGAAGTAAAAGTTCAAAATTGGCATAGAAAACTAGGGCATATTAACATAAAGAGTATGAAAAAACTGATTTATGGCAAAAAGGTGACAGGAATAGACATAAACTCAAAAGATTATGATTTACTTGAGATCCCATGTGACATATGTATGAAGGGAAAACAGTCGAGACTTCCTTTTATTACAGAAAGAACCAGAGCACAAAAACCTCTGGAAATTATACATACTGACTTATGCGGTCCAATAGATCCACCAACATGGGCCAATAAAAAATATATTCTGACATTAACAGATGATTACACACATTATAGTGTAATATATCTCTTAGAATTCAAAAGTGAAACAACAGAATATATCAAAGAATATATAACAGAAATGGAAAGAGATAAAAATGCAAAAGGATAAGAAGTGACAATGGCAGCGAATATACGAATAATGATTTGAAAACATACTACTAAGAAAAAGGAATAATTATGGAGTTCACGATACCATACTCACCACAACCAAATGGCAAGGCAGAGAGGCTCAACAGAACATTAATAGAAAAAGTGAGAGCACTGTTATTTCAGACAAATATGAACAAAAAGTTTTGGGGTGAAGCTGCAAGAGTTGCAACGTATATATTGAACAGAAGCCCAACAGAGTCTTTATCTCTTGAAATGACACCTTCTGAATCATGGACAGGGAAAAAGCCAGATTTTAATGATATTTGCCTTGAATATTGTTCAACTCAAAATCAAATTGCCGACATATTCACAAAAGGTCTCTCTAAAAATAATTTTGAAAAATTTAGAAATCAAATAATGTCAAAACTATAGTGTATCGAAATGTTAATATCTCAAAGGGTCACAGATTAGGAGTGTTGAAATAAAGTAATCAGCGACCTATTTAAGTTGATGAAAAACTGCCTTTAGCTTATTGTATTGGCTACTTTGTAAGAGTTTAAAAAAAGAAGAAGAAAAAATGTTTGATTATTGTTTTGTTTTAAATGAAAAATATAGTATGACCACGTTGTCACTTTTAAGTTAAGCGATGATTGGTATTTGATATTGAATAAAAATATTGTTAAAGTAAAAACTAAAGAACAACACAGTCTTCCTCTAGTGTAATGATCGCCTGTCATTAATATGCTCCTAATAAAATGAATTTTTAGAGATGCATAATTCTTGTATTTTTATTTACCCCCTCTCTTCATTTTCAATCTACATGTTAATAGCCCTAGTGCCCACTATTTATTCCTCTCCCCCTTTTTTTGGCTGGGTTTGTGGCTTTGGCGTTTGCCAATTAGCCAGGCTGTTTGTTAATATATTTGACAGTATCTTTTACAAATTGCTTTTTTCCCATCTTGTGTGATGGATTGCTTACAATATTTTATTTTACTTTACACTTTTTAATGTGTAAATAGGGTATGTACAATATGTTAGTATTTTTAGAAAATAATATACAGTTGAGGTTTATTGGAAGAAATATTTTATATTATAAATTATTGTACATGTTTTTGATTTCAACAGCATTTATCGGACATTCCAACAAGATATGTATCAGAGTTCCTACCATACCGCAGGTTCAATAGGGCATTATATTCCTCAGTCAAACCACCAAATTTCAATCCTCATTTAATTCTAATATAAAAAGATATCTCATAGTCAATGGGAAAATGCATAAGGCCATGGCATTATCAATGTGTCAGCATGGAGAGATTGACAATCTTAAGTATTAGTATAGATCATTACAGTTAAAAAACAAATATTTAAATATGATACTTCTTTCACATGTTATGATATCCTGTTTATTTTCTTTATCAAGGGCTAAAATATAATTTTGAATAATTCACTGTTATGACATTAGACCTTTCAAACTAAGAGCTAACATTAGGTTTTGAGTACACTTCAAATATTTTATATTTCAATTTAAAAATTAAAAGGAAATTGTGGTAGGAATTTCGCCACACAAGAAAGACCAACTACTGTTGTTATCAATATAAATTAAAATAAAACAACCATCCAATAACTTTTTGTACAGGTATTTAGGTGCCTCAATAAAGATCAAAAATGTTGTCATTTGAATAAGTATGATATATAAATATATGTCTTTAAAATTATCGATAAAATCTGATGAACGATACTAAATTAGACATACCTCACAGTTGGTGAAATTTATATTATTATATATGTATATTTAAGGCTTATTTCTGAATGAAATAGGACTATTGTAGAGAGTAGTATGGTAGCACAACTGGACTTTGGAAAAATTTCAATGCAGTTTTTGTTTTGGCGTTCCCTTGCAAAACAACCCCCTGTTCCAAAGGTCATATACTTTGACAGGCCGCCCTTTTGTTTCTGTTGGGCCGATTTGGCCCGTTACTGAACTCAGATTTTGGCCCAACCGATTTTTGTATCGAGTTTAGTTTCGATCCATATATATATATATATATATATATATATATATATATATATATATATATATGTGTGTGTGTGGTTGTTTTATAACGAAATTTGTAAGCAAGATAGAGGGCGCATTTTTTGATGGATCGAAATCAAACTCGCTACAAAAATCGGTTGGGCCAAAATCTGAGTATTCTGAGTTCATTAACGGGCCAAATCGGTCCAATAGAAACAAAATGGCGGCCTGTCAAAGTTGAATAAAATCTTATTTCCTTTGTTTTTGATCTGTCGAAAAAGTTACTTAGTTTTTTTACAGACCTTAAGGGCCGATTGTACATAGCAAGCTTAAACCAAGGTTCATCTGAACTCAACAAATGGTTGAACTGGCCTATTAAAAGGATACGAATAGTACATATCTCGTTCAACGTCGGTTCAGGTAAACTCCATTATTGTAATGTTGGTATCATATACACGGGGTTGCCAGATTTCAAATTTATGAAGTATGTAAGGGTATCTTTGTTCATCTTATAAGAAAAAAAGAAAGTATATAAAATATGTCTTCTCTTCTTCTTATCATTGGAGTGAAGTAGAGAAGCCTGAGTAACCACTATTTTTCTATTATATGAGGTTAGAGAAAGCGTTGTAGTTGTGTGTGTGTTGTTTTTTATGTGTTTATCGATTTAAAATAAAAATATGGAACAAAAACAAAAAAGAACACCAAACTTCACTAATTCAAAAGAAAGCTTTTTGGTGCAGCTAGCTAAACAATATAGAGATATTCTGGAAAATAAAAAGAGCGATGTCAATATAACGCGCAAGAAAAATGAGTGCTGGGTCAAAATTGAATCCGAATTTAATTAAAAAAGTACCGTCACTTTTCGCAGAGCTAACGTTTTAATCTTTGTAAAAAATTAGTATCATTCCACTTCACAAAATGATTGTCCCTTTGTCTATATATTTGTGGTTGCCTTTCTGGCTGTTGCAAATTATTAACTAATTCCATGAAATCTTCATCTTCAGACATTTCTTCCATTTTAAAAAATAAAGATAACTGTTATTTGTCCAAGAGATAACCAATAAAAAACAAAACTGTTTCAAATGAAAAATCAAAATTTGTTTATTTTTATGTCTCTCTGTCAGTATCAACGTCACCAACACAACGTTGTATGCTGGGGTAGCAACATACTAAATTTAAAAATACTTCTGAACTTGGTTTAATCGGGGAAAATTGACCGCTTTGTAGAACTCGTAGTTAAACACGGTTTAGGATTTGAACTAGTATTGTACAACGTTAAGAACCAGGTTTGTCTTGAACCGAGGTTAAACTCGCATTGTACAATCGGTCGTAACACGTTCTGCAACTTTTGAACTTAATACTTTATTCTAAAACTTACACAAAAACATTTATTAAAGAAAATTCACAAATTTACAAAAAAAATTCTATTTGATTTGATGCAAAAATGTTACTTGAAATAATCCTGTCCAATTGGCCTCATGCCATTGGTATTTTTATTGTAATTTATTATTATCATAAAAAATAAATTTATATAAGTATATACTTACTTGGAATGGTAGGTCATTTGGTTCTTCAGATTGAAAATCATACAATGCGATTCCATAAGGGATATCATCATATTGAACATCTTTAGGAGGATCTGGGGGAGGAATTGATGGCATTGGTAAGGAATGTGGACTCATCTTGATTGTCTCTTTATAAGTATTTTTTTTTGGAATGGATCTGATTATAGTAGGACCCAATGTTGAGGGCACATATGATTGGAATGTTGGTATACTATTAGGTTTCCTGCCTGCTTGTGTAGAAGGCACATCTGAGATATTTTTATTGTTAATATTGGAGCGACTGGTAGGCCATAAATTGTTAAAAATTGGAATATCACATTCAATACTATTTTTGCTAGAAGCCAAACTACTAGTACTACTGTTGAAAGAACTTGAGACACTTCCACCAATTTTTTTTTCCATCTTTGGAGAATTAGGTGGTGTCCATTCTATCAGATTTTCAAATAAATTATACGTTGACTTACTTTTATATTTTGAGCAATTTGGAGGTGGCGGTCTAGGAGGTTTCTTTTTATTTTTTGGTTCTACCTTCATAGTCCGTGTTGAAGACATTTTCAGATATATGCAAATATAATATAAATATGAGAATGACTAATTAATAACCTACAACTGTACAACCATAGACAAATCAAATATATTAACCTTGTTTATATAATATAAACATAGGTACTACTTTGTCTATTTGTACAATTAGGCTGCATCCACATGCATCCGTGAACACGGACGTACGTGTGCGTTTCACGGATAGCCGAAAAACCTATGATGATCATCCACATGTGTCAATCCGTTTACGCGCTCGTTTATGGTACCTAACGTCAAAACAACCTCAACATATTATTTTATCAAATTATGAGTGTTTGTCGCGTTAGTATAAATACTTGGACTTTAATGATTTCCTATTTAAACAGACAATTAGTGAAGGCTCCTCTCTGTGCACAAAGTGATTTAAAGAAAAAATAAATATAGCATACCCAATATATCTGCAAAACATAAGGGTTATCACACAAAACAGGAATGTGGATAAGAAAAATTTTTATGAAGTAAAAAATACTAAAATATGGCTGTGGGAATACCCTTATTTGAGAACTGGAGGAGAGCGACCCCATTGAATAGCTTAATTATTTTTGGATAAGCAACACTTTACTAATGAGTTACCTAAAAATTTTTAAAAGTAGTCTGCGAATCAATAGGTGCGTTCTTTTTTACTGAGATATCAGTTAATCTCAGTTCACATCAGTATTGTGAGCGCTCTTTTTGTTCTACCCACTTCAAATGAGCTGAGATTTTTCCTCCCCCTTCACCGATGCTGAATGTGCAGGGCTACCACATGCACCTGATCAAATATCCGTAGATTGGTTCGTAAATTTCCGTAGATCCTGAATAGAGCTTCAACATCAACATACAGTATGCGGTCACAGCCTGTTCTATATGCTGTGATGCGGTTATCTGATCTTATGAACATTTGATCCTTAATGACCTTGAACGCTCAAGTAGCGCACCGGTGCGAATTTTGAATTTGTTTATTGGACCATATAGAATTTTTCAGCTTTAAAGTTATGGCAACTGTAATTGTTTTCAATTTTTTTTGCATGGAGTAGTCGACTCTGGGTAGGTATTGGTAATCAATGAGTTTCTAGTGCTAGTTTTGTTTATATTAATTGAAGAAAAATTCTTTCTACTGCTGCAGAAATATGAGAAAAAATTCTAATTTGATTTGTTAATTTTACTAATAAAGGAAATGTTAGTTCATCATTTGCATTTTTTAAAACTGATACTTTGAGCCAGAAGTTTTCAAAACTATCCGACAAATTTAATTCACATTTTCACTTATTATTATAGGAAAATCGGTAACCGATGCTGCAATAAATGGATTTCGTTTATTTTATATTTGTGGGAATTAAATAATGAAGATTTTTAAGTTTTTCGTCTGTTTTTGATTATGGTTATATTCATGATTCATGTAAGTTAAACAACCACAAATACAGATTAGTGTATGTCAGGTTATCTACTCTCCGCACTCTTCGTTTTCGTAGTAAGTATTTTGTTAGTGGTTCATATTTTGAGAAATAATTTACGCAGAGAACATGGAGCAAACAGTATAACAGTACATAGTAATTATTATCATTGTTATTGAAAATTCCGTAGATTTTCGAGACTTTTCGGAGATTCCGTAGACATCTTCTGAATTCCGTAGGCCTACGGAAAATTCCGTAGATGTGACAGGCCTGTGAATGTGTTGTAAGGTGGAATCAGTTGGACTTGAGTCGGAAATAAAGTGGAGGGGATGAACAAATATTTGATTTGCTTGGGTTATTTGTAGTTTTAACCAAAGTTATCTGTAGTTTTAACCATTGACATATAAACACACAATCTATTTTTCTTTTGTTACAAATTATGGATACAATAACATTATTATTATTATATGTTTTATTTCTTATTCACGCATGCGTCGACAGATCGCACGCTTCAATTGAGATGTCGTTCTTTTTGGTGCTTACTCACATCACTTTATCTCAGATCACCTTAACTGAAGTGATCTGAGATCTCAGTCAAAAAGAACGCACCTCATACGAAAACGCGCACAAAATAACTTAACCTAAATCATGTATGAAAAGTTAAACTCCATCCGCTGTGATCTTGAAACGTGCTTGAATTTGTTGCCTAAAATGTTATTGGTTGATATTGATCACGTGGTATTCAACGGATACGTATCACGGATGCAGCCTAAGGCAATCCAACGACCTGTCAAAATAAATTCAATATGGCGGCGACGATCAAATAAATAACCATATAATCTGTCTGTGATAAATAACAAAGGTTAAGTTAGGTTTGTAATTGTAATTAGTGGGTCAATGAGGCCCTCCCAGAGATAAGCACTTATCTCTGGCTAAAAAGTGTAAGGGACACACTCTACAATTGTTGTAAATATTCTCAGATGTCATTCTGTTTCCACATAAATTTACAGTATCACAGCAATCAGTAAAATAAAGTTCGTTAGTAACCTTCCAAGCGAATAGATGGCGTTAAAAATGCAGTTTAGCAGTGGCTATAAAAGATCGCAGGGCATGGCCAGCTGTCAGCTGTTTATACCAGAGATAAGTAAGGATTAGGTTAGAAGGATTACTTATCTCTGGTTTATACGGGAACAAAGAACAAACACTCTCTTACATATACGTAATAAATATTTATATATTTATATATATATATATATATATATGCTCTCTTATTACTTTCTCTATGCTTCAGACTGAAAACAATGTTTCTTCTTTTTTACTGCAGTGGTCTATTATGATGGAAACCATACAGACATTGTTTCTTACTTGAAATGTATGATATTTACTATTTTTATTTTAACTCAAATTTCATACATATGAAAAGTCGTAGTTAACAAGCTAAAATTATTTAATTATTTCCAAATTATCATTATTTTTTAAATTATGAAATAGTGGCTGGTCTTAAGTAAAAACCAAAAATAAGCTGCTGAAAAAGGAGACAAATTTGTCTTTTTCCTTTTTCAATATGTCAGCTGTCAAATTTTGGTTAATGTGTTTTATTTGTTTTTTAAATTTTAATGTTTTTAAGATTATAGGAAAGTATACTAGGAATTTTAGACCTTGTTTACAGTGCTATTATCAATTTTGTAAATTAACATTTTCAACTTGTGGATAAGGTATATATTTATACATCTAATGAAATGTTGTTTTACGAAAATTTGCATTTGTAGACACATGGAAGGTTTTGATGCTATTTATTATGAAGAAGATATAGAAAACAATGAAGAAACACCTTCATTGGTTCCAGATCCTGTTGTCATACGGGGTGCTGGTAACATGACTGTGTAAGTATTTGATTATGATTTAACATATATACAAAAATGATTAGAGACATATCCGATTTGGCATTGTTAATAATTTTCTATTTACTCTGTTCATCAGTAATGTGTATATCAAATTTCTGAATATTTGAAATGGAGCTTTGGTAGTTGCATGGATAATATTATTTTGAGAGTAAATATAAGTTTGAATTGAGTTATTTCCTATAATAATGAAATGACACACATTTTCTAATATCAAATTATTCTTGGCAAAATGGTTTGATTAAAAATATATTACTTTAATTTCACTTTATCCATACTATTGGTTTTATACAAAAAACATTAATCAGGTTCAAAACTAATAAAATTAGCCTACTAAGTAATATGTAGGCTACCGTTTAAGTTCATGTTGCTTTTTAAACTCCTTATAATAAAAGAGTAATTAAATATATTTATTGTCATGCTACTATTTAGTTCCCTTTTTGTTTTTAGCTTTGGGCTAAGTAATAGATTCAGTACTGAATTTCCTAGTGGCTTAGTGTCCAGAGTGGCACCAGAAGAATTCAAAGAAACTGTGTTGAGAATTAATGCCATTCTCAAAAAAACTCTTCCTATAAATGTTAAATGGCTGTTTTGTGGGTGTCTCTGCTGTTGCTGTACACTTGGTTGTTCACTATGGCCTGTTATTTGCTTGAGTAAAAGGGTAAGTTGAATAAAAAGGCTTATTTGTCACACTTGTATGATTAGAATTTCTTATGCCTCTTCTATCAAAGTTTAACATTTTCCTCATTGTTTTAAAGAGCTGGAATTACTACTGGCTCTAGTGATTGATTGAGATTTTTATTCTATAGTAGTGTTGTATAATAGTTCCTAGCAAGTACTTAAAACTTCATGTTTATCTTATTACTTATTTTAATATTTTTATTTGCCTAGATAAAAAAATGAGTTCATTTATATTGAAACAATTGAAAAATAGTTTCTGAATCGAAAAAAGTCAAAGAATAGGAGGTACATTTCCAAAATCGTAAATGCTCATATATTTATGTAAATTGAATCCATATTGAAACAAGAGTATAGTAACTTTTCCAGAAGTAGAAACGATGTTACAATATCTATAATTAATATATTTGGAAATTGCAATTGCATTTATGTGCGCTTTGGAGTTAACATTCTGGCCTTCAGTGTTTAGGTTCTTCCAGTAGTGTAACATGTTAATGTCTCACAGTAGATCTATTGCATATTTATTCTGTTTATTAGTGCATTTTAGTAATATTTTTGATTTTTTTTAGATTCAACATTCCTTGAATAAACTGTTAGAATGGGAAAACAATTACTTGTATAATAAGTTGGGATTACATTGGAGACTAAGTAAACAACATTGTGATTCGTCATCCATGATGGAATATGTTATAGTTATAGAATTTCTACCTAAGATACCAATTTATAGGCCAGATTAACATTGTTTTTATTATTTTCAAGGGTACAAACTGTTGAAAAGAAGAAAATATTTATTTAAAACATTATTTGTGCTAACTCGAAAAGTGCATAGTTATAGCTCCATTTTGTAAATACCTGTTAAAATAGTGAAATTTATTCAGTTGTTTAATTGTTTATTATTGACTGCCACTCTAGGCTTAAGCCACTTGTCAATATGTAAACCTAGTATTACTTAAAATAGCAATGTAATTTTCATATGTTAGGTTAATTATAAATTGGGATTTATTTGAAAACTTTACTTTTACTTCAATGGTGTAATTGTTACAAAAACAAAACAAAAAATCCAATTATTAACAGGAATCCAGCATAAATTCCAGCCCAACGTTAAAATCCAATTATATTTAAACTATATTTAATATGCCATTTCATAATTGTTATACTGACTAAAGTGAGAAATAATAGATTAATGTAGTGATAAAATATATGCATGATAATCAATAACTGTTAGAACAGAGTGTATGTTACACAGACATTCGTTGTTCTGTACTATAGACAAATAAAAGTTTTAAGTGAGGTAATAATCAATTTATCATTTTCATTACATATCAATGCATTTTATATTTAATAAAGGTTAATAAATTCGAATTCCAATTTTATCTAGTGACAATTAAGATTTATGTTTATAAACAATACTATGTTTTTTTGTAAATGAAATCAAAAACTTAAATTTTGTGTTTTTTTTAACATTAAACAGATATATAAGTTTATAATGCCATAATTTAATATATGTTACCAACTTTTGTTCAATACCTATGTATGTTGCAGATTCTGAAAAAGCACAATAGCATTGTTATTAGTCCCAATTTGTTATAGTATTTTACTTTTCCGCCCTTTTCTAATATGCGAGAAAGTGGTTTTCCCAAAAAAGCTGGAATTTTGGATTTTTTTGTTATTTTTTTTTTCAGCGAGCAAAATATGAAAAAGGGGTTTTTAGGGAAAAACCTGTGTGTGGTTGTCGTCGGCCACTTTTTCTAACATGTCTTGTTAGCATGATACAGCCTCCAGAATGCACCAATGCCCTACTTTAGCAATTTTTTATTATTGCGTAATATTGTTCTACATTCATTTTTAGTAGACCCTTATTTTTTTATTTGGTTAAAATCTTATCACAAACTTCTAAAAACGATAACTAAAATTGATGATTTGAATTTTAATATATTGGAACGGGTGACATCACTTTAGTAAGTACCACAAGATGGCGTATAACACCGCCATGTGACTGTCCTTCTCCACAAGTTACATTACATAATTTTAATACAAAAACTTGCCAGTATAACCTAACATTACCTCCTGACATTCTAGATCAAGATATAAACAATGGGTGCGTTCAGAAAACACAACCGTTGAGAGAGTGGACGCCATTTTTCTGAGGGGTTTTCAAGTGCGCTCACTGAGCACAACACGTTGCAGATTGCGATGTTTTTTTATATTAGTGTAATAAATATAAGTATTGTAATATAATGAGTGATAAGTACGAACTGATTTATACTTATAATATTCTAAAATGTTCATTAAAAATGTAATCATTATACTGTGGAACTATTTATTTATAATTATTCTCACGTTATAATTATGTGGTAATGGTCCCTGTAAATCTTATATTCATGGGTTATAAAATTTCTGTTTATATCACCATCATCAAATAACGCAAGTATTAGATTGTATCTAGTCATAATTTCAATTTTTCACTATTTATACTTTCCAAAAATTGATCCTTCAGACTTATGTCAACCATTGGGTGCTCAGTGAGCGCTCTCTCATCGGTTGAGTTATAAGTTATGTTTTCTGAACGCACCCAGTAAGATGACTGAAAACCGCAACAGGATGTCAACCTTCAGAAAGTTTAACTGAAACAGCCCTGGTAGCTCAAGCCTTGAATGAAGGAAGAATAATAAGTCGTTATTATTGTTTACTGTGTTTACTACGAATTCCAAGTTACCTTGACCTTCTATTTCTTGGCCTATACAAAACAAGTTTTTAACTTTTTCGAAACATTCATCTTCGAAAATAACACAGAAAAAACAAGATACTACAAGAGCAGAAATAAAAATGATAAATGATGTTTATAACAAGCTGTCAGCCGTTGGTTGAGGTTAAAGAGTGTCTATATAACCCGGTTGGTTTGTGTTGCAGTAATTTATGATGATATGACATAAAATATGAATTCCATTTAAAATTTAGCATACATCTGCTAAATTATATTATGTATATAAAACATAACTTACATTGTCGTGGAAGTAACCCACAAAATGTAATTCTGACAGAGTTGCATTAGGCACGATCAGAATATAATTCCTCAGCGGCTCGCTCTGTAGACGATTCTCTTAAATAGCCATAAGTGACGTACGTCAAAATCCAAAATCATTATATATATATATATATATATATATATATATATATATATATATATATATATATATAAGTAATTCACGCAAAAAAAGGGCTACTGAAACAGAGTGGTAACCGCGGACATTCATGTTTCTGGCTCATTTGCCTCTTCAGCACGGTATAACCAAATAAGGATGTGAAATTTGGGAGCAAAGATGTTAATCGAAACATGGGAAAACACAAAACAACGGATTTCAGCAGGGGAACCAAACGCTCATTTGTGCCTTCAATTGGAAGATCCCGAGTATTCAGGACAACAACCAAGATCGACACGGAGGCGCATATATATGAGCGTTTGGTTTCCCTGCTGAAATCCGTTGTTTTGTGTTTTCCCATGTTTCGATTAACATCTTTGCTCCCAAATTTCACATCCTTATTTGGTTATACCGTGTTGAAGAGGCAAATGAGCCAGAAACATGCATGTCCGCGGTTAACACTCTGTTTCAGTAGCCCTTTTTTGCGTGAATTACCCATGAATCTCTTTGTTGTTGTTATTAACATATCACGCGATATTCCTACATCTTATATATAATAGATATACATATATATGTATATATATGTATATATATATATATATATATATATATATATATATATATATATATAAAGAAAATGTAGGAGCATCGCGCGATATGTAAACAACAACAAAGAGATAGATTCATGGGTAATTCACGCAAAAAGAAAAAGGGCTACTGAAACAGAGTGGTAACCGCAGACAAGCATGTTTCTAGCTCATTTGCCGTGCTGAGGATGGCAAATGAGTCAGAAACATGATTGTTCGCGGTTACCACTCTGTTTCAGTAGCCCTTTTTTATTTTGCGTGAATGGGCTAGTTTCATGGGTATGAATTAACAAGTGAAATCATATCAGAAGGATTAAAAATATCATATATTTTTCTATAATAACGATATTTATCTCAAAAAGTTATAAATATTTTCGAAAATTAGATTTAAAAATTTTATTAGATTTAAATAAACCGCTGTAAGTCGACCAATGACAAAAGCCCTTGTTGTCAGATTGAAAGTACGCTCTGTTGACAAATCCTACTTGACTATCCAAGTTGATTAATACAAAGTGAAAGTCGACTAGAAGAATTTGACAATTGACATCAATATCCTCAACCAACCTCAAACAGATATCATCCTCGCCGACTTTTTAGTTGTTTGTTATATTATTTTATTGTAGAAAATGTGCTTCTGTTTGTTTGCCTTTTAAAAGACATCGTTAAAATGGATCCAGGTTTCACCGAAGCTAATTCGACAAATATTCCTCAAGTGGATGTGGACATGGTGTCTCAGTCACTCGAACTCCCCTAAACAGAAGAAGAGTAAGTGATCCGGTACTAAATCGAGTTTGGAACTCTGAGGTAACGCAATTTGTGTATGTGTGCTACATGACACGTTTTCCAAACAATTCAACATTTAATTTTCATTATACATACATTTCACGTTATATTTTCTATTTTGAAAGAATCATCACTGCAGTTTAAAATATATAATTCCAAATTGCTTTGACTACGAGAAAGTTACCTTTTTAATAAGAGGCACCCGATTAGGAGAAGATTATTTAAAAGAGTACGTTTGACAGTACTTTTGCGTTTCTCTTTAACGGGTGTTAAAGAAAAAAGATAACTAGTCTACTTATAAAGTTTTCCCTCGTGACAACAGCGCAAAATATCTTTGTTTGCCATTGGCTCTAGCCTACCACAGTCTACCACAAGAATTCAAATTTCAATATTTTTTTTTCATTTTTATTTGAAATCGTAGAGTGGCGTTTTTAGTCGCAAATTCTTAGTTCAGACACAATATATCTTGTGACATTATCATTGAATTTCATGAAACGAGCCCATTACCCATGAATATCTTTGTTGTTGTTATTTACATATCACGCGATATTCCTACATCTTCTTTATATATATATATATATATATATATATATATATATATATATATATATATATATATATATATATACAGCTGTTAAGCTGTCGCCTCCATAACATAAATGGGGTGCCCTGGCCTCCACGTTAATACTTAGTTTAAATTTTAATATAAGGGTATATTTATAATTAGGGGAAAGTTTAAAATACGTTTCTCAAAAGAGTGGTATTACTTTTTTACAAAAATAGTATATATATATAATGATATATATTATCAGTACGCAAAATATAAAGCCGCCTCCGTGTTACCATATATAAAGAGCCACCGACGTGTCTAACTTGCCTCCAACAATGTTGCCACTTTTCAATCAATCAAGAATCGAATAATCAATAATTAAGGCTATAACTGTGGGTCAGTGAGTCAGTGTGGGTGCTTTTATGACCTACGACTATTTTTTAATTTCGTTCGTTTTGTTCAGAAGCAGTGCCATAGGTAAGCTATATTTTATATTTACTTTTTATTGGTATAATTCATTATTTATTGTTTTTTAATTAATTTGAAATATTTGTGTAAAAATGAGGAATTTATAAAATCAATATTTAAATTTGATTCAAATTTGATTTAAACTCGTACCTATAGAATTTTCTTGAAAAGATAACTTTCAATGCAATATCGTATTTTCAAAATTCTGAATATTTTTGAAGGATTTCGTGTTTAGAAATCAATTTATTGAAATCTAGGCGTAAACATTTTTTTGTTATTATATATCAAAAACTACATTTAGGTAATCATTTATTTTTTCTTTTCAGAAAGTTATCAACATGTATGTGTGTATATGCATTTATATAGCAGCTTTAATAAAATTTTGCAGCTATTGGAGGAGTAGCGGCACCGCCACGGCCACCACCACCACCGCCGCCGGGAAGAGGTTTCCAGTTACAATGCAGTGATCGGTTTGCTTATGCAGATACAAGTGATCCAATTTTTTTAAGGGGATTTGAGCAAAAGGCTTCACCAGGGTACCATGTGTTATCCGTTGATCCGGCTATATTCCCTGACAAATGACCTATCACACGATCCCTATTCTCATTTAAAAAATCTTCGATTACGTCATCACGCCCAGATGGATAAATATGGATACAAAAGTATGATATATATATGTAAAAAAAATTATAATTTAAAAATAAAAATCGATCGGTTTCAGGATTTATCTCTAAAGTCGCCTATTCTCGAAAAAAATGAATTTATACCATAATTTAGACACTCACTTCATATAAAAATACATAAATGTAGTTAAATATTGAATTGAATAATTTTAGCTTTAATTGAAGTAATTTTGAACCAATCATATATATTATGTAAGAATTTTGATTTTTTTTCCTAATTGGTCTGAACGATTCGGAAAGGAAAACAACTACTCCTAAGATATATACCTGTCGTAGCATAAAGCTCGAGAAACGCTCAGAACAATTTGGAAGATTTTTTCAAATACATGAGGTGTAGAAGCATAAAACTTGTTGACATAATCATCCGTCACCTCAATAAATTATGTGCGAAAATATTTATGTATTGGCCTTTTAATAAAATAAATGAAATTATTCTGTTTTTTTCTTGAATTGGTAACTAAAGTTTTTCTAAACATATTACAAAAACATTTTTAATTTCTTTCCGCTAAGTTCAAAAGTTATAATTAAAATTTTAAAACAAGTATGAGAGAATTCAGAAATTCTAATAGGTATATGCAAAACCTGAAAAATTGCTTTAGGTTACGATTTATTACATTAGAATAACTAAGTAATCTTTATAAATTTAAAATCATCGAACATATTTCGATGTCTGATATAGGTACAATTAATGTGTATTATTATTAACAATTTTGCGTTTCAAATAGAGTCACTAATTTTCAAAGTATTCGAAATGAATCAAGACATTGAAAAATGTATAATAATTATAAATTTATACCTAAAATATATAATAATGTAATAAACCGAAATATAAAGCTACTTTTAATTGGAACACCTCTGATAATAATCAAAATATGCAATTTTAAATCATTAAGTGTAAATAGTAGAATACGGGGTGTCCCAAAAAAGTAGGCTTATATTTTAACCATAGATTCCTTAGGTCAGAGTTAGAAACCGGTATTAATAAATTTTTCGGTTGGGGTTATCATGTTTAATATACAGGGTGACAAATTTAGTTTTGAAAAATACGTTTTTCATTATATTTTCATCGATTTATTGAGTAGATGGATTAAAATTGCTACACCGGCGATTTTGGGATGACAAATCATAAATTGAGCCGCATAGAGGGCGCTAGTTGCAAGGAGTTTATAACCTTCAACCCCCCAACTTTTTTGTGCCCTCCAATGGTGGTTGCGTAATATCAATTTGTTGTAGAGATTTTCATGTTTTTGTCTTTTCTTTTTTTTCTTCGAAAAACGCTTTGTTTTGTAAATATTTAGTGTTTTGTAACGTCATGTTTACCAAAAAACTGATTTAATAATTAAGTCTAATTTACAAAAAGTCATAAATTTAATATTGATTAGTAGTGTTGTTTTTATTTGTTTGTTTTATTCTGTATGTTTTTTAATAAATGATGTTTTATGACTTTTTGTAAATCGGACTTAATTATTAAATCAGTTTGTTGGCAAACATGACGTTATAAAAGACTAAATATTTACAAAACTAAGCGTTTTTTGAAAAAAAAGAAAAGAGAAAAACGTAGAACAAGAACATGTCTAATACAAATTGACATTACGTAACCACGATTGGAGGGCACAAAAGGTTAGGGAGAGTTAAAAGTAATAAACCCTTTGCAACTAGTGCCCTCTATGACGTAGGTAATATTTAGGCTTAAATTATGATTGTCATCCCAAAAAAAACTCTGGTGTACCAATTTTAAGCAATCTACCTAAAACGACGAAAATATAATGAAAAACGTATTAACTTTGTCGCCCTGTATATTGAAAATGATGGACACAATCTAAAAAATAATAATAGAGGTTTCTTACACTGACCTAAGGAATCTATGGTTAACGGATTGTCCTGCTTTTTTGGGACACGCTGTATAATTCCATTTTCAAGAAAACATAGAATATTATATATATATATATATATATATATATATAAATATATATTAACCGAAAATAAAAATATACGAAACTAATATTATCGCAGTTGTTTGGTGTTATAAAACGTATTTAATAGGTAAAAATACATATACTTTGACGTAAAAATATGGCTACATCCGAGCAGGATCGAATAAATACCTAAAAACTACCCTTCTGGGTATTTAATCATGTTTAAAGTTAAATATTACCATTACAGTGGTAATAGATAAACGGTTACATGAAATGGCGGGACATTAAAATTATTAAAAAATTAGCTCTGCATCTAATAAATCTATTTAAAAAATATTAAAAAAAATTTAGGAAAGGGTATTCTTCCAAATCAGTTATAACAACTGATACAAAATTAAAAAATATGATTTCCCGCGTACATAAATTCACCAAGTACGTATTTAATCTGAAGTTATTTACACTTTAAGACGCAAATATGGTTCGTGGTTGTGACAAAATACCCAAGATGGTTTGCAGAAGAAGGTCTTTTTTGCTTTTAAATTGGCTTGGCGTGGTGGAGAAGGCCACAAGTGCTTAATTTCGTACTTTAAACAAGAAGAAAATAACGTAGGTCAAAAAACAGGAAGGATTATTTACGATCCTGTGTTTACTAAGACGACACAAGGAGGAGAAAACCCATGCGCTTCATTGAAATCGCTAATAAACAATAAAATATATCCTGATTTGTGTCCAATTCGACTGTACAATTTTTTTTATAAAAGCGGGTTGGAATAAAAACAAAACGACTGTTTCTCACTGTAAATCCCGCTTTGAAGTTGAACAGAAAATGGTATAAATATATTCCTGCTGGACGAAATACTGTGAGCAAATGGACTGTTCTACAAGCAAAAGCTTCTGGTTTAAATACAGAGAAAATCAAACTTACTAACCACTCTTTACGAGGTACTGCCGTCTCCAATCTCGCAAAAAGGGGGTGGGGGGAGCAGCAACTTATAAAAACCACGGGCCATTCAAATTCAAAATCAATAACGCCTTATCTTCAAATGTATGAAGACCATGAAGAAATAGTCAAAAATGCGTGGCAATGACGTACCACAGGCACAGCATTCTCAAACATCCTCTTCAGCCGTTAATGCACCGATAGCTGCATTGTCTAACCAGAATATGTATAATAATTGTATATTTCTCCGCAGTTCCTGTAACTTTTGATTTAGTTTAACCTTGAATAAATAGTTTCATTATATTTTTACGTATGCTTTCATAATACTCGTATATAAATGAAAAATACCGGGTGTCCCACTTAACTTTTCGGGGTTTTGATCGCTTATTACTCAAACAGTTTTAGGAACAGAAACATGCGGTTAGTTTTATTGAAATTTATAAAAGTTTTTTTCTCAATGATGGGATATTTTATCGTAATGCCGGTTTGATTGACCATGCCGTGCGATTAATTTTTGCCGCCAAGGTTTGAGATTATTTACAAGAATTAATTACAGAAATCTTCTTATTATGTCTGACGAGGTTACTTTCCACCTACATGGTCAAGTAAATAGACACAACTGTCGCATTTGGGGTTCAGAGAACCCTCACAGAACTACTGTAAGAGATTCACCCAAAGTAACTGCATGGCGTGCCATGAGTTCTACAAAAATTTATGGCCCATTTTTCTTTAGTAAACCCATCGTTACCGCAGTAAATTATGTGGATATGCTACAACTGTACTTTTTTCCGCAAGTTCAGTAAGATAATTTATTACAAACATGTTACTTTCAGCAGGATGCTGCAAGTTCACACTATGCAATGATCACTAGAGAACTTTTAAATGAAACATTTGGTGAAAGGTGGATTGGAAAAAGAGGTCCAGTGAGGTGGCCACCGCGATCACCTGATTTAACGGTACCGGATTTTTTCTTTTAGGGTTACATCAAAGATCGATGTTACAGCCCACCCTCTACAATCTTGGAAGAATTAAAAACAAACATAATAAATGTGAATGAAACTATTCCTAGAGAGATGTTGATAGCTAGTTTTCGAAACTTAATTAAAAGATGGCGAATGTGTGTAAACGTCCGAGGACATCATTTTGAAAATTTGTTGCCATCATATTTTTTGTTAAATGTCTTTACGTCCAAAATTGTTAATTCTGTTGACATTTTTAAAAAATTGCCTTAGAAAATGCTTAACGTTGTTTAACTTAAATTTTAGGCCATAATTTTCAGAAAAAGTAGCACAAACTATATATGTTTAGAAAGCTTAAAGATTGAGCTTTGTGTTAGACTAAAAATGTACAGGGTGTTCTATTTAAAATAACAAAGTTGCCCTATCCCTAAAAATCGCCGTGTTAATTTCCGGTCAAACCGGCATTACGATAAAATATCCCATCATTGAGAAAAAAACTTTTATAAATTTCAATAAAACTGGCGAAAACCGCATGTTTCTATTCCTAAAACTGTTTTAGTAATAAGCGATCAAAACCCCGAAAAGTTAAGTGGGACACCCGGTATTAAAACAAACGTATTTTTCTACAACTGCTATGAAAAGTAGCATATTTCTCATAGCTTACTTAATTTCAAAACCATATATTGCTCACACTGTGAGAAATATTATTTCTCACGGCACTTTGCCCACACTACATACATTTATATGGAGAATCCAGTAGGGGATCCTCGATGCCCAGCCAATTTCAGAAACTTATACTCGATGCCCAGCCGTTTTCGGTGGGTGGTCCTCGATGCTTAGACTTTTTCTACATAACTATTTACTTGTATTCTTTAAATTTGTGCAGTTGTAGAAAAAGTATAGTGTGCAACATGTGGGAAAAGTACTTTTCTCACTCGTGTGTTTACGGCCCTCGCCCTTGGCTCGTGTCACAAACTTCTACGCTCGTGAGAAAAGTTGAACTTTTCCTACTAGTTGCACAATATACTATTCTGCGTATTTTCTTTTTTCCAGTTACGGGATGTATATTGATGACAAGCTAAGAATTTATAAATTAATAACGTCAGTTTGACAAGTTGACAGTTTATTCGCTCTCGTGCAAAATTATCGGTAATTTTGATGCACTTGTGCAATTACGACTATTTCCCTCGTCTTAACTTCCACCAATCAGAAACGCGCAATTTTGAATTACAAATGTTTCTCGATGGAAAAATTGTATGACAGCACCTGTCGGCAGTTTTTTCGAGTTTACCCGGGGCAAAACTTGACAGCTGTTGTCATCAAAAATTACAATACCTTTGATAACAAGTAATTATATTATAAAGTTTGTAGTATTTTGTGATTAAATAAATTACCTGATTTTTTTCAGTTTTCAAATTAATATCTACATATTTATTATGTATGCATGTAAGGTAGTATGTTTTGTAAGCTTTGTGTATGCACAATAATCTGCGTGAAATAGTCTTGTCAAATCTAATTTTTCCTGTGAAAAAAATCGAAAAACCAATGCAAAGTAATATTTTTTTTAACAAAAATCATTTGTGCAGGTGCAAAAATCCTCCTCCATGACTTGGATTTTTGTTGCCACCAGCACTCCTGCTTCTTATAAAAATATTATTTAGCAACGTGTTTTTCCAATTTTTTTCGGAAAAATTAGATGCCCTTATCATATTACTTACGAAAATTCTTATGTTCTGGAAGCACTTTTTTGAGCTTTCACTGTGTTTTTAGATAATGCAAAAAATGTACGTTACTTTGCAAGAATCTGCAAAAAATGCGAAAAAACTGAAACAACATAATTGTTTAAAGTTTTTAATTATTAATAAAATTTGTTGAAAATACATCTAACCTTTTTTAATCATTTCAACTTTAAATTATAATAATAATTAAAAAATTTTAACAATAAATTTTTTAAATTAAGTTTTTTAGTGTTTTGCACATTTTGCTTAGTATGTAACGTTACTTTTTTGAATTATCTGGAAACTGACGTTTTCGCAAAAAAAGACAACTGGTAAATTTCAAAAAATTACCTCCAGAACATAAGAATTTTTGGTTGAATATGAGGTGATGTTTTATGGTTAACATCAAAATAAAATGTAAAAATAGATATTTTTATTAAAAAAATAATGTTTGCGGGTGAAAAAACCGATTTTACCAACTTTTTCGGATAATTTTAAGTTATGTGAAAAATAGTTCCACAAAAGTTATAAACATTTGTATTGCCAATCACTATTATATTTAACTTTTATGGATAGAAAGTGTAGTTTCGCTGGAAATCGTAAAAAATACTTTCCACCCCTAAAAGTGCACCTCTGTGCTACTTTTTTGAATCGAATAACCTTGAATTTTTTATTTAAGATTTGGCACAATGTTTTCCTGCCTTTCCATTTCCAACAGTTCTTATTATGTTACTAATTTTTTTGTTTTCAAAACGTATCTGCTCTGGTCTAAGAAGCTTGCCAGTAATAGCTATTTACAATATTGTGCAAAATTTTATCAAACTTCATTTAATGATAGAGAAAAAATGGCAAAAAGTTTAAAATAACTCTATAAGAAAAAGA
Source organism: Galeruca laticollis (assembly GCA_963921935.1). Taxonomy (NCBI): domain Eukaryota; kingdom Metazoa; phylum Arthropoda; class Insecta; order Coleoptera; family Chrysomelidae; genus Galeruca; species Galeruca laticollis. The sequence goes on along the minus strand of OY998180.1, from coordinate 157,169,382 downwards.
TGTATTTTTTATTAATAGGAAAATGGGACCTGCTTTAATTTGTTACTTTTTGTTGTTACTTTTTGACCAGTTACTGTCAGAGCTTTGTCAAACAAACCCAAAAACATCTTGCTTTTCAAAATGATTCTGATGAATGTTTAACCTCAGATTTTTTTATTACAGCACAGGTGTTGTCATAAATGTTATGCCCTTACTAGACTATTTATATTATTGAACAATTCATGTTACCTAATACTCTTATTAGGTTAGGAAAACACAAAGTTATTAAATGTATTCTTATATTTTACGGCTATTAAAGTACAGTTGCAGGAAAGCGATAGAGTGCTCAACATCTATCTTCTTTATATATTTTTTTTTCACTAAAAACACTTGACTACTTTTATCAATAGTAATACACTAAGTATGGTAAATGAATATAGTTGCTCTAATGCAAAGGATCACATAGTTGCCAAATAACTGGAGCTGGTATCTACGGAGGATTAACAGCAAGTATATACCCGACATATACCCTCCTTTGCGTAGCCACAGCTTAGTGTGGTAATGGGCTGAACTAAATTATCCAAAAATAATCGTCATTCAAGATATATGAAATCCAGCTAAAATTTTTATAGCTAGAAAGTTCTGTTACGAATTTAAAATTAAATTTAAATTCTTCCTGCGAATTATAAATTAATCACATTCATCTTCATCCATATCTAACAATTATTACGCATACCATATATATTACAAATAAATAAAGCATTCATCATATCTATTCATTATTCCATTCTCTACACAAGTATCAATTTTAACCTCCCTTTATAAAAAAATTATCTTATAACTTTCTAGTCGAGAATAAATAAAACTTATCTACCCTTCTTCTGTCTTAAAATAACCGTTATACTCAACAAATCGTGTGATTCGGCACGTACACATTTCGCAAATCCACCACTCTACGTCCCTTCCTAACGACACTCTAGAATATTCTACCACCCTATAAATAACCTTCAAACCTACGAATCTCCATCTTCATCGTCAGACAGTGAAACGAGCATGTGATATTCAATTCGCTCCTTTACCCGCAAATAACCCGGCATTTCAATTAATATAATGAGTACTGATTAACATTAAAAGTGATAATTCAACAACATATCATTAAAGAAACAGTGGTAAAGTCTTAATTGCCATGTAAAAATAATAAAAACATTGTAATGGAACAATTACAATATAAACCAGTGAAAAGTGCAAACTCATTTAATTAACCATACCCAATGAAATGAAACTAATCTCGTCACATCAGATACGTGGCTGGTCCTTCGAGAAAAACAATTGAATTATATTCATTTCACAAATCAAACCCAAAGAAAAGTTTGATTCTGTGACACATGGTCCTGGTCGAGCACGGATGAACAAAATGTGATTATGGTCCTAACAAGAAACCTTCACATCCCAGTAGAACCTCTGAATATGATACGGAACGAACCCGAGTAAACAGTCCAGAAAGAACAAAAACCACGTGGGAAAGAAAATGATCGCCGAGTCTACACAGCTGATAGCTGCAGAAAGTGCAGCGGCTAGCCTGTCTGGGAATAACAGGGGCAATATTTACGTGCCCTACTGCAGCTCTGGAGGTAATGTTAAACCTTCCGCCATTGCACCTATGTGTAAAGAAAGAAGCAGCAAGCAGTGCCTTCAGACTGAGCCAGACAAAAAGCCTAAAAGCAGGAAATCTGATCGGACACTTAAAGATTTTGGAACATATTTCCCTAGAAGCCATGTCTAAACCGACAGATTTCATGCCAGTTAGGTACGACTTCGAAATGCAGTTTGAAGTGGTCATAAACAGCCACCAAACTTGCACAGAGAACGGACCTCAACTGGGAAGGGATGCATCAGTGTGGTACACAGATGGATCTAAGATGGACGAAAGGGTTGGAGTGGGCGTTACAGGACCGAATTTCAGGCTCTCAAAACCCCTTGGTAACACCCCAACCATCTTCCAAGCAGAAGTACATGCTATAGAACTATGTGCCCAGGAATGCCTTGAAAGAGGCACTCGAAGGGAAAAAATCTATATACTGTCAGATAGCCAAGCAGCGCTAAAAGCTCTGAGGTCATACACCTGTGAGTCTAAGCTAACTTGGGACTGTAAACAATCCCTGAGACAACTGGCAGCAAACAATCAGGTCACCCTGATGTGGGTGCCAGGTCACAGAGGAATTAAAGGCAACGAAGAAGCAGATTGCCTTGCCAAAGAAGGGGCAAATACACAATTTCCCGGCCCAGAACCCTTCTGTGGACTCTCCAAAGCCCACTTAAAAGAGGAGTTCCGACGCTGGGAAACCGATGAAATGAAATCTCACTGGAATAAAGTGCCAGGACAAAGACAAGCGAAAATACTAGTGTGCCTATCGCCTAAGAAAGCTAAACAGCTTCTCGAGTTGGACAAGAAAGACTTGAAGATGGTAACGGGACTCCTCACTGGACACTGCCCTCTGGGGTATCACCTCAAAAAGATGGGCAAATCAGAGAGTGACAGTTGCCGCTACTGCGAGAACTTCGCGGAAACTGCAGAACATTTGCTTTGCGAATGCCCAGCGCTTTTCTGCAAGAGGCTTAAGTTCCTGGAAGGGGCCTTTTTAACGCCCTCCGACATCAGGAACTTAGCTCCCAGGAAACTGATAAACTTCACAAGAAGTCTCGGAATCCCGGGCCTCGAATAGATCAAGGGTCACGCACAAAAGAACTTATAGGTCGAAGTGCTTGTGAGGCTGTACAGCCTGTACGAGCCCCCCTACAATCTACAATCTACAATCTACACAGCTGATAACCCCAGATGTCGAGCATTCAGTGAGAAATAGACAAGGTATTTATTATTTCATCCCAGTGATTGATAAAAACTTTGACATATTTGATTATCGAACTTTGTAAAATTTTATACACAGTGTGTGGCAAAATTCACTTCTTAAATAATTTATATATTTATTACAATTCATAATTTAAAATTTAGTTTTGGATATTTAATATCAATTTTGTAAAACAATCATATTTATATTACGCAATATTATTCAAATACTTATAAATATTTTTCATTATAAACTGTTTGTTCGACATTTACATATTGCAAACATTAGTAGATACTTACAAGGCACTTCTGTTTGCACAATTATAAATATTTTTCTGTTAATAATAAGATAATTCAATTATAATAAAACATTCGATGTGTGTCTTACATTACATAAAAGCAAATTCGTATGTTATGTTAAATAAATAGCTTAAATAATTAATTTATCATTAAAAGATGGATTCTTTGAAATTTCGATGTAGCTTTACATTTGTTAAATTCCAAATATGATAACACAAGGCAAATTGTTACTGCTCATTTCAACCGTTTAACATACTGTACTAATGTGTCAAATTGTACTGCACAGCAAGTAAGAATACTTACGCCTGAAGCTAGAACGATAGTAAAATCATTATTAAATTTCAAAATTAGTAAAGAAAACTTAATTGATGCTTTAATTGTTTGCATTGACACAAAGAAATCGCTTGAAGAAAAATAACTTGAACGACACTCAATCTCTATCATTGTTTTATCATTTAAAAAATAAATGTACTGTTTTGGACAAAGTTTATTCCAACAAAACCTTACGGATAATTCCTCTCATACTCATCATGTTCATTCTTCTGGTGTGACCATACCAATTAATTAAAACTTACTCTCAAATCAACACTATTAAATCACAAAACTCTCTTAAATAAAAACTCACTCTCAAATCCAAACACTTTTAACTCAAAACTCATTTTCAAATCAAAATTCACTCTCAAATCAAAACACTTTTAACTCAAAACTCATTTTCAAACCAAAACTTACACTCAAATAAACAATTCACTTTCTTACTGAACTCTTTTTCAGTGCTGCGTAGCACTCATTCATTACTATTTCAACTCTTTTCTCGTCAAGAAAACCAAACCTTTCGTCCTCTGGAAGAGGACAGTGATTAAAACTAAACTTAAAAACTTTGAGAATAACTACTTAGTCATAGCCTTAGACACTTGACACGTAGACATTTAAAACCCTAGAAGCTTAGAAAATTTGACACTTGGACACTTAGACGCTTGAATACTTGAAACATTAAAATAAAAAACTCGAGGAGACACTTGGGTGATGTTAATAAAGCGTCATCCCCCTCTTCACATGAAACTTGGAGATACTTGGATGAAGAAGATACTTAGAAGAAGAAGACGAAACTTGGATAAAGAACATACTTGGAAGAAACGTGGAAGATACTTGAATTATGGAGACACTTGGGTGACGTTTAGATGAAAACGTCATCCCCTCCTCACTTGTTACTTGAAAATCACTTTGACAGACACACAAACACTAACATTTCTCACCCTCTTTTTCTTGACGAGACTTAAATAACTTTACCCCCCATACACCAAAAGATAGAAATTAAAATTTTAAAACACATTCTCGCCCGCAAAAGAGCCGGGCCCCCTTAAAACAAACGTCTATCATCATAAAACTTATACAAAGACAATCTAAAAATAGTCAGATAAAGACTCTCTCACACATACTCTTACACTCGTGGTCACTACCTTACATTATTACTCTCATGCTAACTCACACTTACAAATGAACTCTTACTTGTACTCGCATACAATTGTACCCTTACTCTCACTTATACTCGTACTCACATTTGCAATGACATTTAAACTTGTACTCTTACTCACTTGTGGTCGCACTTACTCACAATTCATTTCACACTTTCACTTGCTCTAGTCTCATGGGCACTCTCTCTCACACTCACATATGTATCCTTACTCTCAATTGTACTCAATTCATGCGACATAGTTGAATTTTTACAAATTGGAAAGTAGTTAATTATTTTATATTATTTTATCGTTAAAAGTGAAAGAGTTTGTTCATAAGAAACCTATTGAGTCTTACACATAGATTTCTCACCACTACCCTCACCCCCAATTACGGGTACCCCGTACCCTACCGAGTACACCCGCCGCTTAAGGGAAAAAATCCATAAGTTAAATAGTGTAAAACCAGACATTGTCGCTAACGAAAACTTAAAAAGTGACAATACGGTGACTATTAAAAATAAATCTAAATAGTTAGTGAAAGTTAAAACCTCCCCCCGAAAATTAATCAAAAAAGGTACGTTTAAATCTAAAACGACAACAACTAACCTACACATCTAAAAACAAATTAAAAACAGTCACAAAAAATAGTGTATGGAGAAGTACTGACGAGTCCAATTCTCAAAAAGAAGAAGACGAACCACGTACCTTCTCAGATCCTATAGACATAAGCCACACTAAATACTCGGAAGAGTTACAAAGAATATAATCAAAAACTCTTGAACTGAAAAATAGAAATTTAAATTATCACCAAATTGCATTTCTCGATAACAAAGAAAAAGACACGAAATAAAAATTAACTCAGTTATAAATATACCTAAAACTTGTCTAGATTCTGTAGATATACATACTCTAAACAAGTGTATAGAATTAATCAGAACTACAGAAAAGTGTATAGAAGAAACCGCAACAGAAAAGTGTCTAGGAAACCGATCAGAAGAAAAGTGTCTAGAAAACACTGAAATTAAAAAGTGTATAGAAGACAGATTTTGAAAATATTACTGAAACGGGTACACCAGAACACAATACTCCCGATCATACATTAGAATTTACAATACCTACTTGTAGAGGCAAAACTAGTGACCGAACTTCAACACCAGACAGAAACTAGAAATTATACAAAATACGAAAACAAACTAAAATGGAAGAAGACACAATTGGGGATATATCAAGCTCATCCGATGAAGATGTGAACAGCAGTTTAAAAATCAACCAAAAAACAACCACCACGCATGCACTTGTACATAAACAAGCAATCCAGTCGTGGGTACAAGAGATAGAAATGGAGGAAACCGCAAAATCAAATCCCGACAATTTCGTATCTCAATATGAGAACATTACAAACAAAACTATTGTACCAAGAACTCTAGATATGACAAACAAGAAGAAACAAACAGAAGACATTAATGCCATATGAATAATCCCCACTGTACATATGGATATTACAACACCCCAAAAAGAATTCATTTTCCCGAAGAAAACCGCATCACTCAATAGTTTGATTAAACAAACGAAAACACCAACAAATAATAGATACGAGACACTATCCGAAGACTCTGACGACGAGATTCCAGTGGAACAGCAAAAAAAAATGTAAGAAAACAAAATTTCGCAAATTCAACGTTACAGACGAAAGTTCCGATGACATAAATAAAAATCATGATACGAAACGCTCGAAACAAAAAGATCAGATTACCAAAACAGCTAAAAAAACCGCTACTTCCTGTCCTCCCATCGTGATTGATGGAAATGTTTCAGCACATAAAGATATGGAGCTGAAACTAAAAGATTACGTCACCAAACATTTGAAATCAAATATACGACGAACTCTACAACTATTTCTACTAAGGAGACTAAAGATTTGGATAATCTTAAGAAAATTTTGAAAGCAGAAAATGTACCATCTCATACCTACACAAGAAAGGACGAGAAAACCCACGCATTCGTGCTGAGAGGACTCGCTGAAGGGTTGCAAATAGATGAAATAAAGGAAGAACTTACACTTACAAACTTAACATAAAAGATGTATACCGTATGACTACTAAAGCAAGGCCACTCTATTTAATCGTTACTGACTCAAAAATAACATTGGATTATTTAAATAAAAATGTAAGAGTACTTGAACATACAAGAATAATATGGGAATACCGGAGACAAACAAAAGCAATCATACAGTGTCATATATGCCAAATCTGGGGTCATGCCACCTCAAACTGTGGCCGGGCGCCTAGACGCCTTAAATGTGCCGCCCCCCCCTTACCCCAGAGTGCCCAAAGGAGAGGTCATTACCGGCAAAGTGTGCCAACTGCAAAGGGAATCATCCGGCCAATGCGAAGATATATCCGGAGTACATCAAGAGGAGAGATTGGCTCGAGACGAGAAGAACAAAAACCACCAATAGTACAGTTCCCAAGTTTATCCCAGCACCCATCCCAACTACAAACCCATGGACCAACAAAACTACATCATCCCAACAAGAATTTCCTAGTTTAGCCTCAAAACAACCCTTGCCTCTTCCTCAACAAAGTACTTCTAAACCACGAACCATCCCACAAACAAATAACGATCCTGTATCGGAAATAATGAAATTCACTCAGCTAAACAACATGATACAAGAACTACAAGCAACAGTCAATCTAGATGAACTTACTAGGGCCGTTGCTGACCTTCTACATGAGATGAAGACAGCTACAAACAAATTAGAAAAGTTTACGATCTATAACAACTTTGTCGCCGGTATTGATAAATATGACATCTAGGCAGGTAGGTGGTAAAACAGGAATTCAAAAACGAAATCATCTTAAAATAATTTTTTGTAATGTATATGGAGTAATCAACAAACTCCAACTCATCAGGCATTTTCTCGAGATTCATAAACCTGATATTTTCTTCTTAATCGAGACGCTCCTCAAACCTAATAAAACCGTGAATTTTAGAAATCCAAATTATAGTCTATACAGACAGGACCGCCCCGCAGATGTCGGCGGTGGCGGCCTCGCAGTATTAATCAACAAAGACATAAATTTCCAACCCTTGCAACTAAACAATTCATCTTTTGAGCATATCTTGTTACTTATAGATAATAAACTCAAAGTAGGGGGGGCATATAACCCGCCTAAAAATAAACTCTGCGAATCAGACTTTTTTAATATTATAAGAACACATAACAGGGTTCTCATAGTGGGCGACTTAAACTGTGAGCACCCACTATGGGATAACTATGCCACACACGCTAACCCCAACGGAAGTACTCTCCTGAGATTTTGTGATAATTCCGACTGTAATATATTCAGTACCGATGACCCTACCCATTTTCCCTTTTCCGGCCTCACCCCCAGCACTATGGATCTAGCCATAGGTAGAAGCATTAATACTATCACGAAAATGAAAACCATCCCTGACCTCAACTCCGATCACGACCCCATCCTTTTAGAACTCTAAATAACACTTACCATACACTCACCCCCTATTAGAACACACGATTACACAACCACAAACTGGACATTATACAGAAAACACATAAACGAAAACTTAATAATCACAGACAACATCGAAAACCAAAAACAACTAGCAGACACAATACAGAATCTACAAAACATAATAATTACAGCCAGAAACAAAACAATTTCCCATAAACCCAAACCTAAATCCCAAAATACACTTCCAGATTATATTGTAAAAATTATAAACGAGAAAAATAAAATTCGAAGACGATGGCAAATTACTAGAACAGACAATGAAAGACAAACTTTAAAATACTATCAAAACTTAATAAAATCTCTAATTGACGAACACAGAAACCATAAATGGAAATTGTTTTTAGAGAAGTTATCCTCTAAAGACAATTCATTATGGAAAATTACTAGAAATCTGAAAAACAATAGGGAATATATCACAAAAATTGAGATAAATGGTACAACCTTTACACAAAAATCTGATATTGCAAAAGCCTTTGGAGAGTACTTCCAGGACAATTTCACTAATAACACAATAAATACACAACACCATCATAACATATCACAAACAGTAACAGACTATCTACACAACACACACACAATAAACAAAACAAACTTAGCCACTACTTCTGAAATTATTAATATAATTGCCACGCTTAAAAACAAGACCGCGCCGGGGATTGACGGCATATCAAATATTCTTCTTAAAAGCTTACCTAAGAAAGCAATGGTGCAACTTACATATATTGTTAATTACATAATAAAAACCGGTATATATCCTGATATGCTCAAGATTGTCAATGCTATTCCGATTACCAAAGCTAATAAACAATCATGTCATGTGGATAGTTATAGACCTATTTCACTATTAAATAATATAGCAAAGGGGATTGATAAAATAATTCTAAAAAGACTTCAACATTTTGTTGATAAACGAAATATAATTCCCCAAGAACAGTACGGTTTCCGTGGCGGACACAGTACTGTTGCACAAATTATTCGAGTCTTTAATCACATAAGGGAAGAAGTTCATAGAAAAAATAAATCAATAATGGTCACATACAAAAAGCATTCGATACTGTATGGCACGAGGGGCTATTGCATAAATTAATAAAAATTAAAATTCCCGAATACTTAATAAAAATAATCAAATCATACATAACAAACAGAAAATTTTACTCATGTGTTAATGATGGCTTGGCGGGACCTTACTCCATCCAAGCCGGAGTTCCGCAAGGGTCAGTTCTCTCACCTTTGTTATATTCCTTATTCACCCATGATTTACCCTCCTCACCACAAATCCTAACAGCCATGTATGCAGACGACACTGGTTTTGTATCATCTGCAGCAACACCAGACACAGCATTACAAAATATTCGAACATACATTAACACACAAATTCTCACATACATGAGAGACAACAAACTTTCAATCAACCCCTCCAAGACAGAGTACTTGTTACTCAAGAGGACAGCGAGGAACAGGGGCTCATTGCAATCTATGCTGTGTGTAGATGGGCAAACCATCACACCCAGTAGCACATTAAAGTACTTGAGCTACACAGTACATGGCAATACCAACGTCAACGCGCACATTGTGTAGAGAGCTAAAAAAACAAAAATGGCAATGAGCAAACTGTACCCGCTGATTTGCAAGAAAAGTTGTCTTTCCCTTTCTTACCCAGCATTATTCATTCTGTTAAAACAACAAACCGGAAAAATATCCACATGAGGTCTCCATGCTCTCTCATGGAGTTTCACTTCCCTACAAACATTGGCCCCCCTTTTTGTTTATATATGTCCAAGGTTTCTGGGCCGCTACTCGTTAAACAAACTGGTACCACACTTGTCGACCTAAGCCTCTGCCGGTGGCTTATTGCTCCTGTATATAAATCAAGTAGGTCCGAAAGAACTGCCGTTTGGTCCTTTCTCTTCTCTCATTCTCTAATCTCTTTCTCTCATAAAACAAAACTCATCTCCTACTTATTACATAAACAAAACTTCAAACCTTACTACTCTACAAAATAATCATTCATTCTTACTCTTATTTACTCTCTTAACGTTAAATAATATCTCTCTCTCTCTTTATCTATCTAACTCACTGTCTTAAAAACAAACCGAGGCTTTAACAAAGAAAACTAAAGTACTTACACACTCTCTCTCTCTCTCATTAAAAAATACACGAAACTCTAAAGAACTTTGAGTATTCATCCTTACTCTCTCATTAAAAAATACACGAAGCCCTAATGAATTTAGAGTATTCACCCTCTCTCTCTCAAAATGATACTCTAGCATATATCTAGAGTATTTACCAGACAACGGTTGGAATGGGCAATGAGTACCTTTCAACCATATAAATCACCAGGAGTGGATGGAATATTTCCAGCACTCCTACAGCAAGGGATAGAGGAGATTCTTCCTCACCTGCTGAAGATTACAAGAATCAGTCTAGCAGTGGGTCTAATACCTAGAAAATGGAGAAGGGCAAGGGTAACCTTCATACCAAAAATAGGGAAAAAAGATGGGACTGATCCCCGGTCTTTTAGACCCATTTGTCTAGCATCGTTTCTACTCAAATCGATGGAGAAAGTAGTGGATAACTACATAAGAACAGAGAATCTGGAGAATATACCACTTCATAAATGTCAGCATGCCTATAGAGCGGGTTGATCAACTGAGACGGCTCTGTATCAGCTGACAGAAGTCATCCAGAGAACTCTGAACAACAAAGAAATCGCAATGTGCGCATTCCTGGATATATCAGGGGCCTTTGACAACACAACTCATGTGTCTGTCAAAGAAGCATTAAAAAGGCGAGGAGTGAATGAAACCATTGTAAAATGGATGTAAGAGTTGTTGACAACGAGGATAGCTGAGACACAGGTGGGGAATCAAACCACCTCAGTTAAAGCCACTCGGGGGACACCTCAAGTGGGAGTGATATCTTCCCTTCTATGGAGCCTCGTAGTAGATGAGTTGCTCTACAGGCTAACGGAGCTTGGCTTCGAATGTATGGGCTACGCCGATGATATTGCTTTAATAGTCAGAGGCAAGTTCGAGAGCACCTTGTGTGATTTATTACAAAAGGGCCTCAGAATCATTGAGCAATGGTGCTTGTCAGTGGGGCTAAATATTAACCCAAGCAAGACCATAGTAATTCCATTTACCCGGAAAAGAACACTTCCAGCCATGAAACCCATATCCTTAAACGGGGAAATCATAGAATGGAAATCAGAGGTTAAATATCTAGGGATAACCCTAGACAGTAAGCTTCTGTGGAATAAGCATGTTGAAATAACTGCTAGTAAAGCAATAAGAGCTTTGATGGCGTGCAGAAATCTAGCTGGTAAGAGGTGGGGATGTAACCCAAAAATACTGCGATGGATGTACGCCATGATTGTGAGACCAGCAATTACGTATGGGGCAATAGTTTGGCACACAAAAGCAAGTCAGTACAGATCGAAGACAACCCTCGATAAAGTTCAAAGGCTTGCCTGTGTGTGCATCACTGGAGCTATGAGAACGTGTCCAACTAGGGCACTTGAGATCATTACAGATCTCACACCTCTACATCTGGTGATAGAAAGATCTGCCCAAGATGCAATTCTTAGAATATCTAAGGAAGGTTCAGGCAATGAGAGTATTTAAAATCAGGGAGCATGGTCCTCTCTGACAAGATACACCTCATTAGCGAATCTTCCCAGTGACGAAATGATCAGGAAAGTAAGCATCGGAAAGAATTTCACCACGATGCTAAATATGAGGAGAGAATGGGAATGGGAATACACCATCCAAAGTCTCAAAGAAAACAACATTAGATGGTATACGGATGGTTCAAAAACCACCATTGGAGCAGGCGCTGGAGTATTTGGGCCTGGCACCAGATACTCATTATCGTTAGGCTCCTTCCCGAGCGTCTTTCAGGCAGAAATATTTGCGATCGAAAGATGCGTGGAAATAAACCTAGAAAGAAACTACCAGAAATGTGACATATCGATCCATTCTGATAGTCAAGCAGCTATCAAAGCATTGAGCTCCCATGTCATTGACTCAAAGTTGGCATGGGAGCGCCAAAGAAAACTTGATAAATTAGGCAATAATAACAGAGTCTCTTTAGTCTGGGTTCCTGGCCACTCGGGAATCACGGGAAATGAAGAGGCCAATACACTTGCCAGGAAAGGAGCACAAATGCCCTTTATTGGCCCGGAGCCTTTCTGTGGTGTAGCAAAATGCTCCTACAAGAAAGAGTTTCGGAAGAAAGAGGAAACCGAAAGAGAAGCACTCTGGCGGTGTCTTCCCGGGTTGGAACATTCCAAAAAGTTCCTGGGGAACTTTGACACTGCTAGATCCAAAAAATATTTGGACCTCAGTAAAGATAAGCTACATCTCCTCACGGGCTTTCTCACAGGACACTGCCGCCTTAGGAAGCACTTAATGAGAATAGGTCTAGCAGAGATTGACGAGTGTAGATTCTGTGGGGAGGAGGATGAAACTCCTGATCACCTAGTTCTGGAATGCCTCGCCATTGCAAGCCAACGCAAGAAATGATTTGGACAAGAAACTTGTAAGAGTGAGGACCTAACCTCGTTGAAGCCGTCCCAAATACTAGAGTTCATTAGAACCTTGGTAGTAGTAGTAGCGACAACAGCTCTGATAGGTGGGGCACAATAAAACTTTGGTTTCAGTGCACTGTAACCCCGTTTAAATCTAATCTAAACTAATCTATATCTAGAGTACTCACTTTATTGTTTACTCTCCATCATTTACACTAATCTTGATATTAGAGCCCCTACAACACTCTGATATCAACATTGAACTCTTTATACACTTATTTACTTTTTATTTTACACTTATGTATCAGAGCACTATACACTCACTTTACATAAACCCATTTATTCACTCACACATTATTATTCGGTTTCTTATAATATCCATCTCTTACCACTAATCCATTATTTCCCGCGCCCCCAATATGTACGAATTTAAAATTAAATTCTTCCTGCGAATTATAAATTAATCACATTCATCTTCACCCCTATCTAACAATTATTACGCATACAAATAAATAAAGCACTCATCATATCTATTCATTATTGCATTCTCTACACAAATATCAATTTTAACCTCCCTTTATAAAAAAATTATCTCATAACTTTCTAGTCGAGAATAATAAAAACTTATTTACTCTTCTTCTGTCTTAAAATAACCGTTATTCGCAACAAATCGTGTGATTCGGCACGTACACATTTCGCAAATCCACCACTCTACGTCCCTTCCTAACGACACTCTAGAATATTCTACCACCCTATAAATAACCTTCAAACGTACGAATCTCTCTCTTCATCGTCAGACAGTGAAACGATCATGTGATATTCAATTTACTCCTTTACCCGTAAATAACCCGGCATTTCAATAATTAATTAATATAATGAGTACTCATTCACATTAAAAGTTATAATTCAACAACATATCATTAAAGAAACAGTGGTAAAGTCTTAATTGCCATGTAAAAATAATAAAAACATTGTAATGAAACAATTACAATATAAACCAGTGAAAAGTGCAAACTCATTTAATTAACCATAGCCAACAAACTCTAATGAAATCAAACAAATCTCGTCACATCAAATACAGTGACTGGTCCTTCGACAAAAACAATTTAATTAAACTCTTTCCACAAATCAAACCCAAATCCTAATATCTCACTGGAGCTCACATCCTTTTCTGTAGGCGGATCTCATATCCTACGGAGGATCAATATATATACATTATATATATATATATATATATATATATATATATATATATATATATATATATATATACAGTACTAGGAATATTCTTTGGTAACATGCAGGTTAACACAGAGTCCATAAGCGACAACAAAACAGTAAATTGCTGATTAAGTATGGCCCTTTAAGAAAATATGCGATAATTGTTTTGAGTAGTATATTACGAGTTTACATCCAAGTCACAACTCCTGTAGTTTAATTTCAAAAAAACGGATTAGTGTTTGCCGATTCTCAAAAAAGTAAAGGTTTTAACCGCTTTCAAACAGAAAACTAGAACACTTTCCAGCATTATAATAAAATGTTCAACAAATAGATCAGATTAATTATCTTGATCTGTTACAACCTCTCGAAATATCATAATTAAAAGCTTCTTATAACTTGTTCTCGTGTTAGAACAATGCGCTTTACATATAATATAAATGTACAATCGAACCCGGCAACGTAAAACTTTATTTAAAATCGTTCATGAATAATTTTTTCACTATTTCTGATATCATGTTAATACAATATTAATTTATACTTGTTTATTAACACATTTTCGTCGCTTACGGCTCTGTACTTTTGCACGTTTTCCACTTTTGATTGGTTATGATATCCTGTTAGATAAACAGAGTAATACACTGAATTTATAGTTGTTTTTTTCACACATTGTCGCTTATGGACTTTGTTAAACTCCGTGTTACCAAAGAATATTCCTAGTACTGTATATATATATATATATATATATATATATAAATATAATTTCATAAAATATGAGGTGTCTATATGAAACATAAATTTAGATTTTCTACTACATCTGCTTTTAGTCGAAATTTCAATAATTTCTACGTATTGGCCTGACCGTTCTTCGAAGGGTAAAACAACTACATTCCTGGCTAATACCACGCAGAATATTGAATTACATCCCCTTCGAAAACCGTGACGTCGATCGACTATTTTGCCGTTACGGACATCTGTGGTGATTCGCCACTGATAGCGGAATGGCATAGTACACTGGCCCGCTTCGACCTTCTTGGGTCTCTTCAAGAGTGCCGTAATGCCTTCCAGTTCAGAGTCTCTTATCCGAACTGAAGATTCCGTCCTCCGACAACTCGTACTTGGCTCGTGTAGTTACATACAAGCGAGAAGTAGTCAGCTGGCGCCATCTTCACTTTCAGTTGCGAACCAACACCTCAAATAAATTTGACCGTATTAGTCGTATGAAATAAATAATTTCATAAAATATTAGGTGTCTATATGAAACATAAATGTAGATTTTCTAATACACCTGCTTTTAGTCGAAATTTCAATAATTTCGACGTATTGGCCTGACCGTTCATATAGACACCTCATATTTTATAAAATTATTTATTTCATACGAGTAATATGGTCGCAACTGAAAGTGAAGATGGCGCCAGCTGACTACTTCTCGCTTGTGTGTAACTACACGAGCCAAGTAGAAGTTGTCGGAGGACGGAATCTTCAGTTCGGATTAGAGACTCTGAACTGGAAGGTATCACGGCACTCTTGAAGGGACCCTAGTCCTCTATTATATTAAAACAATTCACAAATGTGAACAAACATTAAAATGTTATATTAATACGTAGGGTGTACCAGTAGACACAACCAAGTTAAAAAACTAAGATTTAATATAAACGAATAGAATGAAATGAGCAAATATATTGTCGGATATTGAAAAAAACAGTTACAAAAAGGACTTAAAGGATAATGAATAAAAATTCTAATGATAACATTGTCAAGTCAATGTCAACATGTTTCAAATCATTCTGAACACTGCCATGTAAATATCTGGATAAATAGAATGTAGTATCACTTAAAACCTGAAATAACATAAATCAATATTCTACTCAATAATTGGTTATCTATATTTACAGACGATGATAGTAAAGGGTTAAATTTGAAAAAGAATTGGAAAGACTTTATAATAGGTGACATACGGAACAGAGCCAAGCTATCTGTCAAGGAAGTATGATAATTCAAAAAACAGGAAGTAATAAAAGTTAGTTACTTTATTGCCAACTTAAATTTGGTGGTTATTAATTGAATGTAGAACAATAAAGACAAATTTGGAAATAACTAATAGTTTATATAAGATAAAATTAGTAAAAATTCAAAAATTTAAAACTAGATAATTACATACGTATTAATAATAATTTTAGGTTGTAGATTTTGTATAATTTAATGCAAATAAATGGACCTTAAAAAGGGAAATATAACAAAATATGATAATGTAACAAATAAAAAAGACATTTTATGGAATCCCTAAGACAATATAAACATATATAAATAAGTGTTGTTATCCTCCAGGACTGTTAAAATAAATAATTTTACATTTTTAACTAAAAATATTCGAATCAACAATTATTGTGTAAAATACAGTGAAAAGCAGGCTTTGCATTCTATGAGGAAAAAGTTTGTTGATTTTGAAAATAAAAGACAATCGCACTTGGGTTGGAGAATAGAGAGCTTCAGTATAAATCTCCTCTACAAAATTTTTTGATAAAATAATATAAAAGTAAATTGTAAAGCTAAAAAAGTTAAGAAATAGTAACGTTATTATTGATTAAAACTGTGTGAGAACGGGAAGTGAACAGAAGGAGCATTTATTCGCTGAGAAATCCGCAAGAACTGGGAGACGCTAGCAGCAGTCCAGTGTACCGAAGATTCAAAATAAGGTTTGTGCTTTTTAAGTATTAATTTTGGAATTCCAAAGAGAGAAAATAGTGAACAATAAAATATAGTTTGAACGTTTCTATAATAATTTTCACAAAAAGGCCAAAAACATTATAATATGATGAATATCATATCATATCCATGGACATCCATGCAATTTTAGTAATAGATATAGGTTGTACTTACTTGTTATAATTAATTCATTTCATTATTGTTCACGCTGTACATAAATGATCATCTAGCTTCCATTTCTTCCTTCTAATGCATGTTTAACTATTCCTATCTATCATTATTCTAATTTCACTTCACTCGTATTTCTTTTATATATATGTAATTGTATAGTCAGTTTTAAATAATATATCGATGATTTCAATGAATATATGAACGTTAAAATCGCACAAACATTTATACATGTAACATCGACTGTGAATTCCACATTTAGTGTCGCGTGGAACTTTATGAGAGCATATGTTTCTCTTATGCGCCGACGCAATCGTTTACATGATCCAAAGTATTCAGTGCGCATGACTGGATAGAATGCAGGAGTGGTATCAGGGAATTTAATGTTAAAATAATTCGAAATTTGATCTTAACAATTTATTAAAATATTTTCTTTAAAGTGTTGGTATTTTTTATTTTTATTCAATATCCATAATGAATTTATTAAAATTTGCTTACTTCATCCATTGTATGTAATAATATTCTGAATCATTAAACTCAAAGGTGTATATTCAGGAAAGATTTAGTTTCTGAATAAAGTGAAACATGAAATTTTAAGAATTAACTATTCAAAATTAAATTACATTTATTTATATGCGTCCTGAACCCAAAGGGAGGAGTCTACATGCTACCGACTCTATGTTAAAAATTAAAACAACATCAACATATGATAATTCAGAGCTAGCCGAGGGTAAGTTAAGTCTATACAAAATAAGACAACGACTCTTTTATAACTATTATAAAACAAATAATAATAAATAAAAATCACATTATTATAATATATATATATATATATATATATATATATATATATATATATATATATATATATATATATATATATATATATATATATATAGGCCGAAGTAGGCCTTGAAATAAATCTGAGTAAGAACAAGATAATGTATATCGAACTGATAAACACACAAGAAATAACAATTAATGACACTGCCCTGGAAATAGTAGAGGAATACATATACCTGGGTCAACTAATACACATATCAGGCTCTCTACTTCCAGAAATAAACAGAAGAATCAAATTAGCATGGAGAACATTTGGACAGAACTCTATCATCTTCAAGTCTAGAATGTCATTCCGTTTGAAAAAGAAAGCGTTTGATCAGTGCGTACTACCAGTATTAACATACGGCTGTGAAACCTGGACCCTGAAAACTGATATCTTTAGAAAACTCCAGGTAACGCAGAGGTCTATGGAACGATGCATGCTTGGAATAACAAGGAGAGATAGAAAAAGGCTTGATTGGATCAGACAAAAGACCCAAGTGATAGATGTCATAAATAGAATCAGATCCCTAAAGTGGCAATGGGCGGGGCATCTCGCTAGAAGGACAGACGATAGATGGACCACAAAGATAACGCAATGGTATCCCCGAGGCGTGAAAAGACCAAGAAGACGCCCCAACTTAAGATGGGACTACGACATAAAGAAACTCGCAGGATAACTTGGGGCCGCATAGCTAGCAATAGACAACAATGGGCCCACATGGAAGTGGAATATATAAATATGTAAAGGGAGGCTACACCATAACAAAATGGTTGAATAAGCTGCATATGATGATGATGATGATGATGATATATATATATATATATATATATATATATATATATATATATATATATATATATATATATATATATATATATGTACAGGGTGTCCCGGGACTAATGGGAAAAAAGTCAGGAGCGTATAATCTGAGCCAATATAATGTTAGTACTTCATATAAACTTTTTCTATGCAGGCCCTCGTTTTCGAGTTATAGGCCTCCAAAGTTTTAATTTTGAATTTGGTTTTTATTTTTATTTTTTTGCTAGTTATTTGATCTTTATAAAATTTATGACAAAGCTATAATATACGGGTATGTTTATTTTGGAAAGGTAAACAGTTTTACAGTAGTGCCTTGAAGCCAGGGACGGACTACTGGCAATATACGAATAACTCTCCATTAGTTGTTCGCAAATTTCAAAGAAATTTAATTTGACTTCGATAAGCGCAATTTCGTTAGTTGATTGTCGAATGGTGGTTTCAATTTTTTCTATATCTGAATTAAATATTTTCTCATTTAATTTTAATTGTCCTATGGTACTGTTCAGATTTGTTATGACTGAGCTTGTGATTGACATTTGATTTTTTAATAAGTTTTCTATCTGGTTTTGATCAGTTTTCAATTTATTAATGCAGTCCATATAATATTCACCGTCAGACGCATCGAGATTTCCGGTTATGGATTTAAATATAGTACCAATACCATTAATTAACCCTCGTTTTTGTCTTTTAACATCGAAAGATATTTCACTAAATTTATCGCCAATAGATTTTGTAATTTGTTGCAATAATGCCAAATGTGATTTTACTTCGGATTGGAAGGACTTCATACTGGAGTAGTTTGAAGTAAAGGTATTTTGAATTGTGTCAAGAATTCTATTATTTCTTTCAAAAGTTTGTTTAAAAGCTGATATATTTTTATGCACTAATAAAGTCCATTCGTCGTTCGAAACCATTATTTTGGTTTCGTCGTGGTAGTAGATTCCAACTGTATTGTTTATAGGTTCGATTTTATATTGACATGTTGTTGTTCCGATCAGCAGCAGAAACCTGAAAATAAGTTAATTTTCAACATAAGGTTGCATAAGATCGAAATTTATTTTTGATTTGTTTCTAAATTTAATACTGTTGCGGAATTTCTGTGTATCTCTAGTATTTCAAAAGGGCCATTGAACTTATTTTCTAATTTGTTTTTTATTTGAGTTTCTTTTACGTAAACTTTGTCACCTACTTCATAATTTGGTTTGTTTTCGGAGACATGTTTGTCAAATCGGTCTTTAGCTCCTCCTTTTTGCTTTATGGTTTTTTCTCTCGCTATTTTATAATAATAAGATATGCGGTTATTTAGATCTCTAATATATTTAGTAATTAATTCTTGTTCGTTGTATAATTTTTCGGGAGGTCTACTGGACGTGTGTCCAAATACAAGTTCGTATGGTGTGAATCCGTGTGTTTTGTTTATAGAGTTATTATAAGCAATAATAGCAAATGGTAAAATACTGAAGGGGTGTTCATTGGGGTGGTCTGCTAAATTTATTCGAATCATTTCTAACAGAGTAGCATGTAATCTTTCTAGAGATCCGTTACTTTGCGGATGACCCACACTTGAATATGTTAACTTAATATCGAACATATTACAAAGGTCTTTCATTGACGCATTATTGAATTCGCGACCGGCATCGCAATGAATGCGAAGTGGTGCACCAAAATGCTGAAAATAAGCTAATAATGAAGTAACAACAGATTTGGCACAGTTATAACGAGGGGACTGTCCAAATTTTTGCGACATATTTTTGTCTCTTGGCATGCCCGGCATGACTTAATATAATTTTCGACATCTCGATTGAGGCGGGCCTAATTATATTTTTGTCGTATTCGCCTAATAGTTTCATTAATTCCGCGGTGAAGGTGGCTTTTGCCATTATGGAATTGATCTAAGATAATAGGTATTTGATTTTGTTATGGCTCTTTAGTACTATTTTGACAAATAGTGAATTTTACGTCAACTTCCGAAAGTAGAAATGATAGTGTTTCTAGTATTGGTAGGTCAGGATTATTTTCGATAAAATATTTTTCTGAAGGTTTAAATAAATCTCGATTTCTGTAAATTGCTGCAAATAAGTATTCACTAATACTGTCTGGATCCCATGGTATAGCAATAATAAGGTATTTTCTATTTTTGACAGTTTTACTGCTAAGTATATTAATTTTTGCATAAGAAAAGTCGGGGTTTTCCTCAAATATATCCTCAATTATTTTTTCATGAAAATCTTGTAAATTGTTTTGTTGAAAAAAGGTTAAAATGTTTTTATTTTGTTTGTCTAGTAGATGATTATTGGAATATTCTATTTTAGAATAGTCAATCAGTGATTTTGTTTTATAAAGTTCCTCAAAAGACAAAAATTCTTCTGCAGCGGCATTCCAGTCAATTTCAGGTTTATTTTCAGTTTGTTGGGATGGCCCTGCATCTTCAAGAGCGGGATAAATTGGGTAAGGTAAATATTTAAAGTTTCCTAATTTTGAACGAAATCAATCAAAGTCATTTATGTGGTTATTTTTTATTGGATTTGCCAGATTTGAATTCAATTTGATAGTCGTATTCCTCTGATTTGAGGCGCCATCGTGCTAGACGACTACCGGGGTCTTTTATAGAGAATAATCAAGTAAGTGGACGGTGGTCAGTTATAAGGGTCAATTTTCGGCGATATAAATAGGGTCTAAAGTGTTTAACTGCCCACACAATTGCCAAAAGTTCTCTCTCTATCGTAGAGTATTTTGTTCCTGCTTTGCACAATGTCCTAGACGCACAGGCTATCGGTAAATCCTATTGGGTGACAAAACCGCACCGATTGCAAATGCGCTAGCATCGGTAGTTAAAAGAAATCGTTCTTCAAAGTTTGGGTATATCAATATCGGAGTAGAGGTAAGAGCATTTTTTAATTCTTGGAATGACTTTTGACATTCGGAGTCAAAATTAAATGGGACATCTTTTTGTAAAAGTTTTGTCATTGGTTTGGAAATTTTAGCGAAGTTCGGTGTAAATCTTCTGTAGTAACCAGCGAGTTCCAAAAAGGATTTTATTTCCTTTTGGTTCGTAGGTTGAGGGAATTTTTGGACGCATTCAATTTTTGCCGGAAACGGCTTAACGCCATCTTCCGTGATTAAATGTCCAAGGTAGGCGACTTCTTTTCTCAAGAATTCGCACTTGTCTGGCTGAAGTTTTAAGTTAGCTTTTTGAAGTCTCTTGAATACTTCTGTTAAGCGGGTAATATGTTCTTGAATTGTCGGTGAATAGACGATTATGTCGTCCATATAGACAAGACATCGCTCGTTTTGAATTCCAGCAAGGACATTGTCCATGACCCTCTGGAATGTTGAAGGTGCATTTTTTAGACCGTACGGCATTCTGAGGAATTCGAAATGTCCGTTTTCAACTGTGAAGGCGGTCTTTGGTATATCTTCAGGCATTATTTCAATTTGATGAAAGCCTGATGCAAGATCTAGTGTCGTGAAATATTGACACTTACCTAGCTGGTCCAATAAATCTCTAATGTTTGGTAACGGATATTTGTCGTCTACAGTAACATCATTCAGTTTTCTGTAGTCTACGACAACACGCCATTTTTGTTTACCTGATGCGTCGAGTTTCTTGGGAACAAACCACAGTGTGACACTTGGGAAGGGCTCTTCTTGTTCCATATCTGTACATTTCTAAGAATTTACGTTTATTTCTATTTCTTTCCACTTCTAAAATTTCACAATTTCCAAAATCTACGTTATGTGTCTCATCTATTATGCTTACAGAACACCTAATAGAAGAGACACATCACGTAGATTTTGGAAATTGTGAAATTTTAGAAGTGGAAAGAAATAGAAATAAACGTAAATTCTTAGAAATGTACCACATTCAAGTCAATGACCTAACAATGAATAAAAAGTCTGACATCGATGACATAAGTAAGATTTACACATATTTGCTACATTGTACAAATGTCAACCCAACTAGCAGTGACGATTCTTCCCTTAGTTAGGTGTTGTATTAGGTCTGTGGAGAAATTGTTTCTTCACGGGCATGGTACTAGCAACTAACTCCGCTATAAACATATCTTCACACTATAACGTACGTTACATAAAGAAATGGCAAAACATTTTTAATCAAATAACACCAGGCATGGAGAGTACTTGAGCTAGCAGCATTTCGGGGAGGTCTTTGGGGGGTTCCTCTCTCTGTCGGGACTGACAAACTTGACAGGAAGCGGGACTTGCCATTTCCCTCTTTGAAGGTTGTTAAAAATATTGCTACTCAGTGGGTGACAGGCTTTGAAGTTGGCAATTTCGGAATCTAAAATTTTCAGAGTGAGAGACTGGACTTGATGATTTTTTTAAAGAAACCTCTTGAGATAATTAAACTTACCACCTACAGGTGTTGTTCTCTTTTAGCCGGTGCTAATCTTTGTACACGTGATAATTGCCTGGATATGTTCACAGGCACAGGACTGAGGAAGTGAGAGTTCATGCGGTTTGGTGACTTTGAGCAGATTCAACTCCTTGTAAAAAATCACCCAAAAAATAACAGCAGGCAACTGTTATATGAAAGAATTTTTTAAACAAGAAGGTTTTTCTTCAGTTTTGACATTAATTGGACATCAAGATTCAAAAATTTAAATATTAATCTCATTGCTAAGATTGGCGCAACATTTGGTATCACACTCGTAAATTTTCAGATACCCTGGTATATAGATATAAAATAAAACAAACTCGCTTGAAGAGAATACGACTGTAATTAGGTATTGAACATTAAAAAACGTTACTTTCTATCCAGAAACTAGATACACTTGAAACAACCGAAATAGTGTCTAATATTCTCTTTTAAAATGTAGTGGTTGTGAATTTTAAAACCAAAATTTGTTCCTTCAGGAGGGATTTAAGCATAAGTATCAATTTACATGTATAATTTAAACTCAGTTTTTCGTTTTCTCATTGTATAATTCATTGTTAAGGCAGTGGTTTTGATTTGAATTGAAGTTAGAAATGATTGCAACGAGTATGTATCCTGTTTTCTTTGATTTCCACTAATTCTACCATACAACCTTGAAAAAGAAAGAAAAAATCTTTCGAAAGCTCGGTTCCGTATAATAAGAATTTTCAACATTATTTAGGCTGCAATCCCCGTGATATTTTGAATTTTGTTTTTTAACATTTCAGCCTGTATCTGTTTATATATATACAGCTTTGTAAACTTTTTGCATTTGTAAAAATATCTTCAACAAATAAGGTGGTTGGTTAGTCCCGCTATTGTCCTGTAGGAGCTTGCTGCTCTGAGAAGGGCTCTTCTTCAACTTATTTCAGATCTGCTGGCTGTTAATGCTTTTATGAGTTTCGATTGTGCCCGCTCTATGAAAATTATGCTTGGTTTGCTAACGCAGACCCATAGTTCAGTACCACTACACTACTGCTTTGTATATTCGTATTTTGTTCTCTATAATGACATTTGTGGTTTATTTCCATAAAATCAGAACATTTTTCATATCAATGAAATAAGTTCATAAGAAGCAAACATTCATTCCACGTAAATACGACAACCGTTAACATCTCAAATCCTAGATACCATCATTTTTCATTTGAAAATTAAAACATGGGATATTCACTCTTTTGTCTGTTTTGAAGTAAATGTAGCAAACTTATAGTAATTTTCAAATTATTTTTCGCGTACGGACAATGGTACAATAAGGAAAAACGCCAACGCGCATTTATCAAAAATCATTGAAGCCTTCTAACAAAAATCGTTCATTAAACTAAAGAGCAATACATAAATAATCAATTTACACAACCCAGCTCATTTTATTGATCCAACTCAACTCAATAAATAGTGCCCCCATAATTGCCATTACGTTTTCAACTGGGGCAGTATCAATTTAACCACAATCATTAAAGTGCAAATATTTTCCTTACCTTGACTTTTTGCTCAAAATATTATTCATACCAATAAATGTTTCTATTAAAAATAGAGGAACAACTATTTCACCCCTAAAAGCTGCAAATGATTCCAATATTTTTTAAACATATTAAAAATACCTGCACTTTCATCCTTATGGACAATCATGTCTATACAATATGTCTTCAACTTCTATTCGGAACAGACGGCTTTCAAGAAATATCAAACGAAAACCCCAAAAGGAGTAACCAGTGGACCTTCACAACTTCCAACAATCTAGTCCATCGCTAACCTCGATGTTAATTTTGAAGAGGGAAAAATTATATATCATCAGCAGTCGTTAAAATAACAATTCGTAGAAACCGTTTTCTGGGCAACTAGCATTTTTCATTTGTAATGTAATGTTTTTCTAATTTATTTAAACAGCAAACGGGTGGGATAAATTTTAAACACACGGTAGGTTCACTTACTTAATTTATTTAAACACTAAACTAGTCACTAACACTTAATTTATATATACTCAGTATATTCACTTAAACTAATTTATATAAACCCTTAACTGATTTATATTCACTTATTCACTTGTTTATCTCACGATGTCAAATTATCAACTAACTAAACTCCGCTGATCGGTCCTTTATTTATATTAGTTCCTTTTTTACTAGAAAATTCCGGACTGCGGCTTACTCAAAAATAAATGGTTTTCTGGCATTTTCTAGATAAGGCTGGTCACAAAAACAATGTTTAGATAAGATAGTCACAATCGTAAACAGTTATATAAAAAAAGCCTGCGTATCCGCCATAATTTTAACTTTTATACCTGGCTTAGACAGGGTCGGATTTAGGGTCTAAACCAGTGTGCTGTTTCGTAACATTACCCCCTCCTTAAATGGAAGTTGCTCCTGGAACTTTTGTGTAGCCGAGACTGGATGTTTGAATCGGCAACTGGCCCCATTTCTACACTTTCCGTTCTTATGGAAATAGCAGGGCACCGTCTTCATCGGATACTGATAAAGGGGGTTGTAGCTGCAAATTTATATCTCGAAAGATAATCTCTACCATGTTCCTGATAACTCGCCAATCCAACTGGTTACTCGCTATCTTAGGCATAGCCAGTTTCTTCACGCTGGATTCTAACACATGGTCTCGGAGGTTACGAAGTGCTTCCCACACATCGCGGTAGGTAGATCGATCTTTAAATTTATCTTTAGTTACCACGTAGAAGACGTACCGCGAATTATGTTTCAGTTTCAGTATCTTGCCTGGGGCTGCAATCTGGTCTTCAAGTTTTTCTAATTGCCCGAACTTCTTTCGAAAGACGGTTGCCAATCCTCGTGCGTTCTTGATACGGGCGGGGATGTTGTATGCCAGTGAATAATCTTCCGGGAGAGTGAACAAATCTTGTTGTTGTTCCGAAGTGACTCCATATCTAGCTTTCCCGGTACCTCCATACGCGCCCATAAATTCATCGAAGGTGGGGTCAGACACATCTCGAATATGGTTTACTCATTTCTCTAGGTCATTGTCTCCTTCGAATGGCGCTAGTCGGTTTTGGTGAACTACTTTTGGTTTTCCGTTGGGGATCTTGCTTATGCGATATATAACATCATTGATCCTTTTCTTGATTGAGTATGGACCTTCCCAGGATTTTTGTAATTTTGGAGGAAATCCTTTTCTCCTCGTCGGGTTGTGTAACCATACTTTGACCCTTCTTTAAAACCGCCTTCTGTGGCCTGCGTGTCGTACCAACTTTTCATTCTGTCGCTGGAAACTTGAAGATTTGTTCGAACTAATTCATGAATATCTTCCAGCCTTCTTCTCAATTGGGTCACGTAGTCTTCGCCTGCTAGATCTTCTCCAGGCCGACAGCCAAATTCCAGGTCACAAGTAAGCCTCATTTCACGTCCAAACAGGATTTTCGCAGGTGTTTCACCCGTGGCCTCATTGACGGCAGATCGATAAGCCAATGCGAATAGGGAAAGATACTGGTCCCAATCTCTCTGATGGCTGGATACTACTTTGGACAGGTATTTTCCAATACTCCTGTTCATTCTCTCGACCATTCCATCTGACTGTGGATGTAATGCTGTTGTCCTGGTCTTCTTCATTCCCAGCTTCTCGCAAATCTCCTGGAATAGATGGCTTTCTAAATTTCTTCCTTGGTCACTGTGGACTTCCAAGGGCACTCCATATCGGCTGATAAATTCTTTCACCAATACATTCACGACAGTTGTGGCCTCTTGGTTCGGGATAGCGTAAATTTCCACCCAAATTGTGAAATAATCCATTACAACCAGTATGTATTTGCCACCATTTTCGGTCGTCGGAAATGGTCCAGCGATATCTAAAGCAATCCTTTCGAAAGGGCTTCCAACATTATACTGTTTCATAGGTGCCTTTCTCTTGCGATGTGGTCCATTACTTGTAGCACAAGTCGTACATTTCTTACACCAGTCCTTCACATCGTCGGAGCTGTTCTTCCAATAAAACCTTTCACGGACTCGCTGAAGGGTTTTCTTCACTCCCAGGTGACCTCTCGATGGACTGTCGTGTAACTTCTTTAGTACTTCAGCTACTCTTGTTCTCGGGATAACTAGCTGTCTCCTCATCTCGGAACCATCATCGATTTCAAGGACTCTTTTCAACAGCCCTTCTTCCAGGACAAGTGAGTCCCACTGAGCCCAATACGCCTTGAGTTTCGGTGACAATGTTGACACTTCTTGCCAGGTAGGTCGCCGATTTTCTTCCTTCCATTGCCGGATTATTTTCAGGTGAGGATCATTCTCCTGATCTTCTCTGATCCTGGTGGGTGACCATTCCTCGTTGACTACAGTAGTTCTTGAAACTGCAGCTTCCCTAGATTCCGCCTTGTTGCAGTGGGAGCAGTCTGTTGGGCACGGCCGTCTAGACAGGGAGTCGGCATTTCCGTGACTCACACCAGCTCGATGTTTGATGTTGAAATCGTACTATTGAAGTCGTTCAATCCATCTAGCGATCTGGCCCTCGGGATTCTTGAACTGCGTCAACCACTTGAGTGCTGCATGATCAGTCCGGATTAAAAACTTCCTAAAAACTTCCTACCATAGAGATACTGGTAAAAGTGTTCCACGGACTTCACTACTGCCAAAAGTTCTCTTCTTGTGACGCAGTAGTTTCGTTCTGGTTTGGAGAGGAATTTACTAAAATATCCCAGCACTCTTTCTTGCCCTCCTTGGATCTGTGAGAGCACTCCACCAATTTCTACGTTGCTTGCGTCAGTGTCAAGAATAAAGGCTCCCTCTGGTAATTGATATCCTAATATCGGCGCCGAGGTTAAATGCCTCTTCAAGGTTTCAAAAGCCGTTTGACAGTCTTCGTCCCATTGGAAAACTCTTGATTCTTCTGTAAGTCGAGTTAGAGGCTTGGCAATATCTCCAAACTTCCCGATAAATCTTCTATAATACGTGCAAAGTCCAAGGAAACTCCTAATTTGATGTTTGTCGGTTGGTTGCGGCCATTGCTGTATGGAAGCAATTTTCTCTGGATCCACCGCCACTCCTTCATTGCTCACTATATGACCTAAATAGTTGACTCGGTTTTGGAACAGCTGACATTTCTTCGGGTTTAGCATGAGCTGGACAGCTTTGAGTCGTTTGAATACGTCTTCCAAATTCTTCAGGTGTTCGTCAAATGTCTTCCCCAGTACTACGATGTCGTCCAAATAGACCAGGTATATCTTCCAAGACAACCCTCTCAAGACATTTTCCATGAGTCTTTCAAATATCGCAGGCGCATTACAGAGCCCGAATGGCATGACGTTGAATTGCCATAATCCAGAACCGGTGGTAAAAGCAGTCTTCTCTTTGTCTTCTGCGTCCATTTCCACTTGCCAATAACCAGACTTCAGGTCCAAGGTGGAAAATAGTTTGCTGCCGGCTAAAGTATCTAGCGTATCGTCAATTCGAGGCAGAGGATAGCTGTCTTTTTTCGTCACGTTGTTAAGCTGGCGATAATCCACGCAGAATCTCGTAGTTCCATCATTTTTCTTGACGAGCACTACTGGAGACATCCAGGGACTAGTAGATGGTTCTATTACTTTTTCTTCTGCCATCTCTCGAATTATCCTTTCAGCTTCCTCTCTCTTCGCTCGTGGTAGTCGTCGAGCTGATTGCCTAATTGGCTTGGCATTACCAGTATCGATTTTGTGTTTGACGGCTGATGTTCTACCAGTCTTTCTTCCTTTTGGTACGAATAAGTCTCGATACTGCAAGAGAAATTCTCTCATTCTCTTTTTTTCAGCTCGATCCAAAGATTGACCAGCTACTGATAACATCTATCGAATCTGGCATTAGAATTGTCAGTGGTCGTTGTTTGACGAGCAATAGACGTCACTGGTACGCAGGATCCAATCTTGGTTTCCTTCTTGATGATAATTGGGTAATCGTTCACGTTTATCAATCGTACAGGGATCTCCTTCGCCGGCGTAACCAACCCTTTCCCAATTAGTACTCCTTTGCCAACCCCCTCGTCGTGGTTCCTTGGTTCCATCATAACCAGTTTCTTCCCTGTAGCCGTGCTACTATCATGGTTTCGCTTCGTGCAGTTAGAACGGTATCTTCCTGTACAGCTGCCAACACCGCGCTGCCTTCATGTGGATGAAGAAATACCTCCTCGGAACGCACTTTAATGGTTCTGTTTCTAAAGTCTAATTCGAAACCATGTACATTCATTACGTCCATTCCCAGAATCACGTCTTCTTCAATGTCAGCTACGATTACCATATGCGTGAACTTTTCTGCGCCAATTCCCAATTGGATTTGTGTTTCCCCGTGAATGTTGGCACTCTCGCCTGTGGCGCTCCGCAGTCGCAGTCTCGTTGGTAGAAGCTTCTTCTTGGGGTTTATTATCTCTGGTCGTATAATGGTTCTAGTTGCTCCAGTGTCAACCAGCAGAGCATATTTCTTGCCATTTACTTCACCATCCACATATACACTGTCGTTGCGATATCTGAGAGAAGCTATCAGTATGAGAGGGTCTTTGGAACGATCATGAGTGGGTGCTGCCCCCTCGTAGCCGACCCGTTCTAGTTCTCCTGTGACTGGGGTTTTTGGTTTGCAGGAGTCCTGGGGCGCTTACATGAACTGCGTACATGCCCTAGCTCGCCACAATTCCAGCATCTGATCTTTCTCGGCTTCTTGTCCATCATACTTTTGATCAAGTTGACGATCTGGTCAAACTTGTCTTCGTCGCCTTCTTCTTGGATGGTCCTAACTCTGTTGTAACTCGAAGCCTTCGTTGCTGCTTCATATTCAAGAGCAGCTGTCAATGCGTCAACTAATGTTTTGGGATGGGCTAAGCGAAGCGTCCTCTGCATATCAGGGTCACGTAAGCCATCAATAAGCGCCTCTATGCCCAGACATTCCATCATGTTCTCTGCTGCTGATGGATAAGCAAATCGAACGAGTCGGGCAATATCCACTTCATATCCTTGAAGTGCTTCGTCACGTTTCTGCCTTCGGTTCTTCAGCTGGGATTGGTACAAATGTTCTAGATGTTCGCGACCGTATCGCATGTCCAACCTCTTCTGCAGCAGCTCGAAGTCATCCGTTTCTTCAAGCGAAGCGGTATCGTCTGAAGTATATCTAAGGCATCTCCCCGAAGCGCTATAGTTAGGTTCACTGCTTTCTCCTTATCGGACCAATTATTCACTCTAGCGGCTGCTTCAAACTGTTTCACATAATTGGTCCATGATGTCTTTCCGTCGAGTGTTGGGGTCTTGACTCGTGCAAAACTGCCAATGTCCTCTATCCTGCAGTTTATTTCTGGCTTGCAGGGTTTCATATGGTCAATCTTCTTTTCTTCTGCTGGCGTGTCTTGTGTTCTTAAATCTGCCATATTTCTCTCCAATTTCTTGATTTTCTCGTCATTCTCCATAGTGGAAATCTTCTCGTCCATATTAGTAGAAATATCATTCTTCATAGTAGAAATATCGTTCTTTATAGTAGAAATATCGTTTTTCACATTCGTTGAAATCTTCTCTTACATGGCACAAATGGACGAGATTAAGGGGGAAGCCTCGTTATTAAATAAAACTGTTTCTGGATCAAAGCCGTCATTTTCCAGTGCCACTTTAAGTCTTTCTACTAATTCACTTTTCTTACCGGACGTTTCCAACTCACGATATTCCAATTCTGCTCTTAATTTCGTGACTTTCAGATCACATAGTCTCTTGGCCATTTTTACGTAGCAATTTATTTATATTACCCCACACCTGACACCAATGTAATGTTTTTCTAATTTATTTAAACAGCAAACGGGTGGGATAAATTTTAAACACACGGTAGGTTCACTTACTTAATTTATTCAAACACTAAACTAATCACTAACACTTAACTGATTTATATTCACTTATTCACTTGTTTATCTCACGATGTCAAATTATCAACGAACTAAACTCCGCTGATCGGTCCTTTATTTATATTAGTGCCTTTTTTACTAGAAAATTCCGGACTGCGGCTTACTCAAAATCAAATGGTTTTCTGGCATTTTCTAGATGAGGCTGGTCACAAAAACAATGTTTAGATAAGATAGTCACAATCGTAAACAGTTATATAAAAAAGCCTGCGTATCCGCAATAATTTTAACTTTTATACCTGGCTTAGACAGAGTCGGATTTAGGGTCTATACCAGTATGCTGTTTCGTAACAATAAAATGGAATGTGTAATTATATTCATTCTCTTATCAGCTTTGAAGTGAATAAAACGTAATTATATATATATATATATATATATATATATATATATATATATATATATATATATATATATATATTAATTTTTGTAGTTGGTAATAAAATAAAAACTGAAAACAACTCATTATTTGGAATGCGAAATTATTGCTTACACACGGCCCAATTGACAATGAGTAAAGGACGTCACTTTTATTAACCATATTATTAGTTACTAATAAAAATAAACGATTTTAAAGATTAAAACTAAGTTTTCCGCATTTGTGAGATGCCCTGAACAATATACTTGTACACACTTAGGAGGCTCTATCGTGACAACAAACCGAAATTTCTCCAAAAATGACCACAAATGTAGTACTTCAAGTACCATAGCACCCGTTGTACTAGCTCCAGTGAGCTGAAATTCAATAGGATTCATATGTGAGACGCCCTGAACAATATCCAAGCATAAAATTGGTCACTTTTGTAGATTCCGGAGGCTGTATCGTGCTAACAAACCGAAATTTGTCCAAAAATGACAAAAATTTGCAACATCAAGTGTCATAGCGCCCGTTGTACTGGCTCTGGTCAGCTGAAAATCAATAGAGTTTGTCTGCGAGATACCCTAAACAATATCCAATCATAAAATTAGTCACTTGCATACACTCCAGAGGCTGTATCGTGCTAACAAGCCGAAATTTATCCAAAAACGACCAAAAATGCGGTACTTTAGGTACAATAGCACCCGCTGTACTGATTTGGCTCGGATTGTATTCGATTCGACCCGACATGGATCGATAATGTCGGACGACCGTTCACACTGGATCGACAGCGTCGATCGACATAATGTGGACGCCGCTTTAAGTATTGGTCATAGTGTATCCGTATTTGACCGATTTTTCACACTGGCGTATACGGCCGATAATGGTAGAAAAAACAAATGCGGCAAACCTAATAGAAGATGGTCACATTTGCCCCGTCCAGCACTGACATGCACGGACCACAAATGTATCAGTTTAAATCGGCCTATTGCCTTGTCCGTGTACGTCAGTGTAAAAATCGGTCAATACGAATACACTCTGACCGCAGCCTTAGCTCCTTCACACACGGATCGTAGGGCTGGTCGTCCATTGGTAGAGTAGTCGCGCGACTCGAAGGTAGCGCGTATATGCCCGTGTATGTGCGATCATGAGACTGAGCGACTGATATCATTCACTGCAGGCGACTCTATACTACTTAGTTCGCAACTGTCATAATAAAGAAAGTGTGCTTTGTAGAATCGTGTGAAATGGATTTGCAAAACATGTACTTTTTGGAGCAACCTTACATAATAAAGCGTTTGAGAGCTCGTCGTGATAAGAGACGTTTGTGTTGGATAAATGAAATACTTAGTAGAAGAAATTTACTGGGAGAGTTCCATCACCTGCATGACGATTTACTAAATAATCAGCAAAAATTCTTTGATTATTATCGGATGAGACACATTTCAGTACATTTTGAGTGCTATAGAGTCATCGATCGCCAAAGATTCAAATTTCAGGGAGACAATAAGACCTGTGGAACGTTTAAGTGTGACTTTAAGGTAAGTAAAGTTATTCAATTGTCATAAATCGTTATTAATTTAAATTGAACAAAAAAAGTAACAACCATCTATCATGAAAAGGAAATAAAAAAAGTACTCAATAGTACAGACAATATGCAAACTTTTTGTAATTCTTATTGCGCCTGATTGGTATTAGCCTACATAACACAGTTACTTGGTATCTGAAAAGTTCCCGAAATATTGTCGCAAACCAGTATTAATCTCGCCTGGAGGTGAGTTAGACGTTTGAATTGTCCATGAGGGTCCACTTGATTCGCTGGTACAAGACGAGGGTACCGCTGTTGTTGTGTAGAGAGATGGGGTATGCGAGGATCTGTTGCATTGCTCTCCTTCATCAATAAGAACTTGCTGAAGTTTATTTCTTACATTCAATTTGCGGTGTTCTGGAACTTTTTTTAGGTATGGAAGAAGACTAACCAAAAACTGGTAGTCGCTGTCTTCTTCTTTGTTAACAGCATGTTCTGTAAATAACTGTAACTTAGCCCTCTCGATTTCTATAAATTTATCTTCAACCGTGATGTCTGCTGGTTTATTTTTTTTACGTTTAGGATTGCTAGTTGTAGGTGTTATTAGAGGACCAACAGGACGAACGTCAGCATTATCTGGTTGTGTATCATGCTGTTTTCTACGCATCTGATGGTTGCTTGCAGGTACTGGGGGTTCCATCTTTCTGGTTTCGCTAGATGACATATTAACTTCTCCTTGGGCAGTGACAACTGTTTGTGGTGATTCCAAATGAGACAAATCATCTTCAGCGGCAATAGCGTCTCCGTCATCATTTCGAGAAGGTGTTCTTTCTGGGAGGCAACATTTCCCATCAGTTGTCTTGGCTCAATTGTGTCGGAGAGGAACAGCATCTGGTCGAAGAACGTCCATGAAGAGTAACGTTCCCCCGGCGCCTCATCTCCTGATTTATAGACTTTTTTATATTCTCTTCTAAATACATCGCGCAGTCCTTTGCACTTTTTCTTTACTTCGTTTACTAAAACACGATACCACCGTTTTGGTTAATATTGCAAATAACAAAAACATTTTTTTTTAGAATAAATCATGTGATCTGTATGTTCATAATGATTTCTGTTGTTACAGGTACTTGGCCACAGGTGCTTCATTCAAAACATTGGGGTATTCGTTTAGAATGTCGGATGTAACCGTTGGAAGAGTAGTTAAAGAAACATGCATTGCTATTTGGGACCACTTGAGCACTCTACATATGCCATTCCCTCTTACAGATGAACAGCAGGAGTCAATAAAAGAAGGTTTTTGACATAAATGGAAATTTCCTAGTTGTGTTGGGTGCATTGATGGAAAACATATACACATACGAAATCCAGAGCATTCAGGCAGCATGTTCAGAAATTACAAGCATTTCTTTTCAACTGTGCTACAAGGTGTTGCGGGACCCGATTACAAGTTTATTACCATTCATACAGGAGGGTACGGCAAGGAAAGTGACGGTGGTGAGTTGGGTAATAAACGGCTTACCACACTGCCTGGATCGAATATTAAAGTTCCGCGCGTTCTTTTGGGGGATGAAGCCTATCCATTGAAAACTTACTTGATGCGACCTTTTCCCGCGTTACAACTTGGACCTTCACAGACAATTTTCAATAAACGACTTTCACAAGCACGGCAAGTTATTGAATGCACGTTTGGTATTATTTCCGCCAAGTGGAGAGTGCTTCAAAAAGGAATTGAGGTTGAACCAAACTTTGTCGATGATATCGTTAAATGTATATGTTTGTTGCACAATATTATAATTGACAAAGAAGGCGAACCACAACCTATGTCAATACCTCAACAATCAGAAACCAGTACTACAAAAGCCAGATTTGCTTCCCTATGCGAAAATAGGAGTGTCACTACCGCTTATGTGATCAGAGACAAATTTACAGCATATTTTTGTGAACGTGAAGCAAATACCTAAAAAAACTTGTGTCTAAAGTAAAAGGTTTGTACTGACGGTCTGTTTTTACCTAAATATTTCTTATGTTTTGTTCACTTTGTAATATAATAATGATATTAAAAACAAATCTTACCATTATTATTAACACCTATTTCTTCTGCAACTTTCGACCACAATTTCCTCTGTACATCCCGAGAATGATACCTTTTGTCTTTCGTGTTCCACAACGGAGACTTTTCATGAACGGCACTAATCAATTTTTCGTTATCAATTTCCATATCGAAAACTAAACAATACCTGCACAGAATACACGAACCCAAACGCAAAAATTTTATGGTGTCTTCCATGCATACAGACGATTACAAGCGACCATAGATAAGATAATATAATATACAATAGATGGGCCACTCTAATGAATAATTATTCAATGTTATTTTACTTCTTCAACCCACCGCTATAGCGCTGCATATAGAACCAGCGGGCTTTTTGAAATATATGGAAATAACTATTTTTGCTATTTATTTTCAACAGATAGAAATAGTGAGCTCTAATGTATTTTCATGCACCTTTTTAAAGGGCTCGAGAATACATTAGCTTACACCAATTTTATCAATCGACAACGCTATTAATAAGGAATTTTATGAAAAGTGGAATTAATATTCCAAAATAAAAGACTGCTTGAACACATTATTTTTATTCATGAAAAAACAGGAAACAAATCAATTTACTTATTCCAAATTTAGATTTATTTATAATTCAACTCTTTTTTTAATCTCAAACAGTTGTTTTCGTACACCGGAATTTTGTCTGTCAATTTTTCTGGCTAGTGAAACCATGTTTTTGGCAATTCCATAAAATTTTCTAGCTTTGGGCGTTAGCTGAATGGCTCTACTTGAATCTCCATGGCTTAGTAAATTCAATCTTTGTTTAATATCTGAAAAAATATTATATGTACTATTTTTTACTTACATTTATTATTGCGATTTACTTTTTACATATTACTTTTTAAAATATAGTCTGGAATTATTTAGAAACAGTTAGTTTCAACAAAGTAAGGGTCAAAACAGTAAACTTTCTACAAACTCTAAAAATTTACCTTTACGTTTGCTGGGTGTCTTTAATGTAGTAAGAATGGTGTTCGAGGTAGTTGGAGTGCTGCAGGAGGCGATGGCAGGATATGACTCTGAACCTGTAATAGTAAAAGCTTTAGTTATATTTGCTAAGTCAAAATGAAACTTTTTTAGAGCATCATCAGAAAATTTTTTTTAGCAAAACAAAAATAAATAGGCCAAATCGCTTTTAACTTTTGTAATATACAACAAAGTTTGTGGCTTTGTCTATTTTTGACATATTCAATAGCACACACTGAAAACGATTCCTAGTGAGAACTTCAATTATAGTGTAGCAAATCTAAATTTTCATATTTACTGGGCTGCTCCTCATAATTATGAAGCAAGCTGATGAAACTACAATTAATTACTTTTTTGTGTTTTTCGCTGTCAGATTAAAATACATTTCCTAAAACCAGTTTTTGCTACGACTACTTATGATATGGGTCAATTTCCACAATAGTATTGTACATTACCTTGGGATTCAACAATGTCCTGGTTCTTCTCAGGTAATTCCTCCATACTTCTTGTTGGTGCTGGTATATATAAGTTTGGAACTGCATTTGCTTTTAAGTTTGTTTAGGAAGGAGATGCATTTTAATGTCTTTACTTGTATTTTTACAAGTGGGAACAATACAGTATTGAACCATATTGTTAATGTTTAATATACACAATCACTTGAAAAGCACAAAAATGTCTGTTTATACAAATTAATATAATAATAACCGTATAATATACAAACGAAAGCAATGGCTGATAATGGCGATCGAAGTATCAAACAAAATGAGATGGAGGTTATAGAAATGGCGAGATTTTAAAAATCTGACAGTTCATTGATTATGTAGCGCTACCGGCGACGGGTGGTATAACTAAATAAACATGACAAAAAAATTTATAGTGGGAGTGAGCATAGCATGCAAGCGACTAATCCCATTCAAGGGGGATCGGTCGCCAGCCGCTTGTGGTCGGCCGAGGCCGGTCGCTCAAGGTCGTTTACAGTGGATGTTGTTTATTTACATTTCATTTGTTAGGATCAGTCTCTTGTATACGGGCGTATACGCGCTACCTTCGAGTCGCGCGACTACGCTTCCAATAGACGACCAGCCTAAGCGTATCGTCAAGACGCAACTAGTACGAGATCTGCAGAAATGTACCGACGAATCATCGCATAAAAGTACCGTTTTGTAAGCTAAATCTCATTTAGTTCAAATAATGGCGTCACCGGAACAGAATGTTTATGATGATCTCACTCTCTCTTCAGACGAAGAAGATTTTTTATTCTTTTACTATATCATAAGTAGAAAGCGACATGTTCAATGGGTCCATCCACGCTGGTAACCAACATATTGTTCCAGAATATAATGAAGATCTTCTCATTGACGCAAATTCATCACCATTATTAAAAAAATAATCACCGTGCAGTACAATATACTTATATGTTTACAGTACTCAATATACTTATATGTTTGTGAAGAAAAATAAATGATAAAAGCAAAGCATTTATTGTCGAATATTTCCTACATTGTTATTGGTATTTGCTTTGAAAAATTTAATTGGTAAAAGTATAAAAAATAAATGTATAAAAAAGGTATATAGGACTAATTATTAACACATATGTTGACTATAGTTCTGTTGTAGAGTTAATATTTACTCAGTTCTGGTGAATTTACAATTGAAATGGAATTTTAAATTAAAAATAATATATTTCAACAAAACCCACTGCGCCGCCCATGTGCTAGGTACAGTCACTTGTCTATAGTGAAGCTATAGACAAGTGATTAAATAGATGCAACAACTTGAAGTGAGTTTATTTAAAGAAACTTTAAACATGAAGTTACACTCTAGCGTCTATGAATCGCAAAACTCAGATAATGTAACCAAATTTATACGTTAAATTCCCTAATGGGCATTAATTATTTCTAAATAACTAAACTCTTTATCATCTAAAAGTTATATCAATCTCCATAGACAATTTACAGATACAAAAGAAACAATTACGAATTTGGACACAAGTTTTAAGAGATTGGTTGTTACACCAGTGAAATGACTGAAGTAATCGTCAAACTTTATATCGAACTCTGCCTATTTCACATCTGACTCTAAAATATTATTTTCAAAAAATTAACTCTAACCGTAGCAAAACATTTACAACAAAACTAAGAATTTATCACAAAAAAGCCGCATAAAATTACTAAAAATTTCCACAAAATCTCTTAAAAAAAGCCATTCTTAAGCTTTAATGGCTATCGAATTTATGAAACAAAGAAAAAACAACCGTAATAAAAACCGTACCAGTTTTAGAAAATTTCCTATGCACTAAAAAAGTACCCTCAAATTTTTAATACAATATGTGATCGTTCAAAATACTCAGCTAAATATAATGTAACAGATTTCAGTACATACCGTATAAAATATGCTGTGAATAAATGTTCCACGGAAAAGAATGACGCCTTGACGTTTGTTAAAGTGTTACTCCTACAGCAGGTCTTTGAGCTTTCTATAATTTAGATATTAGCATCTCTTGCAGTCGTTACTCTAGAATATTGCAATAATTGTCTCGAAGCTTGTTTCTGGTCATTTAATCAGTTTCTGCGGCTCAAAACTATAATTTTTAATAGCCTATAGGTATTTCCCTATAGATATAAGAACTGTGCGTAAGACCAGGCAGGCTTGAATTGAAAAGTTTTCCTAATTTTTCTACAATTATTCTTACCTTAAAGAAGGGAAAATGGCAAATACTTTATTTGTCGATTACAGTAACTAAAGTGAAGCGTTTTACAGCCTCGATTTGGAACATTAAAATCATGTCCATTAATTACATACTTCGGTTTTGTAACTATCACATGGGCCGCAAATTTAATTTAAAATTCCACTTCATGTGTGAATTCAACAGAACTCGGTAAATATTAACGCTACAATATAATAGGACCGTAAGGTGTTGAATATTCATCTACAAATCAGGATGCTGTTCTATTCAACTATGTCTTCGGTCCAATAAAGTATAATTAAATATATGTTGAAACATATCGTCAGATAGTTGTTTTAATAACTGGGAAGACGTTTCTATTTACTTTGGATAGGTATTTAGCCTATACGATTATTCAATTTTTAATAGATACCTACATTTTTTATACAAGATTTCCGGTGAAGAGTCGTATGAATATGAAATGAATATGAAAGATAAAAATATCAGGTGAACTGTTATAGAATAATACCGAAGTATACGTTCACAAACAACAGAACAGATCAGAAATCAAATAGTTATATTTCTCATTTTTTATTTCAGTTGAAGTAGGTAACATGTCAGTTTTCTAAAACTCACTATTGCCTTATCGTTAGCTGCTCACGTTTCCTTTGCATATTTATTCACTTTGAACATCGCAAGTAAAATAATGATATGAACGTCAAAAGAGATCTACTTGTAATTTGAAATTTTTACCTAATTTCAACTCGGAGCTTTCAGAGTAATAGTAAAGGAATACAAAAACAAATATTTTCACAAGGTGTGGAACATATTTTTAATAACTCTATGAATTAATTTGAGGGAAGATGAAGTGTTCGGAAAACTTTAGAAACTACTACAACTTTATTGTTAAACAAAAATTATAACGTAAAAAAGTATGTCATTGTAATAAAAAAAGAATAAACTGAAATGTTTTGTAGCGAGTTCTACAAAGAGTACCTTTTATTTAGGAAATTACTGAAGAATTGCAGACAAAAGTTCTTACCTCGAAATACAGGTTCTTCCATAATAATAATATAATTTATTCATATTAGTAAATATAGAAATACAAGAAGTAGTATACCCCAGTCCACGGATGGGGTATCCTATAGTTGAAAAATGTTTAAATATTAGTTTTAGTGAAAAATATCATTCTTGATAAAAAGTTTTGCTTGTTCTGAAACCCTATAAAAAGAAATAAGATTCAAGTTTTTCAAAACCCGTCTCATTTTATAGCCAGTTTTATGAAAACCGTATGAATTTTTACACTAAGTTCGAAAATAATGTATTAATCTAGTGAGTGACGTTTACGATGTACCAAGTAACTGTCAACGTTTATAAATAATTTTCAAATTGTCATTCTTTAATAAATATTTGACAACAATGTTAACTATTCAACGAAGAGTATATCCTATTAAGTGTTATAGTATTGTGGAAGTTTCGTACCAGTATACAATTCCAAAATTTCACGAAAAGTATCCAGATGTACCCATTACGCGGTGTGGATTAAAAAAAACTAATGAAGAAGTTTGATGAGACAGGATCTGTTCAAGACAAAAAGAAATTGAAAAAGGCGTATGTTGAGAAGGATGATTCAGCTAGTGCACTAGCTATGCATTCGTTAAGGGAAAATTCCAAGTTGAGTCTACGAAAAAGAGCAGTGGAGGTTGGTTTTTGATTGGTGAAAAACATGAGCATGACCGATTCTTTCACAATAATATTTTGTTTTATGATGAAGCAACGTTTACAACAAACGGAGTCGTTTCTTCCCTAAATTGTCGATATTGGGCTAGTGAAAACCCGAGCTATAGGAGTTAATGTTTGGTGTGCGGTTTTACCGGATCGAATAATCGGACCGTACTTTCTGGAAGATACATTAAATCAGGAGGTATATTTGTATTTGCTGGACAACTTCTTATTACCTGAATTATAAAATATTCCCTTGGAACAAAGGCGTAAAATGTACTTTCAACATAATGGATGTTTTTCCGCCCCGATTTAACTATTTTAGATTTTTTTTATGGGGCTATTTATAACAAAAACTTTACG
Organism: Galeruca laticollis; assembly: GCA_963921935.1. Taxonomy (NCBI): domain Eukaryota; kingdom Metazoa; phylum Arthropoda; class Insecta; order Coleoptera; family Chrysomelidae; genus Galeruca; species Galeruca laticollis. The sequence goes on along the minus strand of OY998180.1, from coordinate 157,129,014 downwards.
CGAATAATTTAAACCATAATATTGAAGACTTGAAACGAGCTATCATTGATGCAGTTAACGAAATTACTCCAGAAATGCTGCGAAATACTTACAAAAAATTTAGAAAGAGAATTGAGAGATGTTTTGAAGCTGGGGGAGGATATATTGAATAGATGTTTTTTGTTTACTAAGTGTTTCTTACATTATGATTCTGCATTGTTATTTTTGATAGTGATTATAATTCTTGAATAGTTAACATTGTTGTCAAATATTTCTTAAAGAATGGCAATTTGAAAATTATTTATAAAAGTTGACAGTTACTTTGTACATCGTAAACGTCACTCACTAGATTAATACATTATTTTCGAACTTTTTATGGGGTTTCAGAACAAACAAAACTTTTTATCAAGAATGACATTTTTCACTAAAACTAATATTTAAACATTTTTCACCTATAGGATACCCCATCCGTGGACACGCTGTATAATACAATAGTACGTAAACTTATGGATCATTCAAATATAAGTAGAGAATAAACCAATTAATTGTGTGTATTTACTATCCACAGAACCCAAAAAGGCAAAAAGGCTGCACGTGGATAAACCATACTACACAAAACATTGTAAGTAGCAAGGTGCTACACAATATGTAGGTGATATACAATGTGCAATAATATAAAGAGAATTAAAACTATAATTTATGGTATAAACAATACTATCAAAACTGCCATCTACGGATGTCAGTAAAACTTTGCGCCATGTACACGTCTCAAGTTACTCTAGAAAGAATAAAGTTTCCATTTAATAAACAATTAAATTACATAATCAAATTTAAATCACAAACATTTTTGAAATCACGTAAAATACCATGTCGTATATTAAATTTATTCACCTTTTTCTATTTTCAATTGATACTTACAAAGTAACATTCTTCCAAATAATTCTCAATTTATTGACTGAAATTTATTCAGATAAAATTTTTATATATACATAGTTATTTTCCAACTAATTTTAAGCTGATCTAAAAAATCATATGGCATTTAAAAAAATTTATAAGACTTGGCCCAATTTTTGGTATAATGCATTATAAAATGCAAAGCGCATGCGGGTCAATTTCTACCGATGTGTCGACTGGGTTAAATGGTTGCACGATTGGTAAAATTTACCGCTAGCATCTGAACGACTCTAAGCATCTGATCGCATAAAACGCGCCCGACGTAGCATCTGAATGCACCCTTACATTTGACATAACCAAATGACATCTGTATTGTAACGTCAACTGACGCTGTTGTGAGGACGATACAATTCGATGATTTTAGTAACGGTGCTCGAGAACATCATTTTCGGAACTATTCGCAAATAGAGCATTCACAGGCTTGCGTATGCATGACGTTGGGAACGATGTCAAGAATAACGCCCCGATTCGAGATTCAGGGCATCAGTGCGGATGAAACTCAATCATAGACCACCACACCTGCAAGTAATGAATCACCGGTGGCGACATTGATTCTCTTTCCGAAATGTCGAAACCACACATGACCATCGTTCAACTTTACAAATATTTTTACAAAAGTTACAACTTTTACTTTTTAGAACTAAATATATTTTTAATAAATACATGGGAACTTATCATTGATGCTGCAACTGGAAGATCATATATGAATTGTATGGCAAATGTATGCATATTTTGCCCGTAGATAATATACTTTTCAATTAATTAAAAAATATAGAATTGCGGGGAAAGGAAAAAGACGAAATTTTCGGTATAAGAGTGTCTGTCGTCTAGCGCAAAAATATATAAAAGAGGGCGGAGTCGAGACGTGACATGGCGCGAGTGATGAGCAGTCACTCTTGATTACAAAATAATATAGATTAATGATGCTCAATTCTAATAAGGGTATTACGAAATGAGAAAAGCTACATTAAATAAGTGAAGCACAGCACTTTATGAAATAAAGTTATTATATCGTTACTAGAGAATGGACGTTGGGTGATATGCATAAAGTTGAGAGGACTCTCAGAAGTAGCGACTCCATATTGTAGTGAGTAACTACTCCTCTTAGTGAGCGCTTACACCGTTTTGGTATGCATGAAATATATAAACGAAAAACGGAGATGTTACTCGGGTCTAAATGAAACAGTCGAGTGGGCACTCTGATTTGCAGAAAAATGTTGGCCAATATTTTTAAGATTTGGATGAAAGTGGGGAAACTGAAAATCCCATTTTGATAAGCCTATTTCCGGTAAACAAATACCCAAGCGAGAGCCCTATGATTATTAACAGTATTTCATAAACGTGCTTTTAACTATTATTTATTTTGAGTTATTATATGAGTATATTTCCTGTTAAATTACTATTATGAAATTGTTACTTATTTTGTTATTAGTCATTAAAGATCGTTCTTCAACTTATAAAGCCGTGAATAATTATTGATATACCTAGCATCTCTGTCGTATCACGGCGTCTGTATAATCGACTGCATTTTGGTTTTCAATCCCTTCTTGTTTGCCATGTTCTGGTACATCATTATGGAAGTCTTCATCATTGAGGTGCTTAGTCACGTTGTTCAAAATAGAGTAACTCAAGGGAAAGGAAGGCACTTTTCCTATTTCAACACGTATTTTGTTTTGTAGTATGGGAAAACGCTGTTTTAGTTGCCCGAAACAACTCTATTACCACTATATCTCTTGTAAACAGCCTATTGTATGACCTTTGCTCTGGGGTATCTGTATCCCTAAAAGGTCATGAGCCATGGAGCTATACCTTACCCAGAGTCTCTCAACAAAATAGCACTAGCCTGGTTCCATTGCATATGTTGTATACATTCGAATTTTTCCATATCCTATAGTCGTGTATAGATCCTGGTCAAGAAGCATACACACTTGTGAACTCTTCAGTTGAATTGCACGTTGCCTGCACATTTATACTAGCAAGTTTTTTTCTGTTAACATATTCGTCTCAGTAAATGGACGGTTTCACTATAGGAACATGAGTACAGTCTATAGCACCGATAGCTGAATGAAAATTGAACTTTTCTTACCACATATTTTTAGCATTTTGTAGACCTTCATGTGAGGATGGAAATTTGATCCAAACATTTGATTTCTACACAATGGCGTTGGTAACGGTTCAGGACACCGTAAATTGATGGGCACCAATATCTTCTGCTACGCCAATTTGGAATCCTGGATCACCAACATAGCGTGAAAAAAACCCTCATCATTTCTTCGCCCCTATATTCTTAAGCATCTTCAAGAAAATTGTTAGTTATCCACTGTATATTAACTCTGCTAAAACGATATAAAGCACGATACTCTACATCTCTTGATTCCCTATGAACCTTAAACACCTTGGTAGGCTGATAAATTGGCATAACTTCGGCTTTCGCATACAGACATCTAATTCTTATGAAGCTCAGTCTGCTACTAAGAAGCCTCGCATTTTTGAAAGTAGATTCTCAGTGGACGGAGTAGATGCTCGCATTTATGCATATAAAAATATAAGTCGCTACTTATGGAGCGAGTACATCCTCACGGAAAGAGTAGACACTAATAACAAATTGGAGCTTATACCTACATTTTTATGCATATCAAATGGAGTAGCTTCTTTAAAAATGCGAGTAAAAAGTAGCCACTCAACTTTATGAATATCACCGTTTGTCTCTGCCAATATTTATTAAGAGCGATTTAAATATTTTTTTATTATTGCAAGTGAATTTAAATGAATAATATATTTTATATTCGTCGGGTAAGTTATTAAAAATGTTTCACATTAAAAACTTATGATTTCTAATGCTAACATTTCTCCTATAAATTTGTATTAGGAGATTAGAACTTTCTTTGAATCATGTATCATTGTCGTGGTTCACAAACTAAAACTTATTTCTATTTTTATACATGTAAATTACTATAGGATAGACAAACAGTTGCCTAATGTCGAGAACGCTTCGAGGAAGACGAGGTTGGAAGTTTTCTGTTAAATATTATTTTAAGGAATTATTTTTGCAGTTATTTTAATTTTTTTAAATAGCAACCAGCAGCTTACTCCAAATGGGAATGGCATATCTTAGGCGAGAATCAACTAGAACGTAATATATTATTTTTAGGCTAGTTATATCCATTATGTTTTGAAAGTGTCTAAATTTATAATGTAATGTTCTTAGTATTTCAGTAGTTTTCTCAATATGTACATCAAATCTAAGGTGACAATCCAGATAAACACTTAAATATTTAATGTGATATCTATAATTTATTTGTTGATTACTATTTATCTCTAGAGAATCAAAATGTGTAAGAGTAGAAAGAGTGTTTGAAAACGGAACAAAGTAAGTTTTTTCATAATTCACTGTTTGCAATTTAAGGCTGAACAAATCAAATATCATCCTTAGATCCTCTACTTTTTTTTAGGGTATTCCTGTTGTTGTCAGAATAAAAGATAGCAGTGTCATCTGCGAAGCTTAACATCTTTTCCTGGCAGAAATGGACACTGTACTATTTAAATATATAGCTGAGATGATAGAAATAGGAATGTAGTTTAAAACATTATTTTTGTCACCTTTATTGTACATTGGCCTTATTACGGCAGTTTTAAATTCTATTGGCAGATAAGTACTAGTGAATATTTTATTTATTAAGTGTGTCAAAGGTAACGTTATTTCATTTGCAATATTTTTTAGAATTTCAGCCTTAATGCCATCTATGGTACAATAAGAGTTTACGAACTCCTGATACTACGCCACTGTGTTATTGGAATGTGACAAAATTCATACTGTTGAAATGCTTAAAGGAGATTGAATCTTATACAAAATATTAAACTTGTATTTCTATTCCCCGATTAGATATGCAATGAAATGTGTATTTCTTCTGCGGCCTTTATCAGACTATATCTCACAAACTAAGACAAGAGAAACATTAGATTTAGGTATTTTAAATATTTTTGAACGATCTGCCATGCCTTTTATTTATGGGACTATAACTTTAATTCACTTTATATCAGAGGAAATGCACCTAGACTCTTGGAAAGATACTTAAGTGAGTACAAGTAAAAATTCAAGACACCTACAGCGATGAACCACACATGCTCGGTGGTGTCCCACAAGGACACATATTTGGTTAAACTCTGTTAACATATCAACGATTTATTCTCTATAAACTTGAAAGCTGAAATCTTTGTATGTATTTGCTGATAATCAGGGTTATTTTTTGAAGACAACAGATGTGATAAATAAACTAAAGGTAAGAGTAGAATCTCTGTTACCTGAAATACAAAATTGGTTAACATATAATATTCTGATTCTTCATTTTAAAAAAATTTATCCTTTTTACCATTTTACGCTCTCCATTTCAATATATTCAAGTCGTTGTAAATACTACGTGTACACGATCACATGTAGGAATAGTATAAAAAACCTAGGTATATAAATGGTGTCCCAAGTAAAATTTGCTGCCGACAATATCTCGAGTTATGTTCAGATTTGGAAAAAATACCAAAACAGGTCAATTTTAACCTAGAGTGGGCTCAATTTTTATAGTAATTTCAAACTTCTTTTTTCATCCCTCCAGCGCCCAGAACCACCCCTTGAAAAACCTTAAATGGCAAGGGGTCTTAAGTAACATATCATTTTGAAGCTGATTTCATTATATATGCAGCCCCGTTCTTTTTTTTTAGTTGAACGACTCTTTTTTGAGAAAACTGCTTAGATTATTGTGAAAGAAAACAACAGTACCTAGATCTTAAAACACAATTTAATTTTAACGAATGTACTGTTCAAAGAGCCCACCTCCAACTTCCATGCAATGGTACAGCCTGTTCACAAATGCTTCTCTAACTTTTCGCAACATTTCTGGTGTAACTAAGTGGCATTCTGTCACGATTCAGGTGGTCTAGCATAATCTTTGGACTCTAAGTAGCCCCACAAAAAATCCATAGAAGTTAAATCGGGCGACCTAGCAGGCCATTCGATAGAATCTCTACGGCCAATCCATTGTCCGGGAAAAGTAGCATCTAGAAAGTTGCAAACTCATACATCATAGTATGGAGGTGCTCCATCCTGTTGAAAAAAAATTGGTTTTCATGGAGATTTACATCATCTTCCAATGTTTGGGTTATTAGAGGATTAATAAGGTATTTCTTGTGTACAATAAACCATTTTAAAAACAGGGATTTTTAATAATAACAGAGTTATTGATCAATAAGAACTATGTACAAATGACAATTTTAACTTTTATTACCTTCGAGCAATTTTTTTTGTTATTTGATAAACGAAAAACAACAATTAGTGTAGTTTAGAACATGTTTTACTCCATATCAATAACGAGAATGTTCAGGATTGGCAATTTCAAAAATCCCAATGATCCTGAAAGAATTTTGAATTTTCCAAAACGGGTTTAAGGATTAAAACTAACTTTTCCGCATCTGTGAGAGGCCCTGAACAATATTCTATCATAAAATTGTCACTTGTATACACTTTGGGGTATGTATCATGATATCAAACCGAAATTTCTCCCTAAATTACCTAAAATGTAGTATATCTGGATTTATAGGACCCGCTGTATTCGCTCTAGTCAGCTGAAAATCAAAAGGGGACATCTGTGAGACAACTTGAAAAATATCCAATTATAAAATTGGTCATTTGTATATACTCCGAGGGCTGATCGTGTTAACAACCCGAAATTTCTCCAAAAAGGATAAAAAATGTGGCACTTCAGGTACCATAGCACCCGTTGTGCTAGCTCTGGTGAGCTGAAAATCAATAAGGTTCATCTATAAGACGCCCTTAAGAATATCCAATCATAAAATTGGTCACTTATATACACTCTGGAGGCTGTATCGCACTAACAAACTGAAAATTCTGCAAATATGATAAAAATTTGGTACTTCAAGTACCATAGCACTCGTTGTACTGGCTTTAGTGAGCTGAATATCAAGAAGATTCATCTTTGAGACGCCCTTAACAATATCCAATCATAAAATTGATCACTTGTATATATTCCGGAGCTGTATCTTGCTAACAAACTGAAATTTCTCCAAAAATAACAAGAATGTCGTACTTAAAGTACTATAGCACCTGTTGTACGGGCTCTGGTAAGCTGAAAATCAATAGGGTTGGTCTGTGAGATGTCCTGAATAATATTCAATCATAAAATTGAGGACTCCGGAGGCTGTATCGTGCTCACAAGACATGTAACGAAAAGTGGCCGACGACAACGACATACACACAGGATTTTTTTTCTAAAAACCGTTTTTTCGTGTTGTTCTTGATGAAAAACGTAAAAATAACTCAAATTTTTCTTCAAAATTCCATTTTTGTTGGGGGTAAATTAATACTTTTCTCGCATATTAGATAGGTTGGACGGAAAAGTAATAACAGGGTTGCATAGATGCATAGGCGATGAAAGCGGCTCCCAAATGAGGTATTACTTGACACCACTTGCCATTTACGGTTTTTAATGGGTGATTCTGGGCGCTAGAGGGATGAAAAAAGAAGTTTGAAACTACGATAAAAATTCAACCCCCTGTAGGTTAAACCTGTTTTAGCATTATTTTGAAAATTTGATTTTAGTTGGACAGTCAGTAAGTGTAAAGTGCATAGAAATTACGTATGCCAAAAACTGCATTCGTTATGTTTGTCGTTCACCGATACACCAAAGGTTGTTGTTCTGTTTTACTTCGATTAGGTTTTTGGAAAGAAGGACCAGTCATAATTTTAAGTAACGTTTAATTAAAAACATAATGAGATTATTAAAAAGCGTAAATCAAATCTTGCAAAAAATAGATATTAAGGTAGATACAACAAATTATGCGGCAAGTTGATAGTTAGATAATTAGTTAGTTGTTCACAGATATTAGATGCTCGCATGATAAATATGTATTTATCTCCTATTATTATTGAACTAAAACATTTCTAGTTCGCACTGTTGTATTTCGCGTCGTAACACGATAGATATTTTTATACTTTTAGGTGAAATCGTAGTTTTCCCGGTTTATTATTAACTTTAGTTTTGAGATGATTAGTTAAGAGTTTTATTCTGACCGGAGAGATTGACTCGACCAAGTCGTTCGAAGATACTTGTTAGTTACCGTTTCGCACTAGAGATTTTTCACCACTGCTCTTGTTTGCTCGAGAATTCGTCGTTTTATTACAAGACAAAAGACTGTTAGATGTTCATTTGCGACAGTGATTTACTGATAGACCATGTGTAATTCAGATCCGGATTTCGTAAAGATAACTTTCTTTTAATTATATTAGGGTCGAGACTTGAAATCTCGTCGCCGGGTAAATTGCGCATTGACAATAGTGATAAGTTATCATTGTAACATAATAGGGAACGCAACTTTACTCATGATTGAAGGTTCTATTTATTGTCCCAAAGCCATTTATATATTTTAGTATTGCTGTGAGGTAAATTATTTAGGTCAACCATTGTGGAACAGCATCAATTATTTGAGTTGTTTTATTATATTGTTTTAAATGTTTTTAGGTAGTTCCATATTTCTTTCTTATGAAAGGATTTTTAGAACTCGTTAAATTTTTGAGTACCAGGCTTCTGTAGAGAAGATTTCTCTTTTGGTGCCATACACTTATTAGAGAATTCACATATTGAGGGAGAAAGTTTTTGTTAATTTGTTTTCGTGACATACACTGCTCGCCAAACCGCAACAAGTCCTATATGATATGGTATAACTGTAGTAGGAGCCGTTCAAACTCACCTCACATAAATTATCAAAAAAAAAATCTTGAAATATTATTTAACCCCAGTATTGGAAAAGACAAGCCATTATCGGAACGTTGAGAATTTTTGTGGGCGAATTTTTTAATTTTTGGTTGGTTGGTGGGTAATTTAAGTGATTTTGAGAACACATACAAAACGTATTGTTTACTACCGTTTTCACAACTATATAATTTTTTTGTCATTAATTTTTTTTATCGTTTGACATCTTTTGTTTAAAAGCATTCATTGCATGCAAATTGTTTCCACTTATACAATTAATAAAATTGCTGTTTATTTATGAACTGAAACACGTATTATTATTTTGCTTGCACACACGTCTCATCAAAGAATAATTAAACTAAAATAAAAGGGTGGAGTTGAAACTGGCAAGTAATTCTGCAACGTCATGACAGTCAGTTAATTCTTTATATTCACCCGAACTTTTTGTAACAATTTTTCTTACACTAATAATGTTTTTATTTTTCAATTTTTAATAATTAAGTTAGTACTGTTTTGCGGTATCTCATTAGTTCAAGATTTTTTTACTTAAATATACCAGGTAAGTCAGGAAGTGAGGACAATGGTGGGCAGAGGATTAAGAACTAATTTTATCTTAGAGTCCTGAATACTTCAGCATTGTTTATGAAAATAAGGACAACTTAAAAATATATTACTCCAGGAAAGCTATGAATCAAAATGGTGAAGGATTTATATACCATAGACATTTTTGCAGAGTCAAATTGAAAGAAGGCCTCAAACTAAAACAAGTTGGGTAGCGCCACAGTGTGGCGTGCGTATACGAAGACTTCTAAACAGTAATTTCAGTTTAATGAACAATTAAATTACCGATTTTGTCTAATACAATAACAAAACAATGAAACATAAACACTCTCTATCCAACAAAAATTTTGGTTGAATATGTCAGTGACAAGACTTTTAAAATGTCAGCAGTCAGAAGAGGTCAAAATAAATTAATCTTTGTCGCTTTCTCTTTTTAATATTATGAAAGAAGAAGTAGGCGTGACAACCAAATCTAACCTAAAAAAATCCAGTGACAAATAACCTGATGTTGACATCTCACCTTTTATGACACAACGATAGACAAATAATAATATAAGAGACAGTTTGATGCATAGGCGGTATGTGGCATAACGTTTCTGCACAACTGACCCGCGCATGGAATCTCTACTGTCGCGAATTACAAGACTGTTTTACATAAACAAAATAGAATAAAATATCATAAATTTCAATACATTTCAACATATCGCCTTTAATGTGGATAAATATTATAAAATATCCTAGTATATTAACTTTTACGTTTTATTAAAAATGAAAATATACAAAATCAGTCTTACATTGGTTGGTGTGAATATGGCTTATGTTTGTCAAAGTCAAAAAATTGTTGAAAATATGTTATGGTGTGCCCACGGGGTGCTCACTCTCGATGTATGGCAGTTTTTTTATTTGTAGTTATTCCTCATGTCGCATGTGTCGTGAGCGTCGTTCTCAAAGACAAAGAATAACTCTGACAGAGACCAGAAATCACGGAAAACAAGATTTAGTAATTCATAAATTCTTAGTTCAGAAGAAAAAACATATACCCTTTTTATTCATAATCTGTGGTTATATTTTTTTCCAAACTGTGGACAGTTAATATATTGTTCAATTTACATTTGTGATTTTACAGTTACTCATATGATTATTATCAAAATGGTTTTTATGTGTTCCATTCCTAGTTGCAGTAATACAAAAATATTGCATTGTTTACCAAAAGATCCAGAGGTAAACTATTCTGAATTAATTAAGTAATTACAAATTTATACATATTTTGATTTATAGATTGTAGACGACAATGGTGCCTGGCGATAGGAAGAAACGATCTTGTTGACGTAAATACTAAACAAAGGCACGCATTTAGGATTTGTGATCTACATTTCTCTGAAGATATGAAATTTATTACCAATCAGAATCGAACCAATTTGAAATTTAATGCTGTACCATCGTTAAATATTCCAAGTAAGTATAGTAATAAATAAAATATTAAAGATGCATTTGTACAGAAGGAAGTATATCTGTAATTTCAACTATTTAAACAAACTAACTTAAATATTATTTTTGTTACTTGATATATTCATTTTTAGCAAATATGGTGGCCATAACTCCTGCTATACCTACAAGTTTAGCTTGTGAGGAGGTAACACCTATTCCGAATATAAACCTGCTGATTTGGTAAAGACAAAGACCCAATTCCGGCGAATGTTTTCAAACATGGTGTCACTCTTTATGGTCTGTACTCATAAATACATTTTAGATGTAAAATTTAAAAGAAAAATGTCATTGGTATGAAAAGTAATATTTTCAACCCTTTTTTATGTAAACATCATGATATGTTTTCATTGTACATTATTTTCTTTTAAATTTTTTTATATTCACATATTTTAATAATATAAATTCAATTTTAAAAGGGCAGGTTGAGTACAATGTGTTAGATAATGACATTTTAAAAAAAATGCATGGCAGAGACACTTAGTCTTAAAAGGTAGAAATAAAAAAATTAATACAGTTAAACAACTCGTTTAAAACTTTTTATGTATTTTCTGCCATTTTCTAATTATTGTGTATGCAGTATTTCTTTGAATCTTTAAAATGATCTTTTAGTGTTTTGCTATGTTGGCAATAAAGCTTTTTATTCATAGACGGATCCGTCGTTAAACTGTAGGTCCCTTCTATCTGTGGTAACTGGAGAGCACAACACAGGTAGAAGTGAGAGGTCGCCTACGTCCGATCACGGATATGGCACTGTAAGAAGAAATTCATGCATGTAATTTACCTTATTTTTGTAAATAAATCGAAAACTGTCATCAAATGTTGTCCTTTTCGTTAAAATGTCAGTTTGGGAAGTGGCTCTTTTTTGTCACTCAGCTGAAAAATACTTTAGCATTCTAGAATATTGTTGTGTATAATAAATTTTGTTTACTTTTTTTTATTTTTTTGCTAATCCTATTAATCATTGCCCCAATGCAACAGTGAAACATGCAAAATATTTGTTTCAATATCAGATGTAATGTGCGAAGATTCGGATCTTCAAATATTATTATTAGCATTATATTTATCTAAAGTAATTTTTTCAAGCATCTCATTTCTACTTTTAACTGCTTGCAAAAATTAACTTTATTGGCGCCATATATTTGATGCAATAAGTGTGAAATGGTGTAACTCGTTTTTTGTATAATGGTTTTAATTTACCAAAGCGTCGAAGTATAACCAACATTATATGTTGGCGCTTTGGACGATTAAAACTAAAACGCTATTTTGCGCTCAAGGTATCAGTGATATACTAATTTTATAATTGGCGCCTTTGACCCTAGTTCATCCTCATGTCGCGAGCGTCACTAGTGAAACGTGCTTTGGAGGGAAGGCGAGAGTCGGCTATCTAAGGGAATATATATAATCTGTGGGTGTGACAAACAATGGTGAGTATTTTAGGATAACTTTTAGTTTGTTTCTTAATTTATTTAGGATTTTGGTTGTAATAAAATTATGTGAACCTTTAAAATATCATCACCAGGTATAATTCGCCATAGTTGTATTGCAGAGAATTTTAATATTAAATATTTTTGGCCATTTGGAGTTAAAGAACAAAACATCTTTCAAATTTCCGTCTGACTTTAGTACTGTATTATCCGTGGAAAGAAAGCTTATTTTTTGTAACAATAATGATAGTCAAGAACTACAACACAAATTATGAAGCAGATGACTGCAGTTTATTGTATTATTTTTAAAATTTTCATAATAAACCAAAACGATTCACTATTAACTACTACTATTAATAACTAAATGATTTAAATTTTGACACTCAAACAATAAGCTATGTCTTTGGTTTCCTTGTAAAAAAAATTACAACTTTTAATTGCGAAGAATGTAAGGCTAATTTGCTGACAGATATTTTAAACATTCACCATAGGTTCACTTCCTTCAAAGAAAACACATTTGATTTATGTACACAGAGAAGTTAAATTTATTTCAATACTGCATGACTTTTTGTTATCATATTTTACCACTTTTAGGTCATGTAAAAAACATTACTGAAAAAACTGAACACTTTGCAAAAGGTCGTATATATTTTGATTGGTTCACCTGTCGAGAACATAAATCATACGTATTTTCTCAACTCCAGAAAGTTTCTGTCCCCTTATTAATTAAAAAATATGATGATGGTGAAAGGACTAACAAACAAAAATATTTTTTCGGTAACGTAATGTACAGCGTTTAATTTCTTTTTTATTTCAGACCTGTTCGTGTCTTCATGGAAATGGGGAATTTAGTTTTTAACTCCTTTGTATTAAAATATTTGTTGTCAATAATTTTAAAATAACTTGAACAATTTGATCTGAATTCTATTGAGTTAACTCTCTTAAATATAATGTAATGTAATTTTAGTAAAAATATGGAGTTTTGTGATAAATAAATTTTTTATTATGTGCAGGTTAATAAAAAAATTAAATGTATGCCGTTTTATTATTTATTACCAAAATTATTTGTCTCACAATTGTTTATTATAATTATTTCATTACAAAAAATTAAATATAATTTTATTTTTTGGAATGAAATAATTATATAATAAACAATTTTAAGACAAACTGTAAAATTTACCTACCCATAATCCAAACTACCAAATTTAAATATCCCGCCTGTAAGAATTCGTTCCGACAACCGCAAGGGATGCACAGAGATCGATGCGATGCCGGCTGTTTATACGGGAACGAACACTCTCTTAATATGTTTATTTCTCTATGGACACAACTATGTAGGGTAGAGGAAAGGAGGACTGTCTCATATGAGGGAGAAGTTTAAAAAGTGACCAGCTATAACCAGTAATTAATAGTTATAACAGTAAAAAATCCTCCAAAGGGGCGCTAGCTTAGGCAAATGGTGTGACGTTATCAAGTAGTTCATCCAATAACTTTTTGTTTATTTCTCTATCCTTTTCGAATAACTTTTAGCGCTGTTTTTAAAATTTACCCTGCGGCTACAGAAAGAAACAGGAAGAGAAAAAGAAGGAGAAAGAGAAAGAAAGTTGAGCAATATTATTTTATCTGAAATGACCCAGATGTAGGATTACTTTCCTCTGCAGGGCTGGGGTTGGATGTGTTTCTTAGGGGTTTCGTTCATGCGGCGCTCGTAGATGAGTTGGATGTTTTTAGTGGGTATGCTGATAAACAGCCAAGTGGTTAAAAAGGTTTCTAGAAATGAGTAGGTAAAAAGGTGTCTAGAATTGCTTTTTCTAAAAAGGCGTAGAGACTTGAGAGTAGAGCTTTTCGATAGAAAATGAGTGGGATAAAGGACTAACTCGGTTAGCAACGGAGGTTGTTGTTGGGAAGAAACGTGCTTAAAAGGTCTAGTATGGGAGATAGAAAAGTGTCCAGAATTTGTTATGTTGACGGTTTCTTAAGAGACCGCTGTGTTGTGGAATGTCTGGATTGGCTTGGTGTTAGAAATTAGCTATGAATTGATAGGTAGACGTTATATTTACCGGGATTTGGGGTGGTTCCGTTGTTGAATTTTTAGGATGTTTATTATAAAAGTGACTAGGAGACATTTAAGAAAGAATAGAATGATGGTGAATGGTGCGGAGGACTATTATTCTTTTCGAGGAGGCGAGTTTGCCGGAGTTTGATGTAGATTATTGTCGGGATGTGGTTTCAAACAGTAATAACAAACATCAAGCAAATGGAGGCGGGTACAGCTGAGGCCATATTATTCCCTGTCGTCGGCCATTTTGTAGGGTCTTTGCAGGGTTTAGCGATCAGAAAGGCGTTGGCTGATTTTTAACATCGAGGGGAGTATGAAGACGCCAGACAGGCGTTCAAGAGAGTGCAAAGCGGGGGAAAATCTCTTCTGGCAGGTTTTTAAGTGCATATCTAGAGATTCCGTCATGCCCTGGGGCACTGTTTCTCCCCGATCGACAGACCTGCTGAACTCCTTCAATAGTGATTGGTCAAAGAAGTGGAGAATTCTCATTTAGGATAATATGGGCTCCGAGTTATATTTCGGGTAAGGAGATCTGTTTGAATGGCAAAGTTCCTGAGAAATCTAGGCTTGTTAGATGGTGTAAAGACATATTGTAGGTTATTTTTGGAGGCGGTGGCTTTGTCTTCGGGTGTGTATATTTTCTGTTCTTGCACTTCGAGATTTGTTTTTACTTTTCGTTTAAGGCCGATAAAACGGTAGACTTTTTTCCAAAACAAGCGACCTTGTCTGTAGGCCAGATCCGCAGTATCGGCCTTTCATTTTCTCTGCTATGACCTGGGCATTTAGACGGTTCAATTGTGTCTTGACTGCGGGATCTCTAGTGCGGACATATAACCTCTATAACTGTCTTTTCTGAAGGATTCTATGAATAATGCGTTGCGGACGGACATAGTAATTGGTGTTTATGCTGTTTAGAGAAACCGCGAAATATATATATATATATATATATATATATATATATATATATATATATATATATTATTGTGATTTTTATTGGGAGAGAGAATATTAAAATTATTGTTTAGTTTAGTTTAGTTGATATTTAGTTTTTGTTTGCCCGGTATATTGTAAAATTTAAAATTAATTTGTAAGATAATTATACTTTTTTTTATGAGAAACTCCATAATCTCAGAGTAGGGTTCAAATGTAGAAAAATAAAACAAATTTAATTTCTAATATGAGCGCCAAAGTTTAAATAAAGTCCCTATATTTCAATAAAGGAATTTAGTTAATCAAAAATCTACTTGCTTTATTATTTCCAATTAAACTCTAAAGACGGTCCTGTCTGTTTAATGTTGAACCTCTCCACGATTCACAGATGTCACTTCAAAGCTACTAACAGTTGAAACCATAAAGAAATGAAAAATCTCAAGAATATAATTTTAAAATGTTTTTCAAATGGAAAAACGTTATTTAATGTTGTAGAAACAAATACATCATTCTTTTACAAGAAATTTGTGAAAACCTACTATCTAGTATGATCACTCATTCAAATAAAATCATACACTCTGGTGAAATATTATTTCTATACATGATTTAAAATAGGCAACATTTTATACAAATTTTATAACACGAAATCCGTTATATCAAAGTCTATGACAGAAAATGGCGAATAATAAAGCTTATGAGCGTCTATGCAATATCAAAGTTCAATTCTTTTTACAAAATCGGTAAGTTTACTCTACCTTCTTTATATATAATTAAAATAGTTTTAAATACCTTTGTTCACTGTATTGTTCAATTAATTCACATCAATGATTGGTTTTTATTTTGTTTTAGGTTACCTCTTGGAAGACACCATACAATTTGTCCAGCTTACATAATATCAAGAATCAATGCTATATTTCGTCCACATCAATACATTTTAGACAAATCCCATAATCCAAAGCTTTCTGAAAAGTAATGTGGAGACACCGTTTCCACAATACAACATTTTACTTAATTACGTCGATAAATTTTATGGTTTGTATTCAATTATAATTACCAATTTTCTTCTTATAATGTGTATATCTACTTGATTAATTATATTACTGATTAGCTTTAAAGTATAATGTATTCCTTTCTCTAATTTTCATACCAAATTGTTGTTTCTCCGAAAGTTTTAATAATTTTTCTCAAAAATTTTGCTTCTTAATATTTTTCTGCTACCAAAAAAAAAGTACCTAGTGAATAGTCTACATTATCAACAAAACTGTCCCCATTCAATTTTTGTTTATTATTAGCAATCTGCTTGTCGCTGATGAGAATATTTTAAACGTATTCCACCAATTACAATTGGTTATCAAAATTCTTATTGAAAATCTTCATTTCAAATAGTAGATTGTCCATCCATCATTTTAGAACATTCTGTTTTGAGTTTCTTAAATGATTATAACCCATATATTACTCCCTTAAATTGTATTTCAATAAATTTTTAAAATGACAGTTCTTATTTTCTAAAATATTTATTCGGAATGTCAAATCGTTTAACAAGTGTCATGTTCCATAAAATTAATGTTTTCATTTGACTTCCTACCTTGACACATTTTAAATAGTTTCATAATCTTATCGAAAACTTCTTTCAATCTCTAATATTTACTTCTTTAAAACAAATCATATTATTATTTTACTTTGACAATGAGAACAATGGATTATTATTTTTATTTATATGGAACAAACGTTCTAAAATTCTCTCTCTTAAATATGGAAATTTTGTTATTTCATTTCACCTATATTCTTATAAAGCTTATTTAAAATCTTCTCCATAGTTATACATTTAGATTCTTGTATACTTTCTCTATTAAATAGTGAATAGTATAGATTGTCTCCTTTTAAATAATTTAAAAAAAATTCAAATTCCAAAATTTTTAATTACTTACAGTGTGTGGTCTATTATTCCATAATTCAGTATACAGAGTGTTGCAGGTTTCACTGTATGTTAATATATATATATATATATATATATATATATATATATATATATATATATATATATATATATATATATATATATATATATATATATAAACCACGAATATTGGGGTAACGGCAAGTTAATTAAAGAAAACTCTTGTTACTGTTTTTCTTCCAAGCTTTCGGAAACGTTTATTTCCATTATCAAGGATAAGTAAATTGAGATTGTTATAAATTTTGAGATTTTGACAGATTCATATTATCTGATAATATAAATTATTATGTACCTTTACCATACATTAAAGAAATAACACCACAGTTGAGTAGGATTTTTAAACCAATGAACAACATTAAAATTGCCAATAAAACATGCTTAACCATAAAGTCTATTTTCACTAATTTGAAAGAGAAAACTTCAATTCTTAACCTTTCAAATGTAATATATTCTATTCCATGCAAAAATTGTGATAATAAATATATCGGTCACACTGCCCAGAAATTAAAGAACCGTATAAGCCTCCATTAGAGCGATTGTAGGTTACATCCTGAAAGATGTGCCCTGGCTGAACATGTAATTGATAATGAACACTTTATGGATTTTGAATCTGTTAATATTTTTGACATACAACCAAATACCAAAAAAAGACTTTTCATAGACATGGCTCATATATTTCAAGAGCCTAATACTATTAACAAAAAAAGTGACCATAATAATCTGTGTGATATTATTTATTATTATCTACTATTATCTAACAATTGATAATAAAAATAAGAAAATTTCAAATTCTTATACATAATTAGAACTATCTAAATGAAAATTTGATGATTTTTAGAAATAATTTTATTTTAGGTAAACGATTTTAATATTTTCAATAATTTTAAATAAAATGAATTTATGAAGAAATTATTAAGATGACATCTATAATAATTTGAGGTTGAGTTTTATATAATAAAAGAAGAATATTCGAATATCTATTAACCTATATTATAAATATAACCTATTTCCTTCTTTTGTTTTCAAAAAATTTCAACATATAAAGAAAATGTTTACATTCATGAATCTGTCAAAATGTCAAAATGACTTATGATAAAAAAATTTCAAGTTCAAATATAATTATATTTACCAATTTATAACAATCTCAATTTACTTATCCTTGATAATGGAAATAAATGTTTCCGAAAGCTTGGAAGAAAAACAGTAAGAAGAGTTTTCTTTAATTAACTTGCCGTTACCCCAATATTCGTGGTTTTATACCTAATTAGTCGGCAAAGACTATCTCCTATATATATATATATATATATATATATATATATATATATAACAACAAAGAGAATCATGGGTAATTCACGCAAAGTAAAGGGCTACTGAAATAGAGTGGTAACCGTGGACATGCATGTTTCTGGCTCATTTTGCCTCATCAGCACGGCATAACCAAATAATGATGTGCTCCCAAATTTCACATGAACATGTTATGAACGAGGGATATACTTATCTACTAATATAATAATGAAACAGGATGATAATTTCACAGGTAAGTACAAGTACATTTATTATAGATATGATGATTAGGATTGTTAGAATGAATCTTTTAAATTTTAATAGGCCTTTAAAAAGTTTTTATTAATTAGTTTTAAAAAATGATCATTTTACGTAAACAGTTTTGCTTTGGGACTCAAAGAAATGAAATCACTGACGTTTTATGTCCTAATTCCAAGATGTCTGCACTGACGCTTCTCCTATGGCACTGATCTAAATTTCCATTTTTTTTATCAGAAATATTCCTTTTCTGGCGTGGAAACTCGTTCTCACTTAACCCAACACTTACCTTTATCGATCTATTTAATATATTTTATTAAAATTACGAATATTACTATATTTTGGCAAATTTTTTAATAAAACCCAGTAACAGGCTGTTCTCCACTCAAAAACCAACGCCCGATTCTTTTTTGTTTCCGAATCAACAAACTTCTTTCAATAGGAAGTTCATAGCCCACTTGCTGATCATTTTTTGATAATAATAGGCTGTCTCTATATAAATTGTTCAAAATTAGCAAATAGTTGTTACTAATGTCTCGGAGGATACTTTTCAGACTGCACTTGGTTCATTTTTATCACAAATTCCCATTATTCGTCCTTTTATAATGCGATAATACCATTTTTCCCTTAATTTCTACCTGTTTAGAGGTGTTATTATAATCTTGATTTACATAAATTCTATAACCTAATTAATGAAATGCCATATATGTAATTGCTTATTCTTATATCTCATCATTTACTTTTCCTTAATAAACTCCTAATTGTTTTAAATATTTGATCTTTACATTTTCACGGTTTTTAGTTACCATGAATTTTATGTTGGCAACAAATTCCATTATTTACGTCACATCCTATTGTAAAATTTATCAATCCAATATGTATCTGTCATTCGATTTTGCCGTGTTCCGTACCGTAAATAAATACATGTTCCATAATATATTTTATGATATATTATTTAATTGTTTTATAAAAAAAATAATAGTGATCTATGATTAATTGTTATACTAATGTTGATTTCCTTTCAGATATTAAGTAAATATTTTACAATTATTCAGACATTCTTGTATTAATGTGCAGAACGTGATCATAACGGTATGACTTCAATTATTTCAATTATTATTTCTTATCACATTTACCATTGTTATGTTCTTTTTATCATGCTATATATAATGTTTAAGAAGAAAATAGCTGATTTCTTTTATGTATTGATTGAATTTCTTTATTTATATATAGTCGTGTCTACTGATACAACTTACGTGCCGTTAAATTAATTTCCAAACTCATTATATCAGTTCAATATATATGTATATATATATATATAACAATATGTATGAATAATGCGTGACAAGTAAACAACAAGCAACAAAGAGATTCATGGGTATTTCAGTAGCCCTTTTTTCGTTCTGCATGAAATACCCATGAATCTCTTTATATACTATATAAATTATTTAGTGCACATCAAAGAAATATACACGCTTAAAAAACCAGTAAAATCATATTTTCAATTCAATCTAAGTTCACAGTACTATTTAGCTTTGTCACAATTTTTTTTGTTACTTAAAAAAATGACTATGCGTCAAGATAGATTGAGTGCACTACATGCATTGATTGTTTAGGGATATCAATTTAAAAAAAATTATTTTTATTCTCTCTAAAAATGATAGATTGAGTGCACTACATGCATTAATTGTTTAGTGATATCAATTTGAAGAAATTTGTTTTTATTTTTTGTAAAAATGATATGTTTAACCCAATATAAATTTGTGCGTTACTTTTTGAATACATTGTATAAAATATAACACTTTCAACGAACTAAACTGTGAAATACCGATTATTCTAATCTAATACGAACATCAATTTTCTGCCGATAGACAGTTTTCTGTATTAACCTTACCCAACGCCTTCACCAATATACATTTTTAATATCCATATCGATACTTTTAATACAAGCCGCATGGGAATATTTGACCCGTGTAAATTTTTTCAGGAATAAATTTACTGAACACATCCTGATTTTTATTCAATCCCCTTTCTTTTGAGTTCGGTATTTCAAATATAAAAATCATGTAATGATACTCAAGTAATTTATGAAAACACTTTTTCCCAAACTTCCAAACAACTCAGTTTCGAATTTTTTTTTGTAGTGAACGGATGCAGAGATGATATCTGTTCCCAGGGGAAGCGCGGGAGCTTGTTAGGGGCGCGCAATTCGGGAGTCGGTCGAAGCTTTGCGTCGCAGTAGTGTCTATCGCCTTGAGTTAAACGGCTGGTGTTTGTGTTTTCATCATGCCCTTACATTATACTTAGGATTACAAATACTGTTTTACTTTTTTCTCTTCAATCGACTAGAACCTTCTCACGTACTTATGTGTTATTGAGCCAAATTTGACAGTATTTTTTAGGTAAGCCGCTCTAAATTGTGTTTTGCTTTTGTAAATATACGCCATCAATTATTTAAAGTCAATTTGTCACAGAAGTTAACTTGATAAATATACTAAATAACCACTTAACTTCTGTACTTCAGCAGCCTGCGGATTCGTTGTAACAAAACTAATCTTGCATTTTTTTAATTTGTGTTGGATAAATGAATCACATATAATTTTATATTTTGGCTGCTTAAATTTAAGCAGACAGACTGTAAATAATAGAATTGTTTAATAAGCAAGGAACAAGGAATACAATAAATAATTCACGAGAATTCCAATCGAAGCGAAGATATATTCTTCTAGATACATTTGAAATTTGATATCAAATAGTTTACTTATATACAATCACTTATTAATTGCAAAATCTGATAAGTACATATATTCCAATGTGTGGGTATTTAATATTACACCCTTACCACATTATAAATAAAATGGTTCAAAATCTAATACATGCAGTACATGCAATAACTATATATTATTAATTTAGTCATTCTATTAGTGTATCTTCATTGTCTTTTGAAAATTCTGGGAGAATAAAGTGTGGTCTATTGGTTTTGTAGCCTACTTATGTGGTTGATCTCTTCAAAATCATCCTTTATTCTAAAATTAAACTGTTAAGACCAACGGAATGTTGAAACTAACATCACAAATAGAACAATTATGAAGTGACACGGTGACAATGTCAAAATATTCATTATTTCTCACTTCACCTGAAATGCAAAATTACCAAAGTCGACATATTGTATTACAATAATAATGGAAGCTTTGATCAAAAATTTAATTCGATTGTGTAATTAATAATAATAATACGTGGAAAAAATACTAATAGACGAAAAAAGCACTGGGAGCACTACAAACAACAAAGAAACCAAGTCAAGAAAATAATAAAAGAAGAAAAATTATGGCACGATTTCTGGAAAAGATGAAAACAACACACAAGGATAACAAAAAATTATTCTTCGGAACGCTAAAACATATGAGAGAAGGGAAGAAAGAAACGACATTAAACATAAAAACAAAAATGGAAACCTTATAAATAACGAGGATAAAATCATGGAAAGATGGAGGGAGTCTTTTAGAGAACTTGTAGAAGGGACAACGAAGATAAAAATAAACATGATACAAATACACAAACTAGACAAGACACTGAATTAGATCGCAATGAAAGAATAAGCAATAGGGAGGTTAAAGAAGCTATAGAAAAACTTAAATTAGGCAAAGCACCGGGACATGACAAAATAACTGCGGACATGCTAATCGCAATGCCAGATGAAGCAGTTAGTTATCTAACAGAGCTCATGAACGGAGTACTTGAAGACAAAACATCTGAGGACTGGATTTTGGGGATCATTAGTCTAATCTACAAAAAAGAGAATAACAGAGAATGTCGAAATTACAGAGGAATCACATTACAGTGTCCAAACTGTACGCCAGAATTTTGGAGAAAAGAGTAAGGGAAAAGTGGAATATGCGGGAAGGTAAGGCATAATGACATACAATATTTTGTCTAATGATTGAATCTGCAAAAACCCGTAATTTTTTGATATTTTTTTTGTTGGACGAGTAGAATCTTGAACTATCTATATAAAATTATTTTATACCGTATTATTAATATATTTTGAACATAAACTGCTTTCTATCCAAACCTTATAAATGTCATTTTGCATGACGCGTCAGGGAAAATGACATATGAATTTTATTACATAAATGCAAGATGACGAAGATCTGTAAGAGATAAAATACAAACTAAATAATAGTTATTTATTATACAAGGGAAAAAAGTATTAGATTTTAGCTCGAGGTTATGTCTCCCTACGCGAAGCGGAGGGAGACAACAAACCGTATAATACACTATTTTTTTCTGTGACAGGAAAAACGACGATTCAATAGTGAAAGACCATATTATTACAATATATTAAAGTCAGAATGTTATCGATATGAAATTTGAATTTTTAAACTAATAAGCTGTTGTAGTTATAGCGACAATTAGACCTGCGTTGCTAAGGAAAACTTCAAAGTAATCAAATATATGTCAATTTAATTCTGTGATTTGATTCAAAAATTGCGAACTCAGTGATTGTTTAGTAGTTATTTTGGAAAATATAAAGTTAAAAAATGTCTGATTCCGAGTTTTCTCTGACTCTTGATATAAAGGAAATGTAACTTATGTTCAATAAAATATTCTAAAATCAAATATCTTCCTTTATCTATATGTATATATATATATATATATATATATCCGGGAAAAAGTACTCACTTTTTTCCCGTGGGAAAAAAAGTAATTTCGTGAAAAGTTGTATTTTGTTACCTGTCAACAGAAATAAGATGTCAAATTTTTTTCCTGTTACGGAAAAAAAAATTAAATTATGTTCGTACATATATTGAAAACATTCAAAATTCTTATAATTAGCTTTGAGGACTTTTTATCATTTTTTTAATATCAATTTTAATCTTTGCAAACTTCACAAGTAACACTTTTAATTTTCATTGAAGCCCCAGCACATTCTGCATGAGTCAATTGTTTGCATTCCTGGCATCGAATCCACTTCTCTCGAGACCTAGATGGACTGAATAGATCGTTACAGTAGATGCTTGTCACATCTGAGTCTTCCGCATTGGCGTTTACATATGGTTCATGTTCATCATCTGATTCCACCAATCGTTTAGTTACTCGGGCTCTATCACTCTTTCTTGTTTCTTTTTCTCTCTTCTCTTCTTCTCTTCTTTTTCTTTAAATTCATTGAAAAATGGGCTTGATGTCAAAATGCTTTCATAGCAACCTTTTGTCCTTCGACGCCCTGTCGTTTTATTTGTTATCGGCATTGGCGACAATTCTGTCAAGATTTGATCAACGTCTGGGATGATGTTAATTGAAGTCAATGAATATTGGTTAGAAGAACTCGTTGAAGGCTGGTTATCAGAAGTCGTAAAAAGCTGGACAGCTCAACAATCAGATTGATTAGACAAACTTGTAGAAGGAAGATTTGACTCCGAGTGATTGATATCTAAATTACTAACCAATTCATTACTTCAAACTTTTTCATATTGATTTTGTTTTATGTCAGTAACTGAGCTGGGTAAAAACAAGTAGTCTGGGAAGATGTTTTGATTGAAGGGATTAATACCGGTCGCATTGAATGCGCTGAGAGTTATTTCAACGGTGGCAACGGTCTTCTTTGCTGTAGGCCTGTCCAAATAATGAAGCAATTTGATAAATTGAAACCATCCGACCTGGATGAGCCTTCAACCAATTTGTTACTTCTTGGTCATAGTACTTTGTCAGCGAGCCAAAAAATGCGACATCAATCGGTTGAAGTCGATGAGTGCAATGGGATGGCAGACAAAATAAAATGACGTGATTTTGTTTCGCAAATTCCAAGAACTCTTGGTGTTTGTGGCTTGCGTGACCATCAAGGATGATCAAAGCTTTGTGTGAAAGAAGAACAGCAGGAGGAATACTGTTTAATAGTATAAAAAATATATTCCTCGGGAAAAGAGGTGCCACAAGAAATTAAAACTCTAGTTTATAAAAAAGTAGTAATACCGATACTTACATATGGCGCCGAAACGTGGACAATGGCAGATAAACTAAAACAAAAACTAAAAACGACGGAGATGAGATTTGTAAGGAAAATAGAGAATAAGATCAGGAGAGATAAAATTAGCAATGCAACACTTATACAAAATCTAGAGTTAATATCAATAGAAGAACGACAGCTGAGATAGATCGGCCACATACAATGAATGGCGGAAGAAAGAATAGTGAAACAGGCATTTGAAGCTAGAAAACACAAGAAGTCCAGAGGAATACCAAGAAGAGCATGGGTGGAGGATGTGAAGGCGGCAACCAGTGAGATAAACTTAAAATGGGAAGAGATAAAAAGTCTAACGCAGGATAGAAATGAGTGAAGAGAGAGCTGGAGATGAATACCAACATACTCAACTCCATCAAACAAGTCACACATGTAAGGGTACATGATATAAGTAAGCGTAATTAATAGTTTACGGGAAACTAGAATTTAAATAGTTTTAGGCTGTTTTTTTAGTCGACTTCTTAATGAATCTCAATTTCTATATAGTGGAGTTGGTTGATATTTTAGTTTTAAAGTGTTTTCATGTTTCGAAAACTTCATATTTCATTCTTATGCGTATTTATTCTATAGTACTTTCGAAATATTATTATGTCCTATCTAAAAGTATGTGTATTTCAGTTCGAACCAATTGAACGAGCCGGGCGCGTAGAATTGAAGCAAAATTTCTCAAGAAAATCTTGCGATTTTGAAAGTACCTACTTATTGTGTTCGTTGTTAGAATACAAATTATTATCAACAGTACAAAGAGAAGAAATAATAAAAAATATATAAACAAGGTGTGTTCATTTTAGCAGGATTTATAATTATATTTTGATTTTTGTGCAATTATTATTTTTTTACTTTATCATTTTATGAAATTGGAATACAACCAGAACGTGTTCAAAGCAGTTTTCATAATGTTTAGTACAAAACATAATGTTTGTTATAAAACTGAAACACTAGCAGGCCATTATTAAATATATTCCTAATTACTTTTTTTACAAACAATTACCCTTGCGTGGCATTGTGTGTTAACATTACAATCCGATCAACTTGCAGCTAAGTTACTACTACTCCGTAACTAGCTAAGGCCTTCCTCAATAGCATCCTTAGATTTCTAATACATTTTCTTCACTAGTTAACGTACACTTCGACACGCACAATATTCTGCTTTTAACAATGTCACTTCACAAACTCGAAAGGCTTAGACCTCTCGAGTCTTCTCACTATTCCTGCAGTGTCGAGGAGCTGGATTACCTCGACATTGCTATGATGATGAAGTCGTAGTTTATGACTCGTGGCAAAATTGGCTATAGTTTGGTCAACAGTATCCATATTCAGGTCCTTATGGAGGTTACTGCTTCGAATGTACCAAGATGATGAAATCTTTGAATGATTTGTAGACTAGCTTCGACCAGCACAGTGTGTATGTTGTCGTCATCGGTCACTTTTCGTAGCATGTCTTGTTAGTAGTATATAGCCCCGGAGTGCCAGAAGTCGTCAATTTTATGATCGAATATTGTTCAGGGCATCTCACAGATAAACCCTATTGATTTTTGTTCAATTCTCAAGTGTTTGTCGGAGATGTAGGATTCTAAAATATCAGAAACCTGTATAGGCAAATACATATTCGTTTTATGTTTTAACCCCTTATGCTAAACTTTATTAAATGCCTGTGCCACGTCAAGGAATATTGTGGAACGACTTTTCTATCGCATTTGTACTTCTGTGGACCTGATCGATGGTAGAGTGGCTTTCTCTAATCCCGAACTGATGGGACGGGATCAGATTATACTCTTCTGTTATGGGTTTTAGCCGTTTTATCAACAATTTTTCGAACAGTTTCGACAATACGGGGAGATTTGAGATAGGCGTGTAAGAAGAACCTTTCTGCGAGGGTTTACCTGGTTTAGGGATCATAATGACCTCTGCTACCTTCCACATCAATTTTTGCCCAAAATATGTAATGATTATATGTGTAAGCTTAACTATTGCCTTTCTTTAATCTCTTTCATAATGTGAGCTCAATTTCTGCTTCTTGTTGTGCTGTTCCTTGGTCAATATTATCATCACCTTCATTTGGCTGGAAAGTGTCCAGTGGATGTTTGGCGAATCTATCAGCCTTTTATTGATTATTTATTGTCCATTTGCCATTTGGCATCCTAATTGGTGGTATTTGCATGATAGGCTTTTTAATCCTTTCCGTAGTGAATAGTCTGTGCTGGCAAAATTTGTCCATTCACTTAAGTACTAATTGGTTTGTTTTTATACTTTTTTATTTCTCATTTTAGTACCTGGGTAGTATTATTTATATTCCTTTTGTCAATAAGTGCTATAGAATGATGCCATTTTCATCTTAGCTTCCTCTTTTCACAGATTAAGTTTCTAATTTATTTTGCATAGTTATTTCCTTTGGTTATTTGTCTATTAGTAGGAGTATTATTCCATGCGCATTGTCGTATTTCTTTCACGAATAATTCGACTTCTACATCTAGTTGTTGTTTATTTGCTAAGTTAATTTTTTCTTCTAATTCTAACTTAAAACTACGACAGTCTGTTAGTTTATTTATCAATGTTCGATTATTAATTTTTTATAATATGTTTACTAACTGTTTGGACAATTGGTGAATAATCAGAGTTTATGTTCCACCCTTCTTCAGTTTGCATATAGTTTACAGATAAGTTTCTTATGATAAAGAAGTCTATCAGATCTGGAATTTGTTGTGGATCGAGAGGCCAGTAGGTTGGCTTACCTGTTGATAACGATTCACTTCAATTTTCTTTTATTTCTTCCAGCAGCTCTTTTCCCTTAGTAGTCGTTAACCTTGATCCCCAGTGTATGTTTTAGCGTTAAAATCTCAACTATGATAAATCTTTTACCTTGACGTTTCAGATATGTAAAATATTGATATGATGCAGCCACTGTCACTTCTTGGTTTTTGGTTTTGACAGTTATATATGTAGCTTGGATTTCTTCGGTTTTATCTTCTATCTCTGCATGATGCATGATATTTTCTTTAATTATTATACCACTCGCACCCTTAGCCGTATTTTCAGGATGGGTGGTGTTTTATATCCTCTAAATTTTATATACGTTTGTGTAGTAAAATGTGTCTCAGCAATAAGATAGATATCTATTTTTTCAATGTCCAGGACTGTTTGCAGCTTTTGCTGTTGCAGCAGTCCATTGGCATTCCATTCTATTATCCTTAGTTCCCCTGATACAATGCTCTAGATTACTACTTGCGATTGTCCATTTCATTCCGTTTTTCTAATATCCGCTGCAATGTTTGATCTATATTAGTTGTTGGCTGTAACTTTGGTCGTTGTATTTTATTATTTCCAATATTTCCTACAGTTACTTGCTGTTGGTGTCTATCCTCTGTTCTGTTCTTTTTCTGTTATCAGGAGATTGTTGTCTAGCCCTTTGAGGTTGAGTTGGTAAGTTTTTTTTGTCTTTTGCTTATCTTGAAGTTTTTGCATTTCTTTTGCCACAACTATCATTTGCCCCTCACCACAATGCACGCATTTTGGCTGGGCATTCCTAGGTTCATTACATTATTTCGTAATATGTTTGCCAGGACATCTTACACATTTAGGTTGTCTCACACAGTACTTTTGTGTGTGTCCATCCGCTTGACATCTTTTGCTCTGTGGAATTAACTTCGGGTTTCTTAAAGGGAGAATTTCAACTCCTGTACTCATTATATCAGTTATATTATAAATTTTATTTGCGTCTTCATCTTGTCTGAAGCTTAGCATAAACATATCTAACGGTTACTTGCTCTTAAATTGTAGTTTGGGTGTGGCCTCTACGATTTTAAAACCTCCTTTTCTTAGTTACCTAATTATATATTCTGGGCTAGATGAATGGTGCGATTTTTTAGCGATGACTTTTATAGGCTTACCATGCTTGTTTTCATACGAATGAAATTCTATACTCTTTTTCTCCGGTATTTTTACTACTATTCTCTAACTATCTCCATCAGTTACATTAATTTTGATTACTTCATTGTTCATAATTTTTATTTGAATCCCAGGTATGATATAACTGAGTTGCTCATGTTATTTGTTAAAATCTTGAATTCTATCTATAACAGTAGGGGAAGATAATTTTGGTTTTTTACTTACCTTGCTTATAATTTCCTTAGGTGGAGTTATAGATGTACCTATTCGTTTTCTTTTGTAGTCTTTGCTTCTTGCCCTTATCCACTCCGTCTCTCTTGATAGTTCTTCTTCGTCTGTATGGTATTTAACTTTCTCAACTTACTTTTCCTCCTCGTTTTTTTCGAGCCAGAACGTTTTTTATATCTGCATAGCTTTTTTGCATATTAGTGATCTGAATTTGTAGCTCTGTGATTTTTTGAAGTAAAGCATTTTTCTCCTCTTCTGCTTTTCTCCACCCTGTATATAAAGTTTGTTCATTATTGTAATGTTTTTCTTGTTTATATAAACTACTTTGCCCGGACGGGTGGAACAAATTTATACAAACGGTATATCTACTCACTTAATTTATTTATTCGCTGAACTATTCTCTAATTTATATTAAATACACTGTTTATTTATTTAGACTTAATTTATATAAATACTTTACTATTATTCACTATTTCACTGTTCTACCACAAGATCAAATTATAAACTACTTTTTCCGTTGGTAGGTAGTCTCTTATATATTAAGTGCCTTCTATTCCGGAAAGTTCTCGATTGCGGAACCCAATAATAATTGACCCTCAAAGAAATCTCTAGATGAAAACAGCCACAAAAAAATAATGATAGATAGTTCCAAGAAATCGGACGCATTCGCCAAAATTTCAACTTTCATACACAGCGTTAGACAGAGTCGGATTCAAGGACTACACCGGTGTTTGATTTCGTAATATTATGATCTACAGCTATTGTTAACGTTTATGATGCAGATAAAAATATTGTACCCTGTAGAGTATTACTCGATTCTGCTTCACAATCCAATTTTGTGACCTCAGCAATGCTAAAAAAATTAAATTTACAAACTGTAAAGGTTGATATTCCTCTCATAGGGATAAATTAAGTTAGGACTAAAATATCACGTCGAGTCAATATTTCTTTAGCATCTCAACACTCTGGTTATAAGGCCAGATTAAATTTTCTCGTATTACCTTCTACAACGGGAATTTTCTCCTCAAAACTGTTTTGATTCATCAAAACTAAATATCCCTTCAGAATTATCTTTGGTAGATCCTAATTTTAATATTCCAACCAACCCAGATAGATATGCTTTTGGGCTGTGAAGGGTTCTTTGAACATATTTGTATCGGCCAAATTAAACTGGGTCAAATTTACCCAATTTTTAAAAAAAATCCTGTTTGGTTAGATAGTAAGTGCACGGAAAGGTAAACAAGGTCGATGCAATGTTATAAAATTGCTTTTTTAGTCAAGAAAGTTCTTTAGATAAAATGTTGGAGAAATTTTGGACGGTAGAAATAAAGCCAAATTTACGAGCAATAAAGTCCAAGGAACAGATGGACAGTGCAAATCATTTTCAGCAAAATACGTCTCGAAATGAAATTGGTAGATTCGTTGTAAAGTTCCCATTAAAGGACATTAAAGGATAATTTCAAGGAATTAGGTGATTCTGAACATTCTACCCTCAAGAAACTGAAATATTACGTGCTCATGCTTCAAAAACTCCGATTTACTATATTTCCCTTCACAGCGTTAAAAAACCTGATAGTTCCACCACAAAGCTAGCTAAGGATTGTTTTTGACGCTGCTTGAAAACCTTCTACAAATTTATCTTTAAATAATGTACTTAAAGTTGGCCCTACTATTCAAGATGACTTATTCTCGATTGTTATTCGCTTCAGACAAGATAAGTTCGTTCTAATAGGCTATTTAACAAAAATGTAGGTATCATCAAATATTAATCCATCATGATGAAAGAGATTTTCAACGAATAGTTTGGCGTAATTCACCACGTGAGGAAGTAAAGCATTTTCATTTGAATACTATTATATATGGGACAGCTTCAGCCTCTTTTCTTGCCACTCGTTGTCTGTTAGACATTTCGTCAATTATTTAAAAACACTTACCACTTGTGAGTAACGTAATACCAAAGTTGATTATGTCTTAACGGGATCATCAAATATCGACTTACTTATCAATTTAAGACGCAATCTATGTAAAATTTTCTCGGAATTCGGATTTTAAATGAGAAAATTCCAATCCAATGATCGTAGAGTTCTTGATGATATCCAGCAGGAGTATCTTCAAAGTAACAAATACGAGATTTTGGATGACCTCAGTGTCAAAACACTTTGGATATCGTGGGATCCCAGCTTAGACAAATTTGAGTACAACAATAAAAATATTGTATCAAATCAGGAAACGGCTTCTAAAAGAACTATTCTTTTGTTTATGGCAAATTTTTGTGACCCCCTTGGCATACTAGGGCCATTATCTATTCGAGCAAAACGAATCATTCAAAAGCTATGGCAATTAAAATCGATTGGAATGAAAGCATCCCGCAACATTTTTTTCAGAATGGGTAGATTTGAAAAATGAAATATCTCATGTTGGTTTAATGCCGATTCCCCGACATGTGTTAGTCCAGCAACCAAAATTAATTCAATTGCACCGGTTTTCAGACACAATTGAAAGGGCATATGCATGCTGCATCTATATACGTTCTGAAAACATTGATAATACCATCGAGAGTAATTTATTATGCGCTAAGTCTTGAGTAAATTCGCTAAAATCCCCCTCTTTGCCTAGCCTAGAACTCTTAGGAGCAGTATTATTAACCAAACTTATTCTAAATGTAAAGAAGCTTTAAATCTTCATATAGCTCAAACGTTTTTATGGTCAGACTCCACAGTTGTGCTCTCCTGAATAGCAACTAAACCCAGATGTTGGAAAACATTTGTGGCTAACCATCTTTCTGAAATTCAACAACTAACGAATATTGAAGATTGGAATTATATTTCATCAGAACAAAATCCCGCTGATATAATCTCGCGTGGAGTCAGTATAAGGCAATTGGTTAGTTTTAAATTGTGGATTCATGGTCCCAACTTCTTTGTGGAACACAAAGATTGGCCTTAAAACTCTAATATCTGTAACTTTGCACGACCAAATAATAATATTCCCGAATTTAAAGTACAAAATAGAGTATCCTGTACAGCACAAATCGACTTGAATTTAGATATTTTTGAGCAGTTTTAGAGCCTAAATAAATTGCTCAGAATTTTAACATACTGTTTAAGTTTTTTAACAATCTGAAGGTTTCAAAGGAGCATCGAAAACACGGAAAACTAAGTTCTTCTGAAATATAACAAACAGAGATATTTTTAGTAAAGTTAGGACAATTTGAATGTTTTTTATCGGAACTTCATAAGCTTAAGCATAAAAATCAAGTCTTTGTCACTTTCATTGACCATTATGGTGTTATACGGATCGGCGGTAGATTAAAACTCAAGTTTTCATTACGACGTAAAACACCCCATTCCTCTTTCTGCTATAAATATGTATTTACACAGCTTATCATTGATTGTCAACATAAACCTACAGCTGCATTCTAGCCTTCTGGATATGCTATCTCACGTCAGACAGAGATATTGGCCATCTAATGGCAAACAAATTGTAAAGTCATTTATAAGAAAATGTGTTACATGTTTTAAGACCAAACTAAAAATAATATTTCCAAAAATGGGTGACTTAGCCAAGCTTCGTGTTACTCCGTCCCGTCCATTTTTGTTGGTTGTTGTGGACTACGCAGGGCCATTTGAATTAAGAGATAGCAAAACTAGGTCAAATAAAGTGATCAAGGGTTACGTATGAATTTTTGCTTGTCTTGTATCTGTTTACATTGAAGTCATCAGTGATTTGACTAGTGATGGTTTTTTAAGTTTATTGAAGAGGTTTGTTTCAAGAAGAGGATTTTGCACACGTATTTACAGCGATAATGCTACGCATTTTGTAGGATAAAGAAATGAATTAATTTCAATCCAAAGGTTAATTGAATCTAATAATTTTCAAAATTATTTAACTTCTTCCAATATAGAATGGCACTTTATATCTGCGAAGTCTCCACATTTTGGCGGGCTTCATGAAGCAGCAGTAAAAATCATATAAAACGTAATTTGAACGGTTTTCGTCCACATTACGAAGAGGTTTATACTCTAACTACTCAAATTGAGGCAATTTTAAACTCAAGGCCGCTTGTTCCTTTCTCCTCCGATTCCAATTCCAACTAGGGATGTTCGATGATTATCGATATTCGATGATCATCGATATTTAAAGTTAAAACATCGATGTTTCAACATCGATGTCAAATACTACTAATATCGAAGACATCGATAGTCTAATATCACTAATAGAACATCGATAATGCAATATTTTATGGAAGGATAGGTAGGCAACAAACAACACGTTAATATGAATTGATAGTTGCCACTGTTACCAGCCTTATGATTTTCTTTTTCTACTCATTATAAAGATAAGATTTCGTCAAGAGAAAAGAGGTTTAGAAGGTAGACACTAATCTCGATCTACTTAGAAATTTTGATTGCAGCTTTAATAAATAGATGGGGCACGAC
This sequence comes from Galeruca laticollis, assembly GCA_963921935.1. Classification (NCBI taxonomy): domain Eukaryota; kingdom Metazoa; phylum Arthropoda; class Insecta; order Coleoptera; family Chrysomelidae; genus Galeruca; species Galeruca laticollis. Next base: position 157,095,792 of record OY998180.1, on the reverse strand, counting down.
ACCGTTTAAAAGTAGATTACTTTTTTTTATTCATAAATGTAATTCATTGAACAATCGATAGGTTGATTTTTTATTCGGGGATTTTTTTGGTATTTCTGGGATTAACAGAAAACAGTAAAAATCTCAAATATAAGTAATGAAAAGCCAGTCGTCATCTTGAGTGATTGATATATCCAGGTTTTTAATAAGTAATAAGTTTTTTTGATTTAGTGCTGAAGCTTTTATTTAACCAATTTTTAAACGGTAAGAGAAATCAATAAAATTATTTTTATTAATTAAATAACAAAAAATAGCCAAAAATATCATTTCTTACAAAATTTAAAAATAGAATACCAAACGATATAGGTCGGTAATACGATACTTTTTTTAGATAAATTAATAAAATGCCACCTAAAAGTAAATATTGGGAATACTTTGAAAAGATTGATAACTCTCAAGCAAGATGTCGTTCCTGCTCAAAAATTTTAAAAACTTGCGGAAACACAACAAATTTAAGGCTACACATTGAAAAGATGCATCCTATATTATTAAAAAAAAGACAAAATGATGCAGAAACAGATGAACCCGGATCTAAGAAGCTCCGTGCTGGGAATGAAAGTCCTACAACAGAAGAAAAGCAAATGCAGCCGCAGCCTTCTACAAGTTTCGCAACTTCGGCGCCAAGTTCAAGTTACATCGGTTCAGAAATCGAATCTGAATCTGAAAGTGTGAAAAGTGATACTAGCGGCACTAGCGCTACTGCCTCTACTTCCAGAAATGTCTCTAAAATTAAAAGCTCATTCCAACCAACATTGACATCAACTTTTAGAAACATTCACGAGTATACTGAAACAGGTGCCAAAGGTGTTCGATTATCTGCTGCAATTCTCTATATGATTTGTAAAGACTCGCAACCTTTTTAAATTGTAGAAAATGAAGGCTTTCTTGAATTAATGAAAGTTGCTGCGCATTTATACAAAGTGCCTTCAAGGTTTACATTTAAGAAGATGCTAGAAAATACATTTGAGGTAACTCAAAACTATTTTAAAAATAAATTGAAGACAGTGAATAGTTGTACCCTTACTACAGACGTATGGACTGAGACTATGCAAACTCGAAGTTTTCTTGGTGTCACTGTACATTTTTTTGATAACGATAAGCTGGAATCTGCTACTCTTGGAGTGTACGAGTTATCAGAACATCATACTGGTGAGTACATTTCTCAGATGTTACTAAAAACTACTGGAGAATGGGGAATTAACAATAGTAAAGTCTTGGCGGTAGTAACAGATGCAGGAGCTAATATGATAAAAGCCGTTGATCTAGCATTTGGTAAAAAAGTCACATACCCTGTTTTGCTCACATGTTAAATTTAGTTGCACAAAAATCGCTTGAGAAGACACAAAACCTACCTCAATTAATTTCAGCAATTAAAAAAATTGTTACTTGGTTTAAGCATAGCGTGATCGCAAGTGACGAATTGCGAAAAGAAGCATCACTTAAACTAATTCAAGAAGTTTCCACTCGTTGGAATTCAACTTTCTACATGATAGAAAGATTTTTGGAGCTACGAGCCGCAATTAATAAAATTTTAATTTGTCATGCTACGGCTCCTGCAATGATAACGGCCAAAGACATAGAAGACTTGAAAGAAATTACGGAAATATTGCGTCCAATTGAATTGGCAACTCGCGAAATTTGTGGACAAAAATATGTAACAAGCAGTAAAGTAATTCCGTTAACCAGGATGTTATCATTAAAAATATCTGGTTTAAAACCGAAAACAGCGGTTGGAATAAACCTCCAAGAAAACATAATGAATGAAATAAAAAAAAGATTACTTCCAGCAGAATCCATTAACATTCTGGCTGTATCAACCTTATTGGACCCCAGGTTCAAAAACATCCACTTTCAAGACGCTGTGGCATGTTCTAGAGCTATTTGAATTATAAAAGATTTAATGTTAATCCAAGAGACCGATAAATCTGAGCAAATAGACGTAACTAAAGAAACTTATTCGAAAGCTGACAAAGATTAATTTAATTTATGGAATGAACATTATAAAATTGTTGAAGAAAAACAAACGTTACCTCATCAAAGTGAAGTAGGTGATATGCCTTCAGAATTTAGCTTTTATTTAAAAAGCCCCCTAAGTGATTTGAAGCAGGAACCTTTAGAAATTTGGAGCCATGGAATTGGTTCCTCGTTTCCCAAAATGAAACCGGTTGCGATAGAATATTTATCTTGTATTGCAACTTCCACGCCATCGGAAAGACTGTTTTCCAAAGCAGGAATTACATTAACCCAGCAAAGAAACAGACTGAAAGGACAATTACTTTCAAAATTATTATTTATGCAGTCTGTTGATAAGAAATTTTGGGACTTGTAAATTGTATTATTTTTATTAAGTTTAGGCACAAACTTTTTTATTTTACTTTATAGTTTATAGTAGTTTTCTAGAAATGGTTTTTTTATTTTTATTTGTTATTTTCATTTTTTATTTCTTTATTTCCTAGTCTATGCATATTTAAATAAACTTTTATAGTATTGTTATTTCAATTTCTTTTTACTTTTATCCATTCTTACAAAAACATCGATGTTGCTTAACATCGATAAATAAAGTTCGATGATAATCGGTTATCGATTTTTGCCTATCGATGTCAATATCGATATTAACATCGATTATTTTTCAATATCGCACATCCCTAATTCCCACGACCTACAAGCGATCACTCCGGTTCATTTTTTGATTGATCAAGAGCTTAAGGCACTACCTAAGAGGAATTTATTAGAGGACAAGGTCAATTTCGTCAGAAGATACCGACGTCTTCAACACTATTGGTCCCGTTGGAGCAAGGAATATATTCATTACCTTCAGCAACGAACGAAGTGGCAGTTTGATAGCAGTTCAGGGATTGATGTTGGAACATTGTTTTTAGTTAAAGAAGATCACGTCCCTCCGATGTGCTGGCCCATGGTTCGAATAATGGAGCTTCATCCAGTGGAGGACAGTGTTGTTCGTGTGGTGTCATTAAAAATGAGAAATGGCACATTTAAGAGTGTTGTTACCAGAATTGCTGTACTGCCAATTGTCTAGAACGAATTGAACTTCGGTGTCCGTTTTTACATATTGTTTTCACATATTTGTAAAATTTAATTAAGTAGTTAACATTCAAATTCTAAGCCTAGCCTTTCAAGGGGGCCGAATATGTTAAGTTTTATTATTAGAATTCTGAAGTCACTGTCAATCAAGTATGTCTGCTGTCTAATTTGACATTATTGATTTTACTGTAATCTATCTAACGCATTGTCACGAAATAGATATATTAAATTAAATATTCACGAGTGGTGTGTGTATCTTTCCCTCAATCAAGAGGAAAAACCTCAACAAAGTCTAGAATTGAAAAGTAATACGAAATGATTCCTTTAACAATACCCGTATAATTGAAGCTTTGGACTACACAATACGAATTATTATTAATAAATACTCATTGGTTTTCATTATGTTACCCTATTTCAATTCCTTTTAGTAAATTAGTGGATTTATTCCTAAAAATTGCCGCGTTCCGTGTTAGCAACCTTTCTCATTGTACACATCAACAAACAACTAAATCTCTGTGCAAAACAGACTTTCAAATTATAAACTATCGATTTTATAATCACAATGTCGGTATATTAATCTTCCTGGAATAGTCACATAAACGTTTTTGTAGCAGACAAATCTACAAATCTTTGTTGTTTTCATTCCAAATAAATCCGTACAAAATAAAATGGAACGGACGATGAAAAAGTTATTGCCATTTTTATTATAGGCCAGACTGGAAAACATACAGATAGCTAGAAGAACTTTTAATGAAGATATTTCGACAGAAAAACTAATATATAAGATTCAGACTACAGGAAGTGTCAATGTCTTGAAAAGAACGGGATAAAAAGGGAATTTAGGAAACCAACATATATTATTGCTAAAATGGAGGGTGATTCATTCTAATATCACAGATTACAAACAATTTTGCAGGAAACACTGGTTCACGAGAAATTTCAAAGAAGTTTCTTCGATAATTATTGTAATTTTAACTATCACTTAATTGTTGGAAGTTATCGAAAAAAAGCAATATAGGACCGGTTTCAACACCTTTTGATAAGTGTCGGATAGCGTATTCACAACTTTTGTCCTTGTCACTTGGCATAAATTAAGAAAGGACAAAACTTCCGATTAATCTATCCGACACTTATCAGAAGGTGGTGAAACCGGCCCTTAAGCTTTCGGCGAATTGTTTGTAAAACCCTAACAAAAAATTCATTTTTTTATTCATTGTTTTTGTGGAAACTTATAGGTAGAATGCCTTATTCATCACACTTACATTAGACCATAATAATTCATAAGGTAAAGTAAAAATAAAAGAATATTCATGCTAAGAAGCACACCCTGTTACATCTTTCTGGGAAACAAAGTTAAAAATGTTTCTAAGTTTTCAATATTGCTATTTTTAAACACAATCGAGTCACGAACTTTTCCGTAGATAGAACTATAAAAATATGTGTAGTTTAAAAGTTTCTGTTAGTTACACTTTGGAATTCCCATTCTTTAAGAAGTTATAAAACTTGTAATGTCTGTTTACTCACAATTCATTTAACAGTAACTTGTAAATATATTTTATTAGTTACTTATATACGTTATGTTATTAAAAAAATACTGTGGACTTTCTAAACACTTTATAAATATTCGTTATTTGAAAATATTAAATTTGATCTCCTTCGGTCACCCTTTGAAAGTTTTCTCCCATAGCAATCTTTGCTTATTTTCATCGAAGTTTCATTGCCTATTTTATTCATATAGTCGATTAAATACTGGAAATCGATTATTTAAAAAGCGCGTTTGCAGGAAATGTCGAAATTGTTGTGTGCTCAGTGCGCAATTTGCTCATTGTCTGGGCACCACGATAATGCACCATCATTTATGGTCTGGTCAAAAATTCAACAAATCTCATCGATATACCTCCGTATTAATCCGTTTTAAGTCATAGGAGATATAAAAGACAATTTGCGGTGAGTGCTGAAGTCAATTTCTGTAAATGCCTTGAAAATGTGATGAAAGACTGATTAGTTGGCGTGAGTGTATGATTTCGGAAAGGATCTACTTTGTGTATCATTGACCAATATATTTTGACACTGTGATAGGTATATGTTTTATTTTTATTCTATAAATTTGATTAGACCATTTCACTAATTATATGAGCCTTAAATATTGATTATTTGAAACCTTTACGAAAAAAATATATTTAACTGACACATTCGTGTCTGTATTTAAAGCAAAGTGAACATTCTTAATTTGGAAAAGAATTTTTGAACCTTTTTAAAGTGATGTAAGTTTTTTTATTCAAGATCATTTTCAAACTTTGAATATCTACTGTAGATAATTGGCCTTCCTTATTTTTTAAATATAGAAAAAAATGTGAAAAACAACGTTGAGGTTAATCAGTTTGGTTTTAGGACGGACAAGGGAAACGATCATAACACTTATGTTCATACTGGAGAGAAGAGTAAAGAAAAACAGAACGACCGTTATGTGTCTTTAGATTTGGAGAAAGTATTTGATGACGGAAAATGAGAAGTAGTGTAAGGGATTATGTGAAAATAGATTAACTATAGAAAAAAGAAAACTTGTTTACAGCCTGTGCAAAGGACGATCGATCAATAGGGTACGAATATAGAAAAGGATGTTAGACAAAGATGCAGTCTCCGTTGCTTTTCAATCTGTAGGGATATTCTATTCAACAATAACAATTTAAGGAAACCGTTTTTCCAAAAGAGGTTTATTTTACAACTAACGTACAATTTGGCCTGAGAAAGGATATTGGGATTAGCGGAAAGCAGGGATATCGAGGCGAATGTTGTATGTGAAATGGACAGTTAGGGTGACAAATGTGGAAATCTTGGGATGAATTGGGATAGAAGCACGTATGCGAAGTATAGTAGCTAGAAGTAGGAACGCTATAATAAGACACATTTTCAGTTAAAATTGACTAGCATGGTAATAAATATTGCAGAAGTTGCTAATAGAAGATATGAATGGAATTTATTAAATGGGTTATGAAAAGTAAAAATTTTGGTGTCTAACAACTGATAATTAATAAAGCAGAAGTGGTCTACAGAGGTGTTTATACAGTTGGTCGACATCATTATTAAGTGGCATCTCTTTCTATTCATAGTGAAAAAAATATCAAACGTATAACAACGCACCAACTGTATGTAAGTTAAAAGTTAAATCTAACGAGTCAAAATAGATTTGAACTTCTTCTTTATTCTTTTGCAGATTAATTATATATAAAATAAAGTCTTCCTTATCTTTTTCTTAATTCTTAATGTAGTGTGGATATGTGAATTATTTTACGCGCATTTTTGATTTATTAAGGAAAAAATATATATTACACAGAAATATTTTTTTTCTGTTAATAGAAATTGCTTAACTTAAAAATACTGATTAACCGTTTAACGCCCAGATTCTTTTTATTTATTTTCATTGAAAGTTAACAAGGTATTTTGATAATTTGGCTTTAATATATTTTATCGTATTTTTTAAATAATACAATGTAACACATTTTTTAAAAAAAGGGTGTTACTCTAAAGTAACGCTAGGCGCTTGTATAAGCTATTTTGGAAATTAGCAAAAAAATCATACAATCTATTTATTGCGTATGAAAACTTACAAAACATTCTATACACAGTCCAACATTGCATTTTACGCACATTGTTATTATGTGGGACGAACATCCTTCACCGGCACAACGTCTTCTTTTTTTATTTTCGATATGAGAGACAAGATGTTCTCTCCTATCATATCGAAGTTCATCTGAAACACGATTCAGAGTAAATGAACTTCTTGAAACCGCCACTCTTCCTGGTCCTTTCGGTGGAACTCCATAACTTGTCAAATAAAGTTGAGCAATTTCCCTTCTGAAAATGAGCTGTGGAAATTTCCCGCCAGATTTTCGAACTTGCCACGCATTGTGAATGGACACGTCAATTATCCATGTAGCAATACTCCAATACCATTTTTTCCCTCTAACGCCCATCCTGTTCTGTCAGTTCCTCCATTGACTGGTTGTAGGTGGCAATCACATTTGGTTGTTGTAGCGAAACAATTTTTTTTCAGCTTGCGAGTATCGCTTGACCTGTCCAATTCGATGTACCCCAAATATCGTGGAAGCGATCGTGACAACACCATTGTCTCTCCACCTAATTAAGACAATCGCATCAGTTCGATCGATGGTCGAAGTGAATTCCCCTCGAGCTCTTTTTTCCATTTCCTTTTTTGTTGGAAGTGGACATGATTTGGGAATTTTGTTCTCCCGGTACCTGTGCCGTGGTAACCATTTTGCTTCAGGAGGTATTTCAATAAATTTAATCCCGTAAACAAATTATTGAAATATATTTTAAAAGGATAAAAGCCTTTTGTATGTTGTCTTCGTTCTAACATTCGAACTAATAGCTCTGACGATTTACCAAAAGCCTTTTCATAATCCGAGCTTCTTTTGGGATTGTTGCCTTGACACATTTCGAAGTCTGTAATGTATCCTGACGGTGTATTCAAGGACCCGTATAAACTGTTTACAACTGTGGCGCCCAAAATATTTTGTCATGCTTTCGCCAAAGCATAAATTTTCTTCAGGTTCAAAAAGCTCTAGAAATTTTCCTCGAATTTGGTCCATAAATGGACACATTTTCCAAATTTTATCTGATAGATCCGGCTTAGAATTATCCGCAAAATGCAAAAATGTGCATACCTCCAAAAATCGGTTTCTACGCATAGCGTTATATACTAATTCATTTCGCATATCCGAATTCGAATCCTAATAAAATATTTTCCCTGGTATAACATTGTACCCACTCACGATCAATATACCCAAAAAACATCTCATTTCTGCTGATGATATTTTAAGATCAGCGCAATTTAGGAACAAAGCATATCGCTGTGATTCTGTCACTAAAAAATCTACCATATCATTATCAAAAATTTGAACTGGGGTACAATTTTGGTATTTTTTGTAGCTGCCTTCGGGAAAACTGGTGCACGCTGCTTCTAAATCACCTGTTAAACTTTCAATTGTGTTTGACTCTATTGTTTGAAAATCAAACGGTACCCCTTGAGAAGGTGCGGAAAATGTTGACGCCATTGGTTTACTAAAGGCACTTCCTGGCATTGTGTCAAAATCACCAATTCGTTGGTCATCTGCAAGCTTTACTTCAACTTTTGCTCGCAGTTGAGAAGCTGGCAAATTGTCGATTAGTCCACCACCATCTTCTTCTCCCGAATCTTGGTCTGTAATTATTCCAGCATCAGGTAGTTCAATGTAAATTTCACTCATGTTATCATCATAAGCCATTTCTAGAGCTTCTTGCAACGAGAAACCACGCCTGGGGAAGCAAATAAATAACAAATATTATGTACCCCTTGAGCGCTTAACGTTACCAAAAGGTAGGTAACGGCCGTATAAAACACCAGCCGATCCATCAAATTCAATCTACTGGTCAAATATTACAACTATTATATGTCTACATTCCTCCTCAAAAAACCAAACATACCAAAATACTATATTTAATTTTTTATACTTACTCGAATTTGGGATACATCGCACTTTTAGTCAAACAAAGTTATAAAAAAAACAAACGCTATCACGTGGCAAGCAAACCACATGCATCGATTTGACACTGCAATGCATAGACAAATAATAATTACAGAAAACGGACCCGAGGATAGAATGAAAAGTGCTCTCTTGTGGAGTATGAAATCTAATGCGACAATTACTGCAGCGGTTGTGACTCTAAATAGTAATGTAGATCTCTTGAAAAAGATTTACAGTTTCCATTTTTCGATACTGCCGCCATCTGGCGGTAAATAGAAGCGGATATTTATTGTACTGCCAGTACCTCGAAGGTAGTAAATTACATTTGATTCAAATTCTGATGCTCAAACCACAGAACATGGTTCGAACTTTCAGAATTCGAATAAAATGTAATTTACTACCTGAGAGACAATAAAAATTAAGAAAAAATGCAATAAAGGGCTATCCAACTAAATGTATTTGTTATCAACTGCCTTATTTTGGAATGTATGATAAATTTACACCTTGAAGTGAAGATGACATAAAAAACGGTTTATTTATAAATTTATTAATAAAAACTCATGTTTTTTTATTACAGATACATTAAAAATATTTACAAGTACAATAATGAACATAAAAAATTATAGATACATATATTTTATTTTCTATCTAACCTCAAGATGTTGAAATTACATAAAAGTTGAACTTATCCAAACTTCCCAGCAGTCCATAAAGAAACTATACTGTTGGGATCCATCTTGTGTACTTTTGGCTTGTGCTGTCAGGAAGTTTGAATATATCACGATATTCACCGTCTACAGAACACGTTTTTACTGCTAGTTGCAGCGATATTTCAGCCCCCACAGATTCGATTCTTGTATGTCCACTACAAAGGCTATACCTACTTTAAACAGTTAACTTACTACTGGGGCAGGATATGCTTGGACATTTTAAAGATGATAAACAGGGCTCTTATCTGAATGACTTGAATAAGAATCTCCTGCCTACATTTATGAGACCCAAGATAGAGGAAGGCATCTTTCTTATAGACAAACAAGCGGAGTTTGTAACATTACCCTGTTACTATAATTATTATATGATTTGATAACAAGATCTACCACAGGATATGTATAACAAGTCAAAACTGTGAAATATAGCTGTTTTCAAGTGTTATTGCACACTTTACTGGTTCTTGAGTGTAGATCATTTATTTAACTCAGAAAAACCAACACAAAACATTCAAAACAATTCGTACATAATAGTATCCTTAAAAACTGATAAAGTCTGTAAAAATTATATATGTATAAAAACACAAAATGTTGACAGAGTAGTAGGATCAGTTTAATGGATGTAACATTCTGTAGAGTATTTAAATATCTACCTTATCTCCAGCTTGATCCAGGAGTAGGATCCAGATTATTGTCAAAATGTAACGTTGGTACTGCGTCACGAGTAAGGCCCCTTTTCGTACTTGCAACTTTACAACTTCTTTCAAAGTGCTCTTCACACCCCACGTACTTATATACTTCCTCCACGGAATACATATCATAATTCTGCGGACGTATATTTTCTAGCCACATTCCATATACTTTCGGAACAGTTTCTGGAAAGCGATGCATTTTACACATGCGATTGTCACAACCCGGGACACATTTTCTTAATTTTAAAGGGGGTTTATAGTTTTCATCCATATCCAAAAAAAACAATATATAATTTGTCTATGCAAAAAATTATCACTGCAAACACAGACCATATAACTACTATTAAAAAAAGACTGCAAACACATGTGCTGTAAAAATGATTTCAAAATGAATATTTTTCTTCTACTTCTATAGAATACACAATACACCATTGCTTCTATTAGTCATAATTCATGTCATCACAGATCACCGCCCAGTTGAATTAAGTTCTTTGGCACTGCCATCTTTACGAGAATAGAGAAAGAAATGGTTTATTACTTAAAGTTTCCTTTTATATGGTACCCTCTACTAGAAAATAGTATAAGTACAACTGCATACAGCGCGCAGTGGTTGTGTCTCTAAGTTCTTAGGTTTTCGCGGGAACGCCTAGCTTTTCATTCTATCATCGTCCGTATTTTGTGATAATAATATATGTTTATTTCTCTATGCTGCAATGGTAAACATATTGATGCTTCCTGATGACACTAGTATGGTCCTCTATCGGGAAAAAAATGAAACAGCCAGGCAATATGGTAATTAATTAATAATAGATTGATATTTATGTTAAATAGATCACATATTAAAGGTAAATATGATTGCCATTAACTAATAATAATTTTGCATTTATTAAATAGGTCACACAGTTACGGTTAATATTTATTTATTTATTAAAGTCCTAACAGGTTTTACAACCTAATTATAAGGAAATTGACTGTCTCGACCCTTACTTCGTGGAATATGCTCATATGAGTTTCATTTAAAAAAACTAATTATAAGGACATTAGCTATAAAATACAAAATATAAAATACAAAATACCGAATCCAAAATACAAAGTACAAAATAGAAAATACAAAATAGAAAATACAAAATAGAAAATAGAAAATACAAAACTGACAGAACTTAACCGAATATATTATGCTCCGGTAATTTTTAAATATTTATATATTTCATGCCTAAATTGCGACATTAGTTATAAAATACGAAATATAAAATACAACATACCGAATGCAAAATACAAAGTACAAAATAGAAAATACAAAATAGAAAATACAAAACTGACAGAACCAAACCGAATATATTATACTCCGGTAATTTTTAAATATTTATATATTTCATGCCTAAATTGCGACAACGGGATTAAAACATTTTTTTCCGACAATTGATATATATTGTTCGCTAGTTTCAACAAGGAACTCAGAGGTGAGGAGGAGATGGAAGATTCTAGTATTCCAAATGGAATTTTGCATCTTGTTACCTTTTGCGGTACTTTAAAGGGTATTAAAGAGAGTATAGCACTAGAATTTGTGATACTGTTTACCAATTTATGCAAGAAGATCATTGCTAATAACTGACGTCTAGACTGTAGAGAAATAACATTAAATTCTATACGTAATCTTGTTGATCTCACTGTTACATAGTCCGGCCATTTTCGGTATTTCTTGAAATAAAGATATCTCAGAAATCTATTTTGTACTCTCTCAACAGCTTCCAAATGTACTTTGGCTTGCTGGCCCCAAATGAGAGATGCAAAGTCTAACTTAGGTCTAACCAAAGTGTTATACAAGACAGATATTGTATTAATATCTGAGAAAAAGTACGTTTGCCTCCAAATAAAGCCTAACATATGATTTGCACTAGCAACAGATTCACTAATATGTGAAGCATATGATAGTTTATTATCATATGTTACACCCAAATCTTTAATTTCTTGTAATCTACATAAAGTATCGTTTTCAATTTGGTAATCAAAAATAATATACTCTTTTTTACGAGACACGGACATAACAGAACATTTATTAATATTGAACTTTAATTGGTTATCAATACTCCATTTATGAATATTATTTATATCTCTCTGTAATAAAACGCAGTCTCTAACTGTTTGAATTTTTCTAAATATTTTAAAATCATCAGTAAACAATAAAAAGTAAGAAAAACTAACAAATTGTGACAAATCATTCACAAACAAAACAAACAGTAATGGTCCTAAGTTAGAACCCTGAGGAACTCCCGAATTAGCGTGATATTTTCCAGAAGTATTCCCTAGATGTTTCACAATAAAGTACCTATCTTGTACATAACTTTTAAGTAATCGTAATAAATTGGAAGACAATCAGTAGTATATATAACTGTTATTACCTAATAATAATTTCATACTTCATCCTGTGTGTATGTCGTCGGCCACTTTTCGTAACATGTTTTTGTTAGCCCGATGCAGCCTCCGGACTGCAACAAGTCACACATTTTTTGATTGAATATTGTTCAGGACATCTCACAGATGAACTCTATTGATTTTCAGCTCAGCTATACAACGGGTGCTATGGTACTTATAGTACCACATTTTTGGAAAAAATTCGGTTTGTTAGCACGATACAGTCTCCGGAGTATATACAAGTGACCAATTTTATGATTGGATATTGTTCAGGGCGTCTAATAGATGAACCCTATTGATTTTCAGCTTATTAGAGCCAGTAGAACGGGTGCTATGGTACTTGAAGTACCACATTTTTGGTCATTTTTGCAGAAATGTCGAGTTGTTAGCACGATACAGCCTCCGGACTATATACAAGGGACCAATTTTATGATTGGATATTGTTCAGGGTGTATCACAGATGAACTCATTTTTGGAGTGTATACAAGTGACCAATTTAATAATTGGATATCGTTCAAGCCGCCTAATAAATGCACCCTATTGATTTTCAGCTCACTAGAGACAGTAAAACGGATGCTTTGGTGCTTAAAGTACCACATTTATGTAATTTTTGGAAAAATTTCGGTTTGTTAGCACGATACAGCCTCCGGAGTGTATACAAGTGACCAACTTTATGATTGGATATTGCTTAGGGCACCTCACAGATGCATGCTACTGATTTTCAGCTCACCAGAGTCAGTACAACGGGTCCTATAAATCTAGATATACCATATTTTTGATCATTTTTGGAAAAATTTCGGTTTGTTAGCACGACCTCCAAAGTGTATAAGTGCGGAAAAGTTAGTTTTAATCTTTAAAACCGTTAATTTTTTTTGGGTTGTTACTTTTTGTTGTTCTGGGTGTGAAAATTTTGTGTTACTTATAATCAGACTCGTTTACATTACATAAGCGATAGCGTATGTAATCCGACAATGACACTTTTTATGTGACCCATCTACATTACATAACAAATTTTAGCTTAGACTAATAGTGAAAACTGAAAAAATCTGGCTGAAATTTTTAAGAGCCAATTCCGAAAAAAAACCAAAACGTATTTTGAAATTGCGGACGTTAAGTATGTTTTTGTCACTCTGGATCTTGGAGTAATAATATGCAATAGAGGGAGCTATTCATTCATAAACACGTTTATTTTTGCGTCCAACAATCCTAAACGCCAGTAGTGAAATAATGAATGAATTACAAAAAGTGGGGATGATATTGTAGACACAAGGCCTTGGTAATGTCGGCTGTTTTTCTGACAAACTTGGCACAGACGAACCATGATTATCCAAAAACATTAAATTAATTAATTTAAAAGTTTATTTTGTCACTAAAAGTCTTGAAAAACACATCAAAACTAAAGAACTAAATATTTAGTCTCTAGTCGTAATGGCGATCGTATAAACAAACCGCGTTTGACATTATTTACTACAATACTACAGCGTTTTCGAAATTATCGTCGAGCACTCTTCGACAATATTTGCATCTCTATTTATATGATAATTAAACAAGGACAAAACTACTAGATAAGTTACCTTTGACACATAACACATGTACTGAAATTTCGAGTAATGTTGCCACTTTTAGTTGTAACCATAAAGGTATCTAAGGTTACAACAAATACTTGTTTAAAATTTATATAAGAGTATGCCTTTATTAAATAAAATTCAAGTATTATTAATTAATTTTAAAAGCAGCGACTCAAATGCATAATTAGTATGACTTTTTTTATTTGCATAACTTTTTAACAAATTTTCAATTAAACTTCTAATTTCATTTTTCCTGCAACTAAAGAGAGTTTGTAAATATGGCAAATCAGTGGAAGTGTCCGCAAGTGAGCTTAGAATGTGACTCGATGTTTAGGGCACAAAAAAATCAAGACAAACATATTTATGTTATTTGTTAATCTGAGCTCTGGATGCCCTGCCGTGCACATACTGTAATATATTTATTAGTATCCTCTATCTCAATACACGATACACTGTACCTACTGTCGAAAAATGAACATGTATCTCTCTGTTAATAATAAACAAAACCTTACCTTTAATAGACATCCTTTATTACAAAAGGCGTTATGTTTTACATGGAATTTACTGATAAGAGTCGTTTCAAATTACGGTGGTTCCGGAGACGGGGAAATTTAATTCCTCCCCTTGAATCTTCTACTGCCGAGGGAAGCGAGGGAGTTGAATATTTTGGAGGTTTATTCCCGAATCGGCTTTTTGAGTAGATGGGGTGGCGTTCTTCTAATTTTCGAATATATTAAGTAACCTAAGTCGATAGCCACAGCAGCTGAAATAATCCAGATCGCAATGCATAGGATGGAGAAATGGGACAGGCAGGATATGAATCCACGAATTGATTAATTAATATTCGACAAAGTTCGAGTCCCTATTAATTAACGATGACTAATGTTAATTGCTCTCCTTTATTGATCATATTCATTGAATGAACGAAAAAGTTGACTGCTATTTATTATGTGTAAAAAGGGAATGGATCTAGGCGATTTTCCACTGATATTTTTAAAGATTTTTCTCCTATTTATAAATTATACAGGGTGAGTTATGTATTCATATAACAATTGACTATTAAAAAGATGTTTGAGAAACATTTTGCAGATTTTTTTTGTAATTTTTCGTTGCTATTTTGGGCCCAAATGTTAACATCCACCTGATAGGTGGAGCTGCTGTTGGTTAGACGGCTTATACAGTACTAGGAATATTCTTTGGTAACACGGAGTTTAATAGAGTCCATAAGCGACAATGTGTTAGAAAGAAGCAAGTATAAATTCAGAGTATTACTATTTTTATCTAACAGGATATCATAACCAAGCAAAATTGGAAAACGTGCAAAAGTACAGAGCCGTAAGCGACGACAATGTGTTACAAAACAAGTATAAATTAATTGTAAGTATTAACAGGATATCAGAAATAGTGAAAAAATTATTCATGAACGATTTTAAGTAAAGTTTTACATTGCCGGGATTTGATTGTACATTTAAATTATATGTAAAGCGCATTGTTCCAACACGAGAACAAGTTATAAGAAGCTTTTAATTATGATAATTCGAGAGGTTGTAACAGATCAAGATAATTAATCCGATCTATTTGTTGAACATTTTATTGTAGTGCTGGAAATTGTTCTAGTTTTCAGTTTGAAAGCGGTTAAAACCTTTACTTTTTTGAGAATCAGCAACACTAATTCGTTTTTTTGAAATTAAACTACAGGAGTTTTGACTTGGATGTAAACTCGTAATATACTACTCAAAACAATTATCGCATATTTTCTTAAATGGCCATATTTAATCAGCAATTTACTGTATCCTAGTAATGTATAAGGATACTTTGTTATGCTCCGTTGCCTATTATTTTGTCCTTTCCTGTCGCCAATATTGTCTTAATATTCTTTTTCGGTTATATTTTAGTGAATTGTCAGAGGTATTTCTTCCGTAACTTTTTCCTGTTAATATTGGAAGTGACAAAACTTGTAGCTTGTTAAATACTTCTACTGTGATTTCATGGTCACAACTGGACTTTTCATGGATATTTTAAGGTTTGTTAATTGAACTAGTTTTCTCTCGAATTGTTCAAGTTGTGACCATCAGTGGGGAGTAATCGCATGACAGTTCAAAATAGAAAATGAGTAGACATTTTCTCCTATCAATATTCTTGGTTATTGCTAGATCGAGCAGGTCTTATTCTTTATTTTGACGATCAGTACGTTACAACTCTCTTTCATTGTAGTTGTGACTTTAATGTTATATATTTGCTACGTTTGCAATGTACCTACTTCATGCCTAAAATTTGAAAAACTGATATTGCACAACTGTCATTATATTTGAGTGGGCGATACACAGGGGGTATTTTAAGTGGGACTGGATGCCATGTTGTAATGTAAATAAAATTTTCTCCACAAGACTTGCTATTTCATATTTAATTGTAATTAATAATATTTGTTTCAGGTATCATAACGATGCGGCGTTTGTGTCATGGAGGATGACAAAATCCATAACATTTGTTGGCGGACAGTACTATTGACTCTAGTTTTAACTATGACCAGATTATATAGTAGTGCAGCTATCTGTCCAATTGCCTGCAGATGCGAAAATGATGTACTCAAAACATCATGCTCTTCCGCTTCTTTAGAATTTGTTCCTATTCAACTCAATCCCGAATTACATGAACTGGATCTATCGAATAATAAAATTGTTCAAATTTATTTTTCTTTTCCGTTTTATGAAAAATTAATTTATTTAAATTTGTCCTACAACAAAATCAAAACATTAGGAAATTGCAATTTTAACTCACAAATGAATTTAACTCATTTGGATTTGAGCAGTAATCAGATTGAGAATATAACCAAAGATACTTTCAAAGGGCTGAAGTCGTTAACATATTTGGATCTTAGTAACAATAATTTGAAGGAATTACATGTAGCAGCGTTTCGTGATTTATATTCCTTAATAGTCCTCAAACTATTTAGCAATAAAATTGTACATCTTGACCAGGGGTTATTAATAACGACGAAAAATTTGAAAGAACTCCATCTTTACGATAATCAGCTGTTGGAAGTTCCGGCAGACATTTTGATAGACACACTTCATTTAATATATTTATCATTATCAAAAAATTATATTCGAGAATTAGAAGAAGGAGCAGTACCAAATTTGCCAGACCTTCAAACTCTCCTTTTAGATGATAATGTAATTACAGAAATTCATCCAGCTAGTTTGGCAAAACTAATAAATTTATATTACCTCGATTTAAGTAATAATAACTTGAAAATCATACCTACAGAATCTTTGTCAAAACTATCTAATCTCAACACATTAAAACTAAGTGGAAACTTTATTACTTCAATACCAGCAGTAGCCTTCAGAGGTTTATTCAATTTAAGAATATTGTATATAGACCAATTAGAAGCTCTCACAAAAATTGATATGAGAGCATTTGTAGATAACGTTAATCTCGAAAAAGTAAATTTGAATCACAATATTGGTATGAATAAGTTACCTACACGATTATTTTATGGAAATCCAAAAATTACATCAATATCTGTGACTTATAATCATCTAGAAACAATAGAAGCCATTAATTTTCCACTGGATCAGTTAAAAGAATTGAACGTTGGAGGGAATCCTCTACACTGCAATTGCTCTTTAAATTGGCTGTGGCAACTTGTTCAAGAGTACAAATCAAAAACAATTAGGTCGAATCTTACGTTTATAAATAAAAATTCCAAGATGTCAAATTTTGATTTGGTACTTGATGTCAACGATATTTCGTGTGATGGTCCTGAGGAAGTGCGTAAATCACTGCTAATAAGTGTAGCAAAACATCATATGGATTGCACTTATAGTTGGATAACTGTTTCTTCAGTAACAATATCAGTAATTTTTATATTGATAGTTATAGGCGGAGTAATATACATGTCTCCTAAATCTATTTTTAAATCCGCTAACACAGAATTACCAATTAGTGAAACGCCAAGAAATCCAAGTAATAGGGAAAAGTCTGAATCGTACGAACGGAAACTTGCCGAAAAATATACTTTGCCAACCTCGTTGATTATTCATAATGATTATGGTACATACTCGTGGGATCCTTGTGGTGCTAGCACTGAAAATATATATGAACAATTAAATGACAGTAGAAATCGTCCTCATATTGTTTACGTATAAAATATTTATACTTATATTTGCCAAAATAATTTATATAAGGTTACCTATACATTTGTTTATTTTTATAAAGGTCTTTATTAGAACTTTATGAATATATAATTAATAGCAATACCTGATTATGCGTATAAATTTGTATTTTTCGGTTTTTGGGGAAATTTGTAGTGATTATATCATTTTAGTATAATGAGAACGTTATTCTAACCAAATATTGCCAATTTTGTTTTTCGTACTTTTTAATGTATATATGTGTGTTAATAAAAGAAAAAGAGTACATACTAATATTGTTTTTAAATTACATTAAAAGTGTAATTATAAGATGGAGTAACATTTACTATACGAAATACGACACAAATGCAACAGAGTAATTAATTAGGCAAATCAAGAATGTTGAAATATAGAACGGACACGTTTCATTAACTTGCTAAATAATATAACTGTTAATGATGTAAGCAGACCTATACCAAACTCAACTTACAAAGGCGGCTAAAATAAACTAATGTAAACGTTGATCACGCAGCGAGCATTAGAAGAGTGATTTTTGTTAATTTTAAAATCGTTTTTGTTAAACGAAAAATAACGTAGTTTCATTAATATATAAATACATGTACCTACACCTAGGCCATCACTTTCTCCCCAAAGTACTACACAAAATAACTTAATAGTCGATTGACTAATTTATTCCCAAAAATTACACTTACTCGTAGCAAATCAGGGTAAAACTACTTAAGTAAAATATTCATATTTTAATTGCGCGCATTAAAATAATGTAATGTTGTTCCTATTTATCTAAATAGTTTTTATAACAACGGGTGGGATAAATTTATACACACGGTATATCTACTTACGTAATTTAGTTCTACCCTTAACTAGTCACTTATACTTAATTAATTTTTATGTACACACTTAATTCCTATTTTGTATTAAATACACTAATACACTGCTCACTTTTTAACTAAGTTTACTTTTACATTCACTTGTTCACTGTTCTGCAATGAAATCAAACTGTAGACTGCCTCCTGATTCGCAGATAGTTGATTATATATTGAAACGTCTTCTGGAACCTTCGAATTCCTGAAATTTCTCGATTACGGCTCCCAACAAACAATCGACTTTCTTAGAACAATCACACAAAAAAATAATTCTTCTCAGAAATCCGTGCTAGCCAAAATTTTTCAACTTTAGATATCGGATTAGAAAAGAGTCGGCTTCAGGAACTACCACAGTGTTCAGTTTCGTAAATTACTCCCTCCTTAAAAGGAAGTTCCTCCTGGGACTTCTGTGTAGCCAGGACTGGATGTTTAAATCGGCAGCTGGACCCATTTCTACACTTTCCGGTCGTATAGAAATAAAAGAGCACCGTCTTCATCGGGTACCGATAATGAGAGGTATAGCTGCAAATTGATATGTGGACAGCGGTATCTTGGAATATCACCGCTATCATGTTCTTGACGATTCGCCAATCCAACTGGTTGCTCTCTATCCTAGGTATTGCTAGATTCTCCACGTTAGATTCCACCACATGATCTCGAAGGCTTCGTAGTGCTTCCTACGATAGGGGGATCCATCTTGAAATTTATTTTTGGTTACCAGGTAGAAGACGTACTGCGAATTGTGTTTGAGTCTCAATGTATTGCCAATGGCTGGAATCTGATCTTCAGGTTTCTCTAATATCCCAAACTCCTTCCGAAAGACGGTTGCCAACCCTAATGCGTGTTTGTTACTGACGGAGATGTTGTGTGCCAGTGAATACTTTTCAGGGAGCGTGAACAAATCTTGTCCTGTAATGACTCCATATCTGGCTTTCCCGGTACCTTCATATGGGCCCATAAATTCTTCGAAGGAAGCGCCAGGCTCTCCTCGGATTTGATTCACACCTTCCTCTAGGTTAGGGTCTTCTTCGAATGGCGCTAGTCGGTTTTGGTGGACTACTTTTGGTTTTACATTGGGGATCTTGCTTAGGCGGTAGATGACGTCAATGATCCTCTTCTTGATTGATTTCTGTAACTTTTGAGAAAACCCTTTTCTCCTCGTCGAGTTGTCTAACCATACTTTGTACCCTTCTTTCAAACTGCCTTCTACGGCGTGCGTGTCGTACCTTTTTTCATTCTGTCGCTGACAACTTGAAGATTCGTTCGCACCAATTCGTGGACATCGTCCATCTTTCTTTTCAATTGGATCACGTAATTTTCTCCTTCTAGATCTGCATCAGGCTGACAGCCAAAATCCAGGTCACAATGAAGCCTCATTTCATGTCCAAACGGGATTTTTGCAGGTGTTTCATCCGTGGACTCATTGATGGCGAATGGATAAGCCAATGCAAATAGGGAGAGATACTGGTCCCAGTATTTCTGGTGGCTGGAAACTACTTTGGATAGGTATTTTCCAATGGTCTTGTTCATTTTCTAGACCATTTCGTCTGACTCTGGATGCAACGCTGTTGTCATGATCTTCTTCATTCCCAGCTTGTGACAAATTTCCTGGAATACCTTGCTCTCGAAATTTCTTCATTGATCGCTGTAGACAGTTGTGGCCTCTTGATTTGGGATCGAGTAAATTTCCACCCACATTGTGAAATAATCCATTACACCCAGGATGTATTTACCATCGTTTTCTGTCATCGGACATGGTCCAGCGATATCTAAAGCAATCCTTTCGAAAATGCTTCCAACATTATATTGTATCATGGGTGCCTTTCTCTTGCGATGTGGTCCATTACTCGTAGCACAAGTAGTACATTTCTTACACCAGTCCTTCACATCGTCGCAGTTTTTCATCCTACAAAACCTTTCACGTACTCGCTGAAGAGTTTTCTTCACTCCCAGATGACCTCCCGATGGACTGTCGTGTAACTTCCTCAGTACCTCAGCTACTCTCATTCTCAGGATAACTATCTGTCCTCTCATCTCGGAACCATCGTCGTTTTCAAGAACTCTTCTCAACAGCCCTTATTCCAGGACAAGGGCGTCCCACAACCCAATACGCCTTGAAGGTCGATGAAAATATTGACAAATCTTGCCAGGTACGTTGCCGATTCTCTTCCTTCCATTACCGATTCATCTTCAGGTGAGAATCATTCTCCTGCTCTTCTCTGATCCTGATGGGTGACCATTCTTCGTTGACTACCATAATTCTTGAAACTGCAATTTCCTTACAATCCGCCTCGTTGCAGTGAGAATAATCTGCTGAGCATGACTGTCTAGGCAGAGGGTCGGTATTTCGATGATTCACACCAGCTCGATGTTCGCCCCTGTCTTTTTCTCTGTGACTGGAGTTCTTGGGTCGCTTAGACGAACGGCGTACATACCTTAACTCGCAACAATTCCAGAATTTGATCTTTCTCGGCTTCCTATCCATCATACTTTTTATCAAACTGACTATATCTGGTCAATTCTGTCCTTGTCACCTTCTTCTTGGATGGTCCTAGCTTTGTTATAACCCGAAGCCTTCGTGGCTGCTTCATATTCAAGAGCAGCAGTCAAGGCCTGGATGTCTAAACATTCCATCATATTCTCTGGTGCTGATGGATAAACAAATCGAAATAGTCGGGCAATATTCATTTCATACTCTTGAAGGGTTTCGTCACGTTTCAGCCTTCGGTTCTTCGGCTGGGATTGGTACCAATGTTCTAGATGTTCGTGACCATATCGCATGTGCAACCTCTTCTTCAGCTGCTCGAAGTCATCCGTTTCTTCAAGTGATATCGTGTGAAGTATACCTAAGGCATCTCCCTGAAGAGCGATGGTTAAGTTCACTACCTTCTCCCTATCGGACCAATTATTCACTTTAGCGGCTGCTTCGAACTGTTTCACATAATTGGTCCACAATGTCCGCCGAATGTTGGAGCCGTAACTCGGGCAAAACTTCCAATATCTTGGGTTGTGTTTCTGGCTTGGAGGGTTTTATTTGTTCGACCTTCTTTTCTATATATTATATAGGTTATTGGTATATTCTCTTTGTTTTCTCTTTTTCGCATGTAATTTATCTTGTCTTGGATATTATATTCCTAGATATAATTTATTAATATGCAGGTGATTTTTATTCCGAAATGTTAAAAATTTGAATAATGTTGTATTTATTAAAGTGTATAGTAAACTCTGTCGGTGTCTGGAGCCCTAGAATTAATTTTTCCTTGGAAAACGTAAACGGGATTTGTTGATAGAAAAACTGTTTAGTTGAATGAAAATGATTAAACGAAGTACGATCACCCTGATAACAAATAGGTTAACATGTTTTTTATATTTATCCATGTACAATATTATTTTATTTTCATTAAAACAGTCTGTTTTTTTATCACCGAAATATATTTTTTGTTAAAAATGACGAAAAACTTACCTGTGAGAATATTTTTTATGATGAAATTGAATTTAACGTACTGTAGTAATCGTAATTACATATTCATAAAATTGTAATGTCTTCCTTATTGTATATTTTTTAGACTTTGTAATATGTAAGAAAACTGAACATAATTTCAGTTAACTGTCCAATGAATTCCCAACTGTAACTTAAAGGAAAATATAATGAAAATAAAAAACACCTTAATTTCTCCAAATATCTTAATATCACAATGACATTTATATAAATATTGTAACAAATATCCACATATTTTACCGCCTGATTTGAAAAAAGAGGGGATCGCTTACTTTCCAACCCCTAGTGTAGTACAAATCACAACCATTCTTATAATGTACTTAGAAGAGTATTGCTCTTTCAACTTAATTATTTTGACCATCGATACCAAGAAAATAAATTTATTGGCAAAATCTAAAAAAAAAATATCAGAGATATTGGCCTGGATCTCCTCTTCACAATACGCTGATGATCTTATAAAAACCTCTATCGTCTACCTTGTACAATTGAGACGTACATTTGTCGAAAATGTCTTGATTAATCTCCAAATACTGAAAAATGCGTGTAACTAAAAGTACGTCCGGTTCCTTTTAATTTTTGTTTTGTTTTTGATTCCCTCTTTCTTTGCAGCATAATATTTGTCTTTGTCAAAAAAAATACCATAGTTTATCCATCCATATAGATTTGGAACCAACAACTTGTTGATTGTGCCACATTTTCGATACTTCCTCTAATACATATTGGTATCAATTTTTTCTATAGATTGCCTGTTCCTAAATTGTTTTATTGATGTATTTCAGACTATTGTGTCTTGAGAAGAAAATAAATTATCAACAGTGTTGTAAAGGGAATCGTTTTAATAAGGTTCGTTGCTGCAATCATAGAGGCAAGTACAACATCGTCATTTGGTGAAATTATTGGCTTTATATATGTGGAACTTGCAGACTATGAGAAAATATGTCAGGACGACCTTCATGATTACGTGGACCAGTCTTATTCCAATTTGTCCACTGAGTTGTACTTTTATTTCCATTGCTTTGAAGACTATAACTTCCCCAGATTTGTTCGCATGGCAATAATTTTAATCTTCCGTAAGGCACACCCACACATGTGTCTCTTTCTCATTGTGCAATTTTTTCCATTTTTTTAGATTCCTCAATATAATGACGAAATATCTAATTTTGATACACTGTTGTTTTTTGTTTAGTAATTGACAGTAAATTGTAATGTAGTTAATTTAAAATGAGACAACTCTTCCAACGTTTAAAAATTATTCTTATATTGGAGAATCCCAAAAACTCTAAAATAATTTATATTTGTTATTACTTCCTTTAAGTATTGTTATTATGATTGTAATCCAGTTACACTTTTTTACAAATGTCAAAATAAAAGAGTAATAAACAATTATTATATATATTCATTTTCTCATCAAGGACAGTCATTTAGCAATTCAACTCTATGAAACACTTAATAACAAGCTAGACACTCGGAAGAATTGACACAAAGAAAAGTGGAGATGCTAATAAGTGGTATACACTATACAGGGAGGCATGAGTCTACAATCGATATTTTAATAGTCAAGCTTACACAAGCATTATAATTCCTACTTTGTAACTTTACTTTGTTTTCATCCCTTCAATTTTTCAAGGTTCCGAATGAAAGGTTCAAGTATCAGTTGAACTATTATCTTCAGAGACAAAGATAATATAAGGTGTTTGTGTAACTTTTGTACAGTATCTTGAAAAATCAAGGGATGAATACTAAGTAAATTTACGACGAATAAAATCAGAGTAGGATTTACGATTTATTTTGCAAGCTTGAGGATAATAGGAGCTACTGCTAGGTTAAAAGAGGCTAGGGACACTGCTGACCGTGCCATCTATAGAGCCTGTCGAGTAACTAAAATCGATATATTTCAAAAAATTTAAAAAAAATAACGAAAACTGTAATGTCGTTAGTAATCAAATTTTATTGATTTTTAAACTGCGTATGCATGATATCATTAAATTTGTCGACGACGAAACAATGGTCATAAAATATACGTTGAAGTATTTTATGACAATGGTGGATATGTCACCTGATGTCACCTTCATTTTCAAAAACATTGTTTCTCTAGGTTTGAGAAAGACGAAGGGAGGTTATTAAGACAGTTTGATTTGCCTTACCATATGAGAGGAAATTAACAAAAATTGATGGTAAGTTTTATTGTATTCAATATAGCATGCTATAATTTTGGACATTTTAAAATGTACTCGTTGCAAAAATAATCTGGGTTTTATTTTATGTTATAGCTATTCTCTCCACCAGTAAAGGTGTTGAGCCATTGCCGCCTTCGCCACATGTGGAAGATATTCCCTCCACCAGTTATGGGATGGAAGGTATTGAGACCGATTTTCATATATAGCCCATGGTATGACAATTTATGGGAAATGCGAAAACGAAACAACGATAGTAAAGTAGGAAAAAACGAATTAAAACATACTTAATTCAAAAAGAAAAAAATATCTCATTCTTCTAGTACAAAGGCCCTCAGCTTCAAAATATTGAGAAGATAATTCACAACTTTAGTTAATTTAATGAAGTCATTGGTGTTAAGAATACACATTACTTCGTCAAATATGTCTTCAATTCTGAACATATGCAATCTCCACTAAGTTCATTATATTTTGGACATTCTATAATTAAGTACATTCATGTTTCGGTCTCATGCAAGTTACAAAGACTACAAGTTGCAGTCATATCTACTGTATATTTTATACCTCGATAATAGATTTTTAGAGTTTTGGAGCTACATAGTCTAAATTGGGATATTATTCTAATTATATATTTTGGGCAAGATGTGTGCAAATAACAATTATTTTCAGACAAAATTAAAAATTTGTATAACAAAGGATACGAGGAGTTTATTATTCTTTGTTCATCATGTGCGATTAATTTATTTTTATATAATTCTAATATGTTATTCAAAAGGTGCTTGGAGTTATTGTGCAAGAATTCGAACCACGGATTATCACAAACGGCATAGTCGAAGTGCTGCTTAACTTGACCTAGAAAACTGTATATTACACTGTGACTGTCGAGGGCTTTTAACCTCAAGAAGCATTGTTTAGTTAATGAACTCTCATCCATGATTTTTACTCTATTTAACCACAAAAACGGTGATTTGAATATTAAAAAACTTAACCCAATGGTTTTAGTTTCTACTCTCACCATATAATTGGGAGTGCAAAGAGGCAGACACAGCAACCTTTTAAAAAAGTTTACCTGAACTTGTTCAAGTAAATCAACATATCGTAGTCCCCAGATTCCATCAAGTTTTATTGTATTCAATATAGCATGCTATAATTTTGGACATTTTAAAATGTACCAATTGAAAAAATAATAATCTGGGTTTTATTTTATGTTATAGCTATTCCCTCCACCAGTAAAGGTGTTGAGCAATTGCCACCTTCACCACATGTGGAAGACATTCCATCCACCAGCTATGTGATGGAAGGTATTGAGCCCGCCAATTTTCATATATATATATATATATATATATATATATATATATATATATATATATATATATATATATATATATATCCCATGGTATGACAATTTATGGGAAATGAAAGTGAGTATTAACTTTTGTTGAGCCATTACGTCTAAGTATTTGGTCTAGCGGTAACCAGAAATCCAAAATATCCAATAAAAACAAAAAATAAAAAAAAAATCAAAAATCCAAAAAATATTTAAAAACCAAAAAAAATCAAGAATTCAAAAAAAATCAAAAACTCCAAAAAAAAGGTATTAAAAAAAACCAAAAAAGTTTAAACATTTTTTGATATTTTTTTAGCTTACTACAAAAACATGTGTAAACTTATTTGTTGTTTGTTGTGTGTTTACTTATTTATTGTTGTTATTTTGTGTGTTTACTTGTAGAAGCTCAACCAGAAACGAAAAAGGACTTCCACAAGACGGTGGGATTTTTAAGAGCCCTTAAGAAACGTTTTAGCAATCATAGACTGCCAGGAGCTGCAGAATAACTTAATCTGCCTTATGCGACGGTTTCATAAGAGCCGAATGATTTTAAATATAGAAATATACAATATACAAATATGCAATATACTAGGTTAAAGCTTGTGATATAGACCTATTTAATACTTCCAGTAAAGAAATGAAGATGCGTTTTAAGTGAAAATGAAATGATAGATACATTATTTTAAATGTTGTACAGTCACAAGTGCTGTTTAGCACTCTTATATGTAATTACTTGGCACCTTGTAATTACAGAGCTGAGCAGTAGTTAACTACTCATTGTTAAGACTTTTTTTGATTAAGTAGCTAGCAGTTTAACTCCAGTAGTTTGTCCAGCTCTGTGTGTTTCTAGGAGTATAATAATAAATAAATAAATTAATATAAACTTATCATAAATAATTTTCTTCTTTTATCTTGATTTAACATCATTTAAAAATCTAATGATAGTCTAATCTTGAATGTATGTTATTCAAATTATTTTTTAATTATTGCATTGTTTTTACATTATATATTCTGTTTGATAAGAAAAGTACTTTGTGAAAGAAATTATCTGTTTTGTATTTTTATACCAAATAAACTGTTTATATGATTATTGTTTTATTTTTTCCAATTTAATTAACGATTTATAGTTCATCATTTGATATTTCATTTAATTTAACTCAACATCTAATCATTATTGAGTTATGGAGTTAAATTGAATGAAATGTCAAATGATGGACTATAAATGGTTATTTTGAAATAAAATAATTAAAATACAGTAAATTTGAATATACCGCCGAAAACTAAAATTACAGAAATCTTTTTAACATCATTCAATTGTTTAGTCGACAGGATCTTTAGATGGCGCCACAATCAGTGTCTCATCTATCTGCGGGTTATCTGTTGGTTAGAAGCTAAAAGGTCGACGAAAGTTCGGAAAGATAATCTCCGCATAGTATCGTTGAAAGAAGTCACATTTAGACACATGTGTACGTGAAGTGAAAACCAACAGAGAAACAGGGTACAGTCCAAATGAAAATGCACCAGCCCCAGCTACAATCCGACAGAAATTGTCGAGGCAAAGATGCACAACAAAAAACTCATTTTGTTGCAATCTGTCGTACCGTTTCACTAGGATCGTAGCATCGTACAGCGAACTTACAGCGTTTTCTGACTTATTTTTGTATTTATTCTTATTTAAATATAAAAGGCTACATTTACAAATCCCCCGTCGTAATGTACGAAAATTGTTTCGCCGAATCGTGTATTGACCGAAAATTGAAAATGTTTTCATTTATTAGTGCGTATCGACAAATTCTTGCACCCGCATTTTTAATGTAAGGAATTAAGTTAGTCATATTGTAATTATTTCAAAAAATTATTTGGAAAAAAAACTATCAATTTGAAATCAGTTTCTTATATTTTAACGAAAATTAACAAAACTAAAATAGAGGAAAAATATGGAAGGTTCTTTGTGGTTCTTCCATTAATTGGGGTATACCACATAAAATTCTATTTTTTAAAATATTTATTAAAAAATATTAAAACACAAAAACATAATACACGACGTTTCGATTCTTTTCCTAGAATCTTTATCAATTCTAAATAAAGATGATTAAACTATAGAGTTTTTTATTTAAAAATTTACAATAAATAAATAAAAAATAGAATTTTATGTGGTATATTCTAATAAATGGAATTCAGTGGAGAAATTAGTTTAAAGATGTTAACGAGTAACTATAGATAATTCGTTAAAAAGCAGATTAGACCTACAAAGCTTAAAAATACAAGTTATAACCAACCATCGCCATATCACAGAAACAACTAATAAGTCCAAAAAACATATTTTTAAAAGATGTCGGTCGTCGGTCTGTCAACACGATAACTCAAAAACGCGAGCGAATTTTCAAATGAAATTCTATATGTAGGTTAAGAATGTGAAAACTGAGGTTCAGTTCGTAAATGAGCAAAATCTGATGTACAGTTTTCCGGAAAATACAATTTTCATAAATTTTTCCCAATTTTCCACCTGCAATAATTTTTTTACGAACAACTGACACATTTTTTGGAATCCTATCAAAAAACTCCCCGATGCAAAATTTCATCGAAATCGGAATCAATTTTTTTTTGGGATTTTCAATCCATAGAGATTTTGGAATCCGAATTTAAAATAAAAGTTCAACTTTGATATTTTATAACTTGGCTTATTGATGGAAAGTTGCTATATTTTTTTATAATAGTATGAACGCTCCTATTTCAATGTTCACAAATATCAGTCTTTCCATCGTTACTACAAATTTTGTTAGGGTAATGTTTTACAAAAATGTTTACTTCAGCTTCAATCCCGTATATTATCTACAAATATGTAATGGAAGAATTCAAATGTGGTAAGTGATTGAGATGCATCATTCATCTATCGAATGGCGTAAGAAAGGAGTCGATATATAATATAGTTCCGTAATTATAGAATTTTTTATGGAAGCATGGTAGAGAAAAATATACGAGGAAAGCATAATTGAAAGTAGATAGAATAAAATGCAAATATTTTCATTAAAAATTAGTTTATTGCAAAAATAATGTATTTTTCATAAATAGTGGACGTGTACCTACATTGTGGAAACTGATTTCAAATTCTGTCATCATGCCTATTCCTAGTTATCTTTTTATTTTTTTTTATTAAACTATTATCTATTTTACAATGGATTTTTAAGTCCCTCTGGCAAAAAATAGATATTAAAAAATTAAAATAAAACAGGCTTCATACTATTTTCCCAAAACTCGTCATCCCTTTCAATGTTCTCGATGTGAGGTTGACCATGTGGAGTCCAAACTATAAAATAGCAAGACTTTGTTTGGGTTAGATGTAATTGCCCCTGAATTTGATAGTAATGTAATGTTTTTCTTATTTATTTAAACGTTTTTATTACGGGTGGGATAAATTTATACTGACACGTTATGTCTACTAACTTAATTTATTTATTCACTACACTATTCACTAATTTATATTATATACACAGTATCTGCACTTAAACTAATTTATATAAACACTTCACTAATTTATATTCACTTAATTACTGTTTATCTCACCATGTCAAATTATAAACTAAACTAACTCTCGCTGGTCGGTCCTTTTTTACTAAATAATTCTAGATTGCGGCTTACACAAAAACAATTGGCTCTCTGGCATTTTCTGGATAAGACTGGTCACAAAAACAATGTCTAGATAAGATAGTCACAATCGTAAAGAGTTCTAAGAAATCCCTGCGCATCCGCCATAAACTTTAAACACTCTGTATGGCTACTTACTAATTTATTTAAAACACTAAACTAATCACTAACACTTAATTTATATATACTTAACTAATCACTCCATTATTAATTATATCAACAGTATATTCACTCAAACTAATTTATATAAACACTTAATTAATTTATATCCACTTATTTATTTGTTTATTTCACGATGTCAAATTATCAACTAACTGACTCTTCCTGATCAGTCCCCTTATATACTAGTGCCTTTTGTACTAGATAATTCCGGCCTGCGGCTTATACACACAAATAATTTTTCTGGCCTTTTCTAGATAACTCTGGTCACAAAAACCAGTTCTAGATAAGATAGTCTCAATCATAAACAGTTTTTTATAACTGCGTATCCGCCATAATTTTAACTATTATACCTGTCTTAGACAGGGTCGGTTTTAGGGACTATAGCAGTGTGCTGTTTCGTAACATTACCCCCTCCTTAAATGGAAGTTCCTCCTGGAACTTTTGTGTAGCCGGGACTGGATGTTTGAATCGGCAACTGGCCCCATTTCTACACTTTCCGATCTTATGTAAATAGCAGGGCACCGTCTTCATCGGATACGGATAACGGGGGTTGTAGCTGCAAATTAATATCTGGACACCGGTATCTTGAAAGATAATCTCTACCATGTTCCTGATTATTCGCCAATCCAACGGGTTACTCGCTATCTTAGGCATAGCCAGTTTCCTCACGCTGGATTCCAACACATGGTCTCGTAGGTTTCGAAGTGCTTCCCACACATTGCGGTAGGTAGATCGATCTTGAAATTCATTTTTAGTTACCACGTAGAAGACGTACCACGAATTATGTTTCAGTTTCAGTGTCTTGCCAGGGGCTGGAATCTGGTCTTCAAGTTTTTCTAATTGCCCGAACTTCTTTCAAAAGACGGATGCCAACCCTCGTGCGTTCTTGATACGGGCGGGGATGCTGTATGCCAGTGAATAATATTCCGGGAGAGTGAACAAATCTTGTCGTTGTTCTGAAGTGACTCCATATCTAGCTTTCCCGGAACCTCCATACGCGCCCATAAATTAATCGAAGGTAGGGTCAGACACATCTCGAATATGGTTTACTCCTTTCTTTAGGTCATGGTCTCCTTCGAATAGCGCTAGTCGGTTTTGGTGAACTACTTTTGGTTTTCCGTTGGGGATCTTGCTTATGCGATATATAACATCATTGATCCTTTTCTTGATTAAGTAAGCCAATGCGAATAGGGAAAGATACTGGTCCCAATCTCTCTGATGGCTGGAAACTACTTTGGACAGGTATTTTCCAATAGTCATGTTCATTCTCTCGACCATTCCATCTGACTGTGGATGTAATGCGGTTGTCCTGGTCTTCTTCATTCCCAGCTTGTCGCAAATCTCCTGGAATAGATGGCTTTCAAAATTTCTTCACTGGTCACTGTGGACTTCCAAGGGCACTCCATATCGGCTGATAAATTGTTTCACCAATACATCCGCGACAGTTGTGGCCTCTTGGTTCGGGATAGCGTAAATTTCCACCCACTTTGTGAAATAATCCATTACAACTAGTATGTATTTGCCACCATTTTCTGTCATTGGAAATGGTTGCCGATTTTCTTCCTTCCACTGCTGGATCATCTTCAGGTGAGGATCATTCCTCTGATCTTCTCTGATCCTGGCGAGTGACCATTCTTCATTGACTACTGTGATTCTTGAAACTGCAGCTTCCCTAGATTCCGCCTTGTTGCAGTGGGAGCAGTTTGTTGGGCACGGCCGTCTGGACAGGGAGTCGGCATTCCGGTGACTCACATCAGCTCGATGTTCACCCCTGTCTGATTTCCCCTGTGACTGGAATTCTTGGGTTACTGGGGTCTTGGGGCGCTTATACAGACTGCGTACGTGCTCTAGCTCACCACACTTCCGGCATTTGATCTTCTTCGGCTTCTTATCTACCATACCTTTCAACAAGTTGATGATCTGGTCAAGTTTGTCATCGTCATCTTCTTCCTGCATGGTCCTACCTTTGTTGTACCGCGAGCGCTTAGTGGCTGCTTTGCATTTAAGAGGTTCTTGGTTTGCAGGAATCGTAGGACGCTTACACGAACTGCGTGCATGCTCTAGATCGCCACAATTACAGCACCTGATATTCTTCGGCTTCTTGTCTACCATACCTTTCAACAAGTTGACGATCTGGTCAAGTCTGTCATCGTCACCTTCTTCCTGTATGGTCCTACTTTTGTTGTATCCCGAAGCCATCGTGGCTGCTTCATATTCAAGAGCAGCAGTCAATGCATCGACCAATGTTTTAGGATGGGCTAATCAAAGCGTCTTCTCCATATCGTGGTCACATAAGCCGTCAATTTCAACGTCAGCGGCAATGTCGTTTTTCATTAATAAGATATCGGCAGATATTTCGTTAGTCAAAGCAGACATCTTGTCGTCAATATTAGCAGAAATATCGTTTATCACATTCGTTGAAATTTTTTCTTCCATGGCAGAAATGTCGTTCTTCATAGCAGAAATATTAGCAGAAATTGACGAGATTAAGATGGAAGCCTCGTCATTAAATAAAACTGTTTCTGTATCAAAGCCCTCATTTTCCAGTAGCACTTTAAGTCTTTCTACTAATGCACTTTTCTTACCGGAAGTTTCCAACTCACGGTCCTCCAATTCTGCTCCGTCACTTTCAGGTCATATAGTCTCTTGGCCATTTTTACGTAGCAATTTATTTATATTACCCCTCACCTGACACCAATGTAATGTTTTTCTTATTTATTTAAACGTTTTTATTACGGGTGGGATAAATTTATACACACACGTTATGTCTACCAACTTTATTTATGTACTACACTATTCACTAATTTATATTATATACACAATATCTTAACTTAACTTAAACTAATTTATATAAACACTTCACTAATTTATATTCACTTATTTACTGTTTATCACACGATGTCAAATTATAAACTAAACTAACTCTCGCTGGTCGGTCCTTTATATATTAGTGCCTTTTTTACTAGATAATTCTAGATTGCGGCTTACACAAAAACAATTGGCTCTCTGGCTTTTTCTAGATAAGACTGGTCACAAAAACAATGTCTAGATAAGATAGTCACAATCGTAAACAGTTCTAAGAAATCCCTGCGCATCCGCCATAATTTTAACTTTCATAAATGCCTTAGACAGAGTCAGATTCAGGGACTATACCAGGGTGCTGTTTCGTAACAGTAATATGGATGATTTTTTTTTAGAGTAATTACTACAGCTTTAGTTACTTTTAAATAAGTAGTTTTTGTCTCGAATTCCATCAACTACCGTCATTTTTTTCAAATTTTCGAGACATTTAACTGATGGACCTAATTGAATTAGGTCCATCACGAGTAGCGCCAAGAAAAAATTCGACATCTTTTCCAACGAATATTCCGCATGTTGCTACGGTCAGACCAGTTATATCATCAAACTCCCTTATGGCAACGATTTCATTTTCCTGTCCATACTTTGTTGCCGAATTACTATAAAGCATAGCTTTCACGGCATTTATAGGGTTAGTAGTCCGTTTTATTCGGCATATTCTACCAAAACTTGAAGCAGTAATTCTATATACCCTTTCTTGTCCTAAGGTGCGTCTTTCTAGTATTTCGGCTGGAGTCTTTTGGAGGATCTGAAAATATTTTTCTTTCCTGGCTTTTAGTTCTTCTTCTGAAATATTTTCTTCTACTTCCCCATAATCCTGGTCGGCATTGCTGGGTTCTCTTATGAACTGATTTTCGCTGTATCCGTTTATTAAAAAATACCAAAAAATCTTATTATATTGCCTGACAAAAACTATTTCCCGATTTCTCAGTCTGACGCGTCGATTTCCTGACAACAAAAAATTTATTAATAACCGTCAGACACCTGAAAATTATGTTAAGAAAACAAATATTTGATTTTTGGTATAAGTGTCTGATAAATATAGTGGGGCGTAACTAGAGTATGACGAAAAAACATCATTTTTTAATAGTTGAAGGATCATCCTATCTCAAGTGAGCAAAGTAAGTATATTTTACCGCTTTTGATGTACATACCTGCAAATATCGGAATCTCCGAGTTATGCCAAATGGCAGTATCTAGGTAAAAAATTCACTACCCCTGAATTTGCCTAGAGGAGATTTAAAGGTTAAGATGAAAGTAGCTTAATAAAGGTTAAATTATAAAATTTAAACAGTACAAAACACAAAATATTTACTTGTTCTCTAAAGAAAGGTTTACACTCCCATTCTCCGCCCTTTAGGGATGCCTACAAGAGCCCTTCGTTGGGGGTTAAGAAATGGTACACATTTATTTATTTATTAAAAAAAACTTCGAAAAAACGTAAAGAATTAAAAAAACAGAACAAGTTAATTCTCTTCATCTTCGTCTGATGACTCTGATGTTGATTCATCAGGTACCGAATCATTTTCACTTTCATACAATGAATCTGTAAAAGTAATAAAGTGGTGCTAAGATTGAATTTTTTAAAGCCAATTTTACAAAGATTTTGTTTTTTAATTTATTGTGAAGT
The DNA here is from genome assembly GCA_963921935.1 of Galeruca laticollis. Lineage (NCBI taxonomy): Eukaryota > Metazoa > Arthropoda > Insecta > Coleoptera > Chrysomelidae > Galeruca > Galeruca laticollis. Next base: position 157,061,491 of record OY998180.1, on the reverse strand, counting down.
ATAAAATTTAGAAGACTATAAAAAAAATGGGGAAAATTACTAACTAGTCTTTTACTCAGTAAATGGTTGATGAAAAAAAACTGTTAAAAAAATTCTGGCTTTTTGGTAGGTAATAATTATTGCTTATTACACAGTAATAATTGAAATCTTTTACCAGGTACTTCCCTCTGCTACATTTAACAAGTCAAGACATGAAGCGTTTAATCGCGAAATATAGGAAATTCAAAATCGGAAAATAGTTATTTGTATCACTAGTCCAGAAAATGACCTCTTGCGAGTATGAGAGTGATAATGTGTAGCCTAGATGCGAAGCATCGAGGCGAAACATTTTCTGGATGTGTGATACACACTTTTTTTTGGTCCGACCACTTTTTAAATTGATCAAAAGTATATAAATTTTCTACTAAAAACTAAAATATCTAAAAATCGACTAAAATGACATTTGCTATATGATTAATAAAATTAGTAATGAATGATTATCAATCGAAATCTAACTACTTAATTATTAGATAATAATATGTAGGTATGTGCCTAATGTCGTATAAAGTAGCACAGTAAAGGTTATTTTAAGATAAAATTGATAAAAACAAATAATTATTAGGCATAAACCATTTAATTTTAAATAAACACAGCAAAATACAATCGATATATTTTTATAATCGAATGAAAGGTTGTTGTAAACAAACGCGTCATTTCACAAATGTCAAATTTAAAATTAAATGTCAAACTTTTATTTAATATAATTTTTATTTACAAACAATTTATTAGTACTCTTTTTAATTCCAAAAAAGTCTTTACGCAAGATTGAGATTTATTTAATTAATTTATGAAGTGATATACCCAAAATTAACTGGCAAATGAGAAAAACAAAATTTCATTTGATCATAAAGGTATGACATATAGTTTAAGTTACTATCTGATATAAGCAGTGTAATCACTGTAGTGAGTAAGTTGGTAATATCTTGGTAACTTTATTGCCGGCCTAGTAAATAAATGAAGCTGTTTCCGGACGATTTTGAAGCATGAAATAGCCATTGTTTCTGGTCGGAGGACCAAAAATGTTTTTTTTTGAAAATAAAAATATTTATGATGTTTGAAGTTATAAACATTATTTTTTATTATAATTAAGAAAAAATCGTGCTTTGAAGGTAAATTTTAATAATTATTAAAAATTTGTATTTTACACGTCAGACTGAAAAATTAAAAAGTACATTTTATCAGACATCTAAAAAATTGTGTTTCATTTATTTTTTTAAGCAATGTTCAAAAAATTAGCTGGTTATTAATAAATATATAGAAAAGAACGTAAGGTCCAAGCGTATATTGGCAAAATAGGTATTTTTATCTAAAAGACCCTCTTTCACTAGATACGTTTACACCGGACGTACCAAATTTTTAGTCCGAGGTTTAAATGACGTCACGTGTACTTTACTTTCGGTGTAAACAACCAAGGAGTAAAATTTGGTACTCAAATTTGATCCATCTCATCTAGGGTGGTTCAAATTCAATTTTTGACGGAGTAAACACGGCATATTAGTATTCGTGGACCAAAGTGACGGTTTGCTAAAAGCACAGAGTAAAAATAGGTCAGCTGTGGATTTGTTCTTCACTGATCCAATTTTCACTACTTCTAGGTTTCATCCATATTCTTTGATTGTCTAACAATCCCACAAAATTACTGCTAGTTAAAAGCAAATAAGCTAAATTGCTTCTTAAATATGGAGACTTCGATGACTCTAATTTAAGTCTTTGAATAATTTTTTTCTTTTTCAGGAACTCTATTACCACTGCAACTATTTTTGTATTCATTTTTAAATAAACTCAAACTCTACCATCAAATTTCCTAAAGATTTAAGGTTATGTCATTTTAATATAAAAATGTCAATTTTGGTCCCTGGCATTAACCCTGGACTATTTTAATCCAGCAAAACAGTCAGTATAAACAATTATGTTCTAAACTAAATAAGTACACGATTTCGTCCACGCACCAAATTGGTCCACACGGTGTAAACTAACTCACTGTCAGACAATTTTTTTAACATATTCCAAATTTAATTTAAAAACTAAAAAAAATCTTAAAAAACGTTATTAATAAATTTTTTGTTCTCAGGAAATCGACAACTTTGACGCGTCAGACTGGGAAATCGGGAAATAATTTTTGTCAGACCATATAATAAGATTTTTTTGTATTTTTAATAAACGGATACAGCGAAAATCAGGTGGTTATTAATAAATTTTCTTATAGTCGTTTTTCCGACATGTTTAAGATGGCGGACACAACCAATAAACCACATTTATTATCAGACAATTTTATTTTCACGTTTCAGATAATGTTTTTAAGCTATTCTGTTTGAAAAAAAAAACAGTATCTATAAATTTTCTATATGTCGACAAAACAAAATGTTTAGGGAAACTTAGCGGACAAACGCCCCAAAAACAAAAAAAATCATAGAGGAATTGGGTGTCAGACTAGGGCCAATGAAGCCTTACACGAAGTTTGGTGAGAGTATGTTTCACAAAAAATTTTCCCGGCGGGCACCCTAACTATCAGTTTAATACCTCGGAGTTGGTTATGCGGTCTGTCCAAGGCATTCTAAGGATTCTTTTGAACACCCACATTTGGAAGGCGTCATTATTGTCTAAGTCTCCACTTCATACAGCAGCACTGAGTAAATGTAGCATTTCACTAAACGGTACCGTAGTGTTCAATTTAGACTCTTGTTGCTGAACCAAGCTCATATTCGTGAATGCTATTCTGGCCTGTTCAAATATTCAATATTTATGGGAATACTGTGGCACAAACTTAAGACCATGAAACATCGTAAGATAATATTATAGCAGTTCCCAAAAGATATTTTCCTACCACTAATTAAAGTACATTCTAACAACGAATTCAAATAGAGATAGGTTGGCACAAAAGGCTGCATGCTTGTTAGGAAACTAGTACGCTACCCCGACAAAGAAGTAGCTAGAAAATTGCTTCTAATCCACCTCCTTATTAGTATTCTAACTGGAGCTTCACCTATCGGTGACGTTATCAACTAGGTGGTAATATTAAGCTAGTTGACAAGCTAAGAGAAAGTCATCCACTTTATTTAAAATTCGGCTTCTAAGATTAGTTTTTTAAAGTTTTCCAAAATTTGATATCGCACCATTAGAATTTGAATAGGAATGTTTTTAATCAACAGAAATGTCAGTAGAATCATCTGAATTTCCTTAAATTTATCATTTATACCCACTTACCAGAATAAGCAACATAACCAACAATATCTGAAGAAAAACTCTCTCGCGCTGATTCCTATGTTGGTACAAACTCGTTTAATACATATAACAAAACACCTTCTAAGGACAGAGTTGAATAGTCGATTATACTTTCAGATTTTGCTTCTAAAGTCTGATACAAACTGCGATTAAAAAATATAATCAACCTATTAATACGCCTAATTGAAATGTCGTTTGGCTGTGAATTATTTGGATGAATAGTCATGTAAGCGTTTAGAGAAGAAACTGATATTTTGTGAATATACAGTAATTGCGAAACACTAGTACATAATCGAAAAGAAAGTTAGGATATCGTTGAGAACAAGTTTGTATAAAACTTCGTACCTATATTCTCATGAAAGTTATGTGAACTTATTCTATTCCACAAATTTTACCAGATATCTACTAGATCAAAGCAAGTTTCACATAGGTATACTCAAATTGGATACGACAATCAAAGGCACCATGTTGTGGATGCTATAAAGTCGTTGGTCACTTTAAATTACATATTTTTTGGTCGTTCAAAAAATGTAGAGACCCAAAATAAGTAAATACTCCTTTATTGCATAGAGTAGATCTTAAACTAATGAATAGGTCTTTAGACGAGTTACTAGTTATGAATTAATATCATTTATTTCATTTATTTTTCGTAAATTTTGAATTCATCTGCAAATATGATTTTCATAGCATTTTCTTGCCAATCAGTAATCAAGCCAATTTTAAACACTATGTAAATCATAAATTAACATTCTGTTAATGTTATTTTCAAGAATCCTCGGAGTACTTTGAAAGGGACAAGATATATTTCAAGTTTAGAAGCTCGTTGGAAAACATGCGAAGGATAGGTAGGTACTTTAAATGTAGTCTTAAAAGTAATATTTTTGGTCAATTTAAAATATTTTATTTACAAATATTATTTAAACTATTAATATCCAACACACTTCAATTTTACAATAAGATACATATAACAGCACATTGTTAATATGTTGATATACAATGCATACATCAATGCATGTTATAAACATTATAAATTCTAGAAATCTGTTAAACGTACTTTTGGACGTTTTATATTACCTATTAAAATAGGAGAAAATGTGTTCAATGATCGGATTACCAATCTCAAATATTTAGAAATACATTCACAGTTTCAGTATTTTTGTACATATACAAACATGTGCAATAATAAACATATACTGCACTGAAATTACTTTCGTATCTATATTATACAAATAACATACATAGGGAGGCTATAGAATATGGAGGTAGAGTCAATAACGGGAATAGACATAACCCTATTATTGACTCATTTTTAACATAAATGGGTTTGTTGGACATTGACAAATACTGGGGACTAGTGAGATTAGATTTAATATTGTTTATACTTCATTATTTACAATTTGTACCAATATTTTCTAGTTATAGTAATCACATGATAATTATAGTGACTATTTTCACATTATATATGAAGGTCAAAATAGTCATGAGTTTTATTATGAAAAAAATAATTTAGTGTAACAGATAATTCGAATTTTAACATTACAATATCGTACTGTATAGATACGCAAGGTACTGCAGTGTTATATACGAAAAATATGCTCATTCTGCGAAGAACAACAACTACTGCCTAATCGTGAATATTTTTTTTTAAATTTCATATTGATGATTTACTAGCCTCCCTGTTTATATTTATGTCTGCAATCCACAGTATCTGCTTTAATTTCTGTTTCTTTGAGTTGGAGTTGTATTTTAATATTAATTGATCAACACGAACTGGACTGTAGTTAATAGTATGGTTCACACCAATTATTACATCTAGGCGACTGTCTATCGAATTAAAAACTCCTATGTACGATAGATTGTAGTATAAATATGTTAAACCATACAATCAGTTACAAAGCATTTAGTGATAGTTAAACGACAATAAGTAAACCCCATTTCTTATTTATATATTATAAAATATTTTGTTCGTATTTTACTCAATATGAGAATACATTACAATACCACTGGTAATACAAACAAACATATGGAGCACTTCGTCAAAAAACATCAATTTTTTTAAGTTCTGTAGACTTCTTTTATATCAAATTATTGACTAGGGCAAATGTTGTGGAATAGACATTGGAAAGTCTTCATCGCAGCTTGATTCTTGGCTTGAAGGGGGAGTGTCTAACTGAGGCAAACCCAAATCCAAATATTCTTCATTTGCAGTGATAGTTAATATTCTATCTAAATCTTCAACTAATTCGGAAAACACTGGACGTTCATTTGGTTGGTAACTCCAACATTCACGCATCAACATATATATTTCTAAAGAACAACAAGGTGGTTTCTCCATTCTGTGTCCATTTCTTAACAATTGAAACAGTTTTTCTACACTTGGAACAGAAGGATAGGGTGTACCTGAAAAACAAAAAAAATGCAAAAGTTTATGTGTTATGTTCGAAACCATGTTTCTCAAATAGAAAAAACAAATAAATTCTTTATTTTGTGTCGCATCTGCAATATCGGACAATACTTCAATTATTAAGTTATTCTTCCTCACGCACCTGTTTTACTTTCAATCGTTGTAAAAAACGATTTAAGATCAATGGAAGGGATATTTGAATTCATTATGACGTTTGGTTATTATTGGGTGGTTCACTATTTCCAATATTCAGACTGATAAGTTCTAAATAGCGTCAAAGAAATTAGTTAAAGTATGAGACATCCAGTGTTTTCATTTTGGAATTTGGTTTTTACTGAATGTACAGTTGTGTTTTAAAAAAGGGTACAAGTATTAGAAAGAGACCCTAGCGTCATCCTATTTGCGTAAATCCAGCTGGGATTATTGGTGGTTATCAAATGTCATAGGTTGTCAAAAATGGAAATCACTGGTGTCGAGCTTCAGTTAAAGTTGTATAAAGAACAATTATATTATTGTTTTGACAGCCTATGACATTTCATAACCTCCAATAATCTCAGCCGGTTTTACGCAAATAGGACGACGTCTCTTTCTAATCTGTATCCTTTTTTGAATGCCAAAACTGTATATAAGGCTTATTAGTCACCCATTATTTGACGGGAAACAAACTTCCTATCAAATCAAGCATATTATGAAAATCCCATTATCCATATAGGAAACCCACGTCTAGAACCAAAAGCTCCCGTACTATAATTAAACCATCTTATTATCAGAGCTGTCATTATTCACTCATTTTTTTACATTTCCTCATTAAAATATTTACTCATAAAGAAATTCTCCATAAATACATTGCATTTTAATTTGAAACATCTGTTTTTATCGCTGCGTGCCAAAATAAAGTGTTAATTTGGCGTGATTGGCTCCAGATTTCAAACTAGTTCCAGTAACAGAATTAACATAAAGATATTTATAGCAGTGAAAGAGCTATTTGCAAATAAGAATAAATAGCAGCTTTAATATATATTAATAAATTTATCTCCATGAAGAGGGGTTGATACCTCTATAGTCTAAATATAAAATATGTGAATATCTGGAATCGTACTTTACAGTTTAGTTAAAATAATGTACCATATTTCTTCTCTTCTACAATTCAAGTTATCTCAACTATCTCTTCTAGAGCTAAGAAGTGAGACAGTACCCTCAAAGTAGTTCGGTATAATGACAGAATGAACGGAGTTTTGCCTAAATTGATTAAAATGAACATTACATGAGTTTCTTTTCAAATACTTATATCAGGCATCCTATTTTGCACATATTTATTTGGATGATTATACACATTTCAAGCGTTGCCCAAATATACATCTTTATTTCCAGTACAAATTTATATTCTTGAAGTGAACAGGACAGTTTTCAATCAATCATCAATGCTTTGACCAAATAATGTTTTATCTCTATTTTGGTGGAAGTCATAGTATTAAAGTGTAAAGCAACTTACCTCCTAACGTCATAATTTCCCATAACAGAATACCGTAAGACCAAACATCCGACTGAGTGGTGTAAACCCTGTGAAATAAAGCTTCGGGAGCCATCCATTTGACAGGTAACCTTCCATCTGTCGTTTTTCTGTAGTAATCACTACAGTGTATATCTCTAGCTAAACCAAAATCAGCTATTTTTAAAATATAATCATCACTCACTAACACATTTCTGGCTGCTAAATCTCTGTGGATACACTGGAAAATTGAATTGCATTATAACGAAAACTTTTCACTTCTATTCATTTTTACTTTTACTAATTCACGTGATTATGTTTCTTTAAAGATGTAAAAACTTTTTTCTACGACTATTATAGAATTTCTATATTCCGACGTAGTTTTTGATTATGGAATAGCTTCATTCTAACCATAGGACAAGAATATTGATTCTCGCCCTTGGTATGGAATGAATACTTGTGGCGCCCTCTAAATATCACGGTTCATTTGACAGAAGCAGAAAATAGGAGTGTTCCGTTTTCTACACCAGCTGCACTACGCAGAGTAGAGGTAGTGCAGAAATATCAAAATGCATAAAAATCCTCTAAAGTGAAAGTAAAATGACTAATATAGTCGTTGAGTATTAATCGTTAGAGCCAGAAGTGGAGCATACGTGTATTTTGTGGCATTTTTTAAGAAGAAAATAAAAAACGTTATTAACTAACAATTGTCAACTGTCAAAAAATGCCGATTGTCAAAGTTGTTTAATCATCTATTTTTTTTAAATTAAAATTTATTAATACTTCATAAAAAGTAAGTAAATTTATATAGTTTTATTTAAATATTAGTTATTACATGGCTACATTCCTTTTTAGTGTTTGATCTGATAACAGTGATGATTTCGCCCCAACTACTCCAGAAATTAAGGAGTTAGCAATTCAATATATGTTGTTTTCATTTTTATTTGATAGTCGTAGAAAAAGTATAGTCTAAAACACAAGTGGAATTAAAAATTCTACACTCGTGTAGTATTTTGTTAATTCCACCCTTGATATAGAATACACTATACTTACTCTTCTTGAAGCCAGATATTCCATTCCTCTAGCAACTTGATAAGCAAAAGATACTAAATCTTTTTGAGTTAATGTCTTCTTTTCCTTTTTGTCTCCAACAGCTAATTCATAGCCAGCTGAAGGCCGATGCTGTCTTAAAAAATCTCTTAAATTTCCATCTGGAGCATATTCTACTATAACAAATAGTGGACCTTGTTGTGTGCAACATCCTAATAAATTTATTATGTTTATATGTCGTCCGATCATTTTCATCATTTCCATTTCTGATACTAAATCCATCATTTCGTTATCGGTGTGGCCCTCTGAAATAATATATTGTAAATATGCTAACCATTTTAACATTTTAATATCAAATTACAAATAATAGTGACGGTTGAAAAATATTACAAGTTTTTTGTTGCGAGTAGAAACCAGAATACGAAAGTTTAGTCGATCTGGAAACAATATACAGGGTGTCCCGGGACTAATGGGAAAAAAGTCAGGAGCGTATAATCTGAGCCAAAATAATGTTAGTACTTCATATAAACTTTTTCTATGCAGGCCCTCGTTTTCGAGTTATAGGCCTCCAAAGTTTTAATTTTGAATTTGGTTTTTATTTTTTGTACTAGTTATTTGATCTTTATAAAATTTACGGCAAAGCTATAATGTACGTGTATGTTTATTTTGGAAACAGATTTACAGTAGTGCCTTGAAGCCAGGGACGGACTACTCGCAATGGTTAGTAATCCAAAAAATTTGCAGAGATGGCACACCCTGTATGAAATTATATAAATTTAGTTCCCTACACATTAAGCTAACGAAAAGCTACTCTTGTTGGAATTCGATAAAATAAGCCGTTTGACTAATATTTACAGTTTTATTAATGCACTACGTAGCAATTTACCTAACTTATTAATACGATGTACAAGATTTACCTACAGTAGTACAAAAAATTGATGATAGCAGATGATAAAAACATTAAGAACTTATTTAATGGGAATTAAATAGGTACGCAAACAACGTAATTAGTTGCTTTTAATCAAAATTACGAACACTACATTATTAAACCATTAAGAAAACATCAAAAAACACAAGTTATAAAACATTAGACTAAAACTAATTCCTAAACAACAACAAAAACTAACGTTACTCTAATAAATGTTCAATATGAGCTCCTTCCACTTCCACGCACATTTTAAGTCTACGAAGGTTGTTTCTTCACTTGAAAGAGCAATCCAATATTAATTCTAATAACATTGCAGTGCAACACAACTCTGTCTATTAAATCTTGCCTTGTTTGCACAGGTGTTGCGTATACCTTACTTTTGAGATAACCCGAGAAATAAATCCTGCCCAAACAGTAACCATGAATATATGCTGGCTCCTAGTTTGGATAATGCCATGTGGATTCACATCATCCCATAAATGGATATTATGAGAATTTATGACTCCATCTCTGGTGAAACCGGATTCGTTCGTGAAGAGAACGTTACTAATAAATGTATTGTCTGCTTGTTGTTGTCGCAGAAATCACTGGCTATACTCAAGTCGTGCAGGATAATCAGCCACTGTCATACTGTGTACTTTTTCATGTGAAAAGGATATAACAGCTGTTCTTTTAGGACGCGATGAACAACTAATTTCGAGACGTTATGTTCTCTTGATAATTTTCGTAAACTCGTTGATGGTTCATTATCAACTGCATTTAACAAGTCTTGTTCAACTGCCACAGTACGTACGCTTCGTACTGGACCTTCTCCACATTTTTTTGGCAAAAAACTTCCTAAAATTTAAAATTTTGTTTTGTATACATGGAAAATTACATTTACTTATTCATACCCGTTTCTCGTAACCTGAGATCAATACGCTCAAACATTCGTCTGTCTGGCAATGCTCTGTTTGCAAAATGTTCCGCATAAAGCCTTCTGGCCTCTAAATAGTTTCGAGAAGCCAGTCCATACATTAGATGCATACTCAATAAAAGTGAATTCTGCCATTGTAACTGTTAAATTAAGGACTTATGAATTATTGACATGTACTGACTACGAACTATTCTACACAACGTTTGACAACTAATCCTATGGTAACTTGATAAACGGTAAAAACACTTTTAAAAAGTTGTTGTGTACTTATAAAAATGGTGAATGCGTACATTAGTAGGTAGTGCATTAATAAAACTATAAATATTAGCCAAACGACTTATTTTATCGAACTCCAACAAGAGTACTTTTCCGTTATCTTAATGTGTGAGGAAGTAAATTTCGATAATTTCATACAGGGTGGGCCATTCCTGAAATTTTTTTGGATCACTAACCATTGCGAGTAGTCCATCCCTGGCTTCAAGACATTACTGTAAATCTGTTTACCTTGCCAAAATAAACATAGACGTACATTATAGCTTTGCCGTAAATTTTATAAAGATCAAATAACTAGTACAAAAAATAAAAATAAAAACCAAATTCAAAATTAAAACTTTGGATGCCTATAACTCGAAAACGAGGGCCTGCATAGAAAAAGTTTATATGAAGTACTAACATTATTTTGGCTCAGATTATACGCTCCTGACTTTTTTCCCATTAGTCCCGGGACACCCTGTATAACAAAGTCTGAGACCAGCTAGAGGCATCTACCGGTAGCTTTGTAACACATTATCTATGGATGGTATAACATGAATATATGATGAGCGGAGAGATGATAGTCTCATTTACATTAAGAAAATAGACAATTATGTTTATTTACGTACCTTTTAACATTTTAACAGCAACAATAGTTTTACTCCCCGATTTAACTATGTTAGAAGCTTCAGCTTTAACAACTCTACCGAAAGCACCTTCACCTAGAGTTTTACCCAGCATTAGCGAATCTCTTGGTATTTCCCAATCAGAGTCCATAGGTAATTCATACTCAGACACCATACCATCTTCGCAATTAGCGTTTTGAGATTTATGTTTTTCTATTTTAACTATTGGCATGAGCTAAAAAATAAATTGAAATATGAAACAATAATTCATGTTCCACAAGAAGTATTTTTAAATCAGCATTTTTTATTGGTAGGCACAGTCGATATAACAATGGACCAGTGAATCTACATTGTAATATTATTTATTATAAATAATATCGTATTTTATTACTTATGTCTTAAAATTAATCAATAAAAACAACTTATTTACCAATGGCTCTGAAATATTTTCCGAAGAATTGGTAATTTTTTCTATAATAACTTTCTTCGTCCACTGAGTAACAATAGCTGCACGGGCTGTTTCAACAGCAATCATTTTTTCTCGTTTCTCTCTAAAACAAATGAATAATATCAATGTAGTAGCTTTAAACAACACATTGTACATTAATAAATATGGTTATTATTAACTCAAATGAACTGTTCCACGAAAATAATGGAGTTTTGCCTGTTAATTCGCTGTTGCTCTAAATCCAAATAAACGGTGCCAAAATGTAGAATATTAATTTCATCAAAAGATTATTTAACGGACTCAAATTTCTATTGCACAAATATCATTCAATGCCTGTCGAAACATATGGTTCTGGTAGTTTTTCTATAAAAAGTTTTTGACAAATGCATAATCTATGATAAGGTATTGACTGTTATTGGACATTCAATAAATACCAAGAGGCGAAGACTAAGGCATTAAGTAACTTGTAGTAAAAGTAGACAAGAAATAGAGAGCAATATTATCAACAGGGGCACATTATGTTAAAATATCATTCAATGCCTGTCGAAACATGTGGTTCTGGTAGTTTTTCTATAAAAAGTTTGTGACAGATGCATGATCTATGATAAGGTATTGACTGTTATTAAACATTCAATAAATAACAAGAGACGAAGACTAAGGCATTAAGTAACTGGTAGTAAAAGTAGACAAGAAATAGAGAGCAACATTATCAACAGCGGAGGGGGTTAGCTTATTCGTTCATCAATCTAGGAAGTGATCCGATTCCTCAGTCTCAATCTGCCTACTTTACGCAACGAATCACCCCCTTCGGCTGATTCCAAAGCCTCACTCTGCCTACTCCTTGGAATGGAGTATATAAAACCACTTACTTAGATTGTCTCCGCTCCTACATAGGTCAGACCAACCAACGTATCTCCGTTAGATCAAAAAAACACTCAGTGTCTGCTAGAAATTCCGATACTTCTTCCACCTTGGCCTAGCATCGTGTCCAAACAGGGTACACAATCAATTTCGATAAAATCATAACTATCGCCCCAACTCGCTCCTTCAACTCCAGAATAATTCTAGAAGCTATCGAGATAGAAAAATGTCCAAACTTTTTGAACACCAGAGACGACAGCCAGATATTACCATCAATCTGGAAACATCTTCACCCGCCCCTTTCCGATACCCCCCACATCCTTCCAGCATGGCCTGCGCCAAAAATAAAAATTTCACCCCAAATATATCCCGGAATAACGAACATCCTATATCTGTTGCCCCTCCCGACAGTAATACACGTACAGCGTGCGCTAAAAAGATAAAACCCGCCAATAGGTCCCTCATAAATACACGGTCCCGGCACGTTATTTGTCAGTCGGCTTCGAGCCAGTAGTGAGAGTGTTATTGTTTTACGGTGTTTTAAATGGTAAATGGTAAACATTTTTATCTTTATTTTATTATTTCCTTTTTTCGGTGAAATTCCAAGGAGTAGGCAGATTGAGACTACGGAATCGGATCACTTCCTAGATTAATGAATGAAGAACCTAACCCCTCCCCTCATCATAATGGCTTTAAAGTGGAAGCCGAAACGTCGAGAAATTACTAATTTCCAACGCAGTTCAACCCTTTTTCTGTTTGCGTGCTCTACCCATCAAAACCCTTGTCTACCCATCAAAACCCTTGTTGTTTGTTGTTTACAATTCACGCATTATTCCTACATTCTACTTATTTGTTGTTGTTTCCTTACTCTATGTCAGAATTGTTAGACACGGGCTCTTCCAATTGAGGGCACAAATATTGCATTTGGTTCTCCAGTTGAAATCCGTATATGTGTTTTCCCATGTTTCATTCAACAGCTGTGTTCCCAAGTTTTACACCCTTACTTGGTTATACTGTACTGATGACGGCTAATGAGCCAGAAATATGCATATCTCGGTAATCAATTTACTGTATGCTTAGTGATTTCAAGCAACATTACATGTGATAGTCATATACATATCCACTTATATTTTTAAATTCATTCTATTTTAATGAAAATTATTACTAAATAGCAATTGGAGAAATAAATTACCGTTTAATTTTTTGTCGATAATGCATACAAATGCATGATATTACAAAAACTACTAATATTGCAACGATGCCGATTATTATCACTATTACACCCACATTAGTTCTTGGGCTGCTTGGTTCTTCTACCAGGACAACTGGAAAAAATAATAAATGATTATATATCACAATAAACTGTAATACCGAGTTTTTGCTTACACCAGTAATTAAATATGACACAATTTACAAAAAATGTTAATAATATAACCCAAATAATACAAAACTAAAAATATCCAATATATTTATATTCTAAAAAAATATACTCAGTGACATAGAAACCCGAACACCCAGTAAATATTATTTTATTTCAAAAATATTTCACGTACATGTTTATCATAAAAGGCTTAATTCAAGGTTAGAATTTTTTTCAATATTTTTTTTTGCTGTTAGTACTGGACGAACCGGCCCATTCCGATATCAGAATACAGAATATATTCGAGTACAGTGGTTTCAAACGTTGCCTTATAAGAATTCACAAGTGTTTAGCATGCCTAGAGTGCAAAGAAATGATCGAGAGGAGTCGATTTATTGGTCTTCGGAAAGCTGTCGTTCAGAGAAATTGCTTGTAGAATAAACAGGAATGTAGATAATGTTGACAGATGTTATCAGGCATGGCACCAAGAAAGCCGAACACGAAGAGCCAGAGGCACAAGACGAGTGAGCAAGATACTAGAGGGCTAAGATCGTGGCCTAAGAGTAGATAATGGTTAACTATACAACAATTTTATGTAGGGAGGCGTGACGTCACAGGAAGCTGGAATGTGGGTAACCTAAGGATAGCAAACTCCACGAAATCTTGTGTAGCGCAAGTAAACCCCAAGAAAACGTACCGGAAATCGGCCATCTTGGATTTGCGTACTGGAAGTGACGTTATGAGTTGTGGGGGCGTGTCATATGCCATCTGTCATAAGTGTCGTATGTGTCATCTGTCATAAGTGTCGTATGCGTCATCTGTCAAATCTGTCATCTGTCATAAGTGTCGTATGTGTCATCTGTCAAATGTGCCATCCATCTTGTGTTCTGTGTCGGGTCTCATGTGTTCCGTGTCTTATGTCGTATGGTCTGTCATCCCTCTTCTGCTCTATGACGTGTGTCGTCTGTCATGTATTCCTTGTCTTATGGTTGGTGACGTGTGTCGTCTATCATGTATTAAGTGTCGGCTGTCATGTGTATCGTGTCGTATGGTCTGTGACGTGTGCCATCTGTCATCCATCTTGTGGTCTGTGATATGCTTCTTCTCTCATGTGTTCCGTGTCTTATGTCTTATGGTCTGTGACGTGTGTCGTCTGTCATATGTTCCGTGTCTTATAGTCTGTGACGTGTGTCGTCTGTCATGTGTTCCGTGTCTTATGATCTGTGGCGTGTGTCGACAGATGGCTGACAATATAGGTTGACGATAAATTACGTAAACTGACAGAAGAATGACAAACATGACACTGCACACAAGAAGGTTGATATAGAATACAGTAGATATGTACGTAGTTCGTCGCTGTTCGTCGGGGTATTTATTGATGTGGAGGGGGTGAAGTACCAACCCGGCGCGGCTCCAGGTGGCGGATAGAAGAAGGGCCTCTGAGATGATTTTATATGAGGAGGTCTGCGGGGAAATACCGGGGAAAAGGCCAAATCAAAGGTTTGGCATGTAAGGATTCTAAATTGATTTATGATCAAAGGCAAGTATTTCCGCGTGCCTGTGTAATCATAAGAAATAACATAAAATATATTTGTGTTTCAGAATACGTGTCACGGGACCTTGTTCCAATCATGGTTCACCTCAACATTGGGGGTATCGACCGAGACATCGTCATTGCCTCTGCCTACTTCGCTGGAGACGGGCCGATGACACCGCAAGAAGAGGTAAAAGAGATAGTGAGACACTGCAATAGCAGACGGTTGCCAATTATAATTGGTTGTGATGCCAACGCACACAATACCGTGTGGGGAAGCAAAAGGTGAGTGTTTATTAGAATATCTTTTAGCAAATAACCTTGAGACTTTAAACGTGGGGACAACCCCCACTTTTGTCACGAGAGCAAGAGAAGAGGTCCTGGACGTAACAATTGTTAATGTTGCTGCTAGGAAAAATGTAAAAGATTGGAGGGTGATGAGCGAGCCATCACTTTCAGACCATAGGATCATCGAATTTAGGATAGAGGGAAATACAACCTCGATTCATACAATCCGAAATCCTAGAAAGAGTGAATGAAACCATTGTAAAATGGATGTATGAGTTGTTGACAACGAGTATAGCTGAGACAAAGGTGGGGAATCAAACCACCTCAGTTAAAGCCACTCGGGGGACACCTCAAGGGGGAGTGATATCTCCCCTTCTATGGAGCCTCGTAGTAGATGAGTTGCTCTACAGGCTAACGGAGCTTGGCTTCGAATGTATGGGCTATGCCGATGACATTATTTTAATAGTCCGAGGCAAGTTCGAGAGCACCTTGTGTGATTTATTACAAAAGGGTCTCAGAATCATTGAGCAATGGTGCTTGTCAGTGGGGCTAAACATTAACCCAAGCAAGACCATAGTAATTCCATTTACCCGGAAAAGAACACTTCCAGCCATATCCTTAAACGGAGAAATCATAGAATGGAAATCAGAGGTTAAATATCTAGGGATAACCCTAGACAGTAAGCTTCTGTGTAATAAGTATGTTGAAATAACTGCTAGTAAAGCAATAAGAGCATTGATGGCGTGCAGAAAGCTAGCTGGCAAGAGGTGGGGCTGTGACCCAAAAATACTGCGATGGATGAGACCAGCAATTACGTATGGGGCAATAGTTTGGCACACAAAAGCAAGTCAGTACATCACGAGGAAGACCCTCGACAAAGTTCAAAGGCTTGCCTATGTGTGCATCACTGGAGCTATGAGAACGTGTCCAACTAGGGCACTTGAGATCATTACAGATCTCACATCTCTACATCTGGTGATAGAAAGATCTGCCCAAGAGGCAATTCTTAGAATATCTAAGAAAGGTTCAGGCAATGAGAGTATTAAAAATCAGGGAGCTTGGTCCTCTCTGACAAGATACATCTCATTAACGAATCTTCCCAGTGACGAAATGATCAGGAAAGTAAGCATCGAAAAGAATTTCACCACGATGTTAAGTACGAGGAGAGACTGGGAAAGGGAATACACCACCCAAACTCTCAAAGAAAACACCAAAAGATGGTATGCGGATGGTTCAAAAACCACATTTGGAGCAGGCGCTGGAGTATTTGGGCCTGGCACCAGATACTCATTATCGTTAGGCTCCTTCCCGAGCATCTCTCAGGCAGATATACTTGCGATCGAAAGATGGGTGGAAATGAACCTAGAAAGAAACTACTAGAAATGTGACATATCGATCCATTCTGATAGTCAAGCAGCTATCAAAGCATTGAGCTCCCATGTCATTGACTCAAAGTTGGCATGGGACTGCCGAAGAAAACTTGATGAATTTGGCAAGAATAACAGGGTCTCTTTAGTCTGGGTGCCTGGCCACTCGGGAATCACGGGAAATGAAGAGGAAAGGAGCACAAATGCCCTTTATTGGCCCTCTGTGGTGTAGCAAAATGCTCCTACAAGAAAGAGTTTCGGAAGAAAGAGGAAACACAAAGAGAGGCACCCTGGCGGTGCCTTTCCGGGTTGGAACATTAAAAAGTTCCTGTGGAACTTTGACACTGCTAGATCCAAAAAATATTTGGACCTCAGTAAAGATAAGCTACATCTCCTCACGGGCTTTTTTACAGGACACTGCCGCCTCAGGAAGTACTTAATGAGAATAGGTCGAGCAGAGATTGGCGAGTGTAGATTCTGTGGGGAGGAGGATGAAACTCCGGATCACCTAGTTCTGGAATGCCTCGCCATTGCAAGCCAACGCAAGAAATGCTTCGGACAAGAAACTTATAAGAGTGAGGACCTAACCTCGTTGAAGCCGTCCCAAATACTAGAGTTCATTAGAACCTTGAAACTGGAAGGCGAGCAGTAGTAGTAGCGAGAACAGCTCTGATAGGGGGGGGCACAATAAACCTTTAGTTTCAGAGCACTGTAACCCCGTTAAAAGCGAATCTAATCTAAACACAGATCATGCGACAGACGACACAGATTATACGACAGACGTCACAGAGCAGAAGAGGGATGACATACGTCACGGAACACATGAGAGCCAACACAGAACACAAGATGGATGGCACATATGACTGTTGACACGTATGACATATTTGACAGATGACATATACGACACTTATGACAGATGACACATATGATAGATGACGCATACGACACTTTTGACAGATGACAGTTGACAGATGACACGTCCCCACCACTCATGACGTCACTTCCGGTGCGCAAATCCAAGATGGCCAACTTCCGGTACGTTTTCGTGGGGTTCACTTCCGCTACACAAGATTTCGTGGGGTTTGCTAAGTTAGGTTACCCCCATTCCAGCTTCCTGTGACGTCACGCCCTTAACTAAAAGTGTTGTATAGTGACCCATTAGCTACTCCTAAGGTTATTAGCTTTAAGAGATCATTTCTCATCGACAAGGGCGATAGTAATTCAGTGGTTTGCAGAACATGAAATGTGTCTTAGAATGCGAAGTGTTTATAGACGGACAAGAAGGTTTGGACTTTTTTCTTACCAACCTCAGTTGGTGTTACCTTTAACTCTGAAACATCAAAGAAATCGACTAGTGTGGAATCAGGAATGGAACACTATCGTCTTCACTGATGAATTCCGGATCCGCCTAAACATGAATGATGGTCGAGCGAGGGTGAGAAGAAGCGAGAAGATTATCGTAACCTTCAATTTTTTGTTGAACGGCATGTACAACGCACTGTTGGATTTATGATATGGGGTTCCATTGCTTATGACTCAAGGTCATATTTAGTCTTCATAAGAGGCAATATGAATGCACATCGATATATTCAAGAAATATTGGAACCTCATTTGATTACTTACCTCAGGGCACTTCAAAAACAAACTTTTCAGCAAGATAACGCTAGGCCACATATAGCCAGACAAATCTTGGACTACATCCACCAGGCTCAAATTCATCTCCTACCTTTGGCCCCAAGATCCCGGGATTTTTCCCAAATTGAACATGTGTGGGACATAATCGATAGAAGGTTAAGAAATTTACAGCATCCTCCTCAGACTCTGATGACTCTTCGACATGAGATAGAGGTGGCATGGAATGAGATATCCCAGGAGAATATTGATCACCAGATTATGAGTATGCCTAGTCGCTTTAGGTAATGTGTAAGAAATCGTGGAGCTTCAACCTATTATTAAAGTTGGTGAGCGGCAACTTAGATTATCCTCAACCGAATGGAGTGAAATTTTAATCATTTACATATTACGAACTCCCTGATATACACGCCAAATATTACCGAAATAAAATAATTTTTATTAATTTTATTAATTTCTTCTATTTTCTATTTAAAAAAATACTTGGTTTGTGCTTGCCTACTAGTATGGTTAAATAAATGTAGTATTATTCCTAGCTTATTATATATTCGTAAAATGGCGTTTGTTTGTAAATATAGTGTTCATTTTGCCCAGAGAGAAAAGTAAAATTTTTCTAGTTTGATACTCGTATTCATCTTATAAAATGATAGAAACTGAAATTCCATCAACTCTAAAAGTTCTTATTTTGCAAAACGCGTCAAATTCAAAAAGAAAACATGGACTATTTTGTTACAAAACAAAGAACTAGGAGCTCTTTGAAAAATCGAAAATTATACAGGGTGTCCCGGGACTAATGGGAAAAAAGTCAGGAGCGTATAATCTGAGCCAAAATAATGTTAGTACTTCATATAAACTTTTTCTATGCAGGCCCTCGTTTTCGAGTTATAGGCCTCCAAAGTTTTAATTTTGAATTTGGTTTTTATTTTTTGTACTAGTTATTTGATCTTTATAAAATTTACGACAAAGCTTTGATGTACGTGTATGTTTCTTTTGGAAAGGTAAACAGATTTACAGTAGTGCCTTGAAGCCAGGGACGGACTACTCGCAATGGTTAGTGATCCAAAAAATTTGCAGGGATGGCACACCCTGTATGAAATTATCGAAATTCACTTCCCCACACATTAAGCTAAGGAAAAGGTACTCTTGTTGGAATTCGATAAAATAAGCCGTTTGGCTAATATTTACAGTTTTATTAATGCACTACGTACCAATTCACGCATTCACCATTTTTATAAGTACACAACGAGGTAAAACTAACTTATTAATACGATGTCCAAGATTTACCTACGATAGCAGAAAATAAAAAACATTAACGACTTATTAATTGGAAAGTTGGTAAGAACTTTTTAAAAGTGTTTTCACCGTTTATCAAGTAACCATAGGATTAGTTGTCAAACATTGTGTAGAATAGTTAGTAGTCAGTACTTGTCCATAATTCATAAGTCCTTAATTTAACAGTTACAATGGCAGAATTCACTTTTATTGAGTACGCAGATATGCATTTAATGTATGGATTGGTTTCTCGAAACTGTTTAGAGGCCAGAAGGCTTTATGCAGAACATTTTGCAAACAGAGCATTGCCAGACGGACGAATGTTTGAGCGTATTGATCTCAGATTACGAGAAACAGGTATGATTAAGTAAATGTAATTTTCCATGTATTTCTAGGAAGTTTTTTGCCAAAAAAAGGTGGAGAAGGTCCAGTACGAAGCGTACGTACTGTGGCAGTTGAACAAGACTTGTTAAATGCAGTTGATAATGAACCATCAACGAGTTTACGAAAATTATTAAGAGAACATAACGTCTCGAAATCAGTTGTTCATCGCATCCTACAAGAACAGCTGTTATATCATTTCCACATGAAAAAAGTACACAGTATAACAGTGGCTGATTATCCTTCACGACTTGAGTATAACCAGTGGTTTCTGCGACAACAACAAGCAGACAATACATTTATTAGTAACGTTCTCTTTACGAACGAATCCGGTTTCACCAGAGATGGAGTCATAAATTCTCATAATACGCATTTATGGGATGATGTGAATCCACATGGCATTATCCAAACTAGGAGCCAGCATAGACTCATCGTTAAAGTTTGGACAGGAATAGTTGGCAATCATTTGATAGGGCCATACTTTATTGACGGTACTTTGACCGGCCAGAGATATTTGGAGTTTTTCCAAAATGAGTAATGGAACCTGTTTGATGATGTGCTACTACAAACTCGTAGGAATTTATGGTTCATGCATGCTGGGGCCTTTCCTCATTTCAGTGTAGATGTAAGACAGCATTTACACACAAGGATTCCTAATAGATGGATTGGTCGTGGAGGCCCTTTTCAATGGCCACCGCGATCAGGAGACGTTAATCCTATGGATTTCTTTCTCTAGGGTTATCTCAAAAGTAAGATATACGCAACACCTGTGAAAACAAGGCAAGATTTAATAGACAGAATTGTGTTACACTGCAATGTTATTAGAAATAATGTCGGGTTAGTTTTTGTTGTTGTTTAGGAATTAGTTTTAGTCCAATGTTTTATAACTTGTGTTTTTTGAGGTTGTCTTAATGGTTTAATAATGCATAATGCATAATTTTGATCAAAAGCAACTAATTACGTTGTTTGCGTACCTATTAAATTCCCATTAAATAAATTCCTAATGTTTTTATCACCTGCTATCATCAAATTATTTTTTTGTAGTACTGTAGGTAAATATTCGACATCGTATTAATAAGTTAGTTAAGTAAATTTGTACGTAGTGCATTAATAAAACAGTAAATATTAGCCAAACGGCTTATTTTATCGAATTCCAGCAAGAGTACCTTTTCGTTAGCTCAATGTGTGGGGAAATGAATTTCGATAATTTCATACAGGGTGTGCCATCCCTGCAAAATTTTTGGACCACTAACCATTGCGAGTAGTCCGTCCCTGGCTTCAAGGCACTAGTGTAAAACTGTTTACCTTTCCAAAATAAACATACACGTACATTATAGCTTCGCCGTAAATTTCATAAAGATCAAATAACTAGTACAAAAAATAAAAATAAAAATCAAATTCAAAATTAAAACTTTGGAGGCCCATAACTCGAAAACGAGGGCCTGAATAGAAAAAGTTTATATGAAGTACTAACATTATTTTGGCTCACATTATACGCTCCCGAATTTTTTCCCATTAGTCCCGGGACACCCTGTATATTTTGACATTATTTAAAAGTATAATAAATAATACCATTCATTATTATGATCATATTCTTTGGCTCCTTGGAAAGAACTAATAGATCCGGGTTAAAACAAATTTGGTAATTGTTAAAGAACGTCGACTGTGGCTAATACTTGGTTAGATAAGATCTAAACATATTCTCCAATCCAAACTATTGCTTAGCATATAAGGTTAAACACCCGGTGATAAAATTTAAAAAAAGTATCCTGACCAGGAATAGAAGTTTAATCAAAATAATTTTCTAATCGATTAATCCTACGACAAATTGTGATAGAACCATTTAAAACTGCTGGAAAATTAGCTTGAAAATAAGGAATCATGGTATATTTTAACTGTTGCAATCGATTCTTTCGCTAAAACTTTTCGGTCAAAAATGCAATTTTTTAAGACTTGGCTGGTTATACACCTCGGATCATGCTGAATCATTCTGGAGATAATTTTTTTGCTAATTTGCATCACATCAGCTTATAGTTCGAAATTTAAATACCATTACTGATTAATAAGTAGATTATTTACCTGGCTGTTCGTCAACTACTGTAAGGTATGCTCTGGATACTGTAGTTCCAAGACTATTAGAAGCAAAACATGCATACCATCCTTCATCTGCGTGAGTAACATTGAGAATTTCATATATTTCTGCATTCATCTTACCATCATCGCTCTTCTAAGAAAAATCTATATTAAAATGTATATCTATACTGTAAACCACATGCAAAATATAAAAACATTTACCCTACAAAAAGTTTGATAAAATAGCTGTTCAGAAGTAACGACTAGTAACATTTTTCAAAATTTATTAGTCCAAATAACTTTTTATTTTGTGAGAGTCTCAGGCAAGCAAGAAAATTAATGTAAAGAACATAAATTTGTTACATGACAATTCCTACCTTAAGATGTATCAAATTATGTATTCTAAGCAAATCATATAAATAGACATTTATTTTGTTGATTTATTTTACAAATTAGATTAAACATTATAAAGTAAATCTTCTCGATTGTTACAAATCTTATATCATTCTCAAAATAATCATTTACTGTAAAATATTATTCACAGATCTCAATTCAGGTAGGATTCAGTTTTTGTAGAGCAAGTTCTTTCAATAATTCACTAAAACTGAATCCTTATTTTCATCTTCTGTTCATTGCCTATTCATTTTGCTAAAGCTCGTATAGTTTTTCAGAGTTGAGGTATTATTCTAGCAATGAGATATGCCATAGCGCAAACTTTATTCCTACTTAAGCAGAATACTTTGTTTCTTTAATATATGTTTTTCTATTTTGCGTCTATAATATAGCCATAAACGAACTCAAAACAGTTCAGTTATGGCTCAAGAGCCACTGTTTTGAGTATTTTCATGGCAGGGTTATTTATTTTTTCGAGGTTGGTAGCATTGGTATCACTAATGGCTGCTGTTTACATTTACCACTTTGACGTTTACAATGTTTTATAGGTTATTTTTATTCTAAATAGGATATTTTATTATCATTGATAATGAATTCATTAAGGGAATGTACTATTATTATATACGATAATAGTAACATTAGACGAATCTTTTGCTTCAACAACCACCAACAGGTAAATTTAGCTGTTTAATTTAATTCAATTAAATTTAACAAGAAATTGAAAGATCAACATATCAAACTTCAAATTACACATCTGGAAAATCAGTGTTACCAACTATCATCAAATTCACTAAATTAGAAACTATCACATTTTAATTTAAAAAGGTAAAAATAATGCCTAAAACGCGCAAATAGTATAAAAAACTCGTTTCATGAGCCAATAGTAGCTACGCGGCTCGTATTTTAATTTAGGACGCATGCTCCAATATGCGACTTGTTCTTTAATGTACATTTCCCGTGTTCATAACTAGAGCTATACATCAGATATGTTTATATAGTGTCTCAATTCGCTATGCCAAGTATATATTCTCTGGACCAATGCGTCTCTTCTACCTAAAGTATCAGGTTTTATAACCTTCAAGACATGGAACCTGAATTTACTTGAGCTTGCTGCCATCTTCAATATTAGTCTGCTGTTTGTTATGTTCCCTTAGATGTTAGCTGTCACTTCGATTCTAGTTTTCTGAATTTGCTTTTTTTGACTTATTGTTTCCTTCTATTTCTTAAGTGTGTTTGTTTGTAACCTTTTCGACTAATTCCTGATAAAACGTTTATTTAATGTGTTCCTGTATATTTCGATTTCCATTCAGTATTACTTTTCCGCCCAACCCTATCTAATATGCAAGAAAAGTATTGGTTTACCCTAAAAAAATTGGGATTTTGAAAAAAAACTATTTTTTCATTTTTCAGCGAGAAGAACACGAAAAAACTGTTTTTAGAAAAAAAATCCTATATGTATGCCGTCGACGTCGTCGGCCACTTTTTGTAACGTGTCTTGTTAGCACGATACAGCTTCCGAAGTGCAACAAGTCACCAATTTTATGAATGAGTATTGTTCAGGACATCTCACAGATTAACCATATTCATTTTCAGCTCACCAGAACCACTACAACGGGTGCTATGGTACTTGAAATACCACATTTTTGGTCTTTTTTAGAGAAATTTCGGGTTGTTAGTATGATACAGCCCATTATGTGTTTTAATAATGTTGAATAAATCGACCTCTTTCAGCTTATTATTGGGGAGATTGTATGCTCTGACGATTTTAACTTTATTGTCTAACAATATAGCGGTACGCTCAATAGAAGAATCATTTTGTTGCTGGAGTTGGAAATTGATGCCTTTTTTTATTAATACTGCGATTGCTCCGCGTCCGCCATCGGCGGGGCTGACTTGCCTAAAAAGACTATATTCGGGGTTTCCAAAGTTAACAGTTTTGTTACCTTTAAGGAGCGTCTCGATTAAGAAGAAGATATCTGGTTTATGAATGTCGAGAAAAAGTATGATGAGATGAAGTTTATTAGAACTCCACGTACACTACAAAAAACTATTTTGAGATGATTTCGTTTTTGAATTCATGTTTTACCACCTACCTGTCCAGTTGCCATATTTATCCATTCCAGCGACAAAGTAGTTCATTTCGTGCAATAACTCAGCAGCAGCCCTGGTCAGTTCGTCCAGGATAACAATTTCGTGGAGATGTTTAAATAAATAGTTTAGTTCTGTGAATTGATTTTATATCTGTAGTGGCTTACTTGTTAACGGTTTGACTGCAAGGATTAGGGGTAGAGCTTTGAGGGGTTGGTCTGGATACTGCTTTGGAGGGTAGATTGGGAAATTCTTGGGTTGCGGAGTGTGTTTTCTGATTCCAAGGGTTAACAGTAGGAATGGGTCCGGGAATGAATGTTGCGGCTGCTGTTATTAGTGCTTATAGTTCTTTTAAGTTCTAGCCATTCTCTTCGTTTTATGTATTCTGGGCAGATTTGCACATTTTGCAGGTTTGCTCCTGTCCTTCGGGCATTCAGGGGTCAAATGTGAAGTCGTACATTTGAAACATCTAGGGGCTCTGCCGCAATTTGATGTGGCATGACCCCAGAGCTGGCAAATGTGGCATTGAATGATAGGTTTTGTTTGATATCTGTGCTTCCATTGGACACATGTTTGCTCGATTACTTGGGGTGACTTTAAAATCAGTTATAGTGGCCTACTTTTAGTGGTTTCTATTGTAATGTTGTTCTTATTTATTTAAACGTTTTTATTACGGGTGGGATAAATTTATACTCACATGTTATGTCTACTAACTTAATTTATTTATTCACCACACTATTCACTAATTTATATTATGTACACAGTATATTCACTTACATTAATTTATATAAACACTTCACTACTTAGACCATTTACTTGTTCGCTGTTTATATCACGAGATCACTTTATAAACTGACCTCTCCCGCTGGTCGGTCCTTTATATATTATTGCCTTTTTTACTAGATAATTCTAGATTGCGGCTTACACAAAAACAATCGGCTCCCTGGAATTTTCTAGATAAGACTGGTCACAAAAACAATGTCTAGATAAGATAGTCACAAAAAACTGTAAACAGTTCTAAGAAATCCCTGCGAATCGGCCAAAATTTTAACTTTCATACATGGCTTAGGCAGAGTCGGATTCAGGGACTACACTAGTGTGCTATTTCGTACCATTACCATCTCCTTAAATGGCAATTCCTCCTGGAGCTTTTGTGTAGCCGAGACTGGATGTTTGAATAGGCAACTGGACCCATTTCTACACTTTCCGATCTTATGGAAATAACACGGCACCGTCTTCAACGGATACTGATAACGGGGGTTGTAGCTGTAAATTAAAATTTGGACACCGGTATCTTGGAAGATCACCTCTACCATGTTCCTGATGACTCGCCAATCCAGCTGGTTACTCGCTATCTTAGGTATAGCCAGATTCTTCACACTGGACTCCAACACATGGTCTTGGAGGTTTCGAAGGATTCTGGTCTTCAAGTTTTTCTAATTGCCCGAACTTCTTTCGAAAGACAGTTGCCAACCCTCGTGCGTTCTTGATACGGGCGGGGATGTTGTATGCCAGTGAATAGTCTTTCGGGAGAGTGAACAAATCTTGTCGTTGTTCTGAAGTGACTCCATATCTAGCGTTTCCGGTACCTCCATACGCGCCCATAAATTCATCGAAGGTAGGGTCAGACACATCTCAAATATGGCATACTCCTTTCTCTAGATCATGGTCTCCTTCGAATGGCGCTAGTCGGTTTTGGTGAACTACTTTTGGTTTTCCGTTAGGGATCTTGCTTATGCGATATATAACATCATTGATCCTTTTCTTGATTAAGTATGGACCTTCCCAGTATTTTAGTAATTTTGGAGAAAAGTTCCGAATTTTCATTCTGTCGCTGGCAACTTGAAGATTTGTTCGAACTAATTCATGAATATCGTCCAGCCTTCTTCTCAATTGGATCACGTAGTCTTCTCCTGCTAGATCTTCTCCAAGCCGACAGCCAAATTCCAGGTCACAAGGAAGCCTCATTTCACGTCCAAACAGGATTTTCGCAGATGTTTCACCCGTGGACTCATTGACGGCAGATCGATAAGCCAATGCGAATAGGGAAATATACTGGTCCCAACCTCTCTGATGGCTGGAAACTACTTCAGACAGGTATTTTTCAATAGTCCTGTTCATTCTCCCGACCATTCCATTTGATTGTGTATCTAATGCTGTTGTCCTGGTCTTATTCATTCCCAGCTTGTCGCAAATCTCCTGGAATAGATGTCTTTCGAAATTTCTTCCCTGGTCACTGATGACTTCCAAGGGCACTCCATATCGGCTGATAAATTCTTTTACCAGTACATCCGCGACAGTTATGGCCTCTTGATTCGGGATCGCATAAATTTCCACCCACTTTGTAAAATAATCCATTACTACCAGGATGTATTTACCACAATTTTCTGTCATAGGAAATGGTCCAGCGATGTCTAAAGCAATCCTTTCGAAAGGGCTTTCAACATTATACTATTTCATAGGTGCCTTTCTCTTGCGATGTGGACCATTATTCGTAGCACAAGTCGTACATTTCTTATACCAGTCCTTCACATCGTCGGAGCTGTTCATCCAATAAAACCTTTCACGGACTCGCTGAAGGGTTTTCTTCACTCCCAGATGACCTCCCGATGGACTGTCGTGTAACTTCTGCAGTACCTCAGTTACTCTCGTTCTAGTGATAACTAGTTGTCTCCTCATCTCGGACCCATCATCGTTTTCAAGGACTCTTTTCAACAGCCCTTCTTCCAGGACAAGGGAGTCCCACTGAGCCCAATATGCCTTGAGTGTCGGTGAAAATCTTTACACTTCTTGCCATGTAGGTCGGCGATTTTCTTCCTTCCATTTCCGAATCTTCTTTAGGTGAGGATCATTCTCCTGATCTTCTCTGATCCTGGTAGGTGACAATTCTTCGTTGACTACTGTAATTCTGAAACTGCTACTTCCTTAGATTTCGACTTGTTGCATTGAGAATAGTCTACAGGGCATGACCGTCTAGGCAGTGAGTCGGCTTTTCGGTGATTCACATCAGCTCAATGTTCACCCCTGTCTAATTTCCCCTGTGACTGGAGTTCTTGGGTTGCAGGAGTCGTAGGACGCTTACAGGAACTGTGTACATTTTGTAGCTCGCCACAATTACAGCACCTAATCTTCTTCGGCTGCTTGTCGACCATATCTTTCAACAAGTTGACGATCTGGTCAAGTCTGTCATCGTCAACTTCTTCCTGCATGGTCCTACCTTTATTGTATCCCGAAGCCATCGTGGCTGCTTCCTATTCAAGAGGAGCGGTCAGGACATCTGCCATGGTTTTGGGATGGGCTAATTGAAGCGTCCTCTCCATATCGTGGTCACATCAGCCGTCAATAAAGGCCTGGATGTCCAAACATTCCATCATGTTCTCTGGTGCTGATGGATAAGCAAATCGAACTAGTCGGGCAATATCCAGTTCATACTCTCGAATAGTTTCGTCACGTTTCCGCCTTCGGTTTTTCAGCTGAAATCGGTACAAATGTTCTAGATGTTCGTGACCATATCGCATGTCCAACCTCTTCTTCAGCTGCTCGAAGTCATCCGTTTCTTCCAGAGGTATCGTCTGAAGTACATCTAAGGCATCTCCCCGAAGCGCGATGGTTAAGTTTACTGCCTTCTCCTTATCGGACCAATTATTCACTCTAGCGGCTGCTTCAAATTGTTTCACGTAATTTATTTATTCACTACACTATTCATTAATTTATATTATGTACACAGTATATTTACTTACATTAATTTATATAAACACTTCACTACTTAGACTATTTACTTGTTCGCTGTTTATATCACGAGATCACTTTATAAACTGACCTCTCCCGCTGGTCGGTCCTTTATATATTAATGCCTTTTTTACTAGATAATTCTAGATTGCGTCTTGCACATGAACAATCGGCTCCCTGGAATTTTCTAGATAAGACTGGTCCCAAAACCAATGTCTAGATAAGATAGTCACAAAAAATCGTAAACAGGTCTGAGAAATCCCTGCGCATCCGCCAAAATTTTTACGTTCATACATGGCTTAGGCAGAGTCGGATTCAGGGACTACACTAGTGTCCTATTTCGTAACACTATAAATGTCTACAACTATGATTTTATGTTTTGGTAAGTTCGTCCTTTACGTTATCGAGAGGAGTCCCTCCGCTGACCCCCGCAATACGAAGGCATGAGTTTTTTTCCTCACGTTTGGAATATATGTGAAACGTCACTTTATCTTCCTGTAGTGTTTTCTTTAGTTCATCGAAGTCAGATACTTCTTTTGTAAATATTATGGTGGATTTGTTAGGGTATTTAATTTCGAAATGGTTTTTTATTCCTTCTTTTATTGTGCTAACTAATTGTCTGCCTGCCGAAACATTGCCATCGATACCGATGGGAGGGCAAGTGGAGGAGCTTTTTTTGTTGGCGGTGCTGGTAGATTATTTAGCTTTAATTCGCTTGCTATCTTGTTGATTGACGTTTTCTTCCGAGCTTCTGATGAAGCGTTGAATTTTCTAAACCTCAGTTTTTATGTTTATTTGGCGTGGTGCTGGGTCCGCGTAGGTCATCATCAGATACCTCTGATAACGAGTCATATTTGTTATCAGTAACTGTGGTTTGTTGACTCTATTGTTTTTCAGCTCACTTTATCCAGTACAACAGGTCCCATAACTCCAGATATATCACAGTTTTCGTCATTTTTGGAGAAATTTCGGTTTGTTAGCACGATACAGCCTCTGAAGTGTATAAGTGCGGAAAAGTTAGTTTTAATCCTTAAAACCGTTTATTTTAAAATATCATTAAAGTTTGTTGATTGAATTTCTGCTCACTCCAAAAACCGTATATACAGGAACGGAATATCAAGTAGATGTTTGATACAATAGAATAACAATTAGATCTCCGATGAAGTATGCATAAGAATTTTTTGCATATTTACATTATAATCTTGATGTTGCTTAGAACTGTTGGAATGTTCACATTGAACTTCGATTCATAGTATCGGGTTAAAAATTTTATTTCATACACCTCATTTAACCGAAGTACCGCCAAAACATTTTCTGGAATAGCATCTCGAAATATAGAGGTTTTCCAATTTCCGACGTGAACTTACTAGAAGCAACAAAAAATGGTATTGTTGATGTTAATAGATTCATAGAGATGCTTGGTCTAGGCTGTCAAAATGAGATATACTCTCTTTACAGAATTAGAAGTTTTGTTAAATTTGATTTCTGAATTTTTGCTATGTTTAAATATAACGATCTGCACGCTAGACAACTAAGGCTCGTTTCACAAAGAACTGATGATCAGGACTCAGGACTGACTATTCGTCGTATTCATTGTTTTATATGTGTCGTTCACGTGTCCGCGTATAGGTTCGTCAAGCTGGCGGTTAGATTTTTTGTACCAAAATGCTAGCATACATAAATGGCACCTAGCACAACCTAGCACAACAATTTTTATAGCTAGCACACCAACAGCTCACAATAAAAATGCTTTTGAATTCGGGTGGGGCCAGGTAAACGCTAGCCCCCCCCCCGGCTGGAATTTTTTCGCCAAAATGCTAGCACAGATAAAGGACACCCAGCACAAACTAGCACACCATTTTTATACCTAGCACACCAGCAGATTACAATAAAAATGCTTTTGAATTCGGGTGGGGCCAGGTTAACGCTAACCCCCCCCCGGTTGGAATTTTTTCGCCAAAATGCTAGCACAGATAAAGGACACCTAGCACACCATTTTTTATAGCTAGCACACCAACAGCTTACAATAAAAATGCTTTGGAATTTGGGTGAGGCCAGGTTAACGCTAGCCCCCTCCGGTTGGAATTTTTTCGCCAAAATGCTAACACAAATAAAAGACACCTAGCACAACCTAGCATAAAAATGTTTATACCTAGTACATCAACAATGCTTTTGAATTCAGGGGGCGGAGGGTGTCTGCAAAATAACGCTATGGTTACACGAATGGATGAAAATGTTGGATGTATTTGTCCCTAAACATCATTTTCCTATAAAAAATGGCCCCTAAACAGCATTATTGTTGTCAGCTGTTGCCGGATTGTGCGTGATATCTATATTTTCTCATCTAGTAGGGTATTTGATTAATTAATAATTAACTATTATTTAATTAATAATTATCTGTTTATTTTCAATTAATGCTAAAAAACAAAAGATTACAAAAAACCTTCACTTTTAAAAATAATTTTTTAAAATCATACTAATTTTAATAAAACAAAATAATTAAATTGAACCATTTAGTCACGGAATCAGAAACAATCCGTGCACAAATAAGTTGCAAATTACGTCACACTATAAAAAAGGCAACGACAAACGTTTGCGTACAGACATGTTGGATAAATAAATGTCCAAAAAAGAGAAGCCGTTGGATATGTCCTTTGGACAAAGCAATCTGGGAAGGGGCGGCTGAGATCCCTAAAAATGTTCCAATATATTGAGAATACATGTTTTAGACTGATCGTGGTTCACTGTAGTTCTTATTTAAAAGAAACACTCAAACTTTATATTTAAATTTGCCAGAATATTTATTGCCGAAGTTGATGGTTAATTAACCATTGTAATGATAACATACATATTGCATTTCACTATCAGATTTTTTTTAAATTCCCAAGTTTACTTAAAACGTGCAGCTTTTAATTCTTAGAGCCGGTTAATCAGAGCTTCAAATATTTCTGTGGCATATCATAAGATACCAACACTACTAGTTTCAAAGTTTTTAGTATGTAACTGGCAATGTATGTTTGTTCGGTTGCAATCTTGCAACTCAGTTTTGAAGCAGTTATCTTCAACCGATTGAGCTGAAATTCTGTATATACGTGTAGTTTGCATGCCAATCCATGATTAGGTATGTGACGTCATTCTAAATTCAACATGGCGGGTCACCAAAGTTGGCGGACTAATTTTTTTATGCTTTCTTACAATATGGGTATGAAATGGAAGGCAGCAAAATTGATGACATAGGTATTTTTATTTTTCTAAAAACTAGATATAATCCATCTGAAGTTCTCATCGGACTTTTTAAAAGGGTCGTTAAACCATGTCTATCATTGAAATTTGAATCATTTTTATAATGCCGTTTTTATGGGTCTTAAGAATAAATAAAATTCTTGTAGGTATATCCAAACCGGCCGATTCAGATGTTTGGGTTAAGAAAGGGTTTCTCCGAGGGGCTGATGGTTGTAATAATATGTATTCTTTCTAATAATATTACAAGCGACATGGACTGTATAAGTAAAACTAATGATCTAACTATAATCATGAGTGTAATTCGATACAATATTTCTCGATTAGACGACATAAAACTGTATTAATGCGAAATTTATATTATTTAAACAACATTACATGGTATTTAATCACCCTTTTTTGGTTCATTTTCAGTTACTTATTTTTGGATTAAACTTGAAGAATCGTTTTCAAACCGTGACATTTTTATGATATTTTAAATTAAAATTATGATAATAACAACTATTGTTACTTAGACGTTACTTAGATACGGACTTAAAAGGGAAATTATCGGCCCTACCGGAGAGTTATCTCCGAAAAGACCCTGCTTCATTTGGAATTTTTACCATATGAGTGGAATGTTCCGAAAATTTTTAGTAATTACAGTAAGAAACAATTGAACCAGCCGATTTACATATATATTCAACCTATTCATTTATCCATTCATTTATTCATCGAGTAAGTACAGCGTTATTTCACTGACCCCGTCCCACTCCCCAGAATCAAAAGTGCAGTTGGTTGGTTAGCTATAAAAAATGGTGTGCTAGATTGTGCTAGGTGTCTTTCATTTGTGCTAGCATTTTGGCGAAAAAATTCCAGCCGGAGGGGGCTAGCGTTAACCTGGCCCCACCTGAATTCAAAAGCATTTTTATTGTAAGCTGTTGGTGTACTAGCTATAAAAAATGGTATGCTAGGTTGTGCTAGGTGTCCTTTATCTGTGCTAGCATTTTGGCGAAAAAATTCCAACCGGGGGGGGGTCTTAGCGTTAACCTGGCCCAACCCGAATTCAAATGCATTTTTATTGTGAGCTGTCGGTGTGCTAGCTATATAAATTGTTGTGCTATGTGCCTTTTAAGTGTGCTAGCATTTTGGTAAAAAAAATCTAACCATGGGGAGGGGGTCAGCTTGACGAACCTTCCGCGTATCATCGATCGACCGATAAAGAGCGCACGGGCATAGGTCTAGCATTTGCGGATCATCGGTTGAAGTCGGAGCCATTTTATAAATAGAGATTTTCACGTACAGTTGAATTATTGGATCTTTATACGTGCGTCATTAATATCTGATAATATAACCCTACATAACTATTAAGTGGCATATCTTTCTAATAATAGTGAAGAACAGAACAAAATCATTTGACATTTGTCGGTTATGTTATCAGATAATAATGACGCATGGGTAAAGATCCAAGAATTCAAATGTATGAGGTGTTGAAATATGCGGCTTACTGGGAAAGTGGTGCGGACGTAACATGTGAGTATAAAATACTAAAGAACTGAGAACGAATATCAGAAATTAGGTCTCTGGTCGACATTATCGTTGAATATTTAAATTAACAGTTGAGTGTTATTCATTTATGATATATGTATAAAGGCACTAAATAGATAATATTATTGAGAAAACTTGTTCACATTTTCACAGATGAAGTAAAAGCAATGAATAAAACAAACAAATCATGAAGTGAAATACACTTTTATTATAAGTTTATATATTTAATTATTACCAATCAACTTTTTTATCAAAAATATTCAGGATCTTATATTTGTTCATAAGTCAGTGAGCATAAGTAGTTTAAACTGGTTTTCCTCGAAGTTCTTTATAATATCTCATTTAAAAATGTCTTATTTTAGAGCGGTATGGTACGTTGCTAGCTTCAGTTGGCCAATATTAAGGGTCATTGGAAATAACCTAATAAAATATGATTGAGGAGTTTGATGACTGGAAGTTAAACAAATACGTGACTTAAGTCGATTCCCTTTTTTGTTCGAAGATAAAAATACCGACAATAAATTGAGGTTAGTATTATACAAGGTGTTTTGACCTTAGAATATTAGCTAATGTAATTGAGATGTTCAACAAATGAGCACTGGCCAAATTAAGAAATAACTGGAAATGGAAAAAAACTACATCCAAAAGATAAATGGATTGTGTTTTTCTTAAGGCGTTTGATTGAAACATTGTTTCGATAATTGGTTAAAAAAGATTATACCAACTGATAATAATAATATTGACTGCAATTTATTCTGCAGCTACGTTATTAAGAATAGACTGGTGCCGTGCCTATTGAATATTTATTATTACTGTATTGTGAAAAATATTGTTTTTTTTAAAAAAAGTTGTAACGACAGTATTAAGCATAATTTTTACCTGTTTCAGAGTAACTGATCGTTAAAGTTAATGATAGAAACTCATTATAAAACATTAACAGCCTTTCTATGTCTAACTTTAAGAAGATTAATTTCAAAGCAAATTACCAACGATAAATCTAATATAATATTCACCAACATTCGAATCAAAGTTCTACCACACTTAAAATATAAATCGACATTTGTTTCAAAGAACTTGTATGTTTCGACATGATTGACAATTTTTTTATTAGATGCGTCTTACCTCGCACCAACGGGACAAAAAGATCCGTCGTTTTGATTGGTTTCTCTCAATTCACCAACACGCACAAAGCTTGCAAAGACCCACATACTCGTGCAAAATTTCATGTATGCTGGTGCTTAAACACGTCTCGATTTCATGTTTCATGACGATCTTCATCAATCAGTTTTCCCACAAAATCGATGTTTTTTACACAACGACCGATTTGAACAACCTTCTTTAACTTCCGAATTACGACCATGTTTGAATTTAATGTATCAGCGATATAGGTACAGTGGCTTTGGATGGTGCTTCATTATCAAAAATGTTGAATTAAATTGACTGATGCACGTTGAAAGTCATAATAAATCAAACCAATTAACAACACAAATATTTCTCGCGCGTTAAAACGTTCTGAGTACATATCGACGCTGCCAAGCCAAAACGGCATAAACGAAATTTACTTGATTTTTCAGGAAACACAAAAAACTGATTAATTTCGTTTATAGCAATTATATTTAAATGTCTAATCCTTCAAAAATTGAGTAATTTATTTCACAAATTTTAATATCATTTAAACATCACCTTTACCTCATATTTTTGGTGAAATAAATAAAAAACTAAAAAAATTGCGCATATGTCAAATAGACATATGATAATGATGAATATGCCAAACTTGTCTCTGGCGTTTATGTCAAAAAGATCTAATAAATGTTAGCCAAAGTCGCACTTAAAATTATTTAATGCCATTTATGAAACGACTGAAAATGTAATGTATAGTCGCTTAAGCTAAAAAAAATTTTTTAAAGACATGAAACACAAAAAATCAGATGTTTATAAAACAATGTATTATACAATAACAGAAAAGAAACTAACAAGTATAAAACATAAAAAACTATTCTTAAAAATATGGACCATATTTCTTTAAAATAACATGATTTCTTGAGAATAGCAGAAATTAATAAAAATTGGTTAAGGAACCCAATTTTAAAAAGGTTTTGTTCAGTTTCATCTTCCACATCTGTTTCATCCAGACGATCTGGAACTGTGTTACTCGTTTTAAGAGATGAAAATTCTATATGGTACTCCGGTTTAATAACAAGGTTTTGATAAAGAGTTTTTACATTTTCATATTTTAGTTTAGTAATTGGACGTTCACCTGAATATGCTGGACGCGGTATATAGAAACAGTTTCTATTTTAGGATCCAAAAAAGACGTTTTAATTTTTATTTGCATCGTTTTTTTGATAAGGTAGCACGTTTTATAGAAGCTAAAAAATTCCAAAATTTTAACTGCTTTACAATGTATGACTCAGGATTTATCCTGGCATTCCTTAATATAGTAGGCCACACAAAGGGAGATTGAATAATCTTATTCTTTATTATTTTTTCAATGATCGCATGCATCGAGTCAACTGGCATATACGTATGCCCAACATTAAGGTAAGTAATAATAATCTCACTAATATTCTTTGCTATATCTAGAAAGTATCGAAGCATGCTAAGTAAGTATTTATTTTTGTCCCGTGCAGTTATCACAGAACAAAGAAATCTTTTTGTACTTCTCGGTGTGGTCAGCATCTGTTAAATAATGCAATAAATTTGAGTAAGTTTGAATACTTCCACGTTAGCCATCTTTTTCAGCCCTAAGAAAACAATAACCTTTTCTTGAACCTGTTTCATAAACTAAAATAAAATAGTACACAGCATACTTCCTGGAAAAGCCAATTGTCATGCTGTCTCCGCGAGGCGTTGACAAGACTTTTTGAAAGTCAAAGCTCAGTATTTGTTCCTACAAGAATATTTTTTTGTGATCATCCTTTTTGGGTACATGTATTTCTATTTTAAAATATTTTTTCAGAAGTTGCATGAATTTGTTTTTTTTACTATAATTGAATTCTTATCTTGCCTTCTGTAAACATTGTTGAAACTTTTAACATCAGCTGGTACACTTGAACTTCTACAATAATGTGATGGGACCATTGGTAATGTGTGAAATTTATTTTCTTCATTTGTAAAATTACGATTCTTCAAATTATTTGAGTTACGTCTACGTTTCATTTGACCAACAGTCACATATTCAGTTAAATATGATTTCTGTTTGATGCTCTCCTTTAAACCCCAAAAAAAATATTCGCTGACAATTTTCATCTGAAAATGAATTGCAATTATAAATGCATTGCTTATTTAGACATGGATTGGGCTTAATTTCTTTTCTAGCAACGATTTCTCCACGAGAATTATTATATTCTCTTTCAAGAGTTTCCTCCTTTTCTTTTTACCAATTTTGCCTATGCTATTTTCCTCTTCTTTGTTATCACTCTCTTCTCTTACAGGGCTTTCCAATTCGCTTTCAGCTTCATCGTGCGAGTTTGCTCTTCTTTTCTCATTGTGATTGTACTCCTTTTCATCAGAATCATCACTTTTTGAATCGATGGAATCTAATTCATAATCTCTCTCAACGTTATTAGGAAGATCTGTAAACTCGTTATTTAGACCAACAACTCCATTACGTTATTTGGGTATATTCCCCTTATCCTGATTAGTTAGACTAGTCGATAGAATTTTATCTGATATTGAGGTAAATAATGTAGGATCATGACAAAATGGTATTTCTTCTTTTGTAAAGGTTGGCTGTATTTCAAAGATAATATCATTCTTATATTAGGGTAATAAAAATTATGGGCTTCCATGGAGACCTCAGAAAAATTACAGTCAATACTAGCATTAATGTTAAACTCTGTGTCAGTCTCTATGGT
Source organism: Galeruca laticollis (assembly GCA_963921935.1). NCBI lineage: Eukaryota > Metazoa > Arthropoda > Insecta > Coleoptera > Chrysomelidae > Galeruca > Galeruca laticollis. The sequence continues at coordinate 157,024,515 of OY998180.1, read as the reverse complement.
TATATTATGAGAACTAATATTATATTCAGTCTCTAAATTTATCTGACTAAGATTGCAGTCATTCTTTGGATTTCTGTCAGTAATAATATTACAATCAGTCTTATAACTTTGATTATTTAGAGTGATACACTCTGGAGTGGTTTCAGTTTTCATTAGTAACAACATTATTTTTTTGCTTCTTGTATTCATCTGCAACAAAAACAACGGCATAAACGCCAGAATTCGATCGCCATTTTAGGAAATCTAGAAAGATCATTTGTAATATTCTTTAAAACATAAACAATTTTTCAAAACAGTAGTACAGCTACAACACAAAATTTTTAAATAAACTCCTAATACATGAATTATTAACTAAGACATTTGCATATGATTACTATGGAGATATGGCGTTTGTGCCAACGACGTAGCAAATACTTAGTAAACTAAGTAAAAAAGTGATCATTTTGGCGTTTGTGCCGTTTTGGCTTGGCAGCGTCGATATACTGTCAAAAATGTCAAAGTTGCCAATGACAGACTTCACCAGATTACACTAGTGTTGCTGAGTCAGTAAGACTTGTAAGAAATATTGAACGGGGTAGAATAATAGTTCAGGAAAGGAAAAAAATGGCCCAGAATTCATCAGAGCCAGATTAAAGTGATTAAGCGTAGCGTGAATAACGACAATATTACCACTTACTGTTTGGCTCTACTTAAGAGTGCTATGTGCTGTTCTTTTGTGGCGCCAGGAAATAGTAACAAAGCCTACACGGAACACACGAGGCTGAATGATCTTACTAGTTGATGCCGTTGACATAGACATTCTTCCTTCCTCTTGCATTAGGATAGGATGTTAGATTAAAAATTGACAAAAGTGCACTAGATATTAACGCTAATTGGTCAATATTTGTAGGGGCCTAAAATTAAAAAATAGCAATAGAAGATACTTCTCTCATAAATTTGAGTCTGAAAAATACCATCGTGTACCTACAGACGAATGACAGAGATAAACTGGTCGCATGGGTAAATTTTGAGATAAGGTAAGATGTAACTAAAATAATGAGGATAGTATGAATTTTCCATGGAAGTTGAACTTTGGAGAAACATGGCGAATAATAAATACTTTGAAACAATTGTTGATTTGTATTGTAAATATAGTTAAATGTTGTTTTAATTATACTGGATAAATTGCGCAAAGGGTTCAAGCGATAAATTATACTAATTAAAAGTGTTTGTCTAATTATAAGTACCTGAAGTATCTTAGCATCACAATTTTTTACATCTTCGTAAGAACAGTTAGCGTAATTGTAAAGTGATTTCGTCCATATGATAAACGGATGCAAATCAGATAAAAATTCACAACTGAGTCGAACATTGTCACCAACAACAACAGTCGTATTTTCTAGTTCTGCTCTTAATATTGGAGTATTGTGATATCGTTCTAGAAATGAAATTTTACCATCACCACACATATTATAGATTAACACAGTTACGAAAATAAAAAATAGACCATCACCATGTTTAATTACAAATATAAAATGTAGATTCATAACAACATTGATTTATTATTACTTTTCAATCCTTTAATACAATTAAAAATTATTTTCTGTAGTAAAACTTTATCACACATAGTATACCACATTTATAGCATACTAATTCCAATTCCAAATATGCAACAATCATTGGAAGGGTAAAATGAAACAGAACCAATATCTGCCTACACGCTACAAAACATATGCACTAAAAGAAGTTGTATTATTATATTATAATTGATTGGTTCCTCATAGTTCCAAGTATAATCAATATTGAATTGAATATATGAGGCTTTTACTTGATGAAGATCCGTACTGAACGATGAAATAAAACAATTTGATGTGTTTAAAACTTCATTATATTTGAACTAATGTTCAATTTAAACTAGTGACGCGTTTCGCTAACACAGTAGCTTTATCAAACGAGTGAAGGTATAATGATTTTTTTTCTAAATATATACAATGCAGAAATACGGAATTCTACGAATATTAACAAAAGTGTTGAAACAAGTTTACCTGGAACTTCATTCACTACAATCATTCCTAAACCATCTTCTAGGTAAATAAAATAGGTTTAATAAGGGAGAATACACTCCCGTCTGAAACTTCCGACCCGGATTAATGAAATAATAACAAGATGTACGAATAGTGCGTGACATATGAACAATAAGCAACGAATAGATTAGTGGGTGTTGCACGCAAATAGAAGAAGGGGCTACTGAAAAGAGTGGCAACCGCAGACATGCATGTTTCTGGCTCATTGGCCGTCATCGGTACGGTACAACGAAGAAAAGATGTGAAACATGGGAGCAAAGGTGTTGAATGAAATATGAGAAAATATAACAGAATTCAGCAGGATAGTCAAACACAACATTTGTGTCAGTAATACTATCCTGCTGAATTCTGTTATATTACCACTCTTTTCAGTAGCCCCTTCTTCTATTTGCGTGCAACACCCACTAATCTATTCGTTGCTTATTGTTCATATGTCACGCACTATTCGTACATCTTGTTATTATTTCATTAATCCGGGTCGGAAGTTTCAGACGGGAGTGTTATATGCACCTCCGTGTCTATGTTGGTTGTTGTCTCGAATATTCGAGATCTTCCAATATTACTGACACAAATGTTGTGTTTGACTATCCTGCTGAATTCTGTTACATTTTTTCATGTTTCATTCAACACCTTTGCTCCCATGTTTCACATCTTTTCTTGGTTGTACCGTACCGATGACGACTAATGAGCCAGAAACATGCATGTCTGCGGTTACCACTCTTTTCAGTAGCCCCTTCTTCTATTTGCGTGCAACATCCACTAATCTATTCGTTGCTTACTGTTCATATGTCACGCACTATTCGTACATCTTATATATATATATATATATATATATATATATATATATATATATTTGGTCGTTAAGACGGTTACCTGAATATTTGTTTTTATTTATCTTAAGAGCTTCTAAAATATTTAATTTAAAGGATTTAGGTTCTACATGTAAACTTTCAAAATTTGGGTAGAAAGTATAACACGACAATTAGACAGCTTCAATAGTTACATTAACTCAATTCATAATAATATCCGTAGAACTTGAAAAAAATAAGTCTATAGACTTTTTAGACCTTACAATTTCAAATATAAATAATAAACATGATTTTTCTATATTCCATAAACCCTCACATACAGACATTACAATTCATAATAGTTCAGTCCACTATTCAGTCAAAAATTAGCAGCTTTCAATAGTATGACACACACATACTTTTAACAGTCCCATTGAATACTAATAACTACAACAAAGAACTAAATATCATAACACAAATAGCAGTTAATAATCATTACGATCCAAATTTAATTGACAATATCATAAATAAAAAGATAATAAAACAAACTTTAGAACAAGTATTTCCTTCTGATAAAAATAACAATTTAAAAGCTTACTTTGGAACACCATCCTTAAAAATTCATTTTTAGAATCTGTAGACATGAATATTTTCTTTAAAACTGATTACAATTTATCCAAACCCATTAAAAATAACAAATCTAAAATTTCAAAATTAAACAAATCAGGAGTTTTAAAACTAAAAATTCAGAACACAAACATAGCTATGACAACAAAAAATTAGTTTCTAACTATTCAAATCATTTATTAGAAAACCAACACACTTTCGACCCAAATTTTGAAATTTTACATGTAGGGCCTAAATCATCTAAATTAAATCTTTTAGAAGCTCTTGAGATAAATAAAAACCAATATTAACGTGACCTTCCTAACGACCAAATAGATATCAACCGTTCTCCCTTATTAATCCTATTTACGTAGAAGATAGTTTAGGAATAATTGTACTGAATGAATTTCCAGGTAAACTTGTTTCAATACTTTTGTCAATATTCGTAGAATTCCGTATTTATGCACGCATAGATTAAAAAAAAATTTCATTATACCTTCACTAGTTTGATAAAGCTACTGTGCTAGAGAAACGTGCCACAAGTTTAAATTGAACATTAATTCAAAAGTATTTTTGAGATAGAAGGCTCTCAAAATGATAATTTGTGGGTTAAAGTGACTAAAAAAATTAAATTGTTCAATTATTTGAAAAGTTAAATTTAAAACGAAGAGATCTCGTCCTCCTTAGACTCTTTTTATAAGAATCTGGTATTTACCATACTCTACTTACACTATTCTTCTGTCTGTACTTTTTTCTACATGACCTAAGCAAATATGTACTGCATCACATTTTCTTTTGTTTTGCTCTTGATATTTCCCTAATCTATAATTTCCTCCAGGTATGTCTTTTTATATTCTGTAGTCATATTGCGTATTTATGTACATTGTGAACTTGGCCTTATTCATAGTCTAGTGTAAACTCTGCTTTACATATTATTCAGATTTATAAGTTGGCAAGACATTTGAAGGGAAGTGAATCCCGCCTTGGAGGGGGAATGTCAATGGGCAGGCGGGAGAATCTTATCTTATATTTTCGTGTAGTAAGAGATGATGTTTTTGGTTAGAAATAAAATAAAGATCACTTATTGTTTAAAAACAATTTCTTTACCGTCATCCTGTCCCCCACAATTCCATCTAAAAAACGTCTCTAATTCTTAGTATCCAGAATTTGTGTTCCTCCAAATTACTTGATAATCTTTGTGGGTAAACCAATTCTACTCCATTCAAAAACTCCAGTTTTTCAAATTATATTTCCACTTCTAATTTTATAATTTGTTCCCGATGTCCATCCATTATTCCCAAATTCATTATAATCTGCAGTGATTGTACGTGTCATATTTGTAATGATAACCAGGTCTTCAAACGGAACTTGTCTTAATTGCTTCAACAGTGAAATCTTCGAATGCTCACATATAACTTGTATATTCTGTATTTTTATTATCAGGAGTATTTACAATTCAACATGGTCACAAGTAATTTTTTCTCCTATTGAATTGTATGTATTTATTTCTATTAGTGTTCTTACTGCTGAAATTTTGTGTTATTAAAATTCAGTAAGAATTGTTATTTTCTAATAAAAAGGTATTTTATAATTTCCATTTTTTATATTTTTTTATTAACAAGTCCATTGAAAAATTATTTCAGGCTGAAAATAACAATTTTTGTTTATACATGTGTCCTATGTGTTCATACCAAAAATTTGGGAGATGATAGATAGATTAAAAATAATGGTTTTAAACATTAAAACTAATTTTTCCGCATATGTTAATCGCCCTGAATAATATAATACCATAAAATTGGTCACTTGTATACACTTCGGAGGCTGTATCAGTGCTAACAACCCGAAATTTCTCCAAAAATTAATAAAAATGTGGTACTCAAGTACCCTACCCGCTGTACTGGCTCTAGTGAGCTGTATTGTGCTAACAAACCGTTTTTCCAAAAATTACAAAACTGTGGTACTTTAAGTACCATAGCACCCGTTGTACTGGCTCTGGTGAGCTGTAAATCAATAGAGTTTATCCATTAGACGCCCTGAAGAATATCCTATCATAGATTTGGTCACTTGTTTACACCCCGGAGGCTGTATCGTGCTATAGTCTATATAGAAAGGACAAGGAGTAATAAATCATTCATTTAAGTAGATTTCATAGACGTACCAAAATATATTTTAAGAGGGTATACCGTAAGGTACATTTTGTATTGAACAAATGAGTTGCAGCTATGCTAAAGAATATACGATTTACGTCAGAGGTAACGGGATGTACTAATTTTAATAAAAAAAAGTGATAGAGGTAGAGGTCATTCGGAAGCAAAAAATGTAGTTCATTATAAAAAAATTCTACAACTTCCTCAGGACTAAGATACATAATACCGAAATGTACTTTTAAGTATTCGCCAATTACAGAACCTTTCTGTCTGTACTCTTGTACCAAATGAAACTCCTGAATCTTACGAAACCAAGCTTGACAGAGATGAAATTTACAACCAAAAAGAATTTGATCTCTGCCAAAACATTCATATATAGCGTTATGAATGCTTAGTTCAAAATCTACTACGACTTCTTTAGGTTGAAAATTTAAGCCTACTTCTTTACATTTTTGTCTTAAAATTAAAAACAAATTTGAATATGTTTGACTTGATTTGTCCGGCAGCAAACAAAAAACAAGAGGTACGTAATAGCCGTTTTTAAAACCATGAATGGTAAACATTTGGTAAAAAAAGTTGAACACTATTTAAAAGTCCCATCCATCAAAATACAATCCGAATTACATAAAAAATTAAGGTTGGAAAAACAGGAGAACACAATAATTTTAAATACCTGGTCTGCTGTTAATAGAAATTCCTCTTCTCGGTTCGTTCGTAATTGTAATTCACGAACACTATTAAATACTTCTTCCTGATTTTTAGGCAATAGTGTAAGTGCATCAACAACCTTCCCCTAATCCCCTAAATATCGATCAAAACAATCAAGATTTCTTCAAAATATTTAATTCAAGAAATCTTTGAAACCTTTCAGAAATATACATAATTCTATGGGCCTCCGATTTTATCTATTATAAACCCTAATGACTCTAATAGGATTAAACTAAATGGTTGCGGCACAGTTCGAACATTTCAGTAATCCTCAAATTGATACAAGTCAGGTAAAATTTTATTTTGTGGCAGAGTTCGGATATGCCCGTTTATTCATAATATTTTTTATTTGTATTACTCCTATATGTAGTGTTTGGGGAATTTTTCTCAGAAATTTTAAATGGCAAGTGGCCTACTGTAATCGGCTTAATACGATTACACCTATTTACAGATTATTCGATTATTGAGAGGGATTTTCCAAACAACCCAGTTTTCTTAGAAACATTATCGGGAATATTATTTTAAAAGAAAGTAGGTACATTAAATCAGTACTTAGTATTAGTTCTTTGAGTAAAGTTGTATGAAGTGGTATGGTTGTCATAATATTGTAAACAGTTGGAATATATTTAAAACATTTGTTGAATGTTAATTGTGCAAGTACCAAACAATGTCGATAAGCCAAGGACCATCTAAACGACCAAAAACAGGTCCATTATCTTTAAATGAAAAAACTCTGATATTGAATTGTTATATATCATTGGAAAACAAGGATCCAAGTGCAAGTGTTGATGATATTGTGGAATTAACGGCTGCTATGTTGTGTGTTGCTAAATCAACAATTTATAGATTACTAAAAGAAAGCAAGAATGGAACTCTTCAACCCCCTAAAACTCCTTCAGGCCGAAAACCAATTGAGATCGATGAGTCATTAAAACAAAGAGTAAGGCGTAAAGTCCATGGATTTTACTTACGAAAGGAAATTCCAACACTTGACAAAATTATGACATCAGTGCAAGAAGATACGGACTATCCAAAATTCTCCAGAATGACATTATGCAAACTTTTGAAAGATGTGGGTTTCAGATATACAAAACATAATAGAAAATCTCTCTTGATAGATAAACCGGAAATAGTTTTTTGGAGAAGAGACTATTTAAGAAGCATTCGACATGCCAGAGAACAAAATTTGAAAATCTTCTACTTAGACGAAACATGGATAAATGCTGGATATACAGTTTCCAAATCTTGGCAAGATGAAAACATTAAAAGCGGAAGGCAGGCATTCGTGGAAGGTTTGTCGTTAGGTTTGCAGCCACCATCTGGAAAAGGAAAAAGACTTATCATTGTCCATGTTGGAAGTTCTGAAGGTTTTGTTGATGGTGGATTATTAACTTTTATTTCAAAACGCACGGGGGACTATCACGAAGATATGAATGGGGATGTCTTCGAGGAATGGTTTGTTCAAATGTTGGATCTGATTCCAAAAGGGGCTATTATTGTTATGGACAACGCAAGTTACCATACACGGTTACGAGAAGCATTGCCCACAAGTCGTTGGCGTAAAGCAGAGCTTTTGGAGTGGCTTATTTCAAAAAATATTAAGTTTCCAAAAGATCCACTGAGGAAAGAACTTTACAGAATTTCAAAAATGAACAAGAATAAATACAAAACCTACATTGTAGAAGGAATGGCTTCTTCTCGTGGTATATCAGTTCTTCGACTTCCCCCTTATCATTGTGAACTTAATCCCATAGAATTAATATGGGCTCAGGTAAAGGGGGAAGTTGGAAAAAAAAATACTACTTTTAAAATAAACGATGTTGTGAAATTGTTTGAGAGTGCTGTAAGTCATGTGAGTAAGGAAAATTGGACAAACTGTATCGAGCATGTTATCAAAGTAGAGGCAAATATGTGGAAAATTAACAATATTTGTGATGATTTAATCGACCCTATTATTATTAATGTCAACAACGATTCTGCCTCTTCCGAGTCGGATATAGAATAAAATGTAAGTAATAAATGTATTCCAATAATTATTTCTTTTCATTTTTTATTATATTATAATTTAAAACGTATTTTTTTCCCAAAATACACACCACTGCATTGCGTTATTGCTTATCTGCTAATCCTTTAACAATGAATAAACCCTAAACTTTGCTACAACTGAAACAAATACGGGTTCGATATACCTGGTTTTTAGATTTACGGAAGAAATGTAATTTAAAGTAAGAGATTTATCAAAAATTTCATGGTGCTCCCTGTAAAGGTTTTGCATACTTAATTAGGGTTTATTACTCCTCGTACTTTTTGTACATACTATAACGAGCCGAAATTTCTCCAAAAATGACCAAAAATATAGTATATCTGGATTTATAGGACACGTTGTACTGGCTCTAGTAAGCTGAAAATCAATAGGGTTGATCTGTGAGATGTCCTGATCAATACAATATTTGTGACTTGTTGCAGTCCGGAGGCTGTATCGTGCTAACAAAACATGTTATGAAAAGTGGCCGACGACAACGACAGCATACACACAGGATTTTTTTCTAAAAACCGTTTTTTCGTGTTCTTCTTGCTGGAAAATGAAAAAATAACTCAAAATTTTTTTCCAAATTCCATCTTTTTTTCGGGTAAACCAACCAATACTTTTCTCGCATATTAGATAGGGTTGGGCGAAAAATGGGCTGATTGGAAATTAGTAAAATTTTAACCGTTTATAAACATCAGAATTGCACACTTTGGCGTGATAAACAAGTTCACACTATACTTGTGAACTCAGGTACGGACTAAGTTCAATGGTGGATGCGACATTTTTTTGGTAAATATAAATGTTTTACTTATAAATGCAACAATTTACTTTTTTGCACATTTTTAGAGATATCAAGTCCTCTTGTGACATCTCGATAAAATTAACGGTTAAACACTTCCTTATTCGCGCGGAGGTCCAATAGACTCCTGCGACAGTATTTGGTTTTTATTTAAAAAACTGATAGAGATAAAGACATCTGGTTTTACGACATCTCAGACACATCATTACTGTTCCGCCAACCCTATCTACGATGCGAGAAAAAGATTTTTGAATTATTTTTACGTTTTTTAGTGAGAACAACCCGAAAAATAGGTTTTTAGAAAAAAAATCCTGTGTGTATGATGTCGTCGTCGTCGTTGCCGTCGGCCACTTTTTGTAACATATCTTGTTAGCACGATACAGCATCTGATTGGGTATTATTCAGGGCATCTCACAGATGAACCGTATTAATTTTCAGCTCACCGGAACCAGTACAACGGGTGCTATGGTACCTGAAGTACCAGGTTTTTGGTTATTTTTGGAGAACTTTCAGTTTGTTAGTACGATATAGCCTCTGGGGTGTATACAAGTAACCAATTGTATGATTGGGTATTGTTTTGCGTATCACACAGATGAACCCTATTGATTTTCAGCTCACCAGAGCAAGTACTACGGTATGGTACCTGATGTACCAAATTTTTGATAATTTTTTGAGATATTTCGGCTTATTAGAACGATACAACCTGCGGAGTGTATACAAGTGAACAATTTTATGTTTGGATATTGTTCACGGCGTCTCACAGATGAATATTATTGATTTTCAGCTCACCAGAGCCAGTACCACATTTTTGGTCACAAGTGACCAATTTTATTATTGCATATCGTTTAGGCTGTCTCACAAATGAACTATATTGATTGTCAGTACACCAGAGTCAGTACAATGGGTTCTATAAATCCAGATATTCCACATTTTTGATCATTTTTGGACACAGTTTGGTAAATTAGCAAGATACAGCCTCCGGAGTGCGGAAAAGTTTTAATCCTTAAAACTGTTTATTTTTCTGTGTTTTCCCAAAGTTCATTGTTGTAAGCACATCTGTTTACAAATAAATTCTAGGTATTCATTGCAAGTGCATTCCGAAGTATTCGGTGCAGTTTTGTTCGAGTATATATTGCGCGTCTTTTTTTTTCAAAAATGTGTAAAAAACTATGTGACCTAACTAAACCTGAAGATATTATAGAACTCAATCGTCTCATATATGAAAAACTTATTTTGAAGATAATTACATCCCAAAATGATTTTGAAGAATCTCAAACTGAAGACAATCTGGAAACCAGAACAAATGGCGAAGTAGAAAATGATAGTACAGATTTTTACAGTAGTAAGTAAAGCTAAAAATAAATATTTTTGTTTGTTGAAATATTCACATGCTCATATTTGTGTCCACAGGTAAAACTAAAATATTTTGTTTACATTATTTCTTTTTCTGATACAATGGTGAAAATTTCCATGACGAATTACACAAACGCCTCCACATAATATTTTATGCAGACTTCATGTTGTTGTGGGCCAGATGGCTGAGAATGCAAACAACAAACGGACTGTTGGCGATCATTCTTTGACATTTGCTAGTAGAAAATACAAAAAATTATATAAACAGCATAAGAGATAAATTTGCGCAAGACTTTAGAGAAACAGGTCAAATAGAAATAGAAGCATTCCTAGCTCTTCTATATTTGGCAGGAGTATTTCGAGGCAACCACCAAAGACTTTCCAATTTTTTTCATTTGATGGTCTTGGAATTGACATATCCTGAATGACAATGTCGGAAAAAAGATTTATTTACACGGCCTCACAGGAATGCGGTAGATAAATTAGCATTGATAAGAGAAATTTTTGAGTTTTTTTAGAAAACTGTAAATCTCATAATCATATTGGGCAGAATTTTACAGTGGACGAAATGCTTCCAGCCTTTCGTGGGCGTTGTGGATTTCGTCAATATATCCCCTGAATGCCCAATAAATATGGGATAACATTTATTTCGCACTATGATGTCAAGTTGTTTTATACATGCAATATGGAAGGAACAATCAGAAATGATAAAAGAGAACTACCGTCTTTTTTGTTTCGGCATAGAACAGGAATCAGTATTTTTGGATATACCGAAAAAGAAACTCTTGTTTCTAATATATCCAAAGAGGGAAAGACTATGGTGCTACTCTCGAGTCATCACACATGCAGTACTACAATTTCAGATGATGAACATAAAAACCTGAAATAATTCAGTTTTATAATGAAACTAAAGCAGGTGTGGATATCGTTGACAAATTATGTGGCACGAACAATCTTGCACGAAGCGCAAGACGGTGCCCCATGGTAATATCTTACCATATTATGAGCATTGCTGGAATAAATTATCGTGTAATATATCTCGGCAATGCCAAAGAATATGTGCCTAGACGAGATTACCTCAAAAAATTGGCATTAGATTTAGCCACACCCCAATTAAAAAGAAGGTCATTATGCCGAAATCTTCAAAGAGAGTTGCAAGTTCTTTTAGATAAATATAAGGTAACTGAACATGTAGAAGAAGAAACAGCAGATACTTTTCCACATTTTAAACTAAAATATTGTGGCCTGTGTTACCAAGTTGAAAAGAAAAAATATAAAACACGGTATACTTGAAGAAAATGCGGTATCTACATGTGCTTAAATTTGCATACAGTCAAAATTTGCAAGAACTGTTTCGAAAATATAGAATGGTATATTGCAGCGAATACAGATTGATTTTTTTTTTATAAAACTGAATGTAAAAAAATATTTTGTAATTTTATAAAAATACATTATTAATACAAATTTTATTGCATTAATTATTAGCAGTTACTGACGAAAGGGAAACAATACTATAAACATTGTCAATAAAACATCTATAAACAATCAGGACTCTATTGGACCCCAGCGCCTAAACGCGTTCTATTAACCTGCGCGCCTAAACAAGAGATACCGGCAATTTTATGTCGCAATGCACACCTATTGACGCATTCACATTTTTTTGAATGTACGATTGTGTTATTAGTAAATTATCAATAAATCGATGCAGTCTACGTTTATAAAAATAAACTTTTACATTGTTAATGTTGGGGACCTGAGTCGGCCTTGCCCACTTTTCCGTGTCCTGTTCTGTAGGCCGAAATCTGACCTTCAGGTTTCACAGACTCCTTTTGTGAGGAAACAGAAATAATTCTTAAATTACGTGGTATTTGGTCAATTTTACACCTATTTATTTTATTCTCTTGGCTTACAATGCTGGTGAAAAACACATTATTTACCACAATAACTTACTGAGTGACTAACTTTTTACATTCAAAATTATTACGAGTTTCTAATTGACTTTTTTCGTTCTGCTAGCTTTGACAGTTCTCTCGACATTATTCGCGGCACTCTCTCTTGAAAATCGATTTTCTCGCCTCGAGGCTAGTCGTTGCAGCACGACCGGTGTGAGCTGGACGGGCGCGGATTGGTAATCTCCTTTGCCCAGTCAATTTGCAGCGTCAATGGTAAAAAAAATAAAACTAAAAAGATACCAAGTATCGTACAGTTAATACTACTTTTATTATTTACTAATGATGATGTATAAAAAACTTTACTAGAAATGTACACAATTAATTTAATAAAAGTAAAAATACGAGAAACAACAACAGCGAAAAAAGATATTCGATATAATGAAATGTTACATTTTCAAATTATTAGTTATCAGTAATTTACGTTATATTTTTTCATATAGGTGGATTGGAAGGGGTGGACAATTTCTATGGCCAGCACGTTCGCCAGATATGAAACCATCCGATTTTCATCTTTGGGGTTATCTTAAAAATCTAGTCTACAATGCACCTGTAAATACAAGAAATGAAGTAATTGATAGGATACGTTTTTACTGCGAAAACATCTGAAATAACCCTGGAATGTTATTCCAAATACAAAGATCTAATCTTAGAGACTGAGGAAATGTGTGGATGTAAGAGGACATATTGAACATATGCTGCAATTTTTTTAAACCGTTTTAACTTTTTTAATATCGTTAATTATTTGGTTATTCGTTTTTTAAATCTGTTAATGAAATGTAGTTGTTTATTTTTCAGGGTTTTGTTGTTATTTTTACTTTTGTTACGTTAATGTTCGTCTTCATTAAAGTTTTTTTATACATAAACAATGTAAAAGTTTATTTTTATAAATGTAGACTGCTCCGATTTATTGATAATTTACTAATAATGCAGGATGCTTCCTGTAATCGTACGTTCAAAAAGAATGTGAATGCGCCAATAGTGCAGCGCAGTGCGATATAAAATTAAACCGTTAATTTTATTGAGATGTCACAAAAGGGCTGGGTATCTCTAAATATGTTCAAAAAAGTCAATTGTTGCATTTATAACTGAAAAAAACTTATATTTACCAAAACATTGCCGTATCCACCATTGAACTTGTCCGTAACTGAGTTCAGAAGTATAGTGTAGACGCCAAAAAGTGTGCAATTATGATGTTTATTAACGGTTAAAATTTTACTAATTTCCAATCAGCCATTTAATAATTATAAATAAAAAAAACATTTTTAATTCCCAACTTTAGGGCCCTATAATTAGTTAACGAAGGGTGTAAAGGAAATGTTTTATATGAAATACCGTCATTATTTTTAGTCTTTCTATCATCTACCAAGTTCTTGGTACGAAGTTTTTTTACTCTAAAATCCATTTTCTATATCTACATCTAAACCGTGGATAATAAATTCTACAGTCTAATTAATCTTTAAAAAACATTTTATGAGTGATACAATTTCTTAATTAAACAGCTGGAAATGAATTTCTTTAGAAACTTCAAAGATGCAAAAATTTTCAATGTAATTCTCGTAAAAAATGATGGGAGCAAAAATACATGTATCAAATACCTCACTCGTTTTAAGCCGTACATTTAAAAATAGATTTTTAATAGCTATTAGTTCTACATTGATATTATATTGGGGTAATAATAAATTTATTGTTGTTATGAATCTATAACGGATGTATTGAACAATATTTCGGTTATATTACTATTTGATAGGCCTTCACCACACAAAGAAATGTTATAACCTGTACTAATTTTGTCCAATTCGATTCACTTAAATCTTCATCACATATTTCAGTACCATTTAATTTAAACCACTGAATATATGGTTCCAAATCAACAATAATTTGTGGACATTCAAATGTAACGTTTGTGTAAGTTAAAACTGTTTGGTTTTGTGGATAGCCATCTTTTATGTAAGGTTTCGAAGGGTACCTCTCTGTTCAACAAAAGAAAACACGTAATAACTTTATTCGTAAATAATGAGGCACAGTTATTTGTATTTCTCGAAATTTTGTAAAGTTATATAATATCCATTATCGGAAAAACCATAACGAACCTATTAAAAATAATAGAAAGTGAAGACAAGAAAGAAGGCTAAAATGCAGACGAATCGTAAACTAGTAATGGCATGTAACAAAAAAAAATTAAATCATGAAAGTGAACTAGAATAAAATTGTACTGAGTAGTTTGAGAGGCAGTAGGTATAGTAATATTTCAAGACTTTCAAAAACAAATAAGAGCTCATGTTTAGAATAAACATCCTTCGAAATATAGACAAAAAAGAAAAAAGTTAATGGAAATTAGAAGAACGATAATGAAAAATGACTAAATAAATCTAGAAAAATAATAGAAGCAGGAGATAACCTGAACCACAATCTTTTGGTACGATAAATAAGAAAAAAATAGGATAATATAACAAAATTTAGAAGTGCCAAAAATCTTAATTTAAGGTAAGGCAAAAGGAGAATAATAAAATCACGATAGAAAAGGAACAGAACTAGGTAATAGCCTAATGCTACTACTGTTCGTAATAATGAACAAGGTTTTAAAACAAATTAAGTCTCAAGAAGAAAACATAGAGGCAACAAGGATAGAGAAAATTGAATTACATATCGGAATAAAAAAAAATCGGGTAGTATTAAAAACCTGTGGACCAACAAAATGAAAAAATATACAAATTATAGTAAAAATTCAAGAGACCAAATGGATGATAGTCAGAATTAGAAGAATAATTAAATATAACATGAAGACATTGATAAATGCATAGCAATTAAGAAAAATTTCGAAAAAATCTATAATATACACAATAAACGATCATCATAGAATATAAGGATCTCAGAATCAGCTCATATGGTCATCTTGTGAGACTGAAGCCGGAGGGAATTATTAGGAGGATGATGGAAGTAGACGTGATAAAAAATAGGCAAGGATAATCGTATAGATTAATAATTAGGTAGAAGTAAAGTAAAATAGAGAACATTTTGATAGATTTTAATTCACATTGTAGAGAAATAAGAGGAGGAAAAAAGGGAGTTTCGAAAGAGGAAGTCGCACAATCCGATGATAAAGAAAGTAAAATGGTATGAGAAGGAAAGAAAATTTAAGTCTAAATTAGTTGTTTATATAGAGATAAAAGCCGAGACTCAAAAATGTCACATTACAATCTCCAACAGGTTTATGGGAATGTAACAAAATAATTGAGTGGAAAGTGTAGCAAATAAATGGTTTTTATAATTAGTTGATTGGATGTTTCCAGCTCTTTTAGACACTATTTTATCCGTCATATTTTTAATCGTCATAACATTAAGAATGAGATTAAACTGACAGTGCTAAGCTGACTAATCACCGTACCAGTGGCTAATAAGAAAATAATTGGAAAATGGTGGAAGATGAAAAGCCCAGATGAAGTTTTTTGATATCTTGAAATCTTGAATAAAAACCAGCACACTAGATGCTTGATGCTCAGGAAACGAAGAAGAAAATTGAGCAATCATCAAGAGTTTTTGCAGTTAGTTCGGAAGGATGTAGGAGAGTAATAATATAGAGAAGCAAGCCTAGAGAGTTAATTTTCTCTAGAACAATTAATTCAGCTAAACTGTCGTTTTTATTATTTTATGTAAACTATAATTTTTTTATTTCCATAATAATGCACATACGTAATAATTACAATACAAACTTTAGAAAATTTCGGGAAATAAGTAGCTGCTTACGATACTTGTAAAAACATTGTCAAATAAAATGGAAGGAAATTTTATGATTTATTTCACTAAAATCATTTGCAATGATCAACATAATAATAAACAACGTAAGAATACTTTAAACAGGATAATTGGCGATAGAAAAACTAATTTTAAACGTTTTTCGAAGAAACAACTACTTCATACAGGCATTCTGATGAACTCCTACGAAAATATAATACAAACTTCAACAAAATTTACTTAAATTCTTATTGTCAAAGTTTTCATCAAATTTTATCAGATCAATTGAAATCATTTTTGGTTTCATTAATTACTATGTTGCCATTATAGTACAAATGTTAGTAATATCAATCTATTTTAATTAAGCCTGTTCGAAATTGAATGTATAACTTAGATTTAGTTTTTGGTCCAAATATTCAAGTTGTTATTAGATGCCTAGGAATTTTCATTACATTTTTCGATCAATAAATTCACGCGTCACCAATTTGAAGCAAAAATCCTATTGTGAAATTATTAATTTTTATTAATGTTATTCATCTTATAGTCTATTCGTTTATTGTGCGAAGCAAAATATTTATCTGACTGAAACAAATACAAAATAAGGCGCCACAGGGCGGCTTCTCTCTAAAATTAATGTACACTCGCATATACCCGTTTATATAGTTTTATTGTATTTTAGCTTGACCAACTTGTATCTTCGTAAATATGTAACTTTTTGGTTACATTAACAATACAACCATAAAATATAAATGAGGCTTAAACTTTTAAATCTATGTTCGGGGGGGAAACAATGAATAATTTAATAATGTAAATGATGTTTAAAAATTTAAATATTATAGTTATATACAAAACAGAATAGTTTATATAAAGTGAATTAAATAACTTAGGTCGGGTATTATAAAACTATTTTGACAAATAACTAAAAGTTAACTTGTAGAATGACGTTACATGTTATAGTTAACTTCAAAATGGCGAAGTTACTTTGTCGGGAGGAAGGAGTATCGGTTTAAGTTAACTTTGTGGAACTGGTTTTCGAGTTTTGAGTTGTTCGGCTCTGTCCTGTCGGTTCTGTCAACAATTTGGCATTCATAACCTCAATTAATTAATTTTGATTGTGTTTTTACTTTGAATTTGTCGATGTCGGCCAACGACATCCAACATATTTTTGAGGACCTTTTAACCGACGATGCTATGAGTAGAGGAGGAGGTCCGAATATGGACCCTGTGTATAACATAATCTTTGATACGGACCATGCCTATTATGCCCTCCATAGCCTATAATATAGGCCACCCTATTATTGGAACAACGCGTATCACTGCGATGTGTAAATAGCGAGAACCAGTACACTACTGAACTGAAGAAGTCGCTATCTTCGGCTTTTCAAATATAGATGGCGTAGAGAAGTAGTTCACAAGTTGATATTTTGTTATTTGGAAATATTTATATAAGCATGTAAACATTTTGTGTTTTCGTCAGTAATTGTTAATTTTTTAAGTTAAAAATTGATAAGTGTGTACTAGAAATGTTACTTTTTAAGACGTCTTACTGGGTTTTGTCCAAAATGCCATTTAAATACTTTCTTTATATCTAGACACTTTTATGGTTATTCTTGTAATATGGGCCACGTAGTGGTTCGAAATATGGGCCTGGCACATATTCGGACCACATTTAGTATAGGGTTCTAAAAAATTGCACTCATATTTTTTTACGTACAAGATACCCCGAAAAAAGGAAAACGTTTAAAAAAATATAAGAAAGCAGTGGGACGGTAAGAGTATGACGAAAGCAATTATTTCTGTTAGAGAAAACACATTAACTTGTAGACAGACAGCAAAAACATTTTGTGTAGCAAGATCTACTTTACAAAGGTTGTTGAAAGTTAATGGAGATCCTGAATACATAACAGGAAGAATTGGAAAATGAGCTTGTTCACTATATTCTCATAATGGAGGCAAAATTTTATGGTCTCACCTGACGAGACATTCAAATTATGGCGTATAAACTAGCTAAAGGAAATGGTAAGAATAATACCTTTAGAAAAAAAATTGCAGGAAGAAGCTGGCTCGATGGATTTTTACGTCGTCATAAGGAAATAATTTCGCTAAGAAAGCCAACCGGTACGTCTTTTTCAAGAGCTCTTGGTTTTAATGCCGAAAATGCATCACGATTTTACGATAATCTGGAGCACGAGTGATATAAATACAATTTCTCACCGCACAGAATATGTAACGTCGACGATACTGGTTTATCTATAGTGCAAAGCAAGATCCTACTATAATTGGTCGTAAAGGTAAACGACAGATTGGTGCCATCGCTTCAGCAGAACGAGGATCACTTGTGACTATTCGTTGCCTGCATGAGCGCCGAAGGACAATTTATACCACCATTATTAATATTTCCCAGTGGATGGATTTAACACAATTTATTCACAAAGTGGTTTCATAATTTTATACAGTTTGTTACCATATAAAGATGATACTGTTTTGTTAATATTGTACACGCAATACTCACAATTTGGAAATTATTAGCTTAGCCAGAGAGAAACACATTTCAATAGTGTCATTACCACCTCATTCTACGCGTAAGTTGCAACCCCTCAGATAAAAGTTTTATGGGTCCGTTTAAGGACTACTATAGCGAAGAAATAAGAAATTGGATACGTGTTAACCAGCGTCCTGTTTCAGTTTTTGAAATAGGTGAGTTATTGGGAAAAGCATTTCTAAAATCGCAGACCGCACAAATTGCGATGCTTTCGAGTGACAGGAATCCCTTTAATAGGCATATTTTTTGTGATGCTAATTTTATTACTGAATGAGCTGAAGCAGCTAGAAGATGCAGCAATTCTATAGAAGTATTTAACAACAGCAATAAGTCTCTTCCCCTCCTGTGTCTAGTCCAGCAACTGACAATAACGAAAATGCTAAATATGCTTACCCAGAATGTTCAAATAACGATTCCCAAGCGGATGCTCTGAAAATGTTGCTGATCATCCTACGTCTCCCGAAAATATGAATATACAACCTGGATGTTCCAACCGTTTTTTCTCCCATGTTCGAAAGCGACTTACAAATATCTGTCGAAAAAATTAAAAATAGTGCAAAAGGAAAACGAAATGTGTTTGGCAACACTTTGGTTAAGAAGAATGAACCGAAAGCCCAATCAACACCTCAAAAACGGAAGAAGACTGTTGAATCGTCTGACTCTGAGAATGAATTGGATGAAATGTTTGTTCCTGATGATGAAGATAATGACATGGAAGAATTCGTAACCCGTCCTGAAAATGAAGGTGCAACTTGCATTTATTGTGAAGGACTTTTCTCTATTGACGTTAAGAGCGAGTTGTGGGTGTATTTTTTGATGTGTCATCTGTGGTCACATGAGGCTTGTGCGGACAATGAACGCGGCGAATATATTTGTGATTTTTGCAAATAACTTTCATTCATTCTTTCAAAATACATATATTTTTAGGATTTAATATGACTTTTTGTTACTTTTATAGGGTGATCCGTATTTCAAGCACTTTTCATAAATCCTAAAAATTTACACTGTTTGTACGCTGAAAAACACACAAGTAATGTTAAGGATTTAAAAAAAAGTATATATAACTTTAAAGTAGATACTCCTAGTAATTATTTTCTCTAATTGCAGGTTCATTAGTCCAAAGATACAATAAAATATGATTGTAAAACAGAATGTGGTCCATATTCGGAACTTCTCCTCTAGTGATAAAAGAGTTTCAATTTCCTCATTAGAAACTTTATGGACCGTCTATAAAAATTCGATACCGGGAACGAATACACCATACTCACAGACAAGACAAAACTACACCACAAAAATGAAAATGTCAAAACGCCAATTAAAAAGTCCAGGTTATGTTTTTCTTTTGCCCTTTCTTCTTTTTGTTTTTCTTCTTTTTATTTTAAAAATGAGACTTTTATAAAACTGACATTTTAAAACCTAAAGTTAACTTGACTGTTAAATTCAAAGATAACTTCAAGACATGTTTATAATACCCACCCTTACCCAACAAATTGATATTTATAATTCATTAGTCGAGGTTATCTTCACTTAATTCATCATTGGTTTCAAAAGATATAACAAGTGGTTCTATAGTTTCCTCTGCCATATTGTTAAGCTCCCAAATATTTTGTTCCTCTTTAATTACGTGTTCTATAGCTTTTTGACAATTTTCTTTAGTCATTTTTGATAATGATTGCAATAAAAGTTGCCAAACATCATCAATTTTAAATGTTGTGTATTGTGACGAGTCACATATCCTTTCATTTGTGCCCAAATAAGCTCGATCGTATTCAATTCGCAGTGATATAGTGGCAATGGAAGAGCAGTAATTCCACATTCCTTGACCATTTCTTCAATAGCGTACTTATTAAATGCTGATCTATATTGCCTAGCCAACACTAAAATGTCTTTATTCGACATACCACTGTTCGTAGTAATTTTCCTTTTCATCGCTATGGGTTATTATTAAACGACGACCTTTCCCAATTGGAGTCGTTAAAGCAGTTGATAAACCTTCTAAAAAAAACTTGCTTAGGATTTTTAACGGATTTGTCTTTCCAGATTCAACCAGGTTTCATCTAAATAGAATATTCGTTTTCCATATAATCTCAATTTTCGTATTTCCCTCAAATATTTTCGTCTCCAACAAACTATATCTCTTCTTTTTCCACCCCTGCTTATCTACGATCCTGCTTCTCCCAAATGAAACTTAATTCATGTAAAATTTCCCACACTTTTGTTCTCATTATTATTGGTAAATTTTCGTCATCATTAAGTGTTGATCAAACCTTGTCGATTGTTGGTATTTGCTTATTAAGGTGAAATGAATGAACTTTATTCCTAATACCATGCTTAACTGGCTTGTTGATTATTATAGATTTTTCCCAAGTGCCTTATTCGCAGTTTCCATAATTAAACCGTTTTATCCGAATGTTTGAAAGCTTGTAAATTATAGTTCCTCCAATGTCTGTCATATAGGCACATATTGAAATTATACTGCGAAAGGTACACGTTGGATGCTCGTGCATTATACGTTTAGAACATCTATTTTTACATGTGTAGTTAAAGCTCCAGTTTAAAACTTGTGGTTGATGCCATTTTTCTCACAAAAATTCAGAGATTTAGTTCACTTTTCTTACTGCTTTGCTCCTAAGAGTTTACAGACCAAGACACAGTTTACTAATAAAATTCAAAGAGGTGGTTATGGTTTATGAAGATTAACCCTTTTTTATAAATTTTGTTTCGCACACTAAATGAATGGAATATAATAATAAATAATTTTGTATTAAACCTAAAATAGAGTGGTCACCGATTTATATGAAAAATTAAATTAAAATATGTTTTTGACTTACCAACAACATCTACAGCGAAAGTGAAATTAATGCAACCAACGATATTACAAACGTGACACGTGTAATTCCCTTTATCATTAGGAACCAGATCTTCCAATGTTAAAGACCAATGATTGATCTTAATGTCGCCTAGTTTTCGAGTAGGCGGCGATTTGTCGTCTCTATACCAAGTTATATTTGGTGAAGGAACCCCTGCAGCTTTACAGTTTAATCTAGCCATGTTTCCAGCAGGTTTAACTACTAACTTTTGCATTTTTTTTATGAAATAGGGAGCTTCGAAAACAGTTACATTAAATTTTTTTAATAATGTCGCATCATTAATAAAACAACCATATAGACTACTATTGTGGTGGGAATTCGGATAAAGTTCATAAGTGGGAGAGTTGCTCTAAAAATGTGTACATTTGAATGTGAACACTACTTGAAATATGTTAGCTTACCTTAATTATTTCGCCACTTAAATCTTCATTGTTATATAAAATTTTCCACGTTATATGACTGTCGTTTCTTGGACATTGAAGAATTATTGTTTTATCATTTGTAGTTGTAATGTATTCAACGTTGTCGTTTGATTCATTATTGTTTTCTTCGACGTCTGAAAAACAGTAAATTATTGCAGAAAATTTTGCTGATATATTGAATAAGTTTCTAATTCTGTTGTGTTATATCTGATTTGTCCACAAGGATATAATCTGATTCTGTACCAATCAGTATTGAAAATGTTAATCTGATTATGACAAATGATATCATATCAGGATAAATCAATTGAAGTTAAGGATCAATATCCGTAAACAGTTTGGATTAGCAAATATTTACTTAGATCGAGTGAATGATTGTTTTAGATATATAGGCTACCCGACGTCAGAAAAGGCATAAGGATAAGCCAAGAAGAAGAAGATATATAGGCTAATCAAACGAGAAATTAATATTTCTTCTTTGTCGAGACTTTGCTTCCGTCTCAAATAAAAATAAACGATTTTAAGTATTAAAACAAACTTTTCTGCATGTGTGAGATGCTCTGAACAATATCCTACCATAAAATTGGTCACTTGTATACACTCCGGAGGCTGCATCGTGCTAACAACCCGAAATTTCTCCAAAAATGACCAAATATTTGGTACTTCAAGTAACATAGCACCCGTTGTACTGGCTCTAGTCAGCTGAACATCAATGGGATTCATCTGCGAGTCACCCTGAACAATATTGGAAATTGGTCACTTGTTTACACTTCGGGGACTGTATCGTGCTAACAAACCGAAATTTCTCCAAAAAATGACCAAAAATTTAGTATATCTGGATGTATTGGACCCGTTGTATTACTTCTGGTGAGCTTAAAATGAATGGGGTTCATCTATGAGATGCCCTGAACAATAGAATCATAAAATTTGGTGTCTTTATGCACTCCGGAGACTGTATCGTGCTAATAAACCGAAATTTCTCCCAAAATTATCAAAAATATGGTACGTTAGGTACCAAGCACTCGTTGTACTGGTGAGTTGAAAATCAATAGAGTTCATCTGTGAGATGATTTGATTACCCAATCATAAAATTGGTGACTTTATGCAGTCCGAAGTCTGTATCGTGCTAACAAGACATAATTACAAAAAGTGGCCGATGACAACGACGACGGCATATACACAGGATTTTTTTTCTAAAAACCCTTTTTTCGTGTTTTTCTCAATGAAAAACGTAACAATAACTCAAAAAAAATCGAAAATTTCTCACTTCGTAGATAGGGTAGGCGGAAAAGTAAAACTTGTTGACAGATAGAAGGGAAGGGGCAGTAATGGGTTTTTTTCTCAGTGTGGTACTGTAACACAAACCTGTTTATAAGTAATTTTTCTCACCAAATGAAACACTAAGGTAGCCTATAATTATTATTACAGTCATTGGAAAACTGCCTAATAATGTAACTTATTTGAAAAATCAATGAGACTAGAAGTTTTGACAATATGAAAGTATAAAAAATTGCTCATGTTAAATTGGAAATTGAAATAATTTTGGTACATACCTATCGAAGATACAGTATATGATACTAATTCAGTAAATATGGTTAAAATCATGTAGTTCCAGATATGAACCTGCATGATTTATGTTCTGCCACGTCCTGTAAATAAAGTAAGTATTAATAAGTCATGTTTATTTAGCCTATTTAAACTATTATAACATTATTTTAGAACATAAAAGTCCATGTATAATAAGATTAAGGTCTTGTTGGGAGTGGTTACATAATTCATTAGCTCGTTAGTAAACAATCAAAGTATTGTATCCTATGTATTTAAAGGCACTTTTCATTTAACACTTTATGAATCTGTGGGTTACCAAATTTGAAGTGATTGAGAGAGAAAATAACAAATGTACGATGGAATGAATAAATAATAAACATATAATTGACTAGACGGGTTATAATTAAATATACAGAGTCGATCACACTTTTTGCGTTAAAACAATTTCAAATGGAATGTCTTTTGAATTCTATTTATTCCAATGGAATAATACCCTTGAGGACAAGTACACATATTACGGTGGCTGTGATATGTCAAATCATATTTTTTAATAAAAATGGAATACAACTCATAAAATTACATTTTATATTCGAAATTCTTTTTTTCTTTTCAAAAAGTACAACCAAACTGTGAAGTTATTTTTCCGAAGAAAATAGTCAGAATAAATCTGGTAATGGTTCATAATTTATCCAACCATATCCGACCGGAAATGTTCGTCCGCAGGTTCTAGTCACATTAGATGAGCCCCTGGCTTAAAAAAATAATGATATCGACGCCCCAGTGTATTTTTAAGATAATACTGAATATTCTATTGTTAGAAAATGAGCTGAAATTCGGGGCAGATTCCATTTACAAATAAAAGGCGCAATGTGGAGGATGCATTTTATTAAAAAAAATATTGTTTTCAAGTTCACTTTACTAGAAAACGTGAATAAATCAACACAATGTATCTCTTTGATCTGAAATTGGAATTAGTATCACCTGCAAACTGAATGGTTTCGTTGTATTGAAACTCATTATTAGGTACTGGGAAGATCTAGTTCACTACCAATTCAGTCGGAAAATGTAAGAATTCTAGAAGGCATTACCAAGTTTAGTCATCAATCAGTAAATAACTTTAATGCTGTCCTTCAATAAGAAGAATTTTGCTTTAACATACATATATAAAAAAGTCAAATAATTAGTGAGAAATGGATCGTGTTAATATATTTACATGTCTACCGTTTGAATGTACATTATTGTTAGCCCGAAATGTTCGTAATAAATGTATTTGCATTATACGGGTTGAATTATGTAGGTAGGTACATAAAATGTCTTTGGATGCAAGAAATCGTCTGGCACAATCCGTTTCTTAAGAGCGTGATTATTTCGGCCAAGAATTCTATAAAAAGTCTCGTGTAAACATATAGCACAAAATATACACAACCAAATTTATATGTAATGACCTATTATTATTCAATATACACTTAGCAGTAAAAGTACCGCATAATTTCAATAAACGCCAAAAAACGAAAATACAAATATATTTTTTTCATTTTTGTATTTATTTAAAGTAAATACGTATAATAAAGTATATTCATCTTTAATAAATCAAAATAACATCTCATTTCCCAGACAAATAAATAAAAAAAAACATTAATATTCGATTTATGAATAATAAAATCAACTGCACTAATTTTTGTCTTCAGTGCCTCGTATTTTTACCACGTACACGAATAACATCTTGACATCTTCTTGGCATGTTAAGAATTTCATTCCTAATGAAATTTTGTGGTATTGTCACCCATATATCAAGCAGAGTAGAGCTAAGGTCATCCAGGTTATTCAGTGGGTTTTGACGGGTTGAAATTCTTCTGACCATATTATCCCATATGTGTTCTATGGGGTTGAGATCAGGGCTTCTAGCTGGCCATGCCATGATATCAATTCCTACTTCTTCCAAATACTCCTGTACAATATATAGCTATGTGGAGCTGTTCATTATCCTGCATAAACAGAAAATGTTCTCGAATAAAAGGGGCATATGGCATAACGTGAGGTTCTAAAACTGACTCTATATACCTTCGAGCAGTGAAAAAATACCAACTCTGTACGTGCAACCAAAGAAATTCCTCCCCATACCATCACTGATCGGCCTCCAAATTTCACTCTAGGAAGAATGTTACACTGGGCATATCGCTCTCCTTCGCGTCTATATACTCTTACTCGTCGATCATTATTAAACAAAGAAAACCTGGATTCATCACAGAAGAAAGCTCTGGCCCATTCGTCTTTTGACCAATTGACATGATCTTGATCAAACCGTAGTCTTTCTCTCCTATGATAGCCGTTAGTACCGGTGCTGTTGCCGCTTGATGGGAGTCAGATTACTTTCACGAAGTCTTCTTCTTACAGTATCAGGACTTACTTGAACTTGATGGGTATTTAGAAATCTATTTTGTAAATATGGTGCGGCTACAGTCCTTGTTCTAAGTCCTGTACAGGGGTGGTAACCCTTGAACGTCCTGGGATTGGTCTTCCCGTATGCTGCCCTGTTTCTCTTCATGGACTTAAAACCCTACTAATGGTAGATTGATTCACTCAGGGCGACGGCCACCACGGATTCCTGCTCCATTAAATTTCGATTTTATATGCGGTGTGAATTCATTTTACATATACAGATATTAATTTATCGTAGAAAAGCAGCTAGCCTATATTTTACTACACTGAAGGATAAATACCGACATCTGACTTCTATTTTGTGAAAAAAGTGGACAAAAATAATCATTAAAAATACATGTCTTTTATATCTCAGGATAGAGGGTTATATCATTAGTATGTGAGTACATCTGTTTTCACACGAATTAGAGCAACTATTAAAATTATGCGACACTTTTACTACTAAGTGTACATGAACCATATATTCTTTTTTTAATGTACAATTAATATTCGGCGTTTATCAAATACCTTAATGAAATAAAAAATACTACAACTTAAACAATTGCTGTATCAATAAAATTAAACTTAATTGTATTTTTTCTTGTTTTTCAATAAGATTAGAAGTAAAGTAATGATAGCCCGTATGCATTCTTGAATTCGAGCTGGAACGCTTCTAATTAAATTATTTTTGGGGCACATTATCCCATTCTGTTGATGCTGTCTGGATGAGTTGTTCCACATTTACTGAATTATCTCGACGATCTCATTTCCTTCTTTTGAGATGGTCTCATAGGTTTTCAATGGGATTTAAGTACGGTGAACATAAAGGCAAGTTTAAAGTTGTGACACGTTCCGTTTCCAGAAATTATCTAGCCACTCTGTAAGTATGAGGAGGTGCATTGTCATGCATAAAGATAAAATTATATGCAATTGCACATCTTCAAGGTTACTGATTATTACGTCAAATCAACATATCTCCTACTAGTTAAATTTGGTTGAATGGGAAGCAACGGAGTTTTTGTTCCGAACATAATACCTCACCCGAACATTACAGTTCCTCCCTTATACTTTGGGATAGATCTGGCAGCCTGGAGTATATAGTTTGTCTTCCTGAAGCTCGAAAAACCCGAATTAGACGGCCATCTGATCTGAAACCAACTCTGGTTTCGTCTGATAAAAGGACATATTGTGAATTTTCAATTGTCCAGATTTGGTGTTGAAGGCACAAATTTAAACGGTCTATTTCATTTTGCCTGAACAACCCAGGTACTCGTAACTGTCTTGTGCTGTACAACACTCCGAAGTAATTTTCGAACGGTTAGAAAGTTGTCGTTTTAGTCTAAGATCCGGGATTAGAAAAATATACCCTCATCTGTTATTTAGATGAAACAATTTTTTATAAGCTGATTTCAATATCATGGACTTATAAAAACAACCTCTGCCATAATAAGCCTGCTGCAATTAATAGTAATTAATTAATTAACAACTAATTTATTTTTAATTTTTACTTTCTCATGTTAGTTACATGTAGTAAGTTAAAACCGTCAATATTTTATATTATATACCTCACTGTAGTAGGCACCCATCTCTATGATCGCTATACTTACCTGCAGCCAGGTGAGGAAAGGTAGATAAATGTAGCTTATTTCCCTTACATGTTAATTAAAAAATCCAAGTACAATAATAAACGGCGTCGAATTCTAAACATAACAATGTTGGGCTATCTTATAAAAGGCTGATGCGGCCAAAGATAAATAATAAAAATTAGCGGCAGCTATGGGAGCTCATTGCGAAGAGAGAGATAGAATAATACATATTCCTTCAACGAACAAAGACAGCGTAAAACTCATGCGCGCGCACCACAGGCTCATTTAAACGTACTAGAATAGAGAGAGATGATGAGAATTGGAGTATAAGAAAGATAGACAGAAAGATAGCTCTAAATTTTTACGAATTTTTTTGAATTTTCGGAATAGTGTGCAATATTAAAGAAAATATACTTTTGAGAAAAATTACCGAAATAGTTTACACTTACCGTGAAGTTTTCTTAATGCTTCAATTATTAATTTTTTTTATAAATTTCCTTAATTATAATTTTTATGCGCCGAAATTAATTTAAAAAAAAAATTAAAACAGAAGGTTTAATATGTTTGTTGTATTTGTTATTATGCAAATATTGTATACAAACGAAAAATAGAAAATTAAAGCAATTACATTATGTTGAAAATAATTGTAAGTCAAAAATGAATTATTTAATCTTGTTCCGACTCATCTGAAGTAGCAATGCAATCATCGAGATCTCGGTTATCGCACGGCGAATTTTCTCCACCATCATCATCTGAGTTTTTTGCTTCATTTTCGTTATCATCATCATTATTTTTGCAGGTATCTTGTAAAATATCATCAATTTGGAGCGGTGTTGCGTCTCCGACAAACCATCGAGGTTTCAAGTGATTTTCCTTAAACCAACCACACTCCTCCGGATTAAGTTCAATGCAGTCCGCATCAGTCGCATTTATCCACATGGAGTTAACAAATATCGTTCGCAAAATTTTTTGCTTTAGCGACTTCCAGCATGGTGGTATTAGCGTCGAATCAAAACTTTTAATTTGCCTTAAAAATTGATTATCACTCTTAACAGCCGCATAAGCTTTTTGAAAAATTCCATATCGAGCATCATTAACAGTGATACAGTTCTTCACTCCATACATTAAACACGTAAATTCTTAAACAGCTTCCATTTTTTTTCTTAAAAAAAGATCTGCATCATCCGTTAACGACGGGAATACTTTATAAATATAACAATATTTTCATCATCCAGTCTGTCACGATGCTACTAAAATTTCTTGGTTATGTTTTGACATGCGGTATTACGGACGGAGCAAGCTTTGGAATTTACTGAGTTGACGACTACGCGCAGTGTACACCGGGACGCATGCGCAGCTACGCTGTTGTATCCTTGTCTCTTGCACAAAAAATCAGATTGTTGGTCTCTTTTATCAGAATATATTTTTCTTAAATTTTCGCAATTGAACTTTTTATTATAAAGGCTGCAGATGATTTCAAGGTAACTGCCACATCTAAATAAATTCATTTTTTTTAAATTTTCAAATCATGCTCGTAATTTTTAATTAACATGTGAGGGAAATAAGCTACATTTATCTACCTTTTCTCACCGGGCTGCAGGTAAATATAGCAATCATAGAGATGGGTGCCTACTACAGTGAGGTATATAATATAAAATATTGACGGTTTTAACTTACTACATGTAACTAACATGAGAAAGTAAAAATTAAAAATAAATTAGTTGCTAATTAATTAATTACTACTAATTGCAGCAGGCTTATGATGGCAGAGGTTGCTTTTATAAGTTCATGATATTGAAATCAGCTTATAAAAAATTGTTTCATCTGAATAACAGATGAGGGTATATTTTTCTAATCCCGGATCTTAGACTATTTTAGCTATGGATGAGAAACATATGGATTGATTCTAGCAATTTATAGCACAAAAAGATTCTCTTGCCTTGCCCTGTGTCTTCTTCTTACAGTACCATATCTGTGATCGGATGTTGGCGACCTCTCACTTCTACCTGTGTTGTGATCTCCATTTACCACAGATGGAAGGGACCTACAGTTTAACGACGGATCCGAACGTCTATGTTGAGAAGCTGTACTAGGCAGAGTACTGTCGGTGGTTTGCATTGCCTTCCGACAGGTGGCTATCTGAATTTTTAATTATATTATATAGGCCCGGGTTTGATCCCATGTCCTCTCCACAGAACGCCCCCAAAGGTCCTCTCGGTTAGCAGACAGAGCACCATTCCACTAGACTATAGAGACCTGTGCTTAAGGGATCCTAATTCCGAATACCTTGCATACGTTTTTGATACATTATTTTGTGAAGATCCCACTCTGCTAAATCTCTTTCAGCTATTCAAGCTGTATGAACCTGGAACTCAACTTAATAAAAAAATCTTATTTCAAGCTCACACTTACGACAAACGTTGTAGGTAATTGTAGTTAAATTTTTATTTTTGTAGTAATGCCCGAAAAATAAAATCGTCAATTAAACCATCAACCAATCATCAGATAAAAACGAAAACTACTTTAATACATCTTAAATCGTTTGTAGAATATTGTAGTACAATTTTAAATTTTGTAGTAATAATATTATTCCATGAAAACTTACAATAATCGAATAAACCGATAAAAAATAATCTCATTTTGGCCTCACACTTACTACAAACGATGTAGGTAATTATAGTAGCATTTTTATTTTGATAGTAGAAATTGTAATACCCGAAAAATGAAATCAGCAATTGAACGATTAACACATCATCAAATAAAACGCAAACTATTTTAATACATCTAAAATCGTTTGTAGTACAAATTTAAATTTTGTAGTAAGAATAATAGTCCCTGAAAACATAAACTACAGACGATTTTAGATGTATAAAATTAGTTTTCGTTTTTATCTAATAGTTTTGATTATTTTAAGTGTTTAGGGACTAATATTCTTACTACAAAATTTAAAATTGTACTACATTATACTATAAACGATTGTATATGTATTTAAGTAGTTTCCGTTTTTATCTGATGATGTTTAATGGTTTCACTGACGATTTTATTTTTCGGGCATTACAGTTTCTACTACAAAAATATATATGTTACTACAGTTACCTACATCGTTTGTAGTAAGTGGCAGCTTAACCCTTAGTTAGTCGCGTGAGATCAATGTGACCCCGCGCTTCGTTCAAAAATCGATAATTTTAAAACTAAGCATTTTTTAGCGCTCTACCCCACTCTACCTTCCTAGCTCCACGTCTTACGGACACACCAGTGTGCAGTGTCGTGTTAGCTATTATACAGGAAACAATATTACATATTTTGTGCATTTTTGACCCCACGTGACTAATTGCGTAACAGTTTTATTTCGGGCGGATTATTGTGTTTGGCAAGGTAAGTGTTCAATTATTTGTTTATTTCTATAATGTATGGTATTTCTTTTTTGGAAACAGCTGTTCATTGACATTATTGTTTGTAACAATTATAGATACATTTTTTTTCAAATTGATTCATTTTTTTTGTGATAAAACAATAATAAAATAATAATTTCAGGATGTCTTTATCGGATTCAAAAAGACCCCTAACTGAAGCAGAATTACAGGCGATTATAGATAATTTTAACGACGACGAAGACGATCTCGTTCCTGTTGAAGTCGGAAGTGATGACACTGATACAGATCATCCTGATGAATGCAGTGAGCATCTTTCTGACACGGACCAAGATCCTAGTGAAGATTGCATTAAGGAGGAAAGTGAAGACGAACAGGTAGAATCAGTAAACTACTTTTACACCAGAGATCAAAACGTAAAGTGGAGAAAAACAACTCCACCGATAAATGTTAGAACCATAAGACATAACATTGTTTCTTGCTTACCAGTTACAAGACAAAGTGCAAGAAATGCATCCACCCCTCTCGAAACATTTTCTTTATTTTTTGATGAAAGAATTTTGAATTTACTTGTAAAATATACAAATATGTATATTGCGAATGAGCGAGGAAATTTTGCAAGAGAAAGAGACGCCAACGATGTAACACATGAAGAAATGAGCGCATTTATAGGTCTGCTTATTCTTAGTGGCGTTTTGAAGTCTTCACATCTAAATTTTGAGGAGTTGTGGGCAACAGATGGCACAGAATGTGAAATGTTTCCCCTAATAATGTCGTCTAGAAGATTTCTTTTCCTATTGAGATGTCTAAGATTTGACGACCTCGCAACTCGAAATGGAAGAAAACAGACAGATAAGCTCGCTGCCGTTAGAGAGTTTATTGATATTTTGGCAGAAAATGTCTCTTCTTCTTATTCAACAGGAGCATATGTTACAATCGACGAACAACTGATTCCCTTTCGTGGTCGCTGCAGCTTTAGACAATATATGCCAAACAAACCAGGCAAATATGGCATTAAAGTGTTTGCTATGGTAGATGCCAGGACATTTTATTTGAAATCCTTCGAAATATATGCAGGGACTCATCCAGAAGGTCCGTATAGAACCAGTAATTCGCCGTCGGACATTGTAAAACGTCTGGTTCAACCAATAAAAAATACCAATCGTAATGTGACTACCGATAATTGGTATACAAGCATACCTCGTGTGAGGTCATTACTCACAGATTATAAGTTGACGATGGTTGGTACCTTGCGTAAAAATAAAAAGGAGGTTCCGAAAGATTTTCTTCCTAACAGAACGAGGCCAGAAAAAAGTAGTTTTTTTGGTTTTACGGAAGATATGACAATAGTTTCTTATGTACCTAAAAAATCAAAGAGTGTCATTTTATTGTCAAGCATGCACCATGATGATAAAATTGATGACGCCACTGGAGATTTGCGTAAACCAGAACTAATCAAATTTTATAACTGTACAAAGGCGGGGGTGGATGTTTGTGATCAACTTTGCCTAACATATAATGAAGGAAGGTGGACAATGGCAGTATTTTTCCATCTTCTAAATGTTGCTGCTCACAATGCTCTGGTTATATATAAAATGAAAATACAATGAACATTAAAAGGAGGGTATTTCTGAAGCAAGTTGCAATGGAATTCGTAAAAAATAATCAAATATCTCGCTTCTCGTCTCAGTATCTCCCAAAAAATTTACGAAAGCGAATTCGCATTCAACAAGATATACCTGACAATGTTTTGCAACAACCAAATGTACCTGGACCTTCACGAGGAAGGTGCGCAAGGTGCCCAAGAAAAATGACAACAAACATTCAGGTAAATGCAATAAACTGTTCTAATTTTATTTGCAAAACTCACATCATGTCAATTTTATGTACTGACTGTGTTGACAGTGATTAACTTGTTATAAATATGATAATTTGGTATTCTATGGATGTGTTTTATTTGTTTTTACGCAGGCGTAGTGTTTTAATTAAAAAAAATAATTAGACTTGTTAATGCCTGAAAAAATCACCGGGGTCAAAATGACCCCACGCGACCAGCTAAGTGATTTTCTTTCACGCGACTGACTAAGGGTTAAAATAATATTTTTTTTATTAAACCGGGTTCCAGGTTCATACAGCTCGCCATTCCTTGTTCAATGAGAGCAATAATTTTTCCCCTCTGCACATTTATTAGTTCACGATAGGGCATTATTCTTTTCTTTATATCGAAATAAATTTACGGAAGTAACGATAAAATTTAAAAGATAAGCAGGCTCAATTTTTTGTGCCCATGCTTATTTACAACACAAAAACTTTATCTTCGCTAATCATCTATCATACGTTTTTTCCTTGCAAAACATTTTAGTAGCAAATACGCAGTGATTCCATATAGGTAAATTTGATTGTGTATTTCAGATATTCATAT
Source organism: Galeruca laticollis (assembly GCA_963921935.1). Lineage (NCBI taxonomy): Eukaryota > Metazoa > Arthropoda > Insecta > Coleoptera > Chrysomelidae > Galeruca > Galeruca laticollis. The sequence goes on along the minus strand of OY998180.1, from coordinate 156,991,162 downwards.
TTTAAGTGGGTAGCCTTAAAACATATTTGAATCTGGATATAAATCAACATTTTTCGTCCACATTTTAAGGAATATAAAAACAACTGGGAAATTTTCATTAAGATTTTTATTTAACTAAGAATAAATAGTTGCATTAACTTACAGGCGCACTTTGTGTACAAATTTTATAAAAAACAGTGTTAATTGTACAAGTTATTAGTATATAAATATGAAGTTACATAGATATTCTAAGAATAACTTTCTAAAGAGTTATAAACTTTAATTTCATATGCCTTTGCAAATAAAACAGAATGAAACATAAAGGGTATAGAAGCGAGGCAGGCATGACTGCGACTAAAAGCAGCAACACATGTGATACACATGTGCGCGATATATTCGAGTTGAAGAAGTATTTATATATCAAGGGAGAAAATACATGCGAGGCAGCTTAATATTTCCGTTGCTTTTTATATTTTTTTATCTGCATTTTTTAAGTTTGACACAATTTATTTGAAATTGATTTTAATCAATTTTTTTATTATCGTTTATTCAAAAACGCCTGTAGTTATTTTTATTGTGCATCGTAAATATTAAAATACTGATATGACGCTTACAAGTCTATAAAAATGTTATATCGTTGTTTTACTTGTACCAATTGTCGTTAGCGCACAGTCTTCATATATTGTAAAAACGAAATATTACGATATTGTGTTCTGTTTTTTGGAGATTGAAGATTTTTTCACAGTTGTTTTGGTAATATTGCAATATGTATGTCTTTAAGTACTGATGTTTTCTCTGGGATACTTCAATATTTAAATGCGCTATCTTGTAATCGTATCATTATTTCTATTAGAATAGAGAGATGTTGAATTTATTTGGAATTGTCAGATAATATAATCTACTGGTATCTATCGAAATTATAGGTACCATACTAACTGCGGAATTCCGCATAGAAAACAAGTCCTGGCTATTCCAAATGCTTGCCAGGATTAACCATTACGTCCTTAATAAAGAAATGTTCCCACAACCAAATTAATTTAAGAGATTACCTTAATGAACTCTGACAGTGCCATGACAAATATGCAAGAAAAAAATGATGAAAAGTATGTATAGAGCCAATTACTTTCCTCAGGAATTGTTCTAACTGGTCACTGTCAACTAAGAAAACATCTCTATACATTGGAGATAATTAAGATCTATTCAAAGTGTACGCACTTTCAGGTCAGATAAGTTGGTCCACCAATAGATATTTTCTACAAAACCATATTAGGTCGTTATGCACTCCTAATTCACCAATATGCTCCATGAATGCATGAATGATTTTCTTTGCACCACATTCCCGAGAGACTACAGCTGTTTGTTACAGGGGGGGGGGGGGGGCAAATAAGCGGTAGCCCAATAGTTCAAAAATAATTTAGTGAATAGATTAAATTTTGCGGTCTGTGAAGTCAGCAGTTGATAGAAGATTTATCAATTTTAGAGGGCTCCCGTTCAGTTAACGACATTAAAAAATGGCGATAATTTAAAAAAAAGCAATAATGTAGACACAATGAGGAGCAGTAAAAAGCACTACCGAAATACTAAAGATCTTGACCTTGACGATAAATTTTCTTTGAAACTTTCAAAGCAATAACAATTTTTTTATATCGTTGAGTGGCACGAACAAAGCATGCACCACTAAGAAAAAATGTTCTACAATAAAGTGTGACTGCTGACCATAAAAAAAGAAATAATTGAATATCTGTAAAACTAAATGAGTATTAACGAAATTAATAGAAGCAGTAAAAAGTATTAACACGACAATAACCCCGGTGAAATTTTGTTTAAGAAATTTTACACGTTAGCTGACTCTAAATTTTCTACGCATAATAAAGGGTATGACTTGGTTCTCATAACCACCAGCCAAATGGGCAACGAGAGGAAATAATACAGCCGCAGCTGTACCCTACAGCAAACTCCTGCAAACTCGTCTTCTCGAACACAATAAAGTCCACCGCCTCCATCCATCACACCCAAATCCTCGTAAATGTAACGTCTACCTCTTTATTCATAACTAATTTCTACCACCAAGCCAACCCATATATGCATCCGCAACACAGCGTGGTTCGTCGTCTCTCATGAGACCGTAAATACAACCAATTCTAGACACTTTGCTAGCTCCCAGTCCAGATACCTTTTAACCACGCTTCTTCTCTAGCATCAACTCCCGTTGCTGACCAGGTTAAGCTTTCTTCCCAGTCATTTTCTAACGAAAACCCTGCTCCAATTCTAGACTTACTCTCTCTCTCTCTCTCTCTCTCTCTCTCTCTCTCTCTCTCTCTCTCTCTCTCTCTCTCTCTCTCTCTCTCTGTCTTTTCGGAAATTTTTGTTGGCGGGGGGGGGGGTCAACTTAACCATGTATAATGAGGCTTAACTATAATTAGGAGGAGAAGGGATTTTGCTTTTGTTGGTGGTACATAGGAGTGCATTTGCAGTGGATTCCGATGTCATTTATTTTTTTTTTGAAAATTATCATTGGAGGTGGGCGACAACTTTACTTTCAATAATGCGATACTACTAACTGGCGTGAGGGGTGCTAAGGATTTTTTTGATTGAGCATTATGTGCATTACAAGCGCATGATGGAGCAAAGTACAAAATACCGGTTGGGAGGGGGGGGGCGGACTGCTAGCGTTTATTTGCCCCTCTCCCACAAACAAACAGCTGTAGTCTCTCGGGAAATGTGGTGTAAAGAAAATCATTCATGGATCATATTGGTGCATTGGGAGTGCATAACGATCAAATATGTTTTTGTTGAAAATATCTTTTGGTCGGGGGGGGGGCACTTAACTGACCTCGCACTTTCATCAATAAGTAAATTTGTGAAACAAAACGAACGCCGCACCTTTTGACAACATCATCAAGTGTGTAAAACAGTTAAACTGGTTGATGACGAAGAGGAAGTAGCACATTTGTTAGGGAACGTACCATGGATTTATGCTGTAGGTATCAACCCACACTTCGATTGTCACATACATGGTTGGGATAAAGTATGAAACCAAGTAAATGTCTTTAAAACGAAAGGGACGATGTTAATGAAACTTTGCAGGCTAGTTCAATAACGCTGCTTCCACCGGAAAAACCCTAAACTTTTTTAATTTAAATGCAGATTTTAAAAGACATCGGTATTTCGAATTCGTACACTAACTTTAGTGGAAATAATTTGTAAAAACGAGAAATAAATGTCTTTACAATTAAAAAATAGTTAAATTTATTATTTACTATCTAGTAGGTAACTATCAGACTAAAAACAGAAATAAATGATTGTCAGATTAGGAATGGTTCATTTAAGTGAAAAATATGGTATTGAAATATTAATGTTGATCGTGTTAGAATTCGCAAAGAAGTGGGTAATATTTTTAATGATTTGCATCCTGTAAGAAATCCCATATCCCGTTCAACGGTTACTAAAACATTACAACGTTTTAATACAACTGGGATGGTCAAAGATTTGCGAAAAACTGGAAGACCGCGGACCGCAACACACGAAGTTATTAGACAGAACATTGCAATTGATTTAGAGGAATCACCTCAAACTTCTACAACAAATTTGGCACTAATCCATGGTATAAGTCGTGGTTCTGTAGGGAAAATTGAAAAGTATCATCCGTATAAAATACAGTTGGTTCAAGAATAGTCAAGCGATGATTTTGCCTGACGGTTGGAATTTTGCGAACGGCTGATGGATATTTGTAATAACGACGAATATTTTGCAACTGATCTAGTGTTTTCATTTGCGGTAACTTTTTGTTTAAATGGAACAGTTAACCGCCATAACTCAAGATATTGCTTAAATGAAAATCCTCATTGGATTCATAAAGCACGTACCCAGCATCCACAAAAGCTGAAAGTTTGGATGGGAACTGTTGAAAACAGGCTTATATGCCCATTTTATATAGACGGAAACTTAAGTGGTGACAAGTATTTAGATTTACCGAATGACCAAACTATTCCTGCACTTCAACAGAATGGAAAGTTACCACACAATTTTTGGTTTCAACAAGATGGAGCACCTCTCTTCTATGATCGATGGGTTAGTGATTTCTTGGATGCGAATTTTACAAATAGATGGATTGAACGTAGAGACAAAGAATTATTGATGAATGTGAACTATTGGAAAGAGTGACTGACAAATGTATGAATAGGCTTGCACATTGTCAGGAGGTGAACGGCGAGCATTTTGAACATTTCAAGAGATTTCGTTTAAATTATTATTCTTGTTAGTTTAAAGTAAATAAACGGAGGGGTACTTCCGGTGAAACCAAAAGTACAGTAGTAGTAAAAAAATATGGCATCAGATGCGTTATGCGTCATTGTACTTGCCTGCAAAATTTATCGCTGCCCTGTATACTCAACCAGATGTTATAACTGTCTCATGTTTTAATCCTTCTCGTAATACTGTTATATCATTATGAGATTGTTTGCGTAAAAAATGTGTCTGTTATAAGGCACCAAATGCATCAGGTAGCGTCCAATCGGTTGAATTAAAAGGATATTAAAATTCTATTGTTTATATCTTTAACAAAAGGTATAATAATTTTATCGCTGGTTGACAGTAATTGGATTCTAATTATCGTCTTCAATGGAATAAGTATCCCATCACCAAATATTGCTCACCAAGTGTTTTATGTACAATAAATAACAGGACATTAAAATTCAAGGTATCGAGTTGTTTGTCGATTAATATAGCCGCTAAGATGAACGTGACTGTCGTCTGAAAACCATAAGTTTTTTCAAAAATTCGTGAATTAAAATCAATATGCACCCACAGAATCTCTTTCTCACGTTTGACAGGACCCATCAACATATCCGATAAAGAGTATTAGTATGGTCAGAGAAGTACCTACTCATAGTGCCCTAAAGCCAATTTATGGAATAGAGCTGGCTTGTTTATGAATAGTTTTAAATTTCCAGTTAAGTTTATCGAATCGAATCACTCTCATTTCTTTGCAAGAAACTGCCTTACAACGTTAATATTTATGTAATATTCCCATTGCTACGCCTACGTAAGTTAATGGGATCTTGGAATAATTTCGACTATCTAAATCAAACTTAAATGCAAATTAGTTGAGAAAATAAACTAATAATATTTAAATTCAATATTTAATAAATAAGTATTCAACTTATTCTTTGTTACAGTATCAAAATCTCATTTACAACAACAATTTTGTATTTGTACAGAAAGATGCTGTTCACACAAATGTTTCTCATAGATATTTATTCATATTTAATTTTAATCTAAGTACGACCATGTTTTGTGGAATGGTAAAAATACCAGTCCAATTCATTCAACAGCGCAGTTAAAACTCAGTCCTCGTTCTATTCACATTATTTTTTTCATATACAAGTGTAGAGTTTACTATGGTAAAAACCTTAATTTTAAATTAATAAACAGTATAACCAAATCAAGGGTTCTCTTTTCTCCCGGCACACTACTTTTATACAACTGCGTCTATTCTCAGATTGGCAGAATAAAATATTTTTCATATAATATTTCTCAATTATTTGGTAAATTGATGGTTTTCAGTATTGAGGGTTAATATGTTTGAATTATCAATGTATTAGGGAATTTTTTGGAGATTGTTCCTATTCTGGACATTGTTCTACAACTATCATACTCATATCAGTTCTATGGAATCCAAAAATTGATTGGAGTTTGTTTAACGTGTTCTTGTTTGAATTTGGGAGTATCGTTTCATCATGCCACAACTCAACAATGGTTCTCTCAATCTTTAATATTTTTGGAATCATTACCCATCCTTGTCTGTTGTGTAGATCTATGTGCTTATCATATTATTTTTTATGAACTCTATGTAATTTTCTATGCTAAATATCCTAAATTTCCTGCTTACATTATCTTACGTTTACTGTTTTTAAGTCGAGTGGTTTATGTAATACAACCCTTTACACTCTATTTACATAATTAACAGTAACTATCGGCAGGTAATCTGACAAAAATTCATTTCGTCCACTTTTGGAAAAAAATTCACGTCAGCTTTATTCTTTTTATTTGTTGTTTTTAGAATCTTTTCAAATATTTATATTGCTTTTCAGTATCATGGAAATATGTCTTTATTTCTTTCAACTTTTCTATAATTTCTTCTTTATGTGTAATTATCTCTTTTTTTTATCCTCTTACTTATTCACTTTTATATTATCATTCCTTTCCATAACGATCATCTATTTTTTCTTTAGTTTGAGTTTGTTTTCTCCTCCTGATTTTTCCATTTTCTTTGTTTAATTTAGTGTTGCCTTGAAGAAGAGAGATTCTCGTGTCATGGCATTTTATTGTATTATACTTATACCAATCCTATTTATCATTGTTTTTCTTTTCTCATTTTTGTATTTGTCTCTGCAACCAGCAACCAGCAATAATCAATCACCGTTGTCCGGAGCATCTTGTCGAGCATTAGATTTTTCCATCATATGTGCTCTTTTTCATGCGGCAAACGTAACGAAAAAAATTATCCACGGCTCTCGTGAAATGTTTTTCAAAGAGTAATGATAAAGTGGATTTTCAATGCCGTATTTTAGACTTCTAAACACTAGTTGAAATCTGATATTCTGGCTTCTGGTGTCTGTGCCTCTGTCCGTTTTAAGTTTCAGTGGACGAACGGTAAGTGCTATAGCATATGTACGAGTATGTACGAATTCGCAATCAGCATGGTCTGAAATCTCTCCAATGGAGAAAAGATCTTCAGTTTTCTATACTGGGTCATTCATTAAAATTAAATTACTGTTTAGAAGTCAACGTATACGCCATCACTTGTCTTAATTTGCACGATTGCGTATTCAATAAAAACAACTAGTTTGAAGAAACTACATTTTAAATTTACTTTATGTTAATAGAGTAAATAATAAAACCAAGTTAGTCAAGCTTGAAAATTAACAGGTCAGTTACTTCATGATTATTTTTACCTGGCCAAGAAATATGTACATGAAATTTAAATGGTTTCTCATATCCTGTTTTTGGGAGCAAAATTTAAGTTTAAAAAAGTGTAAATGTATAATGTCTTTGTTATCATCAAAAAGTATCCTGGACATTTAGCGAGTCTATTTATTGTAATGCTTTTGTTATTTATTTAAACAATAAACGGGTGGGATAAACTTTAAACACACGGTATGGCTACTTACCTAATTTATTTACTCACTACACTATTCACTACTTATATACACAGTATATTCACTTAAACTAATTTATATAAACAGTTCACTAATTTATATTCACTTATTTACTTGTTTATCTCACGATGTCAAATTATCAACTAAACTCTCTCTGGTCGGTCCTTTATATATATATATATATATATATATATATATATATATATATATATATGTCAGAGCCAATTGTTTTTGTGTATATATATTAGTGCCTTTTTTTACGAGAAAATTCAAGATTGCGGCTTACACAAAAACAATTGGCTCTGACATTTTCTAGATAAGACTGGTCACAAAAAAAATGTCTAGATAAGATAGTCACAATCGTAAACAGTTATAAGAAATCCCTGCGTATCCCCCATAATTTTAACTTTCATACATGGCTTAGACAGAGTCGGACTCAGGGACTATACCAGTGTGCGGTTTCGTAACATTATTTAAAAGTTTGTGTTTTATTGTCATCTCCAGTGTTTTTACCTGTCATAATTTTTACATAATTAACTCTAGCGTAGTTTTAATTTTGAAATTTTTTGCATTTAGTATCTAAATTAAAAACATGTGGTTCATGTTCGATAATGGTGAAGTAAACTTCAGTTGACAGATAGGCAATAACATATCTCCATTTTTGAATAGCTCGGATGAAGGCCGCAACACTGACCTCGGTCTTCAAAATAAATAATATCGGATTTCTTATTTTATAGCTTGACAATACAAAAAAATATGCGACAGATGTATGCAGTTAGTTCCAGATTTAAGTTTGACATTAATTAAACAACTAATTCTCAAAAATTAATTTTTGTAAATAAATTTTTTAGTAAAATACGTAATTGGCTACAAGTTTTTCCAGGCTACAGAGATTTTAAATAATATTTTTGTCTTATAAAACTCAATCTCATAAAAATGTGTTGATACAAAATGAAATATTGTTAATTTCACCTCTTTATAACGTTATAATAATATACAAGATCATTTTGTTCACGAAAGTTCACGGTTTCCAAGTTGACTGAAATTTGAGGAAAACTTAAAAATTAGTACGAACGAATTATTTTCTGGGAAAGACTAATCTAATTTGAAAGAAGCAATGGATATAGGAAGACAAAATGGATGGGTGGCCCACTGTTCAGTAAATGACTGTAGCATCCGTTCCACCATCGCGTGACAATTTCTGTTGGCGACACTGAATGTCGCATCAATCGGACTTTAAAGGTTGTGTTTATGTTTTGTTTCTGAAAATAACTTCAATTTTTCCAATTTTTTTGTGGGTATATTGCGCCAAATTTTCCCTGCGTTTAATGTTACTAATAAGTAGTTAAGTATCCAAATATTATTAAACGAAATAATTTTATAGTCATACCAGATAGCAGTTTGTTATAATTTTGTCTACCTATTGTTTATTTAATGGTTTCTAATTAGTTTATAGATCCAAATATAAGTAGCACTTTTATAGCATTATAATCCCAGTTTAATCGTAGGTCAGGACATTATTTTCGTATATTATTCCTAGAAAAAGTTCTTTGGAACGCTATACACTGTTTGGAGTGTAAATATAAATATATAGTAGAAAAACACCCAAAATTTAAATTATGTTTAGCATCAAAGTGTTTCTTAAAGCTACATTTACTTTAAAGTCTTCCCTAAACAATAGTAACCTCTTTTTCTCAATAATTTATTTAATATTTCAAATTCAAGGAACCCTTTTGGAAGAGGTATGAACACTCCAATGAAAGAAAAAATTAGACCCACTGGAAGCCAATTCTTTTAAATACACTGAACTACATTAAAAATCTGAAAGACTAAAAAGACAGTTTTGGCTAAGACAACGAAGAAAACACCTATTATTGGCTTTTTGGTTCCTACACAGTCTTTATTGGCTATATCTGAATCCCAATGCAAAGAAGGAGAGAACCTAAGATACTTACTAACATACAAATTCAGCCAAGATCATTTGGAGTTATTTTTCAATGTTGTAAAGTGAGAAACAATTTTTTTACTACTTTGCAATACAAAGTCCACTCCAGTTTTATCGCACTTTTTTCACAAGAAGACACTATTTTTTCGGTTGTATATGTAAAAAGTTTAAATGACAAATATTTTATAATCTTCCCTCTTTTCATTAATGTTTTTTTAGATCACGAAATGGCCCCAACAACAATCATTTAAATAAAGTAGGATAACCCACAGCGATATCCATAACAACATCGGCAACTGTATATCCTAAGATTATACTCCCAACTTGAAGTGTGGTTTCAGAAATAAGTAGTGTTCATTTTTCCAGAAAATTAAGTGGCTACATAGCTGGATTTGTCATAAGATCGGTTATGAAAAGACTATCTTGCGACGTTTGTTGTGAGGTACTTGGATCATCAGTGTATGAAGATGACGCATCTTTCCAATTAATTTACAGGAAATCTAGAGGCGGCCTATTATTTCCTTCTCATAGTGGACAAAAACATGTGTAGTGATACCGAGAAAAGTTCAGTGCTGTTTAAAATTAATAGGCAAACTTCCACTAAGAGATATTTGAATCAGAATGTTAACGAAAGAAACGGAATAATTTCTTTTAAATGACAATATTTTTCCATCATTATCAGAACATTCTTTTGATTATGCACCCTATGAAATGAACCGAAACAAACTAATTAAATTAATTATCAATACCTACAGTGGTATCAGAATAAATAGCGTTGCAAATAAGGCCAACAAATCCTTTTCTACAGAAAGTATTAGAAAAAAATATTCAAAACTAATATTGGATAAAAAACCTTGGACAATCTTCGGTATTTTTCCATTTCAAATAAATGTATTAGAATTAATTGAGTTTATATTGTTATATTTTCGGTAAGTTGCTTTGAAATATTAATATATGTATTGTTTACTCAATGCAAGTTTTATTTTTTATTATTCCATTTCCCTACTACACAGTTATTAATAAAATGTAAAGAAAAGAGAATATGAACATATAACTATGTAATTTATATGGCTAAAGTGTCTCAAACATTGTATTATATATCCAGTAGATAGCAAGTATCCCTACTCTCAAACTTAATTATTCAGAGCTATTCCGAAATTCATCAACTAAATAATGTTTACTTCACATTCTAATTGAATACTACATTAAGAAGTTACTCAGATTTTTCAGTGTTTATGTTTAATGCTTGTATTTTCGCATACCAAAGGTTGGGAAGCCTCGAAATTACCTTAATATGTGTTGCTAGACGTCAAAATCAGAATTTTGAAATAGAAATCTAATGTGTACTCTAAACCACAGCTATGTTTATTTTTCTTGAAAAAGCCATGCTACTACGCTTCGTTTTAAATTACTATATACAAAGCTATTAGTTTTTTGCAAAACAAATACAAATTAGAAACAATGAAAATTAATTCTACGTTTATCAATCAGATGCTCTTTAAATCTGTCAATAGTTTCAATGTTTTGACTTATTCAATGTGAGCAGCTTAGTATTTGTTGGTAAATTCAATGTAACCAACGTAAAAATAGTCACGCGATGGCGACTTGCATGCCACAGTCATTTTAGTAAATATTTTACATGCGTGCTTGATTTTGTTTTCCTAAATCCGTGCATAAGCAGGAATCATTCCGTCACAAGGCTTAGAATAATAGAAAATTTGTAACCATATTCAGGGTGGTCCTTAAGTAATTGTACATAGAAGTATGGTAGATTTTTGACTTCAAAATATTGCGATTTGAGCCAACTCGTCTTAATAAAATATGGATAATAAGAGGTGTCAATTTTCAAACATATTTTTTGCAATAATTTCAACTTTTTGAACACATTATTTAAAAAATTTGACACTAGCCCTATTTTTATTGAGAAATATCAAAGACACGCCATTTAATTAAAAATAATAAAGTTATACTTGTTACTCGCGCGAGTCAACATTTTTCGAGATAAACTTTGTTCGCGCGCCCGATTCCGAACTTGGTCGCATGCGCACCTTCAAAATGGTCGTTCGCGGTTCGTTCAGTTCTGAATTTTTAGTAACAGTTTCGTGTTCGCGGGTCATATTGATTCGGTTCATTATTGATTCCGAATCAGTTATAGCAGTTCTCGGGTTTTTGTTAGGACCAAGGAGGTTAAATCTAAAAGTTCGGTTCGGTGTTGCTCATGAGCAATACCAAAAAGTCGGCGCCTGCGTAACTGGCATCAGCTGTTATTTGATGGTGTGTTTGTTTACATGGTTGTTTCAGTCAGCAGCTGTTAGAATAGAGGAGGCGTTCAGGGTGGAAATAATGCCGAATGATTGTCCTAAGACCATCCTGAAAGCAGAGCAGCTCTCCTGTCTGGAAGATACGCTGGTGGAAGAGTTGTGACAGAGTAAAGAAAAGGGGATCAACTTCTCAGGCATTCATTACAGCTGTGGAATGATGCTGGTCGACTGTGGGTCCCAAGAATCGGCAGACTGGCTCATAAGGTCAGCGCCGAAATTAAACTCTTGGACGGACCCGAATCGGTGGCTCGGACTGGAAACGACATCCCAAAGCCGGTCATCATTACGCTGTTCTTCACAAGAAGCCACGACATGAAATTGGAGAAGATGCTCCAACTTGTCGAGGATCAGAACTCCAAGCTCAGTACTGAGATAGGGAAAGGGAACTATCCTCACGATTGGCATCGATCACCAATTTGGGGAAGCTCTGAAGGCAGACAGGCGCTAATCTTCCGTTTTGGGCGTATTCCTTTCTCGGGGCTGGGAAAAAACAGAACTCTGCGGAGGATCCAAGGATATAGAGATACTCTCCACATCCGGAAACTCCTAAAAAGGGGAAAAGGCGATGCAAAGATCAATTAACCTGCTCCAACTTTGGGGAAGATATTGCCATGGTGGTCGAGGAAGGACAGGGAGAGATGAAGGAGGAGGATGAATAGAGGCTGAGTAACTCGGCATCTCTAATTCATAACAATTTACCATCACATTCACGAATGCAGCGCAGATAAACCAGCATCAAGCGAAGGGAGCTTCAGTCGTGATTGCAAGGTTGTTCGCAAAACTACAACTGGACATTGTACTGATCCAAGAACCATGGATCAACAAAGAAGACCAAATAAAAGGTTTGGAATGTAAGGATTCTAAATTGATTAATGATCCACGTGCCTGTGGAATCTTAAGAAATAATAACATAAAATATATATGTGCTTCAGAATACGTGTCACGGTACCTAGATCCTATCATGGTTCACCTCAACATAGGGGGTATAGACCGAGACATCGTCATTGCCTCTGCCTACTTCGCTGGAGACGGGCTGATGATACCGTTAGAAGAAGTACAAGAGCTAGTGAGACATTGCAACAGTCGACGGCTGCTAATCATAATTGGTTGTGATGCCAAAGCATACAATACCGTGTCGGGAAGCACTAATAACAACGCCAAAGGTGAGTGCTTATTAGAATATCTCTTAGGAAATAACCTTGAGCATCAACGTGGAGACAGCCCCCACTTTTGCTACGAGAGCATGAAGAGGGTACCTGGACGTAACAATAGTTAATGTTGCGCCTAGGAAAAAGGTAAAAGCCTGTAAGGTTATGGAGGAGCCATCACTTTCCGACCATAGGATCATCGTAAAATGGACGTATGCGTTGTTGACGACGAGGATAGCTGAGTGGCTCTACAGACTAACGGAGCTTGGCTTCGAATGTATGGGCTATGCTGATGACCAAGTTCTAATAGTCAGAGGCAAGCTCGAGAGCATCTCGTGTGATTTATTACAAAAGGGCCTCAGAATTATTGAGCAATGGTGCTTTTCAGCGGGGCTAAATATTAACCCTAACAAGACCACAGGAATTCCATTTACCCGTAACAGAACACTTCAGCTATGACAGCACCTATCTTTAAACGGGGAAATAATAGAATAGAAATCTGAAGTTAAATATCTAGGGATTACCCTAGATAGTAAACTTCTGTGTAATAAGCATGTGGAAATAACTGCTAGTAAAGCAATAAAAGCTTTGATGGCGTGCAGAAATCTAGTTGGTAAGACTTGGGGCTGTAACCCTAGAATATTGCGATGGATGAACACCATGATTGTGAGACCAAGACCAGTAATTACGTATGTAGCAATAGTCTGGCATACCAAAGCAAGTCAGAACAGCACGAGGAAGATCCTCGACAAAGTTCAAAGGCTTGCGTGTGTATGCATCACTGAAGCTATGAGAACGTGTTCAACTAGGGCACTTGAGATCATTACAGATCTCACACCTCTACTTCTGATAACATTATGATCAGTCCAAGAGGCAATTCTTAGAATATCTAGGGAGATGTAGGTAACGAGAGCATTAGAAATGGCCCTGGTCCTCTCTAACAAAATACATCTCATCAGCGAATCTTCCCAGTGACGAAATGATCAAGGAAGTAAGTATAGAAAAGAAGTTCACTATGATGCTAAGTAAGAAGGGAGACTAGGAAAGGGAATACACCACCCAAACTATAAAAGAAAACACCATAAGATGGTACACAGATGGTTCAAAAACTACCACAGAAGCTGCCGCTGCAGTATTCAGGCCTGGCAGCAGCTACTCATTATCGATAGGCTCCTGACCGAGCTCCTTTTAGACAGAAGTATTTGCATTCGTGGAAATGAACCTACAAAGAAACTATCAGAAATGTGACATTTCGATTCATTCTGGTAGTCCAGTAGCTATCAAAGCATTGAGCTCCCATGTCATTGACTCAAAGTTGGTATGGGAGGGCCGAAGAAAACTTGATGAACTAGTCAAGAATAACAGGGTCTCTTTAGTCTGGGTTCCTGGCCACTCGAGAATCACAGGAAATGAAGAGGTCATACACTTGCCAGGAAAGTAGCACGAATGCCCTTTATTGTCCCGGAGCCTTTCTGTGATGTAGGAAAATGCTCATATAGGAAAGAGTTTCGGAAGAAGGAGGAAACCGAAAGAAAAGCACTCTAGCGGTGCCTTCCCAGGCTGGATCACTCCAAAAAGTTTCTGCGGAACTTTGACACCGCTAGATCCAAAAAGTATTTGGATATCAGTAAAAATAAGCTACACCTCCTCACCTGATTCCTTACAGTGCACTGCCGCCTTAGGAAGCATCTACTGAGAATAGGCCTAACAGAAGTTGACGAGTGTAGATTCTGTGGGTAGGAGGAAGAAACTCCGGATCACCTAATTCAAGAATGCCTCGCCATTGTAAGCCAACACAAAAAATGCTTCGGACAAGAAATTTGTAGGAGTGGGGATATATCCTCCTTGAAGCCATTCCGTACTAGAGTTCATTAGAATCCTGAAACTGGAAAGCGAGCTGTAGTAGTAGCGACAACAGCTCTGATAGGTGGGGGAGAGGGAGTACAATAAACCTTAGGTTTCAGTGCATTGTAGTCCCATTAAATCTAATCTAATCTACGCCTGTACAAAATTTATTGCTAGTAGACCTATCATTAAGATACCAATTTGTAAGTGATATACGAAACAAACAAAATCTTGACCACGCCGTCGAATTTTTAAATTGAGGTTTAATTATTTCTGGAAATTGAAAATCCCAATGTTAAAAGAGAAAGGCATTTTTAACATGAATTCAAAATACACGTATGGTGTGGGATCATTGGCGACCAGTTTTTAGGGCCATACAAGTTACCGCAAATTTGAATGATGAGATCTAATTCCATTTTTTACAAAACGACTCCATTCATCTGCTGGAAGATTTGCCACTGAACTTAAGGCAAAATATGTGGTTAATGCAAAATGATGCACCGGCACATTTCACAAGAGAAGTTAGCACATGGTTAGATACCAACTTTCCTGAACGCTGGATTGGTCGTGGTAGCCAGATCCCTTAGCCAGCACGTAGCCCAAATTTTAATCCTCTCGATTTCGGTGTATGGGACGCAATCAAACAGCTGGTTTATAAGAATCCCATGAATACCCGCGGCCAACTTTAGGAAGAAATCAGTGCTATGGCACTTTCTTTTGAACCAATTATATTATTCAATATGAGGTGATCTTTTATGAAACGTATGGATAAATGCATAGAGGAGAATGGTGGACATATCGGACACAATTGAAGTAATAATGTACTGCTTAAATTTTTCTTCAGTTATTTTCTAAATTAAATATATTGAATCCCTAATTATGTTTTTAATTCAAAGTGACAAACAGATTTTTGTCGCCAACTCCTATTATACGTAATATTCATCATATTCCTGCGTTAATACACTAAGCAGCAAACGTATCGCATAATTCTAATAGTTGTTGTAATTCGTCTAATAACAGATATAACCAAATAATTATGCTATTACCCTGTATATTGAGTAATAAAACAAATGAAACCAAATTTTTTTAAATGATTATTTTTCGTCCAGTTTTTTTACAAAATAAAAAGTCAGCGATTTCGGTATTATTTCTTCAGTATTGTAAGCAGGAATCCGTGGTGGCCGTCACCCTGAGTAGTGAAGGGAGAATTCAGAGTTACATTGCTCAGCAACTCAATGTGAATAAATCTACCATTAGTAGGGTCTTAGGTCGATTCAGGGAAACAGGGCAGCATACGAGAAGACCAGTCCCAGGACGTCCAAGAGTTACCACTCCTGTACAGGACCGTTTCCTTCGATTAGTAACACTTAGAACAAGGACTGTACACCGCATCATATTTACAACCCGTCAAAACCCTCTAAATTACCTGGATGAAATTAGCACTACCCTGTTTGATATATGGGAGACAATACCACAAAATATCATTAGGAATCATATTTTCAGCATGCCAAGAATATGTCAAGATGATATTCGTATACGTGGTGGAAATATGAGGTACTGAAAACAAAAATTAGTGCACTTGATTTTATTATTCATACGATCCAATACTCATGTTTTTTTATTTATTTGTCTGGGAAATGACATTTTATGTTATTTTTATTTATTAAGTATGAATATACTTTATTATACGTATTTACTTTAAATAAATACAAAAATAAAATGTTCGTATTTTGGCGTTTATTGAAATTACGCGATACTTTTGCTGATTCAGTTGTGCAGTTGATACATAAAATGCGATTATCTCGAAAACTATTAAGTTTCCGCGTGAATGACAAGTATAGATTTTTATTAATGGTGTCTTTGATATTTTTCAAAAAAATTTTGCGCGCATTTATGCCACATGGTTATGTGGCGCCCTCTGGACAATTTATCAAAGTCGATGCCAAATTATGATTTTTCATACCCAAGAATCCCTAATTTCAAATTTATTATGTAGCATGCTCAAAAACGTTGGAGTTAATGAAAAAATTTATTTGAGAAGTCCCCCTTCGACACCCTGTATCTCTCTTATTATAGTTTATTAATTAATACCTTGGAGTAATAAATCTTTCTGATCCTTGCAAAACCAATACAGGATGAAATCATCTAAGTAATGTTAAAATATTAACTTGAACATTAATTTTTTTCTCTTTCTCTGTCGGGTTTAGGGGCTTCCTGGGGTCTTTTCCTATTGTCAATAGAAATAAAGTTATTATGATGGTCAGTGATGTGGGATGAGATGCAAGCAAAGGAATATGCCGAATTTTTATTTCAATATTGAATATAAAAAGTTAAGCTTATACTGAGACACAGATAAACTGAAATGTAAACGAAGTACGTATTTTTAAAAACAGTTTGTATGAATCACGGATTGATTTGGTATAACAGTACAAAGAATGCTTAAAACTAAGTAAAGTTTAAAAATGATTCTGTTATAAGGCAAGTAGTATTGATAATGAGTAACGAACAAAAATAACAATAAAAATAGTTGCTTACGTAATATTATCTTAATATGGTGCTGCAAGGGTTAATCTGCGTCAGATTCGGAGGAAGAACAATTATTGACGTTAATAATAGCTGGTTTAAATAGTTCATTACAAATATTGTCAATCTTACACATAGACGATTCTTCTTTGATGATATGCTCGATGCATTTCTTCCAGTTGTCGCTTTTCACGTCACATACGTCACGTTCAAACAATAGTTTTACGTCATTTACTTAAAACGATGTATTTTTGCCCGCAACTGTCCCTTTTATTTGCGCCCATATTAATTCAATGGGATTTAGCTCACTATCGAACAGGGGCAGTGGAAGCACTGACATGCCACGTAAAGTTGGCATTTCATCCACAATATACACTTTAAATATATCTTAGTGCATATTCGCAATTGAATAAAGTTGCGGTTTACTGCATCAGTAGGAAATGATACATTTTTTAAATTAAGCCAATAATAATGTTCTGATTTACGCCAACTATTTGTTGGCAATGGTCGTATTAACCTTGAATGGTAACTTGCGTTATCCATTACAATAATAGAACCTTTAGGAACAAGACCCAACATTTTCTCAAACCATTCCTCAAAAACATCACCTGTCATATCATCGTGGTAGTCACCTGTACCTTTTGAAACTAAAGTCAGTAGTCCACCGTCAACAAAACCTTCTGAGCTACCAATGTGCAAGATGATTAGTATGTTCCCTTCACCTAATGGTGGATTTAGACCTGTAGATAAACCGTCCAGAAACGCTTGCCTTCCGCTTGTAACGTTATCACTTTGCTAATATTTTGAGACCGTGGATCCCGCATCTAACCACGTTTCATCTAAATAAAATATTTGTCTGATTTATCTTCTGGCTTGCCGAATGTTTCGCAAATATTGTCTTCTTCAAGAAACTATCTCCGTTTTGTCTATTAAGATGAATTTTCTGGTATGTTTTGCATATCTAAATCCCACCTCTCTCAATGATTTCCACAATGTCGTTCTGCCACGATGTGGTTAATGCTTGTCTTCTTGAACAGATAGCAGAATTCTGCACAGAGTAGTGGTTTCATTTTTTAAATGAGAAGCGTGAACTTTACGTCTTAGCCTCATTTTCAGTGACTCATCTAGCTCAATTTTTGGGTGACCTGAAGAAGTTTTAGGTGGTTGAACGGGCCCAGTTTTTTCATTTAATAATTTGTAGACTGCCGATTTCGCAATAAAATTAGCAGTTAATTCAGCTACATCACCCACACGTGTACAAGTATCCTTGGTTTTCAACGAAAAGTAACAGTTCAGTATTAAAGTAATACTTGAACTGATACTTTTATTTTAAAGAACATAGTTTAATTCTTTGTGTATCCAAAAACGCAAGGTATTTTTAATTACTAATCTAGACTAGAGGATCTAATATATCATTTAGCAAAACACGCACATTCGGACATAACTAAAAATGCATAGATATGAAGATCTCTTATAAAGGACATATTTTAAATCGGAACGATTCACTCTTAAACTCATTTTAAGTACGATTATGGAATTTGGCCAATTGAGGGATTTATTATTACTCCGCCGGATTTATGAATAAACTTTATCAATATTTTATTAAGGCCAGTTGGCTCAAATCGTAATATTTTGGGGTCCAAAATCATCTACCATAGTCCAATGTACAATCACTTAAGGACCACCCTGTATCATTTTATAAAATGAAATTTTAGAGTACATTTTTTTTGGATCCAAATTTTAAAATTCAAACCGATTTTATGAATAATTGCAGAGAGCGCGACCCTAATGACATTTTTTGAGTAGAAAAAAACTCAATTTTTAATCAAAAAGTAGTTGGTCTTGTTGATACAATGGTTGCTTAATAATACTAGATAATATCGGATTATTTATAAATTAATGCCGTTTAGACTTGTTAAACGTTTTTTGGAACGAGTTCTCACAGTAATGAATGAATCTGAATATTACCTACAGAAAACAAAGTAAAAAGGATTATTATACAGTGCTGCTTTGACGGAAAACCGGATGTCAGTTAACAGGCAATTCAGATGTTAGCACTTATTAAAATGCAAGTCGACGTCCAAACGATTTTTACATGCTTACGTTATATCTACTTGGTATGCCAGTAGTATTTTGGTGCACCTTGCGAATGAATATCACAATAGAAAAATAAAACAATTACAATTCTACACAAGTAGTATACTTGTTGGTTGTTACTCAACGATATTTTTTATATACTTATATATAATAAGCAATAACTTCCGGGCTGGATGAAATAGAGGTTTATGTTGACTGTAACCATACATACAACATTTATAAATCCCAAGTTTCAAGTTCAACAACGCGGTATAAGTCGGCTTTTACAATACCTATCGCTTGGAATCTACGAAAATATAGTAATTATTTGAAACCGTCATGCTTTTTTATTGCAAAATAAACAATTTGTGTGGTTCTGTAATATCAAAAGTCTAATAAAATCAATGCCCAATTTTATGAGTACTGTTAATTTGTCTGTGGAAAAATACAGTAAAAACGACTAAAATATTCTAAGCTTTCATTAAATATTGAATAACTAAATCGGAAATATAACTACTTTACGCATACGGCCACTATTTTCAAATTCTTCGTTATATTATTTTTTTAAATTTCATTGTAATCATGGAATCATGACACTGATTTTAAGTTTTTCAATCAGGACAATATAGAGAGATATTGCCAATTGCAATACCGCATACGGTGCCGGGTGCGGTATTTATGCTGCACTATTTTAATAACGCTCTACCTAAAATTTATTTGGAAATAAGAGCTATTGCCATCACTGTTATTTAATAACGTAGCACTGCGTTATGTAGGAAGTAGTAAAAAATTAAATATAATTACGTATAGATGAAGTTCTTGAAAAGCGGTGATCTTAACAGGAGCAGGATATTGAATATATGATTTTGCATAATATACTTAGAGTGGAGCAGAACCAAATATAAGATTTCCAAGGCCCTATTATTGAATTTGATTTGGATAGACCCATCATGACGTACGGCACGGAAGTCCACGAGGACGAAACAAATGCTAAGGGTGGCCGAGATGAAAACACTGAGAACAATAGTGGGGAAAACAAGAAGAGACATAGTAAGAAACACAGATGTTAGAGTGCAGTGCGGGATACAGGATATTGTGAGATGGGGAAGACAACGTAAGAGACAGTGGTACAACCGTGTAAGACGGATGGACGAAAAGAGACTTCCGAGAATAGTCCTCGAAAACAACCCGCCCGGCTCAAGACCTCCCGGGAGACCACCTAAAAGGTGGAAAGATAGTTGGCAATCCACCTCCCAGGAAAATATGCAGAGGCAGCTTCAGAAGTAACAGATCGACAGATCTCCAAGAAGAAGAAGAAGAAGATTTGGATAATATGGAAGAATATGATATAAAAAACAAGATTTGGTTTGAAAGGGATATTTATAGGCAGAGGCTCTTGGAATCCCTGAAACAATTTATACGTCCACTCGTAATTCTGTTAAAGATTAGTGTTAGAATTATAAGATACAAAAGCAAAAGAATTACATATTTTGTTGGTACTTTTAGGAGTTACTAGACTTTGCATACTTTTAAAAAGAATTACATACCCGAAAAAGTTAAAGGATAATCAACATTTGTTTAATCTGCCAATTGCGCAGGACAATTATGTGCCGTATTTACTATAATGCTCAACGGTACCTAACCGTAAATTACACGAAGCGCTAACGTTTTTAGCATTTGAGGCGTAAAAAAGAAGTGAATCGCGCATTTAATAAACGCAAAAATACCGCAAGCGTAATTACCGCAAAACATTTTTTACCGAGCAATATCTCTCTACTGTATCTGAAATATGATTTGCGTATTAGCCTCGAACTTTAACAGTATGTTTGTCCCTTTTAAAAAATATTAAAACGGAAACGCCAAGTAGCCAGAGACTTAATTATACCTTCAGAAAAGATTCCCCCTTAGTGATAATCTTTACCTTGGAAGTTTTTTATAAGATCACATGACATGATAAAATAGTATCATGGGTTAATTTACATTTGTCGGCATCTAAACACAAATGCAGTGGATATGGCTTTTGAAATCAAACAATTTAACAATTTTCCGAGAGATATGTTACGATCTCGTAGAAATTATATAGAAAATATTACACTTGAAAACAGTGCCGTATAAATTTATTTTCCCAGAATTGGGGTTTTGTTTCGAAAGCGACCTGAGTCAATTCATAGCTTTATAAAATTAAAATGTCCACCAGAGATACATGTGACTGTGATGGGAGCTTCGATGATCTCAATCATTGGATGTTTAACTGCGGATATAATAGAGAAACCACCAAGTGCTTAATCAATTCCTTATTAACTAAGAAGATAGCTTTTCTCCAAAATATAGTTTCTCTCTAGTACATAAACTCTCGCAAACCTATCATAGAAGACATTTTATGGGAATTACTCAAACGCACCAAACGAAAAATATAATACTGTAATATTTTTCTTTTCTTTTGTATGAATACATAATATTAACATATAGCATGAATGATGTAGATTTGGTTCCTTCTGTTTGTCCTTTTGTAGCAAGTACCCATTATCCGTTGCCTTTTATGTAAACCTTAACAAAATCGCTATGACAGGCATCTTAGCGTGAAGAGAGTGTCCCTGTTTATCCTACTTGTGTATCTTCTTTCATTTTCTCCAGAAGCTTGGATGTTTAGGGATGTGTGATAGTGATTCCATAGTAAATTAATTATTATTAATATAGTATAATAATGAAGTTTCGTGGCCAAATGGCCAGCCGGCCGAAAAAAAACTAAGTAAATAATATCCATCCTGTATCGCCCACTCCTACGATCTTTCCCATCGCTGGACTCCAATTCTGGATAAGACTGTTGCGACGGCATCCTTCTATCTTTTTCTGGCCTATTGATCTTCAATCATCCGGTCTGTCAAAAAATACTGTTTTTATTAATATTTGGTCTTCTGATCTTACTACATGACGTGCCCATCTTATTCTATTAGCATTTATGTATGTATATTCATGCCTATGCCGAAATTGCTAAATATATTCCGAAAAATTTTGAAGGAATGCGTGAGAAAAGTTTTAAAATAATTATTGCAAGATTGTCATTTATTGAGTTCATCAACATTTCTAAATCTCTTTAACACAAACCTGCTCCATTTAAGAAGTTCTAAGTGAATGCTGAATAAAACGATTAAAAAAATATTTGATTCACGTTAATTATTGGGGTTTTCAACATTTTTATAAATACATTTTTTCATCAATTAATTACTAACTGTATCTTTTGTGTATTTTACATATTTCAACGAAATACAGCTTCATCCTTTTAGCTAAAAGAATCACTATTTATGGGATAAGTTTTAGTAAAGGAGGCCGATTTGATTACACAAGTAAATTCAGTAACTGATTTATGGCTTTACTTCAGCACCTGAAAGTGTCGTAAAACGGTAATTATATACCACCTTGTCAAACTGAATAAAATTAGTATGTTTAATATGTCAACCCATTGTGGAATCGATTAACTGTAGTCTTGATTGAAATTATTTCTGTCTAAAAATTCATCTTCATTTAAAGAAAAGTTAATTTTAACAAACTGATAATAGCTCAGATTCTAAGATATCTTCAGAACAATAGAAATTGCATTTGAATCCGACCCACTTATTGATGCTTTTAGATGAATATCTATGAATATTACAATTGATGCTTGACATAAAATTTCAAGGAAAATATCCTCAACATCATTTTGTTTTGAAATAACAAGGAGTTTGATATTTATACAATTAAATGTCCTGGACGTAATGTAGAATACATTGATCAAACACTTCTGAAATTACATAAAATTAGTATTTACTTGCATACCTATTAAACCAAACAGTTGAATCACAATATACAAAATACCGACTTGTTAGAGCCAATATTCATTAACGCCAAACACGGAGCTAGAAGTGATTCATATTTGTGGTAAGACCAAGGAACTGGAGAAGAATTGGAAATAGGAAGAAATGTGTCTATCTTTTGTGGGAAACGTGAACTAGCTCAGAACGACCTTAAGACAAAAAATCGACCAATATACTGGGACGCCTTTCCGAAAAAGTTGAGCAGCTCTAATTGATTCTCGGCCAATGTAAATTCGGCAACTACCATTTACAAGTCATAACAAAAATGAGAAATACTTCATGCTCTCTTTAACCTACGAAGAATTCGATAATTCATATTGTACATGGAATTATTACTGAGTTTGTTATAATGTCGTAGAAACGAAAGCTTTTCAAACAGTTTAAGAGTTTTCTTCTACTATTGACTCGTAGCATATCTTACGCTACTTTTCTACTACTTAAATGCATTACAATACGTTTATTAGAAATTATACGTATCAGTAAATGATGTAACAAAAGTACGATCCAAAATATTATTTTATTAGATTTTCCAAACGTTTTTCTTTGATTAAGTGAATTTCCAGGAATAAAATGGATTCCTAAAATTATTTTTAAATGTACACATTGAGTGACGCAAAACTTTCAAGTCTGTTTGTAGTTTACATCGACGCAATATTTCCAAAACGGAATTGTGAATTTACATCCTGTGAAGTCTTGTAACCACATTTAGAAGCTTTGTTTATGTTTTTCACGTGTACAGCTCTAAAGAAGGATCATACATTTCAATAAAGTAAATAAGTAATTAGGAATAACCATAAATAACATGGCGTTTAATATTTCTACCCAAGTTATTGCTTAAATCAATCTAGAAATTTTTCATCAAGTGTAGTTATTATAAAGACTGAGATAACATGCTTCTGTTTTTATTTGGAAGAAGTTTGACTTTTTTATCACTCCCATGCATATTTTGATTTTAGTTAAAAAATTAAAGAAATTTTTATTTTTATTACTATTAATTCAGTAATTGAATGTTTGTCAACGTGAACTACTCACAAAGTAAAATTCGGTATTCCATAAGGTATCGTCTCTAGACCGCTACTGTGTCGAATATATACAATGGATGATACCGCTATATAAAGGGTCAAATATAGGTAATATGAGGATTCCAAAGAGACCTAAAAAGTTGTTCAATAGAAATTAACTAATGAAAATCAGTTACCGTAGTCGTTTCAAGGGACCACCCCAACACGATGAACTGAAATACTTTAGCTTCCTCCTAGAAAGACATAGAAACGAAAGCGGGTTGCCATTTTCTTATTTGATTAAGAATTTGAATGGTTAGCTTAAAATACCTATATATGGCTACTAACTTGGTTTTTCAATACATGATGAATAAAATGACCTATTCCTAGAGATTTAGAGTAATGTAATGTTTTTCTTATTTATTTAAAACAGTTTATCCTGACGGGTGGAATCATACACACGGTAGGTGTAAGTAGGTAGTCTCTTTATATACTAGTCGGTCTTCTGGAATATTCATTTTTCGGGATATTTCTCGAATGCCGGCTTAATCCTTAAAAGATCTTCGGAGAACATGTCTATAAAAAACGGTCACAAAAAATTCCAATTCCCAGAATTCGGCGCTCTCGCCATTTTTTAACACCGTTAACTTAAGGTTACAGGACCGTACTTAGTATCTACTTCGGTGTGCGAGTTCGTAACAATACCAACACAAGAAATTTAAAAACTTCCGTTCTTTTAACAATTATAAAATCCAAAATGTAAAACATCAAATTTATTGGATAAATAACTTTGGTTTGTACTTGAAAACTAGACTAAAATAGAAGACGTAAACTTATAAAAATATTGACATCGGAGATTTATTTCAAGGTAAAAGGAACAACAAAATTGAAGCGAAAACAAAACTTTATAATATGCTCACTAAAAATTGGTACTTGACTCGATTTTTCTTCAAGTGTAATAAATTTCTTGTTTTATGGTGTTACTATTTTTGACTCGGCCAACAAGTTTATGCTGTTTACAAGAAATATTCAACACTGTAAAATTAGATCAGGTATGAAAACTCTATCAGCAAAATGCAAACATACCGGTGCTGAAAACCAAGTAATTAATGAGTTAGATTCCAAAGTGGTTGTTTTTTCTTGATTTTGTTTTGGAAATTAAACTCATTATATGTACTTTGAAGTTAAATAAAAGCCACATTGGAATAAGAAGAAAACATGATTGTTAACTTGATTGATTTGATCTATCTATCGCTAGCCTGTGCCTTTATTTTCGAATGTGAACCGCTACACCATCCTATTCCTATGACTACTAGGATTATTATATTAAAGCTACCGTTTAAACATTTACATTTTTTGCTACTTCAAGCCTATTCAGTTAATAGTCTACAATTCATCAAGATATTACTGTAATTTAAATTATTGGATCAATAAATGGTTTATAAACAAAAGCTGCTCTTTTTAAAAATACTTTTCTATAATTCCGAGATTTACCTATTTGTCCTATGATCTTTGAGATATCTGTATTTAAATTCCAGTCCTTCAAGAAAATCGAGTTCTTAAAATATTCAAAATACCTACTTGACTTTCAATACATTTTTCCAATATTTCAACATTCATTAAACTTGTTTTTTCATCATCAAAAATTATGTATTTATAAATAGGTATACGTAAAACAGACAGTAATTTTGAAATTAGGTACACAGAACACTTCAAAAGCTTGAATTTCTTGAAGAACTTGATCATCGATGTGAATTACTTAATGAACTAACTAGATTAAAATAACTTCTGGTTAATATTGAAAAAACATTTAAAATGGAGGATTCAATAGGTATATCACTTATATAGGATATCTGGAATTCGATAAAGGTATTTGTAAAATACGATAAGATGCTCCTTGGGAATAAACAATGCAACCAGAATATTGATATTCTTGTTCAATTATAGACACTTTTTACAAGCATATGTATAAATTCTAGTCAATCAATATTGGGTCACTGATTTTAAAGATATAAATTAGTGTAATTATACTGCGTAATTTTAGTTTTATATGAAAAGTTTTTAAAAGTAACAGGAACCGAAAATAGATTATACCAAATGAATCAGTAGCTAACAAATACGTAATTAAATAGTTTAGGTTGTTAAAAAAAGTAGTATATAATTAATTTCTGTGGCATTTATAGTACATTTGATTTCAAACTAAAACATGCTTTGAAATTATCTAATTCAAAGAAGTAAGGCATTCTCGTTAAATGGGTACAATATTAGTACACTTGAAATTTGGCTACAAAAAGGATACCGAAACGTAAAAATACAAAAATTCAAGTCTCCAATACAACAATTTTATTTGAAATTTTTATTCGGTAATTGCGTGTAACCAATTGAACAAAGTAAGTAAATACATATATCACCTTTTTCAAGACGAGCTTTTTATTTTATCTTTTTGAGGGAAATCTTATGTTATTCAGACACCTCGACTTTGCAACTGCATTTTGCATTTTGTCAAGTGTAATATTTCATAAACAAAAAATGTACTGTTACTTCTTTTTTATTCTTTCGGGCATGTTGTCATTGTTCAAACTTCAGTTATTCCATTTCCATGGTAAATTACTGCTCTCCGTCATATTTGAAGAATTGAAGAGTTTCTAGCAAAAACCACATTTGTCAAGAAATTGACTTTTTGAGTTATTGGCAACATTGTATTAAAAAAATATCATATTTTTGCCCCTATAAAATGTTTATAGCAAAAACCACATATATCAAGACGATTTGCATGGTTAAAGTATAAGGGGTTCTGCAAAAACCGTACTCGTCTCTGACATATGCTGTTTTTCAGGGAAACTTAATGTTGCTGTTACTCTTCAAAATGGAAACCGCGGAGCACGTGGTTCCTTTGAAAAAAAGGCAAAAAAGTGAAGTTATGCGCGAACAGAAAGTGAAAGGAGTTGCACACGTCAATTATAATGGAAACCCTGTTCCAGAAAGGTAAACTGGTGATAATTGCACGTAAGTTTTTATAGTTTTAATAATTTCTTGTTCCTACCCTCAAAATTATTATTGCTGTTGTGTGCGTTATAAATGTTTTGACACATTATCAGAGGCACAAAGAGAAAATACTTTCGAAAGTTTTTACAAGATTGCAACAAAAAACCTTCAAGACGCACATCTTGGTGGCCTAATAACACTAGAGCCAATTAAGCAGGGACTCTGAACACTCTGGTTGTTACACGTATAGAGTTCGAACCAAAGTCTTTACCTTGAGATTCCAGTTTGTAAAAAGGCTTTTATTAGAGTCTATGGAAATTCTCATGCAAGGTTGAGACGATTGCAAGAAAGAATCAGCATTGATCTAAAATCAGCCACGGACAAAGGTGGAAAGTATGACAACGGACCAAATGCGCTGCCACAGGAGGTCCAATGTTTGATCGAAAATCTCATTAAATCGTTCAAACCTCGTCAGCCTGATTATTCCCTGAGACAAAATCATCAACAATACTATCTTCCTGAGACTTTAGTGTTCGGAAGTTGTACAGGTCCTTTTACAAGAATATTATATTCAAATCAAGTAGAAAGACTACTGAAAAGTTTTTCAAACTAAATTTAATATCAAATTCGGATTGACCGAACCGATACGTGTACAACATGTGACTAATTGTTTATGACCTTAAGAAGAAATGGAAGGGGAGAGCTCATAGTGGAGAAGCAATGGTGCTTTGTTTTGACTTCATCCAAAATTAACCTCTGCCTCATGTGAGGGACAGCTTGGCCTTTAGATGTAGACAGCGGTGGTACTATGTCTTTGTGGTGCATTATCTTAAAGATGAAGTGCATTAGTGTATGTTTATGACGAATAGGTGAGCAAAAAAGGACAAAACGAAATGAATAAAAACTACGTTATGATGCATTTCCTGTATATGATGGCCCATTGTTTGAAGTTATTTGACCATAACGAATATTTTTCCAATTCGGGGACACTCATTTTTCCCTAATGACCAGGGTTATATATCAACGAACGGCCGTAGAAACAGATGAGATTCCCGAAGACTGGGATGCTATTGTTCGAACATGTCGGGAAAAACCATCACCGTTTAATTAGATTAAAGTTCAACAGAGTAATTTTTTTGATTTTAAATAGTCTACAGACAAGTTCTCCGCTAAAAAACCTCGTCCTTCAGTAAAGCTCAAACCTATAAGGATGTATCGCATTCGGAAGGAAGTTAAGCTTCTAGAAATAAGGGATAGCTTCAGATGACATAGCTATTCTGCAAACTGGTTAATTTGAGAACATACTTTGTGAAAGAACACAAGTTGCTCTCACATCTATAGAAATGTGGTACAAGGAACACTCACTGTCTATCAATCCCAAGAAGACTGAGATGGTCCTATTTACCAGGAAAAGGAAAATCTCGGGCTTAAACCCCTCTGAAATTTTAGACTATGAACTAAACTTTTCTGAAGAGATGAAATATTTTGTTATTAACCTTGACAAAAAGTTAACGTGGAACTCTCACCTACATAACAGAGTGAGTAGAGCTTATGTTGTCTATGAATAGTGCTTAAGGATGGTGGAACGCACTTGGGGCCTTTCGCCAAGATTGGTCCACTGGATCTACACCGCAGTCATTAGACCTATGCTAACATACCGAGCCTTTGCCTAGGTATCAAAAGTACTGCGACGGCGATAAATCAACTATACCATATTCAACAAATGGCTGGCATTAACATAACAGGAGGCATAAGAACAACACCAACCGTTGCTATGGAGGTGATCATTGGCATTACCCCTCTTGATATTTTACATCAAAGAGGTTGCGATTATGACTTCGCACGGTTAGTATAAATCCCGATGTAGGAATGGGGCAACTGAGGCAACGTCTGTGAAAGGACGCGCTTAATGCCCTACCCATGCTGCAAGCAAACAACAACTCAATTGAATCCGCATTTGTTTTTTGGAAACCCTACAAAATAGAAATAAAACAAAATACGGGGCAAAATGTAACAGATACAATTCACACATACAAAGACAGTTCCAAAATGAAAGAAGGCTCAGGGTGCGGAGTATATTCTAGGACGCTGAGCCCGAGAAAAAAGTGGGCTATGGGAAAATATGTCAGCGTCGTTCAAATAGAACTGGCTGGCATACCAATAGCCGCTAAAAAACTAACCAGAAAAGATATCTCTGGTAAAACCATAATAATCTGCACTGACAGCAGACAATCCCTGCTAACCCTGAGCAGACTTCGCGTCACATCAGGGCTAGCAATGGAGTGCCATCAATCATTAACCTACGCTTCGGATAAAAATAACATTGTCTTAAGGTGGGTTAAAGGGCACAATGAAAGCCATGGAAACCGCATTGCAGGCAGTCTGGCTAGGAGAGCTGCCGGCCTAAGAATATTAGAAATGCAAGGATGCAGAGTTGCCAAGGAAACCCTTGGGAACCTTGACGAGTTAACGCCAAAGAAATACTTAGCGATGTCCAGGTCGAAGCTACGGTTGGCTGTGGAATTCATGACTGGTCACTGCCAACTACGGAAACACTTCCATACTATGAAGCTAATAGACATCAACATGCAGAAAATGTGAACGAGAAGACGAAACTATGCAACACGTCATATGTGAGTACCTGGAGCTATTGTCTATAAGAGAGTACGCGTTCGGCGAGTCTTCGCCTACACCTTCCCATATAAGGGAGATGACCCCTGTCGACTTGTCCACCTTCCTAAAATTGGCAGGATGGACAATGAGCTAAATGGGACAACTCCTGGGAGGATGTACAATGGACCAGCTGTGGCCTAAGTGCTGTGGGTCCAACTCAATCTGCCAACTCTACAGATACAGAAGGGATAGCTACAGTGGATTATGGAGGCAATCCATTGTTCGAAGCAAGACCCATCTTTCTACTGAGCTCCAGCTGGTGCCTTTGTACCGATCACCTAGACCTGTAAACCCCTTAAAAATTAAACACTAAACAATACAAACACTTTCTCACATCTTGACAAAGAAAGAAAGTTGTAAATTTTATGATTCCTTATCATCACCAAACAACCATGACGATACCGAAAACAATATGAATCCAGAGGATAATAGCAGTGGTTGTGAAGAAGTTTAGATACTAATCAGAAATATGTTCCATTTTCCTTGTTTTGAATAAAAATTATGTATCCATTTTTTTTCTAAATGCGTTTTTTTAGCAATAGTTTTGATTGTGTTCCTAAAAAAAAACAAGTTTTGCGGTGGAAATTACAAAAATATATGTTTTTCTCAAAATTAGTAGTTTTTTGACACAACTACCTATAAATCTTTTTAAGAAATATTTAACCTGTTTCAAGAAAATTAATTTTAAAGCTTTTCTCTAAATTTATGTTTTTTGACAAATGTTGTTTTTGCTAAAAACCTTTCAATTACTATTTAACAGAATAGTAATGTTTGAAGTTTTATGAACTTCTGTAAAATGAGATATATTGCGTCGATAGCTCATAACTGACAAGGATATAAAAGACGTAAATTTTTACTATTGCTCCATAACAGTAAAGCAGTCTTCTAATTGTTAATCTAGAGGGTAATTTTACCGCAGTTTCTGTTGAGTAGTTGTAATCAGAGAAATAGTTGTTCCTTCTCGAACAACATTCAAAATTTATTGTGCAAACTTGTTATCAGTGATACGTTGATAATATATATATATATATATATATATATATATATATATATATATATATATTTAATTTTTCTATTGGAATATTAATCAACTGTTTAGGATTATGGCAAGTAACACATTAACAATAATCTTCAAATTTTCCTTCTAAAAATGACCAATGTCCAAAGCATTAATAAAATGGCAAGTATAAACATACCTTCTCGATAATTAAAAATGTGGACAATACTTATACAAAAGAATCTTTCTTTACTCTTCAGACAACCTAATTATTTTTTGATATCTTGGGAACATTTGCTTATATGACGTTCTCTATGGCACACTATCGTTAATTCAGTTTATTGTATGACTATACTTTTACAATTACTGCATGTCAAATTGGTTATTAAATGTATTGTGCTTTTTTGAATACACTAAATGCATGTTTTAACTTTTATTTTTTGATATCTGACTAAGGAAAAATGAACAAACTGGTAACATTGCACACATGGTAAGTTCAAGTACCAAAAACATCTGGCGATGCTTGTCCTGTTGACAAATACAATATCCATAAGAATTAACTTGAGGACTACAATCCGACCTTCCTAGAATTATATTTACAATAATGTATAGTCAATTATGTATACAGGGTATAGGGAAATATCAATGCAAAGAACAGAGATGTAGTTAAAAAGAAGACCGAAAAAAAGTTTTTTATTCGCCAAATGAAATGTCTAAGAAAGAAAAAACTCACTAAATTAGACTGGATAAATGAGAAATGACATAATAAGGAAAAGCTGCAATCCATTCTAAAATATAAAGTGAATAAATCCTGTGCACGAATGGAAGGCAATTACACTGCTAGAAGAACTGATTAATATATAGGTACTTTCTTCTTAAAGTGGCATCTGCTAGTCGAAGATTGGCGATTAAGTCTATCATAATATGGCTTAAATATTTTAGTTTACGTCTTTTGATTGAGTTAACCACCGCTCTTTCTCTGCCTATGCCTCATGAACTTGCTTTTGTTACTCTATAATATTCTTCTGTACACCTACATTTAAAATGCTTCCATTTTTTTATCAATTGCGGCATTCACTATCGATGCTTCCGCTCCATAAAATAGAAGAGAGAAAATGTAACATTCAGTTAATGGATGTTTTAATATAATACTTAGATTTTTACTACGAAAACTCTCTCGATTCCTATTCCTTATTCCAGGGTGTATTAATTTGTACTGTTAATCATTACAAGAAGGTAACGATAGTGCTGGATTATATCTACATTACTGCCGCCTGTAGTTAGACTAATGTTTACTGGGTTTATTTTTTGATATTACATACCATACATTTTATCTTTTTCGGATTGAGTGATAGCGATAAAGCGTATTTCTACTAGAACCAGACACTCTATTCATTAGTCTCTATAGACCCTCAATAGCCTCCGCCACATTATACCAACTTTCTAGTTTTCCAAAGTTTTTGTAAGTAGGTATTTCTTCAGAGTATGCATTGAGCAGTCTGGTGATAGAACGTTTCCCTGTCTTACCCTTCTTCAGTTAGGACCTCTTTACTAGGATTCATTATATATTTTTTAATTTATTCGATTCTTCGCCAATGTTTTCGAAATTTGCTTGTATTTTATTTCACTTTTCGTATTATTTGTTCTAACTCTAACAATTTTGTTATGTGAATATTCAAAATAACAAGTAGAAATCTAGACCAATAATATAGTCGCAACTGAATCAAAACTCAACTCGGTTTTACTTTTTTACACTGAAACATTAATAAGTGTACTCCAAGGATATTCTACCTCTCTCATAAAGAGACAAGTGTGATTTAAGCATAAACAGATGGTCAAAGTTGGAATCTAACAGCAACAAAAATATATTAAGTTTCGTAGATTTATGTTATATGAGGCTGACAATTGGGTCACATCAAGAAACGTAATGCTCTTGTATTCGGCTTATTTTTTAATGACTGCTGACCATGATGGCTATGTTGCCCCTTGATGTAGTTCGAAACCAAGGTAGACTGCAAACAATTTTTCTTGCATAATGAGCTGTAACAATTATTTTCGGTTGTCCCGGAAAGAATCTCCCATTTTCTTTTTCTTAATTATGAGAATCATTTAATTTTATCGAGTAATTAAAATATTTTTAACACCTATCCATATTTGAAAGGCTTCCAATCTTATATCTCGTTAGTTCTTTACATACTATTATTTTAGATAATACAGGAACATTGGGATGTCGGAGTGCAAAACCAATCTCATTTTCTGGGCTGTTAATAAAATTGAAAACTGCACTTGCATGTCTAAGACCAACGAGTATAAAAGAAAACTCGATGAAACAGTGCTAAAACAATCTGACAGATTTAAATAAAAAGATATCTTTCAAGGAAGAATTGCGCGTTACCTTTTTTGTCAACAGCGGCTATATTATTCAGGAATCTGAGACGACATAAAAAATAAAACAATGTTTTTAATTTGCTATGCTGATGTTTTTCTCTTACTAATATAAAAAAAATCCCAATGACACAGGACCAATTGGACAGGCTTATTTCATTAACATTTTTGCATAAAACCCAAAATAAAAAATTAGATACAAAAGTAATAGAATGTTTTGAGATGTACAAAAAACCAAAGTAACTTTTTGGCATCATATCAAAAACAAAAAAATAAAAAAAAAATTCTGGTAAATTTCTGAATTTTCTTGAATAAATATTTTAATATACGATTTAGAGAAAAATGTTAAGTACAAAAGTTGTAGAACGTGTTAAGGTCTATGAAAAAGTTCAATAACTTTTTTGCGTCAAATGAAAAACAAAGGAAATACGACTTTTTTTCAACTTTGACAGGCCGCCATTTTGTTTTTACTGGGCCGATTTGGCTCATTAACGAACTCGTCCAAGATTTTGGCCTAACCGATTTTTGTAGCGAGTTTGGTTTTGATCCGTCAAAAAATACGCCCTCTATCGTGCTTACAAATTCCGTTATAACACATATATATATATATATATATATATATATATATGTTTTTATTGGGGAATGCGGCAATGTGATAAAGAAAACTCTGTTTAGTTAATTCTAAGCTTTCGATAATTTATTATTATCATTATCAAAGAATCTACAAAATAAATATTATATAAATTTAAAATATTTTTTTAAAGTAAAAATATTTTTTACTTACACTAATTGAGGTTGTTCACAATAATATAATATCTATTTATATGAAGAAACATCATTGTACAATTTAATCGTTAAAATATTTAAATTGGCATGTTATCAAATTGATGACAATTTGTGACAAGTTGATGTTGTCATAGAAAACATTTTTTTATATATATATATATATTCAGTATATTAGTATAGTATATAATAAAATGTTTACTATACTCTTATTATATTTAAATGAAATATAAGTAAATCAATAAACAGAATTATCCTCTATAACGCCTTGATCTTCATTAATATCTTTTTTGTCGAATGATAATAAATAACTATAAATTGAATTTAGATTCTAAATATCAGTTCTTTTATTTAAACAATTATTCTCTTGAGCAATGAATGTCATTTCCAGGAAAATCCTTTTAGAGTAATTGTCTTCTTTACACAAAATTTTGAAGTTCTTATAATCAATTATATGTTTTGTTGAGAAAACGTGTTCTGCTAATGCTGAACGTTCTGGGTATAATCTTGAATCACTCTTATGTAGAGCTAAGCTCAACCAATACCTTTTTTGCATCTTTACCATATTTTAGAGATCTTACACCTAGAATTTCCGAAATTTTAAAAGAAGTAACTAACATAAAACTTGCAAATAAAAATGTTCTGACAATTAATCGTGTTTTTAGTAAATTGAAAGAAATTGATCCTTATACTGAACGTTCTAATGTTGTATATAGATTAACATGTTCTACATGCGAATCTGTATATGTGGGTCAGACTTCTCAAAAAATTACTAAGCGCTTAGCTCTACATAAGAGTGATTCAAGATTATACCCAGAACGTTCAGCATTAGCAGAACACGTTTTCTCAACAAAACATATAATTGATTATAAGAACTTCAAAATTTTGTGTAAAGAAGACAATTACTCTAAAAGGATTTTCCTGGAAATGACATTCATTGCTCGAGAGAATAATTGTTTAAATAAAAGAACTGATATTCAGAATCTAAATTCAATTTATAGTTATTTATTATCATTTGACAAAAAAGATAATAATGAAGATCAAGGCGTTATAGAGGATAATTATGTTTATTGATTTACTTATATTTCATTTAAATATAATAAGAGTATAGTAAACATTTTATTATATACTATACTAATGTACTGAATATATATATATATAAAAAAATGTTTTCTATGACAACATCAACTTGTCACAAATTGTCATCAATTTGATAACATGCCAATTTAAATATTTTAACGATTAAATTGTACAATGATGTTTCTTCATATAAATAGATATTATATTATTGTATATTAGTGTAAGTAAAAAATATTTTTACTTTAAAAAAATATTTTAAATTTATATAATATTTATTTTGTAGATTCTTGGATAATGATAATAATAAATTATCGAAAGCTTAGGATTAACTAAACAGAGTTTTCTTTATCACATTGCCGCATTCCCCAATAAAAAAAGTTACCCTAACTAGTTTCGGCAACGAACTACTTTCGTCTATATATATATATATATATATATATATATATATATATATATATATATATATATATATCCTTCGGAACGGGGGTGATTTTGGCATCAGGGAAACCCAAAACGAAAAACTGCATTGAAATTTTTTCGAAGTCGCGTCATGCTACTCTCTACAATAGCCCTATTTCATTCTGAAATAAGCCTAAAAAATTTAAATCTCCATTCGTCATTATCAACGAAGTACAGTCAGAAGTCTTTTTAACTGTACAGTTGACTCGTGTAACGTCGCAATGAGTCCAAAGCAATAAATTTAGTGTAAATAATTAATTATAAACATATCCGCTCTGCTTCCTACCGATTTAAAGAGTACTTAGAATTGGGTTTTAACATTTTGTGTTTATGTATGTAAGTAGTTTTTACTTAGAAACATTAAATTTGAATTTTTAACACATAAAATTTTCAGAAATATTTGGAAATTAACAAATATACGAAAATAGTCGACGGCGTCGTCAAAGGGCTAAGGCTCATTCATATATTCCAGTGACGACACCAGTGAGATTTTAGGGGTATAACAATATATTAGCAATAGGGCACGGAACCCAAACAAAAATGTATATTCAGATATGCTTGGATTATATTTACATTTTTTATTCAAACCAAACTAAATCTTTATTAAGTCTATGTTTTATTTAATGAAAAGTCAGATTTTCCTAGTAAGAATTAATTACAACGATTTATTGGCGTAAAAACAACTGCATGAGTATAAAGGTTTGGTTAATTGGATCAAAGGTCATATGGCAAAATTACACCCATTATGATGCTGTATTTTGTATATTGGCAAATCTAGTGACTGTCAGGCATCTGTTTGCTGAATGATCGCAGACGCCAATAAAGGACACGAAATTTGTTTTGTAAAGGAGTCCTGCGTGAGGTTTTCTAGTTCTAGATAGCGGTTATAGAAGTTGGATATTAGGGAAAGGTGCTTGATATCCATGACAAGTCAGTGGTAGCTTATAGATTGAGTTATAAAAAATTATTTCACAAATTAATCGTGTTACTCTGCGGCTCTGTAAGTAGCTCTAGATGTTAATGTCAATGTCAAAGGTAGTCGTTGTTGACGTTTTTTTTATTATATGTACGGCGTATGAAGTGATTTATTTTAACGCCTTCTCTTGGACCACCACTGATGATGTCAATTACTTCGTAAATATTTAGCGCTATGTTTTGTGTTCCATTATTTGTCATTCAATGTGTTCAAAATAAATTTTTTATATCTACATCATTGTTGATTGTATATGGTGTCCTAAACAAAATATTTCCTTCAGTGAACTATTCTTCTACCCATAATTACACGTGACCTTTTCTTATTGCTGAATTAGAACTCAGATGGAAACTTTAATGCATTTTTATATTTTAAACAATGGCATTGATAATGGAGACAATTATTACACAATATCATAAATAATTTGAGAAAACCACCTCTTCAGTTAAAAATAATTCTGAGTAAACTATGTCAATTTATTGATTTGCTGGTTATGATGTTATGTGTTGTCTGAATATTATTTTTATATTGGCCTTGATCCAATAAAATATTATTATGTTACTGATTGTCCGAATAAAATTTCATTTAATAATTAAAATATGTCTACAAAATGTCAATTCTTCTTCTGTTCTAAAATCTACTCCATTCTATTAGGTGAAACTAGGCTGAAAATTGAAATCAAAATATACAGGATAACGCATTAAAAACATGTTGCACTCCACTCTTCTTTAGCAAATTTTTAAAGTTACTGTGAAGCTATAAATACTTTCTTAATTAAGTTCTACAATATTGCAGTTTTGTATCAAATTCAAAAATCATCATTTTTTCAGTATTCCTCATTTTTCTTGATTCTCCGCAGAACACAGTTATATTAACTTTAGTGACAAAAGCGTTAGGGTCCAAGTCGTAACAGTTGCCGCTCAGCCAATAAAATTAGGCTTATTGTGCACCGTTATATTAACTTGGTACACCCCGAATTTATCAAATCAAACAAAATCTGAGCAATAATGTTTGTGAAGGTTGCTTTTTGAACGATCTATCTAAATTGGCGGTAAATGCCTCATTTCTTTGATTATTATTCTATCGTCCGATGATTCCCTACTAAATCAACTACAACATAAAAATCAGAATTTCTAAACTAAGGTTAATAGTCATTGTATCGTATGCGTATCTCTTAAATTAACCATATTGGGTAGTTAACTGTGTATATCATATCATGGGAAGCAGTGCGGTTTTGTTTTACGAAATTACAATTAATACAGCTCCAGCACATTTGTTGATTAATTCTAAACATATACCCTTTTATTAATTTCCGAATGCAAAAATTTCTAATAGCACATGAGAAATTTAAAAACCAATATTTATACAATTTTAATGTTCTGATATCATTTGTAAATAATTATAACTAACGACAACAAACAGTTTTATTTACGATTGTTGATGAGATGCTTCAAGAAGCAACATTTATTATGTTTTTGAAAAAAAGAGGTGAATTAACAGCCGCTATACATATTTTTGTTAAATAATCAGTGGCGGATCCAGGGTACTGATTAAGGGGGGGAGGCGGTAATGAATATTTAAATTCTTATATAAGAAAAGTAAAATACGAATATTTTTCAAATAGACATATAAAATAATAAAAACAAACAATAAAGTTCTATACGTCATAAAAATGAGATGATAATTACAACATTCTGCAGATGCAAAAAATCAAATAAAACATTCCCAAAAGGTATAAATTATATTAAACATTACGTACTGTATATCACAAAAATAAAAGGAAATCAGTCTACATTTCTGTAATAAGTAATCAAAACAGACATTCTGTTTATTGAAAAAAAAGTAAATAAAAATGTTTGGCAGCCCCGCAGCTCACAATCAGGATAATAATAAAAATATATTATCAATTCCAGTTTTCTTTCTTTTACCTTTCCGAATCTATAACTTTTTCTACATTGACATTGATCTCTCTGTAAAAATGTAATAAACCAAGCCTAGATAATCTCTCCTGCTGCTGCTGATGCGACCGTTACTGGATTCGTACATAGGTATCTGTAGAAGCATATTTATAGTGGGATACATTTCTCTACTACGCTCCTTGAGAGCTGAGAGGGCACAATCGAACATTTTTGTTGGTTTCTGTTTCCAGTATTATTCTGACCAAAAAATTAATTCCGACTTATGATGATTCATCGACAAAAGAGCGATATCGTTTGTAAGATTGACTTTTAGCATGTAATCTAAGATAATATTGACAGAGTCATTCAGATCACTTTCAGTCTTTTCTAAAATGATGCTTGGTAGTATCACATTCAGTCTCTTCTGTGAATCTATCATTCAGATCTTCGATAATGCTATCCAATAATGGAATGAAAATGTTCACTCGATAATATACCTCTGCACTTTCTGTTTTGACATTCGGATGATTTGCTTGTCGAGCAGTAACACGCGGTAATGTCATTTCAATTCCCAAAGTTAACATCATTTTGGAAGTTTCCTCGAAATTTTTTCCAAAAACTGAATCAGTATTATTTCTTTTATCCTCCAAATTTTTTGGGTACTATTTATTTCATTTTTTGTCAGTTGTTAATCTAACGATTTGGTTTGTAGTACTCTGCTGAGAGTTATAGTAGCTCTCAAAATTTCAGAAAGCTTTACAAGAAATAAAGGAATTTTTCAAAAGCGTAGCTTTGGCAGATGAATCTCTCTCTTTCCATTTCAATTTTTTCCATTTGAACCTCAAAACTGCTTCATGTCTCTCCAACTATCTTTTTTCACTTAAACTTATGAGATTTGTTTATAGATTTAAGAACATTAGTTCATTTTGACGAAGCATTCAAAAAGGCTATCATGTCTTTCACTGCACCAACTGCATTCCGCACAGCTTTTACTGTAGAGTATTTAGAAATTGATACATTCAGTGCATGGTTGTAGCAAGGGCTTTTAATTGTTCCCATAAAAGTAACCTTCAATTCGGTAACTGCACCATTCAACGCGCCTGTCATTACACTACACCCATCTGTACATATAGCAACACAATTCTGCAAATCAAGACCATATTTATTTAGTGTATGCAGGACTGTTTTTGCCATTATATCGCCAGACAATATGGGTTCTTTCGTGAAATTATCATAAGTTTTCTTATGAGAGCCTATAAACTCAATAAAGTCCTCGCGCATATGGCAATTATTTAAACTAACATACCTAATAATTATGAATGACATTTCAGAGCAGTGACTAATATCAGTTGTTTCATCGAATAAGGTAGGTGAGCCAATTATTGCCACCTTAAGGTTTGATAATTTGTAATATATCCAGATTGAACTCTAAGGCTCTGTAAATAGGATGAATAAATCTCAATATATTTATTTTCAAATATATTAAACATAATAATAAAAAAATTATTCTAAAAAAAGTTACTATTTTTTTTAAAAAAAGTGCACAACTGGCAATATTTGGAACACAGGGTCAAAATATTGCCATACACCTGGCAATAAAAGGAATAGCTAGTTTACAAAAAAAATCAATGCTAAAAAATATTAACTTTATTTTTTGTTTATAAGTAACAAAAAAAACCTACTAACTATTAGAGTAATATGAAACCTCAAAACCCATCGCATTGAGGCCCCCGGAGGGTTTTAAGTTTTATATTACTCTAAGCACAATTTGGACACTTAAATAACTCTTTATCTTGTTTGGACAGTCCCACACATTCTTCATGGACATAAACTTTGCAGACAACACACAACCTCATAACTGCTATACGATTTTCCTTGCATAAAAAACAATACCATGATTCGGAAGATGATTTTGCGTTAGGAGGAGGACATTTTTTGGAAGTTCCACGTGCCTTTGATGAAACAGGTGTAATTCCTTTTGTCTCGTTAAATTTCATTTTTTTGGAAGGAGGCGCTGAAGAGGAAAGAAATAGATTTGTTGTTACTTCTTGTGCTTTACTATTGATGGCTGGTTTGCGTTTGGAAGCGATTGTTTTTACTTCAGGAGTAATGAGCAATCTCACCTTTTTAAAGGAATTATCTTGACGTTGGTTTTCAAAATCTTCCGGAATATCGGGAAGACTGGAAGTAGTTTGACTTTGGTTGTTGGGAAGCTCTGGAGTATTAGGAATACTCTGGATAGCTTCACTTTGGTTTTTCGGAGTTTCCAGAAAATGGGGAATACTAGGAGTAGATGCAGTAACGGGTGGCTTTTCAATTAACGACTCTTTCAAGGAATCTTCATAACTGCTTGCAGAAGATAACTCATCTTCACATGAATCGTCATGAACACTATATTCTGAATCCAAAGAGTCATCAGACGAGAAATGTTCAATCTGATTCTTATTTTTTAGTTTAAGTAATTTATTCTTTCGTTGACTCTTAGTGGACTTAAAGTCTGTGACTCCTGATGTTGATGGTTGTATATTAGGAGATTGGGACTTTCCAAGTTCTGATGTCGGTAACTTATTGTTAAGTTCATGTTTATTATTCGGAGATTTTTGAGTTGTTGATGTAGATGGTGCATTAACACTATTCCCATTTTCTTTGTTTTCTTCTATGTAAGTGATCAGGCTAGGTGCAAATGCAGATTCGGGTATTATATCTGGATTAAAAGGGAATATACAGGTAGCTCTAAATCCAGATGTAATATTGGCTGGTGTCATGGATTTTAACCACACTGTTCTAATAATATCGCCAAATCTCATTTTTGTTATGGCTTTTCCAGGGTTCGTTAACAAAAACTTTAATATTTCTTGATCCCAAAAGGTCTCAAAACTTTTAAAAACGGTTTTGTCCATCGGTTGCAACTCGTGCGTGGTATTGCTGGGTAGGCAAAACAATGTTACACCGTACTTCTCTGCTGCGTCGACAATAGAAACATCTAAATGAGATTTGGCTCCATCGAATATTAATAGAGTGTTGGTCTCTGGATTTTTGTATTTTGCAAAATGCTCGAGCCACATAATAAAAGACTCATTAGTCATACTCCCTTTTGGAGTCATTGTTACTTTTGAACCAGGAGGCAAATTATCTGACCATTCTGGTTTGAGTCTTTTGCCCTTAAATAAAATAAAAGGTGGAATAGCTTGGCCCAAGGCATTTCCACATCCTACGATTGTAACATTTTCACCATGTTCTGGAGCTGTTAAATGAACACGTTTAACTCCTTTCTTTGCTAAAACAGTTTGTGGTTTGTGAATGGTCAGTCTGCAACCCTTCTCATCCATATTATATAGGTTTTCTGGTTTATCAAATAACTTCAGTTTAATCATCATAACATTTTTCAGTTTTGTGAAATAATCATTTACAACAACGGGATTCATCTTTTGAGCCCTTGCTGGATTCATTTGTTGCGCTTTACGTCTGACTACATCAGGATGTCTTTTAAAAAATAGTCTAAGCCATTTTCTACCTGCTGTTTGGGATTCTTCAGAAAATCTTGTCGATATGTTAAGGGTTTTTGCATAAGAAAATACACTTTTTCTAACGACTTTACTTGTAACTGGTACACCAATTTCTGCTAATTTATTAATCCTTGCCACCAAATGAAGTTCTTGTTCTAAACTTAAAGTTGATTTTCTCCCAAGACGTTTAATTGGATTATTTTGTCGGTAATGCAATCCAAGATTTGTCCTAGGAATCTCATATTGTTTTGAGGCCTCACTAATTCTAGTCCCATTTGTAATAGATTGTAATGCCCTTCTAAGATTTTCTTGAGACCACTTAGCTCGGTTTTTTTCGGCATTCTGCAACAATACCATTCTAGTTAATACATCTATTAACAAATTATTTAGAAGAAGTGGTTCCTAATATTGCCATGGCAATATTGAGAACAATTTATGTGGCAATATTAGGACACTTGCTACCCGAATGAAAAAAATTAATTTTCTTGTCTCGTTAGTTAAATGAAATAAAACAAAATATGCTACAAGCAATTACTTACTTCAACGTACTTATTGATAATTAGAACATCCACTAATCTTGAAAAGCAAACGTGTACCTATAAGAATTTTAAACTTAGATATTTTTTATACCGCTCTCGTTAAAAACACACTCTTTCAAAGTCTGATCGGTACTGGCGACTGAAATGCATCAATGCGGTAATTATGGTTTGAGTTCCTACTCTAAGACAGACTAGGAACGTCATCTTATTAAGAATAGCTGAATTAACGATTCCATGGGCGATGGCAATATTAAGACCATGGCAATAATTGGCTCACCTACCTTATTATTGAGAAAATTTTGTTTTTCTGATTTTTATCCATATAACCTTCATCGCCACAATACCTCATTTTGTGTGACTTTACTTATATATGTTACAGTGACTGAAGAGTTCTCTTAATGATTCTGTAAAACTGAACGTTATCTGATTCGGCTCTCGAACTATGAATATTTGTGTTGGGGGGGGGGGCACTGTATATAATCACAACCAAACTCAGATGATCTGGTCTATATTGATAATCATACCTATTTATGAAGCTGGTAAACCTAAATCATTAGTAGATCTATAAGAAATATCGATGGCTTAGTTCGCAAAACTCCTAAGTTCCATTTAGTAAATTGTATAGGAGTACGAAAAACCGATATAACCAGAAGGGTTATTGGAATAATGAAACTAAACCAATCACGTTGGTAGACGTTTTTATTGACTTTTCGTTAGTAAATATTTGAAAATAAGAACGTTTGATGTTTTTGCGCAGTTTATAAAAATAAGGAGTTCAACGCTTTTGCTTTTAGAAATAAAGAATAGTAGTTGATTTAAAAGTATTTTTCACATATGCACTATGATGGGACAAAATCACTATTAATTAGTGTTGCAAATTTATATAAAAGTCATGGTAATATCTAGGTAACACAGTTAGCAGGTCCTGAAGATCCTTATATTTTCTTTCCGTAATCAATAGACCATTGTTATGAAACTGGCGGAAG
This sequence comes from Galeruca laticollis, assembly GCA_963921935.1. Taxonomy (NCBI): domain Eukaryota; kingdom Metazoa; phylum Arthropoda; class Insecta; order Coleoptera; family Chrysomelidae; genus Galeruca; species Galeruca laticollis. The sequence goes on along the minus strand of OY998180.1, from coordinate 156,948,049 downwards.
TTGTTGAAGACTTAAATGTCGAACTGTATGGTCTTTCCTTTGGGAAAGAAGTGTCCAAACTTCACTAAATCTCAATTTATAAAATATCTTCCCGGCTAGTGTCACTTGCAGATCATGCTAATCTGTAACTTTAGGGTCCCCCTTTTTCTTTCCAGGACGTACAGATTTGTAGAAAGCCACTGAATCAAAATATTTAAAAAATATGTTCTCTAATAACTGACATCATAGGACTCTGGCACTTTTCGTTCTGCTCTACAAATTTGGGCATATTTAGCCGGTACATTTATAATCCTTGATTTTAGTTTCTTTTCTATTTGTGCGTACATTGAGACGGCCTCCATTTGTGTATGGCCAACTTCAAGGTATTTTTGCTCGATAGTAATTCCGTGTGTGATTGCTAGATTTAATAATGCATTTGTTATTGTGATTTTGTATCAGCGTGATCCAATTTATGAGCACAACAAGTCGCACACTGATCTTTTTCGGATGAAATATACTAATATATTTTAGATCCATTGTATTATTAAACTTGCAGATAGAAATATGTCGTAGATTTTTCGCCTCACACTCTGTAACGTAGCAACCACATATAGCTCTTTTTTAGTAGTCCATCCGTGTAGTAGAACAAAGAAATTGTCTAATACTTTGTACTCGGTCGCAAAATGGTTGTTGTGAAGCTTTGTACTAGTGCTAGCTGTTTCACAATCGGGTATATTATCTTTAGATGACAAAGGTGGATTGTTTGAATTTTTGTGATATATTTCCACTTTCCTATTCCCATAGTATGAAGAAATATCGTTTGACAAACTCTTAGAAATGTATCATCCTTCTTTACATGATAATAAAATGAACAGATCATCTTGTTTTTTTCACTTTGTTTTGTGTTTCTTATTCGAGTGAGTGGTGCTACTTGAACAAAACCATAAATAAAGAGTTTTTTTCTGTTGCCAATGTAGGTACCAATATGTTTTAAATATTGCAATCCTACGACTTCTTCCAACTGGTTGGGGCTGAAACTATGTGATCTCCTTTCGCTGTCGAAACTGATGATGTTTGGGTAGTTGATTCTGAATATTTATGATGTCTTCACTTATAACCCCAGATTGTTCACTAACTTGATTTTCGGCTATTGTGTCACAGCATTGGTAGGTGCCATGTTCATGAAGTGAATCTTCACATTGATTGGGTAGCCGATTCTGAACATTTATGATTTCTTCACTTGATTTTCGGCTAATGTCTTACAGCATTGGTAGAGGTGGCATATTTATGATGTAAATCTTCACAAAATACAATTGGGATCGACATTAAGTACGTCCAGATTTAAGTTTATTTAATAGTATTTTTCTTCAAAGGTCATTTATTAATATATTTCATGTATTAATTTTCATCTTCTATTTTTCAGAAACCTAATTATATATCTACCTGCAGATATTATTACATTATACTGATTGTAAAATTTGGGATAGGAATTAATTGATATTTTGAAAAAAACTGACACCGTTTTTTATAGTTGAGTTAAAAACCGATCACTGTTATGTTTCATGGGGTAGAAGATGAATACATTTATATATTATTATTTTGTTTAGTCATAACTAAATATGTTTAAGTCAACCTTCAAAGTCCCAATCAGTCTATGTTGGGTGTGGTCGAATACCTTCTAGATCCTTCATTATTAAGATTAGGGAATATTTTACGGTAAAATAAAAATATGGAGCTAATAGATAATGTAATTACAATGTAGATACTATTCAACTTAATTTTTTAGTTTGAAAACATTCGAAACATTTTAAACAATAGCTTAATAACAAAAATACAGAATTTTCAGTTTCAACACACAACAAGTTTGTTCACCTGATGTTTACCTACGAAGTGGTGCATTTGGTTGGTTTGCGTAATAGTGTTTGGTTTGACACTCGATTTAACAGTAATTAGGATTTTTGTGCACAGTGAATTTCAGGCCGATACGTTTGTTTGAGGACTAAGAGATTTTTAGAACAGATTCTTGCAGTTAAGTAGAATCCGACGACATTAAATACTAAATAAAAAAAAAGTTTTAAGAGTTTTGCGAATTAAGCCATCGATATGCAAGATCGTAGAAAATATTAATTCCCGATTCATGTTGATTATCGAAGCAAGAAACATGTCAATTCCTAAACAAAATAATTTTCGAAAGTGAAGGATAAAATAGTTGACATATAAATTTAAATTCATGAAACACTTGCTAATATACAATTTTGCTTAGCGGTGGTACATGATTATAAAAACAGGCGATTGATCCATCAAAGAAAATATATTCAAATTTGTTAACCGTTATTTCTCATTCAAGGTCAACGGCGTTTATGCCTCTATAGTAACTCAAATAAACTTCTCAGGGATGTCCATAAGCAACCACAATCGCCATTTAAGTTACTGCCTCTACTTCTTGAATTTCACTGATAACTCTTAGTAAAGCTTTCTGAAATAGTAAAAATAAATGCTTTAAATGAAAAGCTGTGACTCACTTCTAAACCCCCTGTATTGTTTTATTTCCGTGATAAATGAAAAACACAATACGCAGAGATACGACAGTCTAACAGGCAACAATTAATTAATAGCTGTTGTGGCTAATTAAGGGTATTAACTCCGAAGATATATAGTGAATGTTAATAATGGATGTAATACTATAAGGACGAGATAACTTTCTTCTTTATTCCTGTCATCATATTTTATAAATAGGTAATAATCAAATCAAACATGAAAGAGCCTCAACATTTTTTCACAAAATGACGTAGAGTTTTTTCAAACTTCCTCTCTTGTAAGGCATTCAAATTGTGTTTTTTAGCCTCAGGTGATTGCAGTATTTCATGAATTAACATTTCTGTATCTTCAAGCTCATCATTGACCCAAATGCAATATATACACTAGGGTTGCCAGATTTTTTTAACTATAAGGGACAATTGATGAACTAGAAAAAAAAACGGGACAAATAAAAAACGAAAAGGCTACCTACCCTGGCTGTTTGGGAACGCTTGTCGTAGAAATCATGGCGAGAAGCCTACATAATATTATATCCATCAATGTTATGGACGTCTGTGAAATGAAATACTGATGATAAATTAAAAAACAAAACTACGCGTATTATTGGCTAGCAACACAGTTTATTGATAACAAATGAGTAGGTACAATATATTTTTAAATATTTAAAGTAATTAATTGAAAACGGTCAAAATACGACACATCCCGGGAAATATGCGACGTCTGGCAACACTAATATATACATAAAACCTGGAGAAACAACATTACATGAGCCGCACTTGCGAGTTGTGTTTAGAGTAGAAGCATAGATTGAAGTTACGTTGCCGTTTGGTTTGTTATCCAGTGTTTTTAAGAATTTATTTGTGTATGATATATTTTCTTCAATAAAATAATCTTCGAAGAACCCTTAATTTATTCATAATTAAGAAATAAATCTGTGAACTTTTCAAATAGTGCAGGCGCCAGAGGAAGTTGAGTATGCAAAATGTTACGACCGGCAACTATGCTCAAATTCTTTTACTTGAGACACCGAACAAAAAAACCCATGTTATGTTGCTGGCAGCCGGCAGCTGTGATGGGCCCTTTGCGTTTTTTTCCGCCCTTCTCCTCACTCTGCGCGTCGATGGTTATAGCGCTCATATAGTCAGTAATCAGTAAAAATATTTTAGCATTAGAGCAGTCTCAGAACCGATGATCAGTAGTTACAGGAGATTTGATTGGCATTACTAAAAATTAAGAAGAGATGATCCTTTATCCGTTGAAAAACAGCATTCACGAGAGTGTTTCTTCACATCTCGGAATACAAACAGACTCTACAAGTGACATTAATTATCATAACGAATGGACGCTATCCAGGATCAATAAAGACGAAAAAAATATTCAAAATATCATGAAGTTTTTCAACGCCAACAATGACAACGAGAACTGCGCGCTTCGAAACATTTACTCCGGTGAACTTGCTGATGAATCTTCTTCGCAATGTTTGCTAAATATATTAGAAAATGCAGAGACTATGTGTTCCGTATCATGATTTGCGACCCGGTAACCATGTAAAATCAATTTTGACAACTACAGCGTGAAGATTTGACAATTAAAATATATGCTCCTGAATTTCAACAAATTTGTACTTAATTTAACCCGTGAGACACAATGTCAAGTACTTACGAAAATAAGCGATTTGAACTAAAAAATAAACGGTTTTACAGATTAAAACTAACTTTTCCGCATTAGTGAGACGCCCTGAACAATATCCTATCATAAAATTGTTACTTGTATACACTTCGGGGGATGTATCGTGCTAACAAACAGAAATTTCTCCAAAAATAACCAAAAATGTAGTATATCTGGATTTATAGGACCCGCTGTACTCGCTCTAGTCAGCTGAAAATCCATAGGGTACATCTGTGACACCTTGAATAATATTCAATCATAAAATTGGTCAGTTGTATACACTCTGGAGGCTGTATCATACTAACAAATTGAAAATTCTCCAAAAATGACAAAAATTTGCTACTTCAAGTACCATAGCACCCGTTGTACTAGCTTTAGTGAGATACATATCGATAGGGTTCATCTTTGAGACGCTCTGAATAATATCCATTCATAAATTTGGTCAATTGTATTTACTCCGTAGGCTGTATCGTGGTAACAATCTTAAAATGACAAAAACTGAAAATTACATAAATGTCGTACTTAAAGTACTATAGCACTCGTTGAACTGGTTCTGGTGAGCTGAATATCAATAGGGCTCATCTGTGAGATGTCCTGAATAATACTCAATCATAAAATTGGTAACTTGTTGCACTCCGGAGGCTGTATCGTGCTAACAAACTGAAATTTCTCAAAAAATGACAAAAATTTCGTACTTCAAGTACCATAGCACCCGTTCTACTGGCTCTGGTGAGTTGAAAATCAATAGGGTTCATCTGTGAGACGTCCTTAACAATATTGAATCATAAAATTAGTGATTTGTTGTACTCCGGAGGCTGTATCGTGATAACAAGACATGTATCGAAAAGTGGCCGACGACGACTAAAAACCGTTTTTTCGTGTTGTTGTTGATGGAAAACGTGAAAATAACTCTAAAAATTTTTTTCAAAATTCAAACTTTTTTTGGGGTAAACCAATACTTTTCTCGCGTATTAGATAGGTTGGGCGGAAAAGTAATAAAGAGTTATCAGATACTATTAAAAAACTAAATTTGACAACTTTGTAACTACTTCTAGAAAGTAAAGTAAAAGTTTCAAGATGCAACAGATATAACATCTTTAAAAAAACCATTTATGTTGGCTAATCAACGTGGATTTGACACAAAAATTTTAGCATCCTATGAAATTTTGAATTACTGCAAGTACGTTTTGGACGAAGAAGGATTTTACAGGAGATCAACAAAATCGGAATTCGCCCTTGAACTAGTACAATCGCGCGGCAAGACGTTTCAAATTTACACAAAAATCTATATTGTTGAAGGTATGTCACCTTTGGTTATTTTGCTGAGGCATTCTTGGAACGACTCGATTACTTTTTCTTACAGCCAAGTGTAGAACGAATATACATATATCGTATTTGACAGATATGTTGACATTTCGATAAAATATTTGGAGTCAACTTTACGCAGATTAAAATTTTATAATTTCAGATGATCACACAAAAATTCCAACTTGGTAAGTAATTGTAATAATTTCTTTTCAGGCACTGAAAATAAGTTACAGCTCGTTCGATTTCTCTATACTACTGCTCCTAGATATGCACAATTAAAAGAAGTTTGCGAGTTATATATTTGTGGAGGATTTGATGATCCAACAAAATCTTTCAAATTTCATGGTTCTTCATTTTTGAAGTACATAACTTAAACTCGAACTATTTAGAAGCCGATTCAAGAATGTTTTGTCATATATTTCACACAGTAAAAATTCAATCTGCCCATATCATAATCCTTAGCGCTGATACAGATGTTTTCATCCTGGAAATTTATTTCTGGAATAAGGTAGCATGTCTAGGTTATTTAGGTCTATGGTTCGGCGGTCCTTATGAAAAGAAATACATTTCCAGATGTTAATTGGGTGCTCAATCCTTTGGCGCAAACATTTGTCGTATTTTGCCAGCATAACACTAAGTGATTGCGATTTGACTATCAGATTGGGGTCTAAGGCATTTAGGAAATTCATACCTAAGTGTCGAACAGTTAATAGAATTAAAAATCATTTGCACCTATATTTTCTCAAAAAAAATGAACTGCTGATGAACTTCGATATAAATTAATTTCTCAAAATTTCGGCTCCGACTTACATTTATTAAAAGTGATTTGCACATCAGATGCTCTACATTTACATTTGTTAAGAGCTTCAGCACGAACATATGTATGGATAAATGCTTGTCACAAACCTAAGTTAACCCGGCCTTGGGACTCTACACTATTTTTTATTACCTCAATTGGGATAAGGTGAATCAACAAACAAAATTTCGGGACAAATGGATTTATTTGACACACAATAATGAATTTACAAAGACCGTATATTCTTGATACAAATACGAATAAATATCAGTTATATAGTAAAAAGGTCCAACTCAATATTTTATATATACCAAAAATAAGTTAGGGACTTATCTTGGAAAGATTCGGGACGTACAACTCGCAGCAGTAGTCGAGGGTTCTAGAGCCGTTGTTGTCTGGACTGGGACGCTATGTGGTCCGGTGGAGTGGATGGTCTGTAGACGGTCCGTAGAGGTCCTTAAAGGTAAGTCCGTGGAGGTAAAGCGGTAAACGGTCCTTACAGGCTGCAGAGCAGCGAAGAAAATTAAAAATCACACACAATTACTTAGAAACTGAATCTTAAATTGCTTCTTAGCGAAGGAAGAACAAGCGACGATTCCCTGAATCGTAGTTTTAAATAATTTAATGATGGTAAAAACTATCACCGATACGCTAATATTGGAAATAGAATGATGTGTAATTAGAGGTGGGTGTAGCCGACGAATAAGTAACGCTCCAAAATAATTGATGAAAATAGTAACATGTCTCAGCGACATGTTACATGCTGACCAAACAAATTGTACCACGGCAACTGCCGGAATTGTTGATTCAGCCCTGTAAGTACATCAAATTGTCAAACAAAGGTTTATTCTTGCAAAAAAGTACAACTTAATTGTATTTTGTTGTGCATATAATGACTGTCAAAATAGAAAAAATTGATTATTTGTATTTTTTAAAACTTGTGTTAAAATTTGCTTTTACGTATTAAATAATTTTTTTATCAACAATTATGGTTTTTATTTTTAACTCTTTATTTTTTTTAATTCAATAGCTATAAGTATCTTTAATCATGACAAACAATTGAATATTGTCACTAAAACAATCGTTGCAATGGTTCCAAAGCATTTGTTCAGTCCATTTAATTGTTGTCTATGGGGAAGGGGTATTAAAAATAAATGGACCAACAAAGCTCCTGACAACATCCAGAATCATAATCTGCAATATTTTCAGAGCTCAAAACTATTTACATTATGCGGTCCTCACATTTTGCACACTCAACTCCCTCCAGCGCCCGGTCCAAAAGTACTATTCAACAAATGTTATTTTCATGGTACTCCTGGAAACCCCACGCGACTCAGTTTAGATTGCTTAAGACCCTTGATTATCCCTTTTATATTTATCAGTTTATGTTTTATCTTGAATTTAGTTGATTCATATTTATTGGCTATATCAAGATATAATAAACATCTATCTTTATCAATTTTTCAAGTAAATAGAATGAAACATTAACATGTACTAATCAGCAAATAACAAGCTGTAGCTCAGATACTGATCACGTTTAGAATTAACTTAGTAATAGCTTAAACTAGACAATTCTTTATATTATATTATGCTCTGATTAATAACGATCTATTTATTATTCTATTGCCTTCCTTAGAATATTGTTACACTGTATGTCGCACCCCTATATCTCGATTGCGTATCAATAGATTATTTTCAAAATTAGGCTACGGGTATATATCAGAGACGTGCAGTTTTAGAATGGACGTAAGGGATAAATTTGGTTTTTAGATTATTAACAATAATAATTGAAGAAAATGATTTTTCCTCCTACCCCTATAGAAAGTACACACTTTCCTCCCACAAATCAGGGAGGAAACTCATACTTTTTCTCCCTAGGGAGGAAAAGTACTTTCCTCCCTAGAGAGGAAAGTATTTTTCCTCCCCCTCATTTCAAGTAAGTTGTAAACGATGAAACTTGTGAATTCATTATATTCATATTGTTTCCATAATTTCTAGAACATCCTGTATATCCTGTTTTTTGGTAAAAATCAAACATTAATGTTACTTCAACGTAGTTCTTCAATATAAATTTCAACTTCAGGAATCTTAGATATACGTTTTTTGAGTTCAGAATAAGAAAATCATAGTATGCTGTGGCTCACTGACAGTAAACACGTCGATTGACTTTTGAGGTGCAAAGTCGCTACATTCATTATACTTAGTTGAATTTTTGAAAAATGGAGAGCGATTCAACTGATTTTGAATTTCCAAATACACCACCTAATATTAAGGAACAAGCCAACATAGCGTCATTAACCTTACTACCACAAAAATCTAATGACAGGTATGAAAAACAATATGCACAATATAAGCAATGGGCTGAAGACAACAAGATACATAAATATTCAGAGAATGTTTTACTGGCATATTTTTCACTACAAGGAAAATAATTAAAAGCTTCAACACTTTGGTCTAAATATTCAATGCTACGCACAATGATACAAATGTCGATATTAAATATCCAAAGTTGATTGCATTTTTAAAACATCAAAATGCCGGATACAAACCAAATAAAGCTAAAACTTTTACAAGAGAAGAAATAAATACATTCTTAATGGAAGCCCCCGATGATGTTTTTTTTATTAATGAAGGTAAGAAATGGAATCCCATGCAAATAATTTAATTTTTGATATAAAATATTCATAGGTAGTCCTTGTTATTGGAATTTCTGGAGCATGTCGATGTGATGAGCTTATTAAAATGACTATGGATAATATTGAAGAGAAAGACAATCTTTTAGTCATAAATATCCACACTTCAAAAACGTATAAACAACGAACTTTCGTTATCAATACTACAACAGGTAACGGCCCAAATTTTGTTCAAATCGTTAAAAAGTATATCTGTCTACGTCCTAAAACTGAGCATAAACGATTGTTGGTATGCTTTAAAGCAGGCAAATGTATAAATCAAGTGGTTGGCAAAAATAGTATATCCAAAATACCACAAAAAATTGCAGAATATCTCAATCTTCCAAATGCCGAACATTACACAGGGCACAGTTTCAGAAGAACTTCAGCAACTCTGTTAGTAAACGCTGGTGGGGATATTTTAGCTCTAAAACAGCATGGCGGTTGGAAATCAACCAATATCGCAGAAGGTTATGTAAAACAATCTTACACAAAAAAAAGAAAAATTTCTGATCAAATTATGGTAAATAATGTAGAACCTGAACTTGATCAAAATCAGCCAAGCACTTCTAGAAGTTACCACCATTACAATGTGCTAAGCGAAAATATTTCAAATACTAAAGCTCCTGTTCAAACCCTATCTTCTTCCAATTGTGTTCATATAAGTGCTGCTCAAAACTGCACATTCAATATTAACATAAATAATTCTAAAATATAGTTAAACAATACTATGTACTTAATTGTATAACATATATTGATAAATTTGTTTAATAAATAATTCTTGTGTTCTTAATTATATTCCTTACATATTTGTGTCGTAAATAAATTTTCAAAAAAAGGTGGGTAGGAGGAAAAAGCATATGTATCACATGGGAGTAAAGTGCCATTTCCTCCCTTGGATGTTTACTGCCCTCCGCTTCGCGTCGGGCAGTAAACTACATCCGGCGGAAGGAAAACTGGCACTTTCCTCCCTAGTAATACAAATAGCTATTTCCGCCTACCTCTATCCAAAATATACATTTCCTGGCCTCATTGTAGGGAGCAAAGTCGTACTTTTCCTCCGGAGGAAAAGTAAAAGTGACGTCATAGTACGTTATCATTGAAATAATTTTTGCAATTCCTAGACTAAAGTGGTCACTTAAGTACATGTTCGAAACTATGTTAGACCCTAGGAATATAAAGGGACTGTTGAAATCCCAAGGGATTTGAAATACAAATAAAAACGTACACCCTCGATGCCTAGCCAAACATTTTAGAAGTCCGTCCTCGATGCCCAGCCAAGTTTCATAAAAGTCCCTCCTCGATGCCCAGCCAAGTTTCGTAAAAGTCCATCCTAAGTAGTATTTATTAATTTTGTTTGTTAGTTTCATCAATAAATTATTGAAAATGTCTTGTTATTTGAGGGAGGGGGAAAAAATCATATGTATAACATGGGTGTAAAGTGCCTTTTCCTCCCTCAAATGATTACTGCCCACCGCTACGCGTCGGGCAGTAAACTTCATCCTCGGGAGGAAAAAGTAGCACTTTCCTCCCTTGTTATACAAATAGCTATTTTTTTATATTCCAAGGCGGCCTTTCTACACCTACCATATGTACCTACTAAGTATACAGTACCTCTAGGTAATTACAATTGGAAAAAAGCCATATATTTATTGGAAATTTAGAAATCAATGCGTTATCAAAGAACCGAACGATCTTAATAGCAATAATTTACTTTAACATACAAACTTTTCCTCACTAAAAACATTTTATAACAAGATGACAAGGTACATTGAAACTTATTTTTTTTTTAAATATTAGAGCCAAAATTAGCAGTAAAACTGCTTACACCTGTTTCGCGGTTTCAGTGATGTACAAACCACATAAAATAGAAAGGGTCGTTTAAGGAAATAAACTTCAAATAAAATTCATTTATGTATTTTGACATAAAAAAGTTCATATATAGTTAGTAAGTAGAATATTAGTATATCAAACACATAGTTTAAGCAGAATTCGCTTAAAACGTAAGCAAAATGTTTTGCATCACTATATTTTACTTTAAAATTAGAAGTTGTTTAAATATTTGCGGTTCCCTACCAGTCTTTGCTGTTCTACCTAAATAATTTGTATTGAATTCTATATATATAATAGTATGACTTCAGTTATAACTTTTTGATATGTTTATTTGGTACGCCACAACGCCACTGTAGCCGCAGATTTGTTCTCAAACTTGGCTATTATCTAGTTTACATTACATGAGTTTTGTTATGGTGATTTCTATTTTCAGGCATTACCATTATATACTTGGAATAAAGATTATACAGCGTGTCCCAAATTTGAGATATGACGTCATCGACAATTTTTTTAAATAGATTAAATAGCTAATTTTTTATGACTATTCTTCAAGGGTTTATCAAGTTACACATGCGTAATAAATATCAAATTTTTATTACTTGTCATTTGAAAGATATTCACAAAATGACAAACTAATTAATATCATCGCTCGATATGATGTAACTCTCCTTACTTATTTTTATTTAACTTTTTTTATTGACATTGTCAACATCAACCCAGTCTGACAAAAAAATATAAATAAACAAATACCTCTTGACATTCCATTTTCGAATTATTTAATTGAGTTGAATCAGATTTTAAAGGACAAGTAATAAAAATTTGATATTTGGTATGCATGTGTAACTTGATATACCCTTCCAGAATAAGCATAAAAAATAAAGATTGCCATTTAAAAAATTGTCGATAACTTCATATCTCCAATTTGGGACAAGCTGTAAAAAATGTTTGACATCAAAAATGGCGTAATTTATAATACCAATCAATCTGACCGAGCATATTTACAACAAGAAACTGTCTTTGATTTACTGACTGTATTCCAAGTTATAGACTCACCTTGTATATTAAGTTAGTAGGAGTAGTGTTTTGGAACCGGATGTAGCCCTCATCTATATTATACTTGGATTCTAACGACTTCCTTGAACTCAACTTTTACAGATATTTATATACCTACCTAACTAATGGTATTTGCTTTCTTGTTTCCAAGAATTTTTGTTGATTACAAATTTTTCATTTTTCTGTATATTACAACTTATATAGTTAACTTTCAATTATCTCTGCCTCTTATACGGTATACACGTACGGTGTTGTTTTTAAAAATTTAGAAAATTTATTAATTAATTGTGAAATTTAAACATATTTTTCAATTGAAACTATTTTTAATATGATTTCACTCTATTTAAAAAAATTTAATTAAAAATTGATTTGTTTCGATACAGTTGTCCATATTCAATTAGATTTCCTTTAAATGGTTTTGAAACAACTTCCACATTGAAATAATACCTAAATTCAATAAAAACATATATTTCACTATTATATCCCTGGGTATTTCTGGTTGAGTATATTGTAGTACTATCTATCTTCATACATTTATTTTATTCATTTTCTATTTATAAAGGATAAATAGTGTGTCATTTACAATACTTATACTGTATCTCGTCTTAAATGGATTTTTAATGGATTAAACTTCAGCACTGGTAATAGTTTAGACCTTAAGGCTTTCTGTGCTCCAGGTTGCACTGTTAATCTTAAGTAGGTCTTTCCCCAAAGATAACTGGCTTGTATGATACCAGAAGATTACAATTCAATAACAATTCAGTATAAAACTGTTGTTCATACAAAAATTATAATTTGATAGGTTATAAATTGTGTTGATAAGAATAAGGTACCTATAGTTATATTATTATACAATTTGCAATTGTTCAATTTAAACAACGAGTTATAAGTGATAAACAAATTATAAACTTATCAGAAAATTGTTGTAACGCATATTGCCTTATTGAATCAAACTATTAAAATTATTTTTAAAGCGAATCTTAACATCAAATCCTTGTAGAATTTTCATTAACCATACATTAATTACTCTTAACAAATTTCAGAAGAACCTTAGCCATTAATACACAATATTCAAAACATGCTTTATGAAAATAATCAGAATCTAAAAATAAATCTGAGTTTTTCTTCTTTCACCAATTTTAAATGTTATGTTGATGCAGAGTGCTGTGTTTTCTGTACGATTATTTCTGGAACCTTTTTTTATTACGACCATTTATTCCTATTACTTTTTTGTCTTTCAAGATTCAGAATTTTTAGGTAACTATATACATAATTCAAAATAATCTTACCCATAAAGTTTTAAAAATCCTTACACTTATTCCACAACTTGCACACTTGCCACTAAATAGTAGGTTTTTATAAAATTGATATACATTAAAACATTCGGGCTTATTTGTGAATTAGATTTTTACAAATATTAATACACGCGCGTCTTCTTAATTTTCAGCCACTGATGCACTAACTGACACGGGACGTGATTTGAGTGTATCTGACATCTGACTTATTTAAGGAGCCAGGAGTCTATTTTCCCCTACGGCGCGCGGTAGACAGTGAACCGAGTAATGAATACTCCCTCCTGTTACAAGTTTAACTCAATCTTAAATTTGTTTATTAGTCTTGACCCTTCTAGTGAGTTGTACCTCAATTTAATATAATACACTTCGGCCTAATTTTTGCGCTTAAACGGTTACATACACTGTTTTCTTAAACAATGATAGGATAAATAATGGGATTTCGCAAATCATACAATTGAGAGGAATAAAATATTAGCGCACGTTATTGATATGACCATCCTATAATTTTGATTTTCATCTATAAAAAATCGTATTATCTGCACTAAACTGAATTAAATTCTTGCAGCCCCTGAAATATCTGGAAAAGTGATTTCAATAGCAGTAAATATGATACAATAATAACAATTTACTAGAGCAACCAAATATTGACAGGTTGTTGACTATTCGTCATATTTGTAAATACCATTGCAGTTGTTAAACATAATTCTTTCTAGATCAATTTAAATGTTCTTTCTGAATGGCAAAAATGTCTCTTTCTCTTTTTCTTTTTTTTTCGTTCTCTTTCTCTCTTTCTCTCTTTCTCCCCTTCTCCCCTTCTCTCCTTCTCCCCTTCTCCCCTTCTCCCCTTCTCCCCTTCTCTCTTTCTCTCTTTCCTTTTTCTCTTTTTTCTTTTCCTTTCTCTTTTTCTTTTTTCTGTTCTCTCTCTCTCTCTCTCTCTCTGCTATAAAAAATGAAAAATGGCACTGCTATATAAGTGCAATTCCTCAAAATGGTATATTTTTATACGGTACACATTTGCAATGATAGTTAAGTCATGGTAATGAAAAGTCTTACCGGGTATGTGCCAGCCTTTTGCTATCCAATACCTCGCATGTGTTCAGAACACTATCTCTGATTCCCCTTTTTATAAGTGATTAATCAGTAACTAGCCTCGTTGTATGTTGTAATACTAATTTGGTGTTTTCTTCTGAATGGATATTTCATTGTCTTATTATTTGTAATTTTGCCGAACCCATACTTTTACAAATTGTTGAAAGGGTACTTGTAGGTGTTCCTGGAAGTTATCAGTCATCAATTTATCGAAACATTTCTAAACTAGCCTGACTAAAATATTTTAGTCCTGAATAGACCGTTTGATTGAACTAATCAACTTATTATTGCATATTCAAAAAACTAATCGTAACCACAAAGGTCTAGAGGGTAGTGAAACGTCTCTTATAGCGTCTCCCATCAATTCCTGCTCGCACCTCCACGTCGGTGGGCCCTCGTAAATCATCTCTGGAGATTCAAGATTGGGTAACCAACCCCCAGTGGCGGATCCACAACAGATGGGCAAATGCGAGAGGGAGAACGCACAGGAAGATGACAAGCCACAATACACGACTTCTTTGTCTTCTGGTGAGTATGGGACACCACGGGATACTGAGTATACACCGCTAGGGAAAGGGACCACAAAGTAAAATATTACCCGTAAGCTAAAGCCTAAGCAACCATGCTGAGAGCTACGTGGCCACACGGACGGGGTCGCAAACGGTGCTTCTCGGATACTAGGCGTCTTTCCAGAGTAACGAGTCTTGGCGGGGCATGGGCTCGCTACCCCGCTTGACCTATATATCGTCCCAATTCGTGAGAACATATATAACATAGGAGTAGCGCCAGGAGCTGCATTATTAATGAAGGCGAAATAACTAAAGAAATGATGGAGAACCCATTTAGAAAAAGTAGTGTAATATGTAGAACACGCCCAAAATTAACAATTGGCGAAGATCAACAATGAGACGATTCGAAATTAAATAACTGAAATAGGTATATGCAGGTAGACAAGCAGCTACAATAATTATTGAGGACAATAAGGCTCTAAAGGTGTTGCGTTCGGAGAAAATTGAAATAGGTTGGACCTCCTGTCGTGTACGAGAGAAGATTGTATTCGAAAAATGTTTTAAATCCTGGAGATTTGGTCACAGAGCTAAGGACAGTTTAAAAATATTTTAAGTCCGCAAATTTCCGCTATGTGGCGCATCCCATCACTTAAAAAATATAATAGGATTTTTTACAAAATATTCCCCAATTATCACTTCTGTCCATATTCAATAACTTTTGACTAATTCATTTTTCTGTATCACCTATACTTAAGTGGTGGGGGAAGTGTACTTTTGTTGACATCAAAAGGACTGTAACTTTCATATGCCGAAACCGATTTTCATAAACTAGACTCCATGCAAAGGGTATTAAAGGCATATTTCAGAAACACAAAACAATATCACATTTAACCTTTCAATTGGCAAATACAGGACGTTATGTGACACCTAGCTCTATTTATAATTTTTTCTGAGAAATTTCAAATGCAATGCTATAACTATAACCAGTTTACAAAAAGACAAATAAGATGACTTATTGACCTGTCACAACCGCAAACTGATATCTCTTGTCATTCGAAATTTGTTGGCATCTTTTTAAGAATTTTGAGGAGTGTTGGCTCACCCTGTAAGTTGTAAGAGAAATTACGTTGTTAAAAACGTTTTGAGAATAAAATAACATCGTTATGCCTTAACCGAAATGCTATGGCTTTTTTTATTTTGTTTGGTAGGCCTTTGGTCGCGAAAAATAAATCTGAAATCCGGAGGTTAATATCATTTTTCATTTTAAAGTTACAGCAAAAATAACACTTTCTAAGAATCAGCCTCTACTTCTTAAATACAAAAGTCACTGTGAATGAAAAGTTGTGTTGAGCGATATATCGGTGACCGCGAAATTTCACCGGTGAATACAAAATCACTGGTGCTACCGGTGATTCACTTTTTGCAGATGCGGTGATCGGTGATTCAATTTCGCCCGCCCGGAATCTCTAACCGAATACGACAATTGACATCGACACCAGCATTGAAAGTGGAAGACCGCACCGATCGAAAATAATTGTATGTGAAGGGAAAACGGTGATTTAAGCTGATATAATATTATTATAGGTTATAGGTATTATTATTAGTTTTCGTCGCCAGTCACCGTACTGTTCATATATTTTGATATGTCTTTACTATTTACACTCAGTCACCGCGGTGATTGAAATCACTGTCGCCGTTTCTCCGGTTACCGGAAAATCACCCTATTTCACAACACTAATGAAAGGACTGCTAAAACTCAACAAAACTTAGTTTTCAGATTTATTTTTCGCGACTAAAGGCCTACCAAACAAAATAAAAAAGCAATAGCATTTCGGCATAACGGGTGCTCCCAAGTTTTACACACTTATTTGGTTATACCGTACTGAGGACGGCAAATGAGCCAGAAACATGCATGTCTGCGATTACCACTCTCTTTCAGTAGCCCATTTTCTTTTTGCGTGATTTATCCAAGAATCTCTTTGTTGTTGTTGTTTACATATCACGCGATATTCGTACATCTTCTTTGTTGTTTACTATGGGTCGGAAGGTTCGGACAGGGGGACTATATGCGCCTCCGTGTCGATCTTGGTTGTTGCCCCGAAAACTCGGGATCTTCGAAATGAAAGTACAAATGTGCGTTTGGTTTCCCTATAGAAATCCGTTGTTTTGTGTCTTCCCATGTTTCGATCAACAGCTTTACTCCCAAGTTTTACTCCCTTATTTGGTTATGCCATACTGAGATACTGAGGACGGCTAATGAGCTAGAAACATGCGTGTCTGCGGTTTCAGTAGCCCATTTTCTTTTTACTTGAATTATATAATTTCAACAGGACAACCAAACGCACATTTTCGCCCTCAATTGGAAGACTCCTATTTTTGGAACAACAACCAATATCAACACGGAGGCGCATGTAGCCCTCCTGTCTAGAAATACCGGCCCAACGTGAAGAAACAAAATCAAATGAAGAATAACGCGTGAATTTAACCAAAACAAAGAGCAAACAACAAGTGTTTTCATGGGCAAAGAACGCAAAAATAAAGTGGCTACTGAACAGGAGTGGTAACCGTAAACATGCATGTTTCTAGCTCATTAGCTGTCATCAGTACGGTATATGGACAACCAAACGCACATTTGCGCCCTCAATTGGAAGAATCCGATTTTTGTAACAACAACCAATATCAACACGGAGGCGCATGTAGCCCTCCTGTCTACTACTATAAGTCATAATAGAGAATCGGGATTGTTTACAACTCAAATTGTACTTATACAAATAGGAGGATTAATCCCATTTCTTTTCATTGTGCTTATGGATAAAATCATAAACAAATAATAAATGCAGGAAATATATGGTAGGACAAGGAACTTTCAAAAAGTTGAAATAACAAATGACAACATAGCCTAAACATATGGAAAGAAACATTAAAGGAGTATGGTATGAAAATAAGCGCGAATAAGACTAAAGCTATGGTGATAAGAAAGAAAAAATGAAACTATATATTGAACATCAAAGTATAGAACAAGTGGAATCATTTCAGTGTCTTGGAGTAGAGTTAGATCACGATAGTCAATAAGCCAAAATAAGTAGAAAAATAAATTGAAAAAACAATTAACTAAAAACTAAAATGTTTATCAATCGAAAGTAAATCTCAGGAACGACTAAATTCTGTTTACAGACCAATATTAACGCATGGCTGTGAATCTTGGATACTTAATAGAACACAAAAGAGCAAAATACAGGCGGCTGAAATGAAGTATCTAAGACGAATAAGAGTCACAAAAAATATGAGAGACAGTGAAATTTTCTGTAATTGGGTTTGTTTGATTTTGTGAGGGTTAGGGTGTTTACAGAAAAGGGCCCAGATATAGGATAAGTTCCTCTGCAGGGTTGGGTGTTTTTTTATAGGTTTTGTTTTCATTTAGTGCGGCGCTCGTTTGTAGGGTTGAGTAAATGAATAGAAGAAAGGTCGAATTTTTTATGCTAAGTGATTTTGGAATTTAAGATGAAAGGTAGGTGGCGGAAGGTGTGCATCTAGGAGCAGCGAGATTGTTTGGTTGAAGGTTTGGTGGTTTCGTTGAATTGAGTTAATAATCATCAAGGATATGAAATGCGGGTTCAGCTGCGGCTGTATTATTCCCTGCCGTCGGCCATTTGGCTGGTAAACAAGTTTACCAGGTTACAGGGAAGCCGGAGAAAACCTGACGGGTGGATGAGGAATCTCTGGATCAATTGGGATTGCTATCACTTCTGATGAGAGTGAAAGCGAAGTGAGCACGTCTACCTATATTAGTAATAGTGTAATTGTGTTGGTAAAAGGAAGTTATTAGATGACGAAGGGATATGATTTCTCGGGAATTAGGAATGGCGTTCATAATAGTGATCGCTACGATTTCTACTATGACTTTGGTATAGGTGGAAAGGTCGTAAGGGTTTTTCCAGTGTAACTGAAGCAGTTTCTTGAGAATTTTTGGGGATTGCTAGCTTGTTGGGGTAGCGAGGGTGGAATGCGAGGTGGGGACCGACGCAATTTTTGCAGGTAGGGGTTCCGGATTTCGGGCATTTTTCGGATCGACGGTCGCAGGAGGGACAGATCGGTTTAGATCTACAGGATTCTGAAGAGTGTCTGGTCTGGGTACATCGGTTACAGTATTTGGGGATTGGGGGTAGTGGATTGGTGTTGAAACGCTCACACTGATGCAGGAGACCGTGGAATTTGATGCATGAACAAAGGGCTTGGTGATAGTGGATCTCGGAGGCTGTAATTATACGGAACATGGAAGTAGGTTTGTTGTTGTACTTGGGGATGATTCGCCAAGTTTTTCGGATAGGGAAGTTTTGGTTCTGAAGAATTTCGTCAAATTTTACGAGGAAACGGAAGCATCTACATTTCGGCAGACGAAGGAAAATGTGGGTGTGAGTGTTTTGGCAGGACGGGAGGGCGTTGTGTGGAGTTAGGATGTTGATGGTGATGTTGGGATTGCCGGTAGAATTGTGGAGGTGTATGGGAGATGAGGTTTTTAGGAGGGTGATTCTGTTGACTTTCAGGTAAAGGATTTGTCCGTTTAGGAGTTCTAGGGTGTTTAATAGGGTGAATAGTGATTTCTGGGTGGAATATAATGTGGGAAGGATTCTGAGGTTTAAAGCTTCGGTTTTGATAGGATTGTTGATAGGGGTTGAGGTTTGGGTAGATCAGGAGTTGGTTTCCCGACGAGAGTGTAATCCTCGTCGGGAATGGTGGGTTGTCGGGCGATCGAGGGAGTTGGAGTTTGAGGTCTTACGGAGAGGAGGCGTAAGACCTAGGGGAATGAGAAGGAATGTTTTTGGATGTTTGTTGATGAGGGGAGGTTTAAGATTTTTTAGATGTTTAAGGGGAGGTTTGAGTTTTAGAAGATGTTGAGTGAGTGGAAAGGGTTTGAGGATTGATGTGAAGGGTCATATTCAGGGTTATTGAGATTGAACTTATTTAAAGATGGTAGGGAGGGAATTCCTCGTCGTCGTCAAAAGTATCTGAAAAATATAAGCCATATATCAGTCCCTTTTTAAAGTTATTTAAATTTCCTGGGTTTACACGCGCTAAACGCCTATGCCATAGATTGCATTCTTTTTCTGCATTGCTGAACCAGATTGAACCATTATTTTGTGTTGGAACTAAATCCACTCTAAACAGGTTGTTTTCTAATGTAGCTGTACCTATAATCTTGTTTTCACCATTGTAAATGTGAGCTCCATCAGAGTTAAAGATTACAGTGTTCCCTTAACTCACTATTTGACTAACTGACAATAAATTCAATTTTAATTCCGAAACCAACCATCATGTACTTTGATGGTTGAATGTTTGTTTTTACCAACTGATAGGGATATATTGACGTCACCGATAGTCTCCTTACACATTTCTTCATTATTTGCAGTGGTAACAGTCAATTTTTCAGACTTTCTTCCACTTTCTAGCCCATCTCGATTTGTTGTCATATGCACTGAGGAACCTGAGTCTAAAAACCACGATTTTGTCCTGTACTGTGAACACTAATAATAATTTCCAGTATCTGATGTTTTATCTACATGATCCTTTTTCTTGTCATACTGGCTTGCAAAGTGTCCACACTTGTTGCAGTTGAAATAACGCACCCCTTTTTTGCTTTTATTCACAAACTTCTGCTTGGCTTTGTTAAACCTTGAACCACTAGCACCATACATGACCATTGACTTGTTTTCACAACCTAGAACTACTGATATATCCTGAAGGAACTTATAATATACATATATATATATATATATATATATATATATATATATATATATATATATATATATATATATATATAAGGAATATCTTCAGTCTAATTCAATTGCGCGCGTAATTAAGTCGGTAAATAAGATCTCTTAATATACGTCATGTCATTAAATTGGCACATGTCAATGAGATTAAATATTGTACAGTAATGTGAGAACAATCCTAGTGAATAATAACTTTGAATGTTGTTTCTTTGTTATTTACAGGTAGGATTAATAAATATTCTAGATCATGTATCTAATTGTAAATATTGTATATAATAAACAAAATCTTTGTTATTTACAGAGAAACAGTTCGTACATTATTCTAACCTCAGAAATCAAAATAATCAACATTATAAAACAACATTCTCGTTGTATACCACGATGGAGAAGTTACAGTTCCACTTCAAATTACTAGAAGCAGCAGATAAAAAATCCAATGTGTTGTGTGTCACTAGAATTACCACAGAAGATGGTCATACATATAGAATTCCATTTGACCACTATGGTGTACAAAACCATGAAGAGCTTATGAAAACTCCTGCATTCACTAAGGTAAAGAAAGCATTAAAACTGAGAAATCAAGTGAGAAAAGTGTGGGTAAGTTTACATAAAGAATTGAAAGAAACTTATTATGATACAGAAGGGAATGTGGTATTTGAGGATGAGTATTTGGAAGAGTTAATTGAAAAACAAGAAGATAGTGACGTAACGGCTAGTACCTCAGAACAACCATTGATACAATTATTAGAAAAACTATTAAAAAAAATGAAGAAAAATCTGAAAAAATAAATATTGGGAATTTAGCTAAAGAATTTGTTATCGAAAAATTTGATGGTAAAAATTCAAACGCGGATCAATGGAGTAATGATTTTGAAAAAGAATGTGAACGCTTTGAATTAATAAAAGATGTAAAAAAAATTGAAATTTTAAAGTCATTCATGGACAAAAGTGCTGTAGATTGGTATAGTTGTACACTTTATAAGCTTACAATCAAAGCAGAATGGAATGAATGGAGAGACAATTTTTGTAATACATTTGCAAGTAAAGGTTGGTCTCCAATAAAATATGCTATAGCATTTAAATACCAAACAGGTTCATTACTAGAATATTCTCTAAGAAAAGAAAAACTCTTATTACAAGTAAGGAAGACTATGGATAGTGATACGCTTGTGGATCTTATCGCCATGGGTTTACCCAACTACATATTAGACAGAATTGATAGAGAAAACTTAGAAAAATCTGAAGATTTACATAATGAATTGAATAAATTAGAAAGTTTAACCATTAAGAAAAATTTTGAAGTGAAAAAGATTAAACCGGACTTCAAGATAAAAACAGAAAAAACACCTTGCAAAATATGCAAAGATAATAACAAAGGAACAAGATTTCACTCCGAAACAGAATGCTGGTTTAAAGATCCAGAAAAGAAAAATTACAAATCGAGACAAGTAAATAACTTAACTTTAGATGTAGATTTAAGTACCGATGATCCAAAAAACTAATAGTGCCACCATTGATTGAACTCAAAATTAGGTTAAATGATATTTTGGAAATACCTGCGATTTATGATCCAGGCTCCAATATATCATTAATAAATGCCAGTCTAATCAATGTAAAAACGAAGAATGATTATATTAAGAAAACTAATTTGAGAACGATTAATGGTATTTATAAAACAGATGGCATGGTAAAATTAAAAATAAAAATATTAAATATAGAAAAATATGTAAATGTGTTCATAATTAATAATGAAAATTTCAAGTATAATTTCCTCATAGGACTAGATTGTATAGAAAAATTCAACTTGATACAAAATGAGAGATTAGAGATAGAACAAAAAGATTCCGAATCTAACAAATTAATAAATGAGTATCAAGTTAACTTTAATGAACATGTAGAGATAGACACTTTTAATATTTTAACAAATCATTTAAAGAATAATGAAGAAAAAATTATAACAGATTTAGTAAATAAATATAAAAATATTTTTGCTAAAGATAAGTACGATATAGGTACCGTAAAAGACTACGAAGCGAGAATAGATCTTATAGTAGATAAATATTGTAGTAAAAGGCCCTATAGATGTACGATTTATGACAAGAAAGAAATAGAAGAACAAGTATCTCAATTACTTGAAAGAAATTTGATAGAAGAATCATACAGCCCTTTTGCTGCCCCTGTAAGTTTAGCATTCAAAAAAGATGACAATAGAAGATCAAGATTATGCATAGATTTTAGGGATTTGAACAAAATAATAGTAACTCAATCACAACCGTTTCCATTGATAGAAGACTTAGTAATAAAAACAAGAGACTGCAAATTTTTTTCAAAGCTGGACATTAATTCTGCTTTTTGGTCCATTCCTTTACGGATTGAAGATAGAAGAAAAACAGGATTTGTCACCCAAGAAGGTCACGTCCAATGGACTTGCCTACCATTCGGATTAAAAACATCACCGGCTATTTTTCAAAGAATCCTTAGTAATATAATAAGAAAACACAAATTATCAGGTTTCACAGTTAACTATATAGACGATATCTTAATATTTTCAAAATCCTTTAGAGAACACATAGATCATTTGACACAGTTATTAGAAGCAATCGTGAAAGAAGGATTTCGATTAAAACTCTCGAAATGCACATTTGCAATTGACTCAGTACAATATTTAGGCCACATAATAAAACATAATTCAATCTCCCCAATGAAAGATAATTTAATATCGATAAGAAATTTTCCTGTACCAAAAAATAGAAAAAATGTTCAACAATTTTTGGGTAAAATTAATTTTTATAACGAATACATACCAAAAAGTTCAATAACTTTAGACCCACTGCATAATTTACTAAGAAAAGGACAGGAATTCATTTGGTCAGAAAAATGTCAAAAAGTATTTGAATATATGAAAAATTTTCTTTGCACACAACCAGTTTTAGCTGTTTTTGATCCAAATTTACCGATTCATATATATACAGATGCAAGCTTGCAAGGCATAGGTGCTGTTTTAAAACAACCACAATTGAACGAAAATATTAAAACTGAAAAACCAGTAGCATATTTTTCTAGGAAATTAAGCGAATCACAGAAAAGAAAAAAAGCAATATATTTAGAATGTATAGCAATAAAAGAATCGGTGAAGTATTGGCAACATTGGCTTATAGGCAAACATTTCACAGTATTTTCAGATCACAAACCTCTAGAAAAAATGAATATAAAAGCTAGAACTGACGAAGAACTAGGGGATCTTACTTATTACTTGTCGCAGTTTGACTTTGAAGTAGTGTATCGCCCGGGCAAGGATAACTTAGAAGCAGATTGCTTAAGCAGAAATCCGGTGCTAGAGGCTAAAGAAGAAGAGGAAGACAAATTAAAAGTAGTGAATCTAATAAAACTAGAGGATATTTTAGAAGACCAGAAGAAGAATAAAGATATAAAAATTGATAAAAATGGACTGAGATTAGACATTAAAAATAACTTGTACTATAAAAAAGCAAGAAATAAAGAGAAAATCTTACTATCGGAAGAATTTAGCAAAAAACTGATAGAAGACACTCATAAGAAATTCGGTCATATTGGAAATAATCAAATGCAAAATAAAATACTGACGTATTATACAGCAGAAAAGATATCAGAAAACAGAAAAAAAGTTTGTAGACATTGCCAAATATGTAAAAAAAATAAATCAAGAGGACAAGATAAAATTGGCTTAATGTCACATCTTGGTCCCCGAACAAAACCATTCGAAATAGTTTCCATAGATACAATAGGTGGATTTGGTGGCTCAAGATCCACGAAAAAATATTTACATCTCCTGGTAGACCACTTTTCAAGATATGCTTACATATTAACATCGAAAACACAAAATGCAAATGATTTCGTTAAACTAACAGAAAATGTACTAAAAGATCACGATATTCAGATACTATTAACAGATCAATACCCAGGTATAAACTCTAGACTTCACAAATTTTTTGAAAGAAAAAGAAATCACAATGATCTTTACAGGAGTTAATACACCATTTTCGAATGGTTTAAACGAAAGACTCAACCAAACCTTAGTGAATAAAATAAGATGTGCAATGAATGAGCAAAAAAATAAACATGCATGGACAACTGTAGCTCACAACTGCATAAATCAGTATAATGAAACTGAGCACACGGTGACAAGATTTAGCCCAAAATACTTATTAAATGGCGAAGATACATCAATATTACCGAATGAATTGAAAAAGAAAAACATTAATCAACTAGAAAACGATAGAATAACTGCATTCCAGAACAGTATAAAATGTCATGAATACAATAAGAAACTGTATGACAAAAATAGGAAAAGATATAATTTTAATGTTGGAGATTCAGTATATATTGAGAATGGTAATAGAATGAATCGAAAGAAACTTGATGAATTAAGAATCGGACCGTACACAATTATGAAGAAAATATCAAACTCAATGTATGAGGTTGACGTAGGATATAAAAAATCAGAATCAAATTTATTTCATATTTCAAAACTAACTCCTACTACTTCGGCGATGAACACCACAGAATGTACTTAGCGCTATTTTATATAATTTTGTATTGTACTGTATTTTATACCAAAAATTTTGTAAACAAAAATTTTTTATCTTAAGGGGGGGAGATGTAAGGAATATCTTCAGTCTAATTCAATTGCGCGCGTAATTAAGTCGGTAAATAAGATGTCTTAATATACGCCATGTCATTAAATTGGCACATGTCAATGAGATTAAATATTGTACAGTAATGTGAGAACAATCCTAGTGAATAATAACTTTGAATGTTGTTTCTTTGTTATTTACAGGTAGATCATGTATCTAATTGTAAATATTGTATATAATAATAAAAATCTTTGTTATTTACAGAGAAACAGTTCGTACATTATTCCAACCTCAGAAATCAAAATAATCAACATTATATATATATATATATATAAATTCACCTAGGTTCTTCAAAAACTCAAAATCAAAGAAATGATATATATAAAACAAGATAAATTATCAGTAAATGACAAACAAGACATAAAAAACTTGAGTCA
Organism: Galeruca laticollis; assembly: GCA_963921935.1. NCBI lineage: Eukaryota > Metazoa > Arthropoda > Insecta > Coleoptera > Chrysomelidae > Galeruca > Galeruca laticollis. The sequence continues at coordinate 156,922,485 of OY998180.1, read as the reverse complement.
AATTTATTACAAATTAATTAATTAATTTATTTTCATCACTCCAAACATAATATCGTTGCGTAAATATCTAAGGTAGGTATTCTATTACTATTGACACTTCATGACATTTTATTGACTTTTTCAAAATAATTTTTACAATAACTGTATTTTATGTAATTCAAATTTAATATTTATACATATTCTTTTGAAAATGCTCCTAAAATAAGAGCGAAACGTCAAGTTTGATAAGTCTTTATTCGAAAATATATTTTAACTAATATATATGTTTCATTCCACAACCTTTGAACCCAAGAAGATATAATTCTAAATATATATATATATATATATATATATATATATATATATATATATATATATATATATATATATGTACTATGTGAGTCTCTAGCATGGAATAAATTCAGTAAATCAAAGTTGGAAATATCCTCGGACAGGTCGATTATTATTTTGAATTGCGTTTAATTCGAGACAGCGTGTTTCAAATTTGAGATATGACGTCATCGACTATTTTTTCAAATGGCAATACCAATTTTGTTATGACTATACTTGATGAGTTTATCATGTTACACATTCGTACCAAAATTCGTTTAAAAGATATTACCAAAACGACAAACTAATAAATATCTTCGCTCGATAGGATGCTACTTCCTTAATTACTGGTTTTTATTTAACTTTTTGTTTGACATTTTCAATATCAACCCAGTTTGATAACAAAGGTAAACAAATACCTTGTGACATTCCATTTTCAAATTGCCTGAATTATTTCATTAAGTTATCAGATTCCTTCATTTTTCGAATTAGTTGATGTTTGTTGAATATCTATTAAAGGACAAGTAATAAATTTTTTATATTTGATATGCATGTGTAGCTTAATATCCTTCCAGAATAGTCATAAAAAATTAGGATTCCCATTTAAAAAAATTGTCGATGACTTCATATATCAAATTTGGGATACTCTGTAAAAAATTTCTACACATCAAAAAGGTTGACCTCGCCGAGCATATTTCCAACAAAAAAAACTGTCTTTGATATATTGAATTTATTCCTATTTAGACTCAATATATGAAAATGCGAAAATTTCCTAGAATTTAAATGCAATATTTTACAAATTGATTCCTATTCTCATATTGAAAAACATCAATTGATAGATACAGATACTAACAGAATTATTTTGGTTAGGAATATAATTATATTCAGTGCTGTAAATATAAATCAATATAATTTCAAATTTCATTTCATTGATAGTTAATGTGTAAGAGAAATAACTATGAAAAATCTATAAATCATTAGGTTTCTAACATGTTTACAATAATTATATTATCAAAGCTGTTATGCCATCTGTCCCCCTTTTGTAAAAAATAGGTTTATTTTATTCTTAGAAGGACCCTTATCATTTATTATTTCTTTTTTAGTTGGATGTCTGCAAAATTTGGAATTTTGTTTAAAAAAAATCTTTGAATAAATATTGTTTTCTCTATATGTAAAAATATATTCCAATATGTCCTAAAATCACGTACGAGTACCTTAAGTAATCGCGCTGATCCGTCGAGATGACCATTGCATTGAGTATAATTATTTTGGTAGGCATGTCGGTAGCAATACAGAAAGAAATAAGTCCTTTATTCAATACCTTCTATAATCTAATGACTAGCACCATGGCCTGATGGTATATTTTTAATACAACTTCCGACGACTTGTCATACATGTGTTCAATAAATTGGTTCTTTAATTATAAACTTAAATGTGCCCAATTCATTGGTGTGTATTCTTAATTTTTAAAGAAATATCATAAAAAGCTGAATATCTCAAAACCGAATAAACATTGAAATAGGACGTATAAAGGAAAATTGGACTAAAATTGAGCGTAAAATTGAAAAATATATAGCGCTTTCCATTTAATATAACCGAAAGTGCTATCAAAATGATATTTTGAATTGACTCATCACGAAAAACATTTCATGATTCTATCTTCTGTAATTTTTGAGAAATGTCTAATAACCGATCGTCGTGAATAACTCTGTACCTAATTCATACCTTGTGATGTATGTAAATTACCTAATTCATACCATTCATTTTCTTGTCAATTTTAGGATGTAGACGATCTTTTTAGTGGCAACTGTCCATGGTAATGTTTCTTCTGGTTTAACTCAAGAATTTTATAATATTCCAAAATATTAAAATGATTAATGTCTCTATTGGACTGACAATTAAGTTCAATAGGCTATCCACCCAGGTCCTTCTGCCTTAATATATTAAAACGTGACAGTATAACTATTATTTGGTTTTCATAATGTACATCACATCTGGTCAACATATTCTTAAATCTACATTCTCTTTGGAGGAGCAGGTAAAGAGGCGATCTTATGTTGTGAAACTGATGCACTTGTGTTGAAAAAAAAAACAGTTTTATTTGACATAGCCGAATGCATTTTTTATCATGGTTTAGAGAGTTAGTGGCAATGTTCTATAAAAAATGTCAACAAAAAGTCAATCCATTCAATGTATCAAGCACAACCACTACTTCCGAAAAGATATACAGAGTGTGCAAATAAATCCATACAGAGTAATTAAGAACAGTATGTGCGTGGGTGGCACTTTTCTCTGATTGTCTAGGGTCTAGAGAGTGATGCTCTAAAAAAACCTTATACCGGGTTTATTGTGTATACAATGTACCAAGTGTAATTCATTGGAAATATAAAGCTTTATAGTTTGACAATATGGATATCCACATTTCCGTGAGTATTCTCCATTTTGTACACCTAAAATATTGTAAGTTTTTCTTATTTATTTAAATAGTTTTTAACACAACGGGTGGGATAAATTTATACGCATGGTATATCTACTTACTTGATTTATTTATACACTTAACTACTCACTTAAACTTAATTTATGTACACACTTAATTCTAATTTATATTAAATACAATGTTCAGACTTCACTTGTATTGTTAACTTGTTCTGCTCCGTTGGCTATGAAATGAAATTTAGACTGCTCCTGGTTCGCAGGTATTAGTTGCTTATAGGTGTATTAAATGCTTTTCTAGAACCATTAGATTCCTGAAAGTTCTCGATTGCGGCTCCCAACAAACAATCGACTTTCTTAGAATGTTGCTATAAAAACAATAAAAAAAATACGTAGCCCTTCACAGAAAACCGAACGCTCTGGCCAAAATTTCATCTTTAGACTTTAGATATCAAACTAAAACAGAGTCGGCTTCAGGGACTAATGTAGTGTGCAGTTTCGTAACATTACCCCCTCCCTAAAAGGAAGTTCCTCCTGGAACTTCCGTGTAGCCGGGACTGGACGTTTGAATCGGCAACTGGACTCATTTCTACACTTTCCGGTCGTATGAAAATAACAGGGCACCGTCTTCATCGGATACTGATAACGGGGGGTATAGATGCAAATTTAGTGGACACCAGTATCTTGGAAGATCACTTCTATCATGTTCCTGATGACTCGTCAATCCAACTGGTTGCTCTCTATCCTGGGCATTGCTAGTTTCTCCACGTGGGATTCCAGCACATGATCTCGAAGGCTTCGTAGCACTTTTCACACATTCCGGTAGGTGGATCGACCTTGAAATTCGTTTCTAGTTCAAAAACTTACTGCCTTGTCAAACCTCCTCCGTCTCGCCGGGATATTTCTTGATTTTCGCTATCTGCTTGTCACCACGAGTCGTGCCAATAAACGGTATCGTGCTATGTCGAAAAGAAATTAGCCTAGAGGGTAATTCTACCGTTTGTGTATCGAAACAGGAGACAGTGTTCACCGTCAAGGTATAATCTCAGTATCCCTATCACCTCCTAACACAACGGAGAGAACTTTTACCTCTCGTACCGCTAACACTAAAAACACAAACTAGTACCATTACCGTGGCAAGGGAAAGACTTTTCCCTTCGCGTGTTCGACCCCCCGGTACAAACTGCCGCTCCTGCTCTGTGTACACCCGTTTTTGCTTTCCCCCCGACTTCGGTTTTGGGGTTTTTGTCGAATTGCAAAAACAACTTTTTGTTTTTTGAATCGTGCTAATTTTCGTTATCGAAATAATTGTATTCAAAACAATTATTTTGCTTTGACCCAGTAAGATGTTTTATGTTTTTTCTATTCTGTTTTGACTTCGTATTATTTTATTAAACAAAATGTGGGTCGCATTCCAGTTTTTTATTATGATTTAAAATAAAATATGTTTTACCGTGTGTTCTGAAATTTTCTACAATAAAATTATCTTTTAGGTATTCGTATTTATTACATATCTACTATTAGGCAGTCGGATAATTGGACGACGTCATAAGTACATCAAGCGCAATTTTTTTTCAAAATGAAATACTTTGGTTAAAAATCCGTACTATCTCTCTAATAATATCCTCTTAAATATTTTTTTAATTATATAACTTGATACAAGTAAACATTAAATAAGAAAACTCAGAGAAAAATTACTTATCTACAAGGTCGTTCTGTTTAAATAGGGTACCAGACGTTAACTGAGCCCTTTTTTACCCCGTTCGATTTTTTTCTGTAAAACGAAATTTCAAATCATAAAGGAGAATAAATTCTTTACATAAATTATAACAAAATATACTAGTTAATTACACTTGTAAAAAACAGAAATAAATGAAATTCTAAACTTTCAATTATTTCAAAGGTTGTTTATAAGCAATCTTCACGACAGTCAGGCTCGTCTGAACTAGAATCACCATTTGTTTGTATTATAATTGGTTAGAAACAGGTTAAAACCACATACTCATCTTCCTTCTTAATAGCACGTTTGACATAATTTTTCCAAATCTTTTGGTGGTTTCCTGTCATAACTTTTTTTACATTTTCTACAACCTCTTCACTTAGTTTTTACACAACAGAACTAAACAAAATATAATATTTCATCGACACACAAACGCTTCGGAGCACACACCACGGTGGCATAAAAAAGATTATTTGTTTTACTCTTCAGGCTTGATACACCGCTCGGCCAATACACTGAGTCTAGCCTTACGATTCAATGTTTTAATTGGTTGAACACCAAGAATTTTACATTTTGGCGCACGTCCGTCTCAACTCCTCATGGATGTCGCTTTCTTCGAATGTATACGGATAGTAAACAATATTTTTCGTTCCGTTACTTTGCATATACGCTCGTGTTAGTGAAGTGAATTTTTTATAGCTACTTATAAGAACAGCTTTTGCAATTGAAAATGGATAAAGTATAGCATATTACCTACAAGTGCGTAATATAGTTACAACTCCTGTTAAGTACTATACTTTATCTTCGCCTCAATAAAAATAACTATTTTTTTTTAAATATAAATCTTAAACACTGACATTTGAATTAAAATTGAGGTCTCTAATTAATTTCATAGTGTTACGAAACAGCACACTGGTATAATCCCTAAATCCGATTTTGTCTAAGCCAGGTATGAGAGTTAAAATTATGGCGGACGCGCAAGGATTCTTAAAGTTGCGATTGTGACTATCTTATCTAGATATTGTTTTTGTGACCAATCTTATCTAGAAAATGCCAGAAAGCCAATTGTTTTTGAGTAAGCCGCAATCTAGAAGTATCCAGTTAAAAAGGCACTAATATATAAGGGATCGACCAGGAAGAGTTAGTTTAGTTGATAAAGAGATCTCGAGGAATAAACAGTAATACACCGAAATAGCGAACAGTGTGTTGATATAAATTAATAATTAAGTTTGTGTGCATATAAATTAAATTTAAGTGATTAGTTAAGTATATATAAATTAAGTGTTAGTGAGTAGTTTACTATTTAAATAAATTAGTAACTAGCCATACCGTGTGTTTAAAATTTATCCCACCCGTAATAAAAGCGTTTAAATAAATAAGAAAAACATTACATTGGTGTCAGAAGTGGGATAATATAAATAAATTGCTACATAAAAATGGCCAAGAGATTAAGGGATCTCAAAGTGGCGGAATTAAGAGCAGAATTGGGATATCGTGAGTTGGAAACGTCCGGTAAGAAAAGTGAATTAGTAGAAAGACTTAAAGTGGCACTGGAAAATGACGGCTTTGATCCAGAAACAGTTTTATTTAATGACGAGGCTTCCACCTTAATCTCGTCAATTTCTGCTAATATTTCTGCCATGGAAGAAAACATGGGCGAGAAGATTTCCACTATGAAGAACGACATTTCTGCTAACATGGACGAGAAGATTTCTGCGATGGAACAGATCATGGACGAGAAGATTTTAACTATAAAGAGCGATATTTCTACCTTTGAAAAACGATATATCTGCCGATATCTTACTAATGAAAAACGACATTGCCGCTGACGTTGAAAATGAAATTTCGTCATTAAAATCTGAAATTGAGAATAAAATGTCAACGATGGACGAGAAAATCGAGAATACGATTACAACGATGGACGAGAAGATTGAGAATAAGATGACAACGATGGACGATAAAATCAAGGATTTAGAAAAAAATATGACAGATATAAGGACTGAAGACACGCCAGCGGAAGAAAAGAAGACCGAGCAAACAAAACCTTGCAAGCCAGAAACACAACCCAAGACAGATGATATGGGCAGTTTTACCCGAGTGAAGGCCCCAACGTTCGATGGAAATATGTCGTGGACCAATTACGTAAAACAGTTTGAAGCAGCCGCTAGAGTGAATAATTGGTCAAACAAGGAGAAAGCAGTGAACTTAACTATCGCGCTTCGGGGAGATGCCTTAGATGCACTTCAGACGATACCTCTGGAAGAAACGGATGACTTCGAGCAGCTGGAGAAGAGGTTGGACATGCGATATGGTCACGAACATTTGGAACACTTGTACAGATTCCAGCTGAAGAACCGAAGGCGGAAACGTGACGAAACCCTTCAAGAGTATGAACTGGATATTGCCCGACTAGTTCGATTTGCTTATCCATCAGCACCAGGCCTTTATTGATGGCTTTCGTGACCCCGATATGCAGAGGACGCTTCGTTTAGCCCATCCGAAAACATTAGACGATGCATTGACTGCTGCTCTTGAATATGAAGCAGCCACGATGGCTGCCGGATACAACAAAAGTAGGACCATACAGGAAGAAGGTGACGATGACAGACATGACCAGATCGTCAACTTGTTGAAAGGTATGGTAGACAAGAAGCCGAAGAAAATCAGGTGCTGTAATTGTGGCGAGCTAGAGCATGCACGCAGTTCGTGTAAGCGTCCTATGACTCCTGCAAACCAAGAACCTCTTAAATACAAAGCAGCCACGAAGAGCTCGCGGTACAACAAAGGTAGAACCATGAAGGAAGAAGATGACGATGACATACTTGACCGGATCGTCAACTTGTTGAAAGGTATGGCAGACAAGAAGCCGAAGAAGATCAAACGCCGGAAGGGTGAAGACCAGATTCCAGCCCCTGGCAAGACACTGAAACTGAAACATAATTCGCGGCACGTCTTCGACGTGGAACTAAAAATGAATTTCAAGATCGATCTACCAACCGCGATGTGTGGGAAGCACTTCGAAACCTACCAGACCATGTGTTGGAATCCAGCGTGAAGAAACTGGCTATGCCTAAGATAGCGAGTAACCCGTTGGATTGGCGAATAATCAGGAACATGGTAGAGATTATCTTTCAAGATACCGATGTCCAGATATTAATTTGCAGCTACAACCCCCGTTATCAGTATCCGATGAAGACGGTGCCCTGCTATTTCCATAAGATCGGAAAGTGTAGAAATGGGGCCAGTTGCCGATTCAAACATCCAGTCTCGGCTACACAAAAGTTCCATGAGGAACTTCCATTTAAAGAGGGGGTAATGTTACGAAACAGCACACTGGTATAGTCCCTAAATCCGACTCTGTCTAAGCTAGGTATGAAAGTTAAAATTATGGCGGACGCGCAGGGATTCTTAGAATTGCCATTGTGACTATCTTATCTAGACATTGTTTTTGTGACCAGTCTTATCTAGAAGATGCCAGAAAGCCAATTGTTTTTGAGTAAACCGCAATCTAGAATTATCTAGTGAAAAAGGAACTAATATATAAGGGATCGACCAGGAAGAGTTAGTTTAGTTGATAAAGTGATCTCGTGAAATAAACAAGAATACACCGAAGTAGCGAACAGTAAAGGGTTGATGTAAATTAATAATTAAGTTTGTGTGCATCTAAATTAAATTTAAGAGATTAGTTAAGTATATATAAACTAAGTGTTAGTGAGTAGTTTAGTGTTTAAATAAATTAGTAACTAGCCATACCGTGTGTTTAAAATTTATCCCACCCGTAATAAAAGCGTTTAAATAAATAAGAAAAACATTACAATAGTAATAACAGATGGAAAAGTGTTATATATGTTGACTAAATCGATTTATTTGTAATATATTATTTATTAAAACCAACCCCTAAAAAATGTTTATACTTGTATGCATTATAATAATTATTTATAACAAGGTATTAATTATTAACTGATTGGCATTTTTGTCAAACTTTCATAGCGTTCTTAGCAGATTCAAATTATATAATGTAGTGTAGGTATGTTGCCGAAATTGATTAAATTAGCATTATTATTATTATTTTAAATAAAAAGTTTACGTTGCTACTGATGTTTTTGACATTTACAGTGCAAGACGTAGGTAAAGTTTAATAATTTATAGGTATATAAATAATTTTTATTAAATTGCAGTAATTTTATTTTGTCACATTAAAATAGCTCAGTCCATTACAATATTTTAATTAAGAAAACAATCTTTGAAAATCAAATAAAAAAAGAAAAAAGTACACAAAACGTTGTAAATAAATTCATATTAAAATGCATACCAATCACAAACACACATTATAGTCCAAGAAAAATGTCGATTAAATCAAGATTTTGAGCATAACATAATTTACTTTGAAGTGTCTACAAGCGAAACATACATGACATTCTGTTTCAAGCCCCTGGAAAGGGGTTGAAAAAAAAGTAAATAAGGTGTTTTCTTAAAATTTCGCAAAAACGCTTGGAATTACATCAAAAAGTTTTTAACAAAAGTTGTAGAACTTTAAATTGTACAGCGAAATGGTCTCTATCATTATTCTCCAAGTGACATTAGGGTGGCTAAAATGTAAGGGATAATAATTAAATCTTTAAAAAATCATAACTAATAGAAAAATTGATATACTTGAAAAAAAGTTTTGTTATTACTGAGCGCACCGTGAACTTTTATTTCGGAGATTTTTTTTTTATTTGTTTATAATAAAGTTATAACAATTTAAAATTTTCAATATCCAATTTAAACTACACTTTATCGTGTGAAATTTTCTTTAATTATGTTTTATCTTTTATAAATTGAACATTTACCTGTGATATTTTTTTGTTACATTTTTGCATAGCAGAATACGAAGACAAGAAATTAATAGTGGTGGAATTGATGAAATTACATTCAAGAAAGTTCGATACAGGAGGATACTATGTGTCACTATAATCAAATTTTAATATTTCTTTACGTAGTATTGTAGCAACTACATTCAAAATAGTTTTCTCTTGTGTGCGCCATCCATTGCATCACGACCACCAGTAAACCAATCACTACAAATTTTCCAGATATTAAAAGTTTTATAGTAGATAATAGGTTCTTTACCTTGATTATGTGCTACAAATATATCATCATTGTATTTATCTTTCAGCATTCGAAATAAGACGAAGTTACTCAGGGTATTATCTTTCATTATTTCTTTCAGCTCTTCTTCAATGTGTTTGCAAACTTGATTGAATAATCAACTTGTATGCTCCTTTGAGGTGGAAACTTTTGGTTCTTTTGGAGGCCTGTTAAAATTTGAAATGGTAAGCCGCTCTGCACTCAACTAAACACATATTTTCTATTCGATTCGTCAATCTTTGCTGCTGTTATACTCATATTTTTTTCTCTTAGCCATATCTAGTATCTGGTCTTTAGTGTTCTTTACAGATATGTTACAAACACGTTTATGTGTACGGTCTAATGCGTTCTCACATAAGAAACATAGGCTACTGAAATTAAAATTTGTCGGAGAAGTTGACACAGATGGTGAAGTGAATTCTGTGGTAGATGATGAAGAATGAGGAAATTGTGATAGCTTCGGTTTTTTAGTAGCCGAAGGGCCTGACTGAAGATACAACTTTCCACAGTTTTCATGAAAAAGAACTTCAGATCTTCCTGTCCACAATTAAAAATTTTTATCATTATCTTCAATGCTTTTAGCAATTAATGTTTCGAAACGTTTGTCTTTGGCAGAAACAACGTTTTCAATGCTGTTATTCAATATATTGCCACAAATACTGCATAATATAACTCGATCCATGTTTAAACGATATCACCTGAAATTAATATAAATAAGTTGATTTAAAGACATTGATAATGTTACGAAACAGCACACTGGTATAGTCCTTAAATCCGACTCTGTCTAAGCCAGGTATAAAAGTTAAAATGATGGCGGATACGCAGGTTTTTTTTCTAACTGTTTACGATTGTGACTATCTTATTTAAACATTGTTTTTGTGACCAGTCTTATCTAGAAAATGCAAGAGTCAATTGTTTTTGTGTGTGTAAGCCGCAATCTAGAATTCTATAGTAAAAAAGACACTAATATATATAAAGGACCGATCAGCGAATGAGTTAGTTGATAAAGTGATCGCGACAAATAAACAAGTAAATAAGTGAATATAAATTAGTGAACTGTTTATATAAATTAGTTTAAGTGAATATACTGTATATATAGTTAGTGAATAGTGTAGTGAATAAATAAATTAAGTAAGTGAACATACTGTGTGTTTAAAATTTATCCCACCCGTTTACAGTTTAAATAAATTAGAAAAACATTACATTGATGTCAGAAGTGGGATAATATAAATAAATTGCTACGTAAAAATGGCCAAGAGACTATGTGACCTCAAAGTGGCGGAACTAAGAGCACAATTGGAAGATCGTGAGTTGGAAACGTCCGGTAAGAAAAGTGAATTAGTAGAACGACTTAAAATGGCACTGGAAAGTGAAGGCTTGTGTCCAGAAACAGATGACGAGGCTTCCACCTGAATCTCGTCAATTTCTGCTATGAAAAATGATATTTCTGCAGATATCTTATCACATTGCTGCTGAAGTCGAGAATAAAATTTCGTCTCTAAAATCGGATATTGAGAATAAGATGACAACGATGAACGAGAAAATAAAATCAGACATGAAGAATAAGATGACAACGATGGAAAATCAGATGGACGAGACAAAAATTGCCTATTTAAGAACACAAGACACTTCAGCAAAAGAAAAGAAGATCGAGATATGCAAGCCAGAAATACAACCCAAGGCAGATGATATTGGCAGTTTTACCAGAGTCAAGGCCCCAACGTTCAACGGAAAAATGTCGTGGACCAATTATGTGAAACAGTTTGAAGCAGCCGCTAGAGTGAATAATTGGTCAAACAAGGAGAAAGCAGTGAACTTAACCATCGTGCTTCGCGGAGATGCCTTAGATGTACTTCAGACGATACCTTCGGAAGAAACGGATGACTTCGAGCAGCTGAAGAAGAGGTTGGACATGCGATATGGTCATGAACATCTAGAACATTTGTACCAATCTCAGCTAAAGAACCGAAGGCAGAAACATGATGAATTTCTTCAAGAATATGAAGTGGACATTGCCCGACTAGTTCGATTTGCTTATCCGTCAGCACCAGAGAACATGAGGCATCCAGGCCTTTATTAACGGCTTACGTGACCCCGATATGCAGAGGACGCTTCGTTTATCCCATCCGAAAACATTAGTCGACGCATTGATAGCTGCTCTTGACTATGAAGCAGCACTGAAGGCTTCAGGATATAACAAAATTAGGACCATCCAAGAAGAAGGTGATGAAGACAGATTTGACCAGTTCGTCAGTTTAATGAAAAATATGATGGACAAGAAGCCGAGAAATATCAGATGCTGGAAATGTGGCGACCTAGGGCATGTACGTAGTTCATGTAAGCGCCCCAAGACTCCTGCAAACCAAGAACCCCAGTCACAGGAAGACTAGAACGGGTCGGCTACAAGGGGGCAGCATCGACCCATGACCGTTCCAAAGACCCTCTCATACTGATAGCTTCGCTCAGATGTCGCAACGACAGTGAATATGTAGATAGAGAAGTGAATGGCAAGAGATATACTCTGCTGGTAGACACTGGAACAACTACAACTATTATACGACCAGAAATAATAAACTCCAAGAAGAAGCTTTAACCAACGAGACTGCGACTGCGGATCGCCACAGGCGAGAGTGCCAACGTTCACGGTGAGACACAAATCTAATTGGGAATTGGCGCAGATAAGTTCACGCATACGGTAATCGTAGCTGACATTGAAGAAGATTCTGGGAATAGACATAATGAATGTACATGGTTTCCAATTAGACTTTAGAAACACAACCATTAAAGTGGGTTCCGGGGAGGTATTCCTTCAACCACATGAAGGCAGCGCGGTGTTGTTTGTTGTACAGGAAGATACCGTTCTACCTGCACGAAGCGAAACCATGATAGTAGCACGGCTACAGGGAATCATGGAGGAAGGTACACCGGTTATGATGGAGCCAAGGAACCCCGACGAAGAGGTTGGCAAAGGAGTACTAATTGGAAAAGGATTGGTTACGTCGGCGAAGGAGATACCTGTAGGATTGATAAACGTGAACGATTACCCAATTACCATCAAGAAGGAAAACAAGATTGGATCCTGCCAGTGACGTCTATAGTTCGTCAAACAACGACCACTGACAATTCTAATGCCAGACTCGAACAAATGTTATCAGTAGCTGGTCAATCTTTGGATCGAGCTGAAAAAAAGAGAATGAGAGAATTTCTCTTGCAGTATCGGGACTTATTCGTACCAGAAGGAGGAAAGACTGGTAGAACATCAGCCGTCAAACACAAAATCGATACTGGTAATGCTAAGCCAATTAGGCAATCAGCTCGAAGACTTCCACGAGTGAAGAGAGAGGAAGCTGAAAGAATAATTCGAGAGATGGCTGAAGAAAAAGTAATAGAACAATCTACTAGTCCATGGGTGTCTCCAGTCTCCAGTAGTGCCGTCAAGAAAAAGGATGGAACTACCAGATTCTGCGTGGATTATCGCCAGCTAAACAACGTGACGAAGAAAGACAGCTATCCTCTGCCGCGAATTGACGATACGCAAGATACTTTGGCCGGCAGCAAACTGTTTTTCACCTTGGACCCGAAGTCTGTTTATTGGCAAGTGGAAATGGACCCAGAAGACAAAGAGAAGACTGCTTTTACCACCGGATCTGGATTATGGCAATTCAACGTCATGCCATTCGGACTGCAATGCGCCCGCGACATTTGAAAGACTCATGGAAAATGCCTTGAGAGGGTTGTCTTGGAAGACATGCCTGGTCTATTTGGACGACATGGTAGTACTGGGGAAGACATTTGACGAACACTTGAAGAATTTGGAAGACGTATTCAAACGACTCCAAGCTGCCCAGCTCATGTTAAACCCGAAGAAATGTCAGCTGTTCCAAAACAGAGTCAACTATCTAGGTCATATAGTGAGCAATGAAGGAGTGGCGGTGGACCCAGAGAAACGTGCTTCCATTCAGAAATGGCCGCAACCAACCGACAAACATCAAATTAGGAGTTTCCTTGGACTTTGCACGTATTATAGAAGATTTATCTGGTAGTTTGGAGATATTGCCAAGCCTTTAACTCGACTTACAGAAGAATCAAGAGCTTTCCAATGGAACGAAGACTGTTAAGCGGCTTTTGACAGGCATTTAACCTCGGCGCCGATATTAGGATATCCATTACCAGAGATATTCTTGACACTGACGCAAGCAACGTAGGAATTGGTGAAGTGCTCTCACAGATCCAAGGAGGGCAAGAAAGAGTGCTGGGATATTTCAGTAAGGTCCCCTCCAAATCAGAACGAAACTACTGCATCACAAGAAGAGAACTTTTGGCGGTAGTGAAGTCCGTGGAACACTTTTACCAGTATCTCTATGGTAGGAAGTTTTTAATCCGGACTGATCATGCAACACTCAAGTGGTTGACGCAGTTCAAGAATCCCGAGAGCTAGATCGCTAGATGGACTGAACGACTTTAAGAGTATAATTTCAACATCGAACATCGAGCTGGTGTGAGTCACCGAAATGCCGACTCCCTGTCCAGACGGTCGTGCCCAACAGACTGCTCCCACTGCAACAAGGCGGAATCTAGGGAAGCGGCAGTTTCAAGAACTACTGTAGTCAATCAAGAATGGTCACCCACCAGGATCAGAGAAGATCAGGAGAATGATCCTTGCCTAAAGAAGATTCGACAGTGGAAGGAAGAAAATCGGCGACCTACATGGCAAGAAGTGTCAAGATTTGCACCGAAACTCAAAGCGTATTGGGCTCAGTGGGACTCTCTTGTCCTGGAAGAAGGGCTGCTGAAAAGAGTTCTCGAAAACGATGATGGTTCCGAGATGAGGAGACAGCTAGTTATCCCGAGAACAAGAGTAGCTGAGGTACTAAAGAAGTTACACGACAGTCTATCGGGAGGTCATCTGGGAGTGAAGAAACCCCTCCAGCGAATCCGTGAGAGGTTTTATTGGATGAACAGCTCTGATGATGTGAAGGACTGGTGTAAGAAATGTACGACTTGTGCTACGAGTAATGGACCACATCGCAAGAGAAAGGCACCTATGAAACAGTATAATGTTGGAAGCCCTTTCGAAAGGATTGCTTTAGATATCTCTGGACCATTTCCGACGACAGAAAAATGGTAGCAAATACATACTGGTTGTAATGGATTATTTCACAAAGTGGGTGGAAATTTACGCTATTCCGAACCAAGAGGCCACAACTGTCGCGGATGTATTGGTGAAAGAATTTATCAGCCGATATGGAGTTCCATTGGAAGTCCACGGTGACCAGGAAAGAAATTTCGAAAGCCATCTATTCCAGGAGATTTGCGACAAGCTGGGAATGAAGAAGACCAGAACAACAGCATTACATCCACAGTCAGATGGAATGGTCGAGAGAATTAACAGGACTATTGGAAAATATCTGTCCAAAGTAGTTTCCAGCCATCAGAGAGATTGGGACCAGTATCTTTCCCTTTTCGCATTGGCTTATCGATCTGCCATCAATGAGTCCACGGGTGAAACTCTTGCAAAAATTCTATTTGGATGTGAAATGACGCTTCCTTGTGACCTGGAATTTGGCTGTCGGCCTGGAGAAGATCTAGCAGGCGAAGACTACGTTATCCAATTGAGAAGAAGGCTGGACGATATTCATGAATTAGTTCGAACAAATCTTCAAGTTGCCAGCGACAGAATGAAAAGTCGGTACGACACGCAGGCCACAGAAGGCGGTTTTAAAGAAGGGGACAAAGTATGGTTACACAAACCGACGAGGAGAAAAGGATTTTCTGCAAAATTACAAAAATCCTGGGAAGGTCCATACTTAATCAAGAAAAGGATCAATGATGTTATATATCGCATAAGCAAGATCCCCAACGGAAAACCAAAAGTAGTTCACCAAAACCGACTAGCGCCATTCGAAGGAGACCATGACCTAGAGAAAGGAGTAAACCATATTCG
This sequence comes from Galeruca laticollis, assembly GCA_963921935.1. Classification (NCBI taxonomy): domain Eukaryota; kingdom Metazoa; phylum Arthropoda; class Insecta; order Coleoptera; family Chrysomelidae; genus Galeruca; species Galeruca laticollis. The sequence goes on along the minus strand of OY998180.1, from coordinate 156,906,949 downwards.
AGATGTGTCTAACCCTATCTTCGATGAATTTATGGGCGCGTATGGAGGTACCGGGAAAGCTAGATATGGAGTCACTTCAGAACAACGACAAGATTTGTTCACTCTCCCGGAAGATTATTCACTGGCGTACAACATCCCCGCCCGTCTCATGAACGCACGAGGTTTGGCATTCTTCTTTCGAAAGAAGTTCGGGCAATTAGAAAAACTTGAAGACCAGATTCCAGCCCCTGGCAAGACAATGAAACTGAAACATAATTCGCGGTACGTCTTCTACGTGGTAACTAAAAATGAATTTCAAGATCGATCTACCTACCGCGATGTGTGGGAAGCACTTCGAAACCTCCGACACCATGTGTTGGAATCCAGCGTGAAGAAACTATGCCTAAGATAGCGAGTAACCAGTTGGATTGGCGAATCATCAGGAACATGGTAGAGATTATCTTTCAAGATACCAGTGTCCAGATATTAATTTGCTGCTACAACCCCCGTTATCAGTATCCGATAAAGACGGTGCCCTGCTATTTCCATAAGATCGGAAAGTGTAGAAATGGGGCCAGTTGCCGATTCAAACATCCAGTCTCGGCTACACAAAAGTTACAGGAGGAACTTCCATTTATGGAGGGGGTAATGTTACGAAACAGCTCACTGGTATAGACCCTAAATCCGACTATGTCTAAGCCAAGTATGAAAGTTAAAATTATGACGGATACGCAGGTTTTTTTTATAATTGTGATTATCTTATCTAAACATTGTTTTTGTAACCAGTCTTATCTAGAAAATGCGAGAGCCAATTGTTTTTGTGTGTGTAAGCTTCAATCTAGAATTCTCTAGTAAAAAAGGTACTAATATATATAAAGGACCGATCAGCGGATGAGTTAGTTGATAAAGTGATCGCGACAAATAAACAAGTAAATAAGTGAATTTAAATTAGTGAACTGTTTATATAAATTAATTTTATGGAATATACTGTGTATATAATTAGTGAATAGTGTAGTGAATAAATAAATTAAGTAAGTGAACATACCGTGTGTTTAAAATTTATCCCACCCGTTTACAGTTTAAATAAATTATAAAAACATTACAATAATTATAATTCATAAAACATGGAATGACTGAATTCCGAAGAAAAAATAAGAATTGCAATTAATTATTTGGTGTTGCAGTGTTTCAGACAAGAAATAATTTTTTTCTAATATGAATGTTCTTTTCATAGATTTTTTTGGCAATAATAAAATTATAAATATCAAATTTAGGGCTAATACTAAATATTGCTGCCAACATTATATATATATATATATATACATATATATATATATATATATATATATATATATATATATATATATATATAAAAGAAGATGTAGGAATATCGCGTGATATGTAAACAACAACAACAAATATATTCATGGGTAATTCACGCAAAAAGATAAAGGGCTACTGAAACAGAGTGGTAACCGCGGACGTGCATGTACATGCATGTTTCTGGCTCATATATATATTTATTCATTTATATATATATATATATATATATATATATAAATATATATATATATATATAAATATATATATATATATATAAACCAAAGTTGGCTGTTAGTTGCGCCAATTTATTATAATTTGATTATATAAGATTTTTATTTAGTTTACTGTTTTAATGTATAGTCGGGAACATGTAGACTTACCATGGGCTGCTGTAAAATATGTTATGTTTATATAGTTTATTTCAATTGAAAGCCGGAGGCATGTAGAACTTCTCCCTTTGGGTTCTAAACGCAAGTATATAATTGATTATAATCTTTGTGTTAATTAATTATTATATTTACTGTTATGTATATATATATATATTAATACAGTTCCTCTATCTAAATTCTAAAGAAAACATTAAAATAAGGAAAAATATGTATATTTGTATGTAATACTTGTGATACACACTGTATAATCAATAATTTGAAAGATTCAATATACAAATAAAATTTAACATTTCAATTTCGGATGACATTAATGCAGAATATACTTAACGATAGATAGATTTTATAACGATTTGAAAACAAATATTTGAAGTTTCAAAATACAGATGTCTCTGCTAGCAAAATTGCAATTATAATAAAAGAATGCAAATCTCTCTTTGTTATAGGAAAACATAAATTTGTATTTTTAAAAAAATAGAATTTTTGGTACCCAAAGGAGAAGAGATTCATTTATGTATAAAGTTTAGGCAGTTGAATTTGAGATCCCCACGAGACAACATCAAATAAGAGTTGTCTCAAATTTATTTAAGAATATAATAGTAATTATATGAATATATTATCAGATCATAAAAACCTTGCATTGTAAAGCCAGTGCGTGTATAATTCACAAAAGAATTACATCGGTCAAGTGCAAGTGGTTTTCCGGTTTCTAATTATAAATTTAGAAAGTGTTGCTGAATTCTAAATACGTTTTAGAATACGAACGATTTGACCAGTACCTAGTTGGTGAGCCCTGTCCAGTTTATTTACATTATTTCTCGAGAATTAATAGGCCTTTCTTAAATATATTTCAAAAATAGATGCATCTTATGATAATAAATTTGATCTAAATCACAGTAACGTTACACATATAAAATTCAACGTCAAGTGAAGAAAATTTTTGGAATAGACAATTTGCAAGGAAATTTGCGTATTTGACATTGATATACATCAAGTATAAAATCAGACATTTTGAACTTTTGGTAAAAATATTTAGCTAGTAGATTTCTAATATAGGTTGTTTTAATATTAAGGTTGATAGAAAATTCTATCTTTGTTTTTCGTTTATGATATTTTTGAAAAGTTATAATTTTTTTGTAATTTGTTATCTGATCATATATTATATAAATTTGATTCCAACTCACTTTGGTACTCATTTCATATCTATTCTCATTGTATTTGATAATTTTCATGCTATAGAAAATTTGATATAATAAGTGACATTTGGTTAATTTCCAGTGACAGTAAAATCACATATGTCATAAGTGTCTTGTAGTATTTTGAACAAACAGTTACTCTAGATTTGGAATAGCGTAATACTTAATTTGGAGAATTCATTGAAATTTATAAATTTGAATTATTATTTAAAATCTTTGATCCCTCCCTGAGATAAGAGTGAGTAAGTCGATTGTGTATTGATTTATCTTTCAAAGTACAAAATTTAATATTCATCTGAGCCGGGCATATTAATTTGACAACTGCTGTCAAAATTCAAATAGGTTATATTCAGTGATAAAGGTGTGATCACAATAGTGTAGCTACAATCACAAATTGTGAAAACGTCGACAATAATATTCATATCGTTAAATTCATATATAAACTATTAAATTACAACTAAAGGATTCGAAATATTATAATATATATATATATATATATATATATATATTATAGTGGATATAGTTATATTTTAATATATACTTATATGATTTACCTTTATTTACCCGTTTTTTACCTTCGGCTAGCCCTATATGATTATATGAAAATTTTTTAATTGTAAGTATTGTTTAAATTTTATATTGCAGTCGGAAGCATGAGACTTCTCTCTTTGAGTCCTGGACACCTATTAGAAAAAATTTTTACACATATGAACATTTACTTATTATGATTTCGTGATAGGTCTATTCCTGAATAAATTATATATCTTTATTTCAATCATCTCACCATATGATAATCGAATGAATGATTTAAACAATGTTCGTGAAAAGTGTTATGGACATTGACTGGAATAAGAAAAATACCAACACTTAAATAAAAATATTTTAATAAATTGTTGATGAAATCTTCAAAATTTTACACACACAAATATTCCTGAACCTCCCCTGTATTCTTTGATGGTCATGCGCACTGAACGCTTATAGTAGCTGCTTCGGCGCAACGGAGCAACTCTTCCGGTTCAACGTTTCTCGTCGTCACAAAATTATAGTACACAGTTAACGTGGAGGATGCAAACGTTTAACAGTTCAATGTTCATCAATTTAGTGCATTTAGAATAATATGGTTGAAAACTTATATTAAACAGTTACATATATAATTCAAGTTGTGAATTAAGTGTGTGTTTGATAGTTATAAGAATAAGTCAGCATGCAAAGCGGAAATTAAGATTGGAAAAGCATTTATGAGTGGTGTGAACTTTGATTATTTTACAAACGAAAAACTTTTTACAAGTAAGTACATATTTAATATCTAACATTATTGTTGCAGAAAATTAGAGTTCTTTAATTATCCATGGATAAAATTTGGTATTAATTATTTTAAAGTTTCTTTGGCCAATTTTAGATTATTCAAATTTAAATGTTCAAATTAATTTTAAAAGTTCACTTTTTCTTTGTTTGTTTGGAATTCCAAATTAAAAAAACTCAAATAACACAGACCTTATATTCCATTCTCGGCGTGGTGGACCTGCAACATCCCGTCTCTTTTCTTAGGTATTCCTTACCCAAGAAATACTCGTTCGGCACGTTTCACTTTTTCACAGGGGTTAATCGACATTAATATTATGAATTTTTTATTGATTTAGATTTAAAATTATTACTTTTACTTTAAAGTTTTTACAAAAATCTTCTCAGAGAGTTACATCCCAGTTCCTCATTCCCCCAACTAACTCTCGACTCCCTTTTCTTTTAAAAATCAACAACATTTTTACAATCTCTAAAACACAGCCTCCTAATTTGTTATTTTATTCAACAATTGTCAATGATAATGTTTTTTTTATGGAAATACTGAATTCTTTAATTAAAATAGTCTTGGAGAGTGAAATCACTTGTATAAATGGTTTAACAATATCTTATAGAATATATAAATAGTCTTTTACATGTATTACAATGGTTTCAATCCTTGTAATTCCTTTTTTTTAGTAAATTTGTTTACAATTAATATACAATTTCTACAATCTAAATTTATGATTTATATATATGGAACTGTTTATTTTTTAATTCTTTAATTAGCACTAATTTCGCTTTATATAAACTCTAACTTAATTTCAAATTTACATTCTCTGTTTTATATTAACTTCCAACTCATTGAATTTAGGTTGGCAATATTATAACTAGATTCAATCACTTCCTTCATTGATTTCGATTTGATTACTAGATTTCTATGACATACAATATGGCTCTTATTCCGAATGTCATATTTCATACAGTTTTATTTTTATAAATTACTTTTTTCAAATTGCAACTTTTTATTGTATTTGCATATCGTTAATAAATTAGTGATTTGATTATTAATTCTTATTATTTTAGGTTTTGAACAAATTAACATCCTTTTCCCGATTCAAGTGTGGACATAGCAGCGTTCAGATTGATTTTAATGAAAATTGTTGACATTGACTTGACCTTAGGATTTATTTGTGAAGGTAACATTTTCTTAAGAATTAATTTCTATATTATCCTTACCATTCTATTCCTTATCCTTAATCCATTTCTTAAATTGATGTACTCAATATTTTATAATACATTTGCTTAAGTCATTCATTCGTTTTATGTTAAATTTTGTTCTTAATTAGGTAGTGTCTAATGATACACCATACGTATATACAAAAAAAAATTCCTTTTTAATTCAATCTAATATATGAATATTTATCTATACTAGAGGACTGGCTTAACTCCCCTCAAATTTAAATTTTAAAAGGTGTCTATTTAGATAACTTCTTAAAATTTCAATTTTCAATCTGTAATCCATGCTAATCGATCTATAGATTTCAGCTCAGTACTTACATTTCTGATAACATTTTTATTTTTATTCTTATTATTAAAATTTTTATGATATTCTTATAATTTAACCATATCAAACTCATTCCAAAATAATTTCTCATTAGGGACATAACAATAATGATTCTTACATTTTATTCTCATAATTCTTATTCTTATTAAATTATTCATATCTTATATTCCTTACTCTTTTCCACCGTTTCTTATTCAAAATCTCAATACTTATACTTCCTCCTTTACATATCTACTCTTCTATTCTTTTTTTTTATTTCATCTTTTATACTAAGAACATAATTTTTAATTATTTCAATGATTTCCTATAATTTCATATCAATTTTCAACCTATATTCATGTCAATTTATTTATTCTTATAGTCGAACCTTTAACTCTTTACTTTCTATCCATATTTATATTTATTTTCATATTTCTTAATCATAATTCATCAACTTTATTTCATAACTATATTCATTATATCATAATTTTCTCATCATATCTCCCTATCTCATAATAATTAATCATATCATATACTTTATAAATATTTCTTTCCATTATTTCACTATACTTTTCTCCCTAATTCCTATAAAATTTTTCTTGACATGAATATTTCCTACTTATATCTTGATTTGAAAACTTTCTTTCCTTCTCATCTCTTTTACTGTTTATTTAATTATTTCCTATCTTATCCTTCCTATTTCCTACCTGTCCTTATTAATGAGTGTTTATTTAATTTTATTATGTCCTTTATCTAAGAAATTCTCATAAAAATTTACTATTATACTAAAGCTTAACTTGCCATCTTTCTTTGATATTATTCATTTATCATTAATACATTATATTTCCTTATGTTTCAATTTTTTAGATTACATTAACCACGGATACTGTATGCTGCCTACTAGTACACTACCTATGAAAATTGAAAATCTGATGTTTAACTTGGTCATTATCTTCACGTTGTATATGAGAATACATCTTATGAAGTAAAATCGAAAAAAAAACCTTACATCTACCTATACTACTATCTATTTACATGTAAGTAACATAATATTATCTATTCCTCTTATCACTCTTTTATGGTGAATTATACTTATAAATTGATTCTATATTAAAAATACCCCTAATCATGTTTGTTCCTGGGTATGCCAATTTATAACTATTTTGTGCATTATCATTTATTATTTCATAAGGTCCCTCGAATGGCAATTGCAATTTAATACATTGGTCTTCTGCTTTATTAGATGTCTTTAATGCTCTGATTATAACCAATTCTCCTTTATTAAAGGTTGTTTTCTTCTTAATTTTCTTGTTCTGATCCCGTATATATTTTTCTGCATTCCTCCTTATTCTGATATTCACCTTTTCTAGTGTCTCTTCTAGAGTAGTATCTCTATTCAGAATCCAGTTTCTTTTAGGTTGGATACCTTTCATTAAATAAATTGGACTTTCCTCTGTTACCCCATGTGGTAAATTATTTATAAATTCTTCAATTTTGTCCAAATTTTCATCCCATCTAATATGTGTCTTTTGACAAAGAATTCTTAAATATTTTAAGATTTCCTTTATATATCTCTCAGCTGGATTGGAGCTAGGTCTTCTAATACTAATAAATTGTAGTTTTATTTGTTCTTTATCACAATACTGCTTTAATTTTTTACTTTCAAAGTATGTAGCATGGTCAAGTATAATTCTCTCAGGTCTTCCTACTTCTTCTATATATTTTTCCAAACATTCTATTACCACCTTAGCCGTTGATCTCTTACATGGAAAGGTTTTAACAAATTTGGTATAAACATCAACTATTACTAGTAAATCCTTATTACCCGATTCACTCCTAATTAAGTTTCCTATAAAATCCATTGCCACAATCTGTAATGGTTTATTTGTAATTATCGATTTTGCTGTCATGCTATTGTGGTAATTTTTTTCTTTGGCCAGTTGACATATTTGACAATATTTACATATTTCTTTCACTATACTCAAATCCTTCTTCGCCACATAATTTTCTCGAAACAAAGTCCATAGTTTTCTTGTTCCTATGTGTCCATTCTCTTTATGTAGATGACGAATAATTTCCTGTGCAAACTCCTTACTTATTACAAATACTTCTCTGTCCTCCAATTTCTTATACCACACTTCATCAATTTTATAGGCACCTTTAACTTTCTCGTTATCAAAATGTCTCTGATCTTCTTTAACCTTTTCCAATGTAAATATCCCCTCTGTTTGGTACAATTGGTTTATTCCAATTTGAAATTTGGTTTGATTGTTCCCTACTTCATCTACTCTACTCAATGCATCTGCTACCACGTTTAATTTCCCTGGAATATATTTGATTTCGAATTCATATTCTTGTAACAACAAGATCCATCGGTGTACACGATTATTGGCATAGCGGTTTTTCAACATAGCTGTAAGTGCTGAGTGGTCAGTTTCTAAAATAAACTTAGCTCCTAATAGATAGAATCTTAGTTTGCTAATGCAAAATACAACACTTGCCATTTCTAATTCTGTTATCGAATATTTCTTTTCTGCTGGCTTAGTCACTCTGGATATAAAACTAATAGGTACTTCTTCTCCATCTTGTATTTGAATTAATACCCCTGCCAATCTTTCTATTGAAGCATCCGTTCTCAAGATAAAAGGTTTGTCATATTGTGGATGAAATACTTTTAGGCTGTTTAGAAAAATTTCCTTTAACTCCTGAAATGCCTTTTCTCTTCTCTCGTCCCATTTCCATCTAATATCCTTCTTTAATAATTCTATAAGAGGAATTTCTCTCTTACTTAGATCAGGAACTATCTTCTTGAAATAATTGATGATACCTAGAAACCCTCGTAAAGTTCTTAAGTTATGTGGTGTTTTATACTCTAGGATTGCTTTAATTCTCTCAGGATTCATTGTTATACCAGTGTCACTTAAAACATATCCTAAATAATCCACTTCTCTTTTATAAAACTGACATTTCTCTAAGTTTAATTTAAGTCTGGCATTTTCTAATTCCTTTAATATTATTTCCAGATGTTTATGATGCTTCGTTTCTGTTTCAGAAAAAATCAAAATGTCATCTATGTAGTGGAGAGTGAAATCTTCATACGGATTCAAGATTGTATGCAACGTTCGTACTAAGGCTGCACAAGAACTTTGGAGTCCAAATGGCACTACACAAAATTGATACACCACTCCATCTACCATAAATGCAGTGTATTGTCTACAACGATGATCCAATGGAATTAACCAAAAGCTATGCTTTAGATCTAATTTTGAAAATATATTAGCCTTTGTAATTCTTCCAAATATACCTTCAATATTTAATGGACTTTCGTATTGTTTTTTAGTAAATGTATTTATATTCCTAGCATCCAAACATATTCTAATATCCCCCGATTTCTTCTTTACACAAGTTATTGCACTTATGTATTGTGAATTAGATCTTTCAATAATACCGTCTTGTAACATTTTATTAATTTCCTGATATACTTCTTGTTTTAATTTATAAGGTATAGGATAAGTTTTGATCTTAAAATTTTTTATTTCTGGTATGACTTCAATTTTGTGAACATATCTAGTCGCAAGGCATACTTCCTCATTGAACAGCTTTTCGTGAGAATCATGTAATTCATAGACTCTCTGTTTGTATTCCTCCGGACATAATTCCTCCCTCATGTTTTGTTCTTCTTCAGCAATGTGATTTATTTGTCCAATTGCACATTCGTTTTTTCCTATATCTGTTTGATAATTTGTTATAAACGGTATTGTATGATTATTATATATTATGTTTTGCATTTTATAATTTATTATAATTCTATGTTTGCTTAATTCATCTGTACCCATGATTATGTCATATTTTAAATTTTTCACAATCAACAATTGTACTAATAAAACCTCACCATTTAATTCTAGGTTTGTCATAATGGTTTTAGTAGTTTCATATAATTTTCTTTCATTTGCCCCTATTAATGATATTTTATTTGTATTTATCACCATAATATTGTCCTGTTTTAAATTGTCTACTATATTTTGATTTATAATGGAAACTTCGGAACCCGTATCTAATAAAACTCTACATTTAATGTTATCTAAATTTCCCTCTATAAATACTAATCTATTTAATTCTGGGTTTGTTGGTTCTTCATCTAATATAAATTCTCTAGGATGTTGATATTTAGAAGAATAGACAATATTATGCACATAAGAGCAACTTACTCGAAATTTGGATCAGAACTCGTGCCCTGATCACTATCCCTTCTTATCTCTTCCTGGTTTTGTATCATGTTCACCTGTCTTCTATCTTCACCTCCTCGACTATCTCTTTGATCATAATTCCTGTCTCTGTTTTCTTTTCTTCTGTCCTCTTCATTATTTCTCCCCTCTCTTCTGTATTGTTGCCAGTTCCGATTACGATTGTCGTTATCAATCCGTCTTCCATAATTTTGGTAATTTCCTCCATTATATCCATTATTCCGATTCCCATTATTACCATTCTGATACCCATTACGATAGTTTCCATTTCCGTTTCTGTAATTATCATATCTCGGATTTCTATCATCCCGTCCTGGTCCTCTTCTCTCGTAATTTCGATTTTCATAATTTCTCTGATCATTTCTCCTTTCATTTTCTCATCTATTCTGTCCATTCCCATTTTCATTTAATCGATTGTCTCTTGTATCGTTATGATTTGTATAGCTCCGTTCCACTCTTTGTAGATATCTTGATAAACTATCCATGGCTTTAATATTATGAAGCGCTATTGTTTCAGCTACTTCTGAATTGAAATGTCTGCCAATGTATAGCACTGATTCCTCCTCCTTCATTCCCGGATCTAAGTACTGGGCTATATTATATAATTGCATCGCATAATTATTCAGGTTTTTGCTTTTCTTATAATCAAATTTCCCGAAGTATAACCGCTCTCTGAATGTTGCTTGTTGCAATTCTCCCCAGAAATAGGCTAAGAATTGTTGCTCGAACTCTTCTAGGCTTTGTATTAGTTCTTCCTTATTACAAAACCACAATAAAGCATGGCCCTGTAATATGCTCCTTATAATAAGCTTGATCTCAACAATATCTCTGATTCCTTTAATTTTGTTTCTAATTATTTTGAGGAATACTTTGCGATGTATATTGTTAATATTCCCATCAAATTTCACTCCGATTTCTAAATTGTGGAAATTTCCTGGGTATATATTGTTTCCTCCATTTCTTCTCAAATTTTCCTCCATTTCCTCTATCGTGATCCTTAATTTCCGATTCATTTCTTCGATTTCTTTATTCATTTGTCGATTTATGTCGTCGGTTATTGTTAGACTCATCCCCGTTCTCTCTTCAATCCGGCCATCCAAATCCTTAAATTTTCTATTTACGTTATCTTTCATCTGTTCCACTTCCTTTGTTATTTGTTTATTTTGTTTTGAAACCTCTACTTTAATATTCTCTGGTAAATATTCTTCTAGATCTCTTCTAAATTCTAATACTTCTTCTACTATGTTTTCTCTGATTTTCATACCATTTTCCTGTATTTCTTGTCTTATGTTTTTATTATTTTCCTCTATGTCTTCTTGTATTTGCCGAATACTCTTCTTATGTTCTTCTTGATTCTCCTTAAGTTCCTTAATCTCTTTGCAGTTTTCAAATCTAACCTCTTCTATCTTCCGTTCCAATCTGTTCATGTTTTCATGAATATTATGAATATCTCCCCTCAAATTAAGCTCCATTCTATCCATATTTCCGGTAATGCTATTTATATTTCCATTCATATTGTCTATTTTTCCATTCAACTTTTGATCCATTTTGTTCATGTTTCCATTTAACTCTCCCTTCATTGTATTCATCTGGTTCAACAATTGTTGCATCAAATCCATCATTTGGTTATCATTCCTTGTTCTTGTTTGTTGTTCCATTCTCTCTTGTATTTCTTGACTTCTATCCAATCCTTCTTCTACTCGTTCTACCTCTATTCTATATTCTTCATCTCCTGTTCTCCTTTCTTCCTGTGCATCATCTTCCGATTGCTGTCCTTGGATGAGGTATTGCACCTGGAAATCTCCCATTCCATGGCTTCTTCCTTCTCTTTCCTCCGCAGATCCACTATCATTTCCAACCTGCTTCCCATCGCGCAACATCATTTTCCTATTTTCCATTGTTCTTTGTTTTTAATTTTTTTTTTTTAATATATTATTTTTATAATCGCCCCACGTTTTGGGTGCCAATTTATAGTGGATATAGTTATATTTTAATATATACTTATATGATTTACCTTTATTTACCCGTTTTTTACCTTCGGCTAGCCCTATATGATTATATGAAAATTTTTTAATTGTAAGTATTGTTTAAATTTTATATTGCAGTCGGAAGCATGAGACTTCTCTCTTTGAGTCCTAGACACCTATTAGAAAAAATTTTTACACATATGAACATTTACTTATTATGATTTCGTGATAGGTCTATTCCTGAATAAATTATATATCTTTATTTCAATCATCTCACCATATGATAATCGAATGAATGATTTAAACAATGTTCGTGAAAAGTGTTATGGACATTGACTGGAATAAGAAAAATACCAACACTTAAATAAAAATATTTTAATAAATTGTTGATGAAATCTTCAAAATTTTACACACACAAATATTCCTGAACCTCCCCTGTATTCTTTGATGGTCATGCGCACTGAACGCTTATAGTAGCTGCTTCGGCGCAACGGAGCAACTCTTCCGGTTCAACGGTTCTCGTCGTCACAAAATTATAGTACACAGTTAACGTGGAGGATGCAAACGTTTAACAGTTCAATGTTCATCAATTTAGTGCATTTAGAATA